>CM038675.1:615647879-616248379 GCA_021605145.1 Aegilops bicornis | reverse complement strand
ACATCCGGGTGAAGACACACCCTTTGGACAACACTTGAAGGAGGTCACTAGGTACCTGAACATCGGAATACCAAGCTTCACCGGGACCTACACCGCCAATTTACCAGAAGAGGAGCGTTGGAGTGTTCGAGTTCATATTCTAGGAAGGACATTTACACCAGTCACTGAGCCCATAGAGTTTTCCTTCAATGCACCCACCTGGAGTCTAGGCAAGAGCATGGCAGCCTACATTGCTATGGGATGTATTGGAGAAGTCTACAAACAGGAGCTGAAGCACACTATCTACCAGATATGTGGGCGCCGATATGAGCAATGGGAGATGATCAGCACCAGGAAGGACAGGTCCATTGCAGCTTTCATCCAGGAGTTAAACCAGCACATTCGACGCCAGGAGAACCAGATGTGCGTAGGCATGATGGATCTGAAAAAGGCAATGACCAGGATCACGGAGCTAGAAGAGGACCTCAAGTCTACGCGCAATGGATATGAGGAGGAAATCGCAATACTATTGGAGAAGACTGACGACCTGATAAAGAAGATCAGAGTATTCATGGGAGATCCCGCACCAGGAGGAGAAGACGACAAACCCAAGGAGATTCGTTCCAAAGACTACATCATCATCGATTTACACCGACTCCGACCCGGCAAAGAAGTGATGATGATTATGAAGACGAAGCTTGAGCAGATATCATGGAGTCTTCCGCCGATCAAAATTTCTAGATGACCCCCATATGACTAGTAGTATTCCCCCATGTATATAGTAGTAGTCTGAGCACTGTGACGATAGTTAGACCGTTTGTATGCCCTTGCTTGATTGATTGAGTGATCAGATATGACTGTGTTTGTCTCATGTGCATTTGGGTAGTGCTTTCTCACTAGACCTCATTCTATTCTAAATCTCTTCCCTCTAAACCCATCAGATGCCTCTGAGACGTGATACCAGATTTGCCTTCCCACCGGAGCTCACTCAGTTGATCTAGCAGCAGAATGCCTTGATGCAATTGTTAGTTCAGAACCAAGGCAACAACAACAACAACAACAACAACCCACCGCCACCACCTCCAGTTGACAACTTAGCTCGTTTTCTGAGGTTGCAGCCACCGGTGTTTTCTGGTAGCACCGAGCCGATAGTTGAAGATGATGGACTACACCGTATTGGAAGGGAGTTGACCACCGCAGGTTGCACAGATGCTGAGAAGGTGCGCTTTGCCGCACATCAATTGGATGGACCAGCAGCTTCATGGTGGGAGAATTACACAACCACTTTCCCTATAGCCAATGTCACTTGGGATCAGTTTCAGCAAGCATTCCGCACAGCACATGTCTCAACTAGAGCTATGAGCATGAAGAAGCGTGAGCTTCACAACTTACGCCAGGGAAACCGTACTGTAGCTCGGTACGTGGATGAGTTTAGCAAGTTATCTCGCTATGCCCCTGATGATGTGGCCACAGATGTCGCGAAGCAGGAGAAGTTTATGGAGGTCTGAATGATGAGATGAGCATGCAGTGATGGTGGTGACATTTAACAACTACCAGGAGTTGGTAGACAAGGCTCTCATGATTGAAGGAAAGCAGGAGCAGATTGATAGCCGCAAGAGGAAGTACGGACAAGGGAAGTACAATTTAGGAGCTCAGCAGAAGCTTCGCTTTACTCTGAACTCGGGAGGATTTACCCATAACCATGGGGGCCACACTCACAATGGAGGAAGTTCTCATAACCACAATGGCCACAAGAATGGGAATGGGAATGGAGCAAGCAACAACCAGAACCGCTCTAACCCATTCACACTCGCCAAGAAGGACCAGAGTCACATTACTTGTTTCAAGTGCGGGAAGACTGGACACTACGCCAATGATTGCCCTAAGTTGAAGAATGGCAATGGAAATGGAAGCTCTGGGAAGAAGCCTAGCCCATTCAACCGAGGACAAGTGAACCACGTTAACGGGGAGGAGGTTGAAGAGCAGCCAGACGCCGTTATCGGTAAGTTTTTGGTTAAGTCATTTACTGCACTCGTTCTTTTTTGTACTGGTGCATCGCATTCATACATATCAAGGGGATTTGTGGATAACTATAAGTTGCCTTCTAAAGTTCTTAAGACACCTATGCTAGTAACCTCACCCGGAGCTGAGTATATGGCAAGCAGAGGATGTTTTCAGATGCCATTAACCATAGGTAGTCATATTTTCCCCTCAGACCTTATAATTCCGGAGTCACAAGGGTTGGATGTGATACTGGGCATGGATTGGCTGTCGATGTATGGAGGTAACATCGATTGCGCCAGTAAGTCGATTTATATCACCACCCTGGAGGGGAAAAGGATCAAGTATGTATCCAGGCATACGTCAAGGAGAACCCAAGTAAATTCCCTCTCATGAGTTGTTCAGGAGGAATTACCTGTTGTGAAGGATTACCCGGATGTGTTTCCAGAGGAATTACCAGGCATGCCACCAGATCGAGACATTGAGTTCTTAATAGAACTATTGCCAGGCACCGGGCCTATATCGAAGAGACCATACCGGATGCCCGCAAACGGTCTGGAGGAGATTAAGAAGCAGATTAAGGAGTTATAGGATAAAGGTTACATCCGACGAAGTTCATCACCGTGGGGAGCCCCAGTGCTCTTGGTTGAGAAGAAAGATGGATCGTTGAGGATGGTTGTTGATTATCAGGCATTGAATGAAGTGACGGTCAAGAACAAGTACCCACTGCCAATGATCAATGATTTGTTTGACCAGCTGCAAGGAGCTAAAGTGTTTTCGAAGATCGACCTGCGATCAGGATACCACCAGTTGAAGATTCGGGAGAAGGATATACCTAAGACAACTTTCACCACAAGGTACGGGTTGTATGAGTATACGGTTATGTCATTTGGATTGACTAATTGCCCTGCCTATTTCATGAGTATGATGAACAAAGTGTTCATGGAGTTCTTGGATAAGTTTGTTGTGGTGTTCATAGATGATATCTTGGTATACTCGAAGAATGAAAAGGAGCACAAGGAGCATTTGCGTTTAGTTCTCGAGAAACTCAGGGAACATCAGTTGTATGCCAAGTTTAGCAAGTGTGAGTTTTGGTTGAAGGAAGTTGGATTCCTTGGACATGTTATATCAGGAGAAGGTATAGAAGTAGACCCCACCAAGGTTCAGTCAGTCACTGAGTGGTTGGCACCCACTTCAGTTAGCGAGATCCACAGTTTTCTTGGACTCGCGGGATATTACTGGAGATTCATTGAGAATTTTTCCAAGATTGCGAAGCCCATGACGGAGTTGTTGAAGAAAGACACCAAGTTCAAATGGACGGAAGAATGTGAGGCCAGTTTTCAGGAGTTGAAGAAACGTTTGACTACAGCCCCAGTGCTAATTCTGCCAGATATACGTAAGGACTTCCAGGTGTATTGCGATGCTTCACGCTTAGGACTTGGAGGTGTACTTATGCAAGACAGAAGAGTTGTCTCGTATGCCTCACGACAGCTTCGACCGCATGAGTTGAATTATGTCATGCATGATTTGGAGTTAGCAGCCGTGGTGCATGCACTCAAGACTTGGAGACACTTTCTGATTGGAAACCGTTGTGATGTGTACACGGACCACAAGAGTTTGAAGTACATTTTCACACAGAAGGAGCTGAACCTCGGGCAGAGGAGATGATTAGAACTCATAAAGGATTATGACATGAAGCTGCATTATCATCCAGGAAGGGCCAATGTCGTAGCAGACACCTTGAGCTGTAAGAGTTATGTTAACACCCTCGTAAGCGGAGGGATGCCAAAGGAGTTAGCCGAGGATCTCAGGGAACTTCGTTTGGAGATTGTTCCTAGAGGTTTTGTTGCAAATATGGAAGTTCAGTCTACACTGTTGGGAAAGATTCGGGAAGCTCAGAAGGATGATAAGGAGATTGTCGAGATAAAGGAGAGAATGGGCGAAGGAAAAGCCAAAGGTTTTCGTGAGGATGAGCACGAAAACTTATGGTTTGAGGACCGCGTTTATGTGCCCAATAATGCAAAGATCAGGAAGTTGATACCTCAGGAGGCTCATGACTCACCATACTCAATTCACCCCGGAAACACCAAGATGTATTTGGATTTGAAGGAGCGTTTCTGGTGGACCGTATGAAGAAGGATATTGTCGAGTATGTAGTTGTATGTGATGTATGTCAGAGAGTGAAGGCAGAACATCAGAAGCCAGCAGGATTACTGCAACCTATGCTGATACCCGAATGGAAGTGGGATAAGCTTGGCATGGATTTCATCACCGGATTGCCCAGGACCCGATCGGGATATGATTCTATCTGGGTAGTAGTTGATCGCTTGACTAAAGTGGCTCACTTATCCCAGTGAAGACCACCTATACAAGTGCGAAGTTGGCCAAGATATATATGACCAGGATCGTATGTCCGCATGGAGTTCCGAGGACCATCGTATCAGATAGAGGAACGCAGTTTACTTCAAAGTTTTGGCATCAGTTGCACCAGACTTTGGGAACGAGGCTAGCGTTCAATACAGCCTTTCATCCGCAGACAGATGGATAGACAGAGAGAGTCAATCGGATTCTGGAGGATATGTTGAGAGCTTGTGCGATGGATTATGGATCTAGTTGGGATGACAATTTGCCCTACGCAGAGTTCTCGTACAACAATAGCTACCAGGCCAGTTTCAAGATGGCACCGTTCGAGGCCCTGTATGGACGAAGGTGCAGAACACCGTTGATGTGGGATGAAGTTGGAGACCGACAGTTGTTTGGGCCATATTTGATCAAGGAGTCCGAAGAGAAAGTTAAGTTGATTCGAGACAGACTGAAGGTAGCTCAGTCAAGGCAGAAGAGTTATGCAGACTCGAAACGCAAGGAGGTAGTCTATGAAATTGGAGACAGAGCATATCTGCGAGTGTCGCCTCTGCGAGGAGTTAAACATTTTGGAGTTAAAGGAAAGTTAGTCCCGAGATTTGTAGGACCATACCGAGTTTTGGAACGTATGGGAGAGGTTGCCTACAAGTTGGAGTTACCCGAAGGACTATCAGGAGTTCATGATGTGTTTCACGTTTCCCAGTTGAAGAAGTGTCATGCTGAGATGGCTGATATACCCCTGAGAGATACAGTGCCCCTGGAAGCGATTCAGTTGGACACTAATCTGACATATGAGGAGAAACACGTCAAGATTCTCGAGTTTGCCAGCCGAGTCACACGCAGTAAAGTTATCAAGTTTTGCAAAGTACAGTGGAGCCACCATACCGAGGATGAAGCCACCTGGGAACGAGAGGATGATCTTCTCAAAGACCACCCGCACCTATTTTCTAGCCAACCCGAATCTCGAGGGCGAGATTCATCTTAAGGGGGGTAGGTTTGTAACATCCCAAATTTTTAATTTGGAATGTTATACATAGATCATTCATGCATATCATATTTCATTTGCATATTTGCTTTGCGATCCTAGAAATTCTAAGAAACTGAAGGACCCACGGAGAGAGTTGGGGATTTCATCGTTTTCATATTTGAATTTTATCAAATATTGAAACAAGGCTCATTTGTTTTAATTAATTTTCTCTGAAAATATTTCATGAAAATATATGAGAGGGGATAATATGACTTCCCCAAACTAATGAAATATTGGAGGAAAAATATTAAAAACAAATAAACATTTTTATTTGAATTTTATTGCTATTTTATTTGAATTTGGAAAAATACGCGTTTTTCAAAATTGCACTAGAGTCCTAAATAAGTGTCCACCTTGTCCGGTAGATTTTTAGAGGACGGGGAAAATCTATTTCAGGATTTTTGGAGTCCGTTTAGTATTTCTTTTCTTTGTTTTTCTGCGCACCAGAATATTAAAAAAATGCAACCGCCTTACCGGGTCGTGTCCGACCTGGACACCAACCCAGCCGGCCTCTTTATAAGCCGGGTGCCCGAGACCCATGCACCACCACTGCCACAGCCTCCCAAACCCTAGCCGCCACTTTGCCGCCTCGATCCATGAGCAGCCGCCGCCGGAGCCGCCGCCCGCCCGCCAGATCCTCGCCCGAGGTAGCCGCCGCCGCCGCCGGATTTCGCGAGTTGACCATCGTTTTTTCGGTTAGTTTAGTTTTTTTTAGACCCTAGATCTGGTTTTTTTCAAAAAATAGATCGGTTCGGTTTTTCTCGGCTCGGTTACATTGCGGACGTTCGTCCGTACGTTCGATTTAACGAACGCTGTTCACCCGTTAGTTACGCATAAATGACGTTCGCTCATTAGCCTGCTGCAGCTTTTTCTTTTTTCCGGTTTTTCGCGATTTTTTTCGATCGCGATTTCTGACCCGATTTTCGATTTAGTTTATCTTTTCGCTCGTTTATCAGAATCAGGCGATTCAAGCGCCTAGATCTTCGTCTCGAAGCCCTGTTTTTGTTTAACCAACTTGAACAAGATTTTGGTACTGTAAAATTTGACTTTAGTCCAGATTAGTAACGAATCTTGTTTCTTTCGTAGTTTGAGTTTCGTTGCTCTGTTTGATTTCATTCTTTTTGCAAACCGGTGTTCTTCAGTTGAACTTTCTGGTTAGATCTTATTATTTGAGATTTACTTGTGCATCTTTGATTGATTTATTATGTAAGCTATTGTTTGTTTGCGATAGAATTCCCGGAGTGCGAAGCGTGCTACTACGAGTCTCTAGGTCTTGCAGATCGTCAGCAAGGCAAGTAACATATTGATCATACTCTTTTCATACCCAGTTTTTATGCATTAGTTCCTGTAAGTGCATCTAGTGCCACCCCTAGTTGGTTTTGGAGTATTGACGACAAACCTGGTTGAGGGACTAATGTGTTTGTGAGAATTGCAGGATAACACAGGTAGTAGTCCCTCATTGATTCGGTTTACCTACCGGAGATGACCCCTAAAAATGTATGAAGACATTGAAGACAATGGTGGTGTGTGAAGATATTCACATTGAAGACTATGACAAGAGAAGACATCACGTGAAGACTATGGAGCACGAAGACTTAGTTGTTTCGTTGTTTCCTTTTCTTCTTTGTTGAGTCATAGGAACCACCGTACTGTTAAGTGGGGTCCCTGTGAACAAAGTCAGAGTGACTGAAGTGATGCTCAACCAAATCCTATGTCTTCGAGCAAAGACAATGAGAGCAAATCTTATCTAGAGTTGGATGAGTCAGCTTTACTTGTATCCCAAGTCAAGCTGTCGCGTGTGTTTGAAATCTGACCGTTGGAACACGTGTCAGTTCCTTAGTGACCCAGGGTCATTTCGGACAAATCAGGTCATGTTGCCTAGTGGCTATAAATAGCCCACCCCCTACACCATAAATTGGTGGCTCCTCAGAGTTAGTGCACGACTTTTGTCGTTTGAGAGCAACCCACCTCTGAAGCTTTTGAGAGAGAAATCCTTGCGAGGACAAAGCCCAAACACCCAGAGCCAAAGAGTGTTAGGCATCATGAAGTCTTTTCGTCCAGCGTGACACGAAGACTTGTTACACTTGAGGACTGTGAATCCTTTAGCCGGTTAGGCGTCGCGTTCTGAGCATCCAAGAGTCATTGTGGATCGCCGGTGAACAAAGTCTGTGAAGGTTTGGAAGTCTACCTTGAAGACTTACCAGAGTGATTGGGCGAGGACTGGGTGTCCTTAGCTCAAGGGGAATAAGTTGAAGACACGGTCTTCTGAGTTAAATCTCAGCCTCCCTAACCAGACGTACAGTTGTCACAGTAACTGGAACTGGTCCAAAAAATCATTGTCCTCACCAAGTGACTGGTTCTATCCTCTCCCTCTCCTTATTTATAGTTTGTTTTCGTGAAGTCATTGCCTGTTTGCATTACCTGTTTGACTTCACTATGTGACTTCTATTGTTGTTTGGCTTCATACTATCTTCCATCCTGATCTTTACTACCTAGCTGCTATTAGTCTTCGTGCTTTCACTTCATTGAATACTTGACTATGGCCTGCCTAGTGTAGTTTACCTTCCGCTGCATATCAATAGGTTCATTTCTATTTTTTGTCTTCAAAACTCTCATGTTTTGAAGAATTTGATAAAAATCGCCTATTCACCCCCCCTCTAGTCAATAACTAGCACTTTCAATTGGTATCAGAGTAAGGTACTCCATTGTTCTGCGTGATTTGGTTTAACCCCCTAGAGTTTTAGCTATGTCGACTGCAGGGATAATAAAAGTCTCCGCTACGTGCCCCTCTTCGATGGAACTGAATATCCCTACTGGAAGAATAAGATGCGCATGCGTCTTGAAGCCATTGATGTCGACCTCTGGTATGTCGTCAAGAATGGTGTTCCCAAGACTGGTGAAGGTGTCACCCCTGCTGATGTCAAGAAGTTCATTCATCTGGATTCTACTACCAAGAACATCATTTGTGGTCATCTGACCAAAGGACAGTATGGCCGTGTGAGTGCTCTGGAAACGTCGAAGCTAGTCTGGGACTGGCTCTCCAAGGTCAATGAAGGCGTCTCAACCTAGAGAGATCAAAGGATCAGTGTTCTTCGCAACCTCTTCAACCGCTTCAAGAGAAACGACAATGAGAATGTCCAGCTCACGTTTGATCGCCTCACTGACATCACAAATGAGCTTCGTGCTCTAGGCGCCACTGAGATCACCAAGCATGAAATCGTCAAGACACTGCTAAGATCACTTGACAGCTCATTTGACACCCTTGCCCTGATGATACAAGAACGCCCTGACTTCAAGACACTCGATCCGTGTGACATACTTGAGAGGCTCAACACACATGAGTTCCAGCTATGTGAGAAAAGAGATATCTATGGTCCCAATTATGGTCGAACTCGTGCTTTGAAGGCAAAAGTTGTTTCCTCATCTGAAGAAGAATCTGACTACAGTTCTGGTGATCCTGAGACATTGGAAAGGAGCTTTCTATGCTTGTGAAGAAGTTCCAGAAGTTCACTAAGAAGAAGGGCTTCAGAAAGTTTCACGATCCAGCTCAAGAAATGATGAAGCTTCCTCTCATGATTACAAGAAGAGAACATGTCACAAGTGCAAGAAACCTGGACAATACATCTCTGAGTGTCCACAGTGGGACAATGAGAACAAGAAGAAGAAGAAGAAGAAGAAGAGCAAGGAATATGATTCTGATGACAACAACAAGAAGAAATCCTCAAAGTCTTCTTCCAAGTCTTCTTCCAAGTCTTCATCCAAGTCTTCATCACATAAGAAGAGCTCATCTGGCAAGGCTCGTGCTTTTGTTGGCAAGGAGATGGATTCAGAGGAGTCTGCTTCTGAGGGGGCGGAGGTGGAGTCTGAAGAGGAGTCCAACCCTGGCGTTGCAAGTATGGCTCTAGCTACAGCTTACGTTGCCAAGTCCATCTTCAATACTGAAGACAATGGCCCCGTCACCAACGCTGATGCTAATGACAAGGACGACTCTGCTCCCACCTACTGCTTCATGGCACATTGTGCCAAGGTAAAATCACGCGGTGCTTACTTTCAAACATCAAGTGAAGATGACTCTGATTGTGAATCCAAACCCAGCTAGAAAACACTTGCTAAAATTGCAACTGAACAACAGAAAGCTATGGAACATACTCAAAAACTATTATACAAAAGTGATGACCTGTTGGACGCGGAAATGACCCGATCTCAGTCCTTAATTGAAGACATAAAAAATCGTCATGTTAAGTACCAGGAACTCGAAAGTCATCATGAAACGCTCTCAACGACTCATGAAAAGCTTTCCTATGATTATCTTCAAAGGAAGCAAGAGCTTGAGAAATTGAGAGCGACTCATGAAGATCTTCAAAAAGAGAATGAGTCACTTCGCTCAGCAATCGATCAAGACCGCTCAGAAGGATTTGAACCACCATGTCTAAAATGCCTTGAGCGTGATAATGCTACTTCTTTGAATGTTCTATCACTGTTACTATTGCAATATCTTCAACTGTTGATGTGGTAACTAACCCCTCTCGAGGATACCACCGCTATTGCCGATGAAAATGCTAGGTGAAGACATTGCTTGAAACAGGATGTACAAAAGTCTCAAAGGGCATCGAGACAACGTATGCGATGTCCTCAAAAGCGATTCTCGAACCGAAACCCTAGGAAAGAGGGTGTTGGGTTCGAGAGGAAAATGAATGTTGATGGTTCCACCGAAGCCCGAAAGCAGTACCCAAAACCACATCGGTTGTCGCAAAGGGACCTTCAAAGGATCCATCCACCTTATCTGGATTCACTTGTGCTAACCCTATTATCATTGATGAATCCTTTGATGCAAACTATAAACTGTTTAAGAAGCAGAATGGTGAAGTGTTTGCCAGGTATATTCGTACTAACTGCAGGAATGGGCCACCTATGAAGAAGATCTGGGTTCCCAAAAGTTGTCTTGAGAATCTTCCTGTGAATGTCATCACGACACCGCCTGGGAAGAAGACAAATCCCAGACTAAAGGCTTCATATGGTCCAAAGGCTTCATACAGATACATGACTCACTTGAGTCACCCTAACGCCAATGTTTTGCAGGGAAATCATGCTCAAACTTATGAATATGAGCGGGTTTCATCAAACTGCTATGTTCATAAAACTAAGAGCTTTTCTGCGTATTCATATGAGTATCATTCATATCCTGCAAGGCTATTTGCTACAGATCCAAAGCTGAAGTTCTCAGATGCTGCACTTAGACTCATTGCTTCTAAGCCACCCCTGAAGATGTGGGTGGTTAAGAAGAATTAACTTTGTTTTGCAGGGAAAGGTCTCCAGCCAAAAATCAAAGGCGTCTGATGCTATTGCTGGGGACCTAAAACATCTTGTAGGGCGCAAGATCAAATGCCTAAATGGTCTTTCTATGTATTTTGTTCCTGATCGCTTGCCAATCATCCTATCTGTCCTAATCTTGATCTGAGCTTTGATAATCTTCTTGTGCGTCAAATGTTTATGCTTCACAATACTCTTGGTGAAGCCTATCCCCCTAACTGCATCAGAGGGTATGACACCTCATGCTTCGTAATGGATTATGGACAGCAGATGCACTAATCATATGACTGGTGATCGAAGTCTTCTCATGACTCAACCTTACGTCCATCTGACAAGAGTCACATCACATTTGCTGACACTGGTAAAAGCAAGGTATTGGGTCTAGGTAGAGTTGCAATCTCAAATGATCAAAGACATGGATAAAGTGATGCTTGTTGAATCCTCGGTTTCAACTTAATGTCCGCCTCAATGCTTTGTGACTTGAACATGATTGTGGTATTTGGAAAATATCGTTGCCTTGTACTAATGGAATCGACAAGTCTCTAGTCTTTGAAGGGTATCGGAAAGATGATCTCAGACATGGTAGATTTCTCAAGAGGACCACAACTTGCCGTATGTCTACTAGCAAAAGCTTCATGTCTTGGCTCTGGCATCGGAGGCTAGGGCATGCTTGGCATGAGGAACTTACACACTCGCAAAGAAGAAGCATGTCATAGGCATCGAGGGCGTCAAGTTCAAGAAAGATCATCTGTGCGGTGCCTGCAAAGCTGGAAAGATGACAAGGGCCAAGCATCCCTCGAAGACAATCATAACGACATATCAACCCTTCGAGCTGCTACACATGGACTTATTTGGCCCTACTCACTACTCTACTCTCACTACTACTGCTTGTCTCTATGGCTTCGTCATTGTTGATGATTATTCAAGATACACGTGGGTGCATATAATTCTCTACAAGATTGAAGTGCAGGATGTCTTCAGACGCTTCGCCAACCGTGCCATGAACAACTATGGCGTCAAGATCAAGCATATCATAAGTGACAACAGCACAGAGTTCAAGAACACCGGCCTCGACCTTTACCTGGATACGTTGGGCATCACTCATGAGTTCTCAGCTCTGTACACACCTAAGCAGAATGGCATCATGGAGCGCAAGAATAGAACACTCATTGAGATGGCACGGACGATGCTTGATGAATACAAGACTCCAAGAAAGTTCTGGCCTGAAGCTATTGATACTACATGCCATGTCATCAACCGTGTTTATCTTCACAAGCTTCAAGAAGACATCCTATGAACTCCTCACCGTAAGAAGCCAAATGTCAGTTACTTCAGAGTATTTGGTGCTAGGTGCTGGATCAAGGATCCACATCACACTTCAAAATTTGCACCGAAAGCACATGAAGGTTTTATGCTTGGTTACGGGAAGGATTCACACTCCTACAGAGTCTTCGACCTCTTTCACTATAAAGTGGTTGAAACTATGGATGTGCGATTCGATGAGACTAACGGCTCACAAAGAAAGCACCTGCCAAATGTGCTAGATGAAGTTCCACCTAGTGAATCCATCAAGCTAATGGGAACAGGAGAAATCATACCGTCTGAAGCACGGCCTGAAGAGGAACTTATCATTTCTGCACCCAATCAACCTGAAGACAATGCTCAGCCTGAAGACAATCCTCCTAACGATGACAATGATCAGCAAGAGCAAAATCTTCGTCCAGTTCATCCTCGTGTTGCAAATGAAGTACATATTGAGAAGATAATTGATAGCATCAATGCGCCTGGTCCACTCACTCGTTAAAGAGCAACACAGCTAGCAAATTTCTGTGGGCACTTTGGATTCGTCTCAATATCTGAACCCAAGAAAGTTGTTGAAGCCTTCATGGAACCTGAATGGATTCAAGCCATGCAAGAGGAGCTTCAATAGTTCAAACTGAACAATGTCTGGGAACTTGTCAAGCGTCCTCACCCTCGCAAGCATAACATAATAGGCACAAAATGGATTTATCACAACAAGCAAGATGAGCATGGTCAAGTTGTCAGAAACAAGGCTCGTCTCGTTGCTCAAGGATACAGTCAAGTTGAAGGGATTGACTTCGATGAAACATTTGCTCCTGTGGCTAGGCTTGAAGCTATTCGCATATTGCTAGCCTATGCAAATCATCAGAACATCCTTCTGTATCAAATGGATGTGAAGAGTGCATTTCTCAACGGCAAGATTGAAGAAGAAGTGTATGTTGCACAACCTCCTGGCTTTGAAGATCCAAAACATCCTAATATGGTGTACAAGCTTAACAAGGCTTTGTATGGCCCCAAACAAGCCCCTCGCGCTTGGTATGACACACTCAAAGACTTCCTGAAGAGCAAAGGCTTCAAACCTGGTTCCTTGGATCCCACACTCTTCACGAAGACATAAGATAGTGAACTGTTTGTGTGGCAAATATATGTGGATGACATTATCTTCGGCTGCACCAACCAGAAATACAGTGATGAGTTTGGACACATGATGCAAGAGCAATATCAGATGTCCATGATGGGTGAGGTGAAGTTCTTCCTTGGTCTTGAAATTCGTTATCAAAGCAATGGCATCTTCATATCTCAAGAGAAATACCTCAAAGACTGCCTGAAGAAGTTTGGAATGCAAGACTGCAAAGGTTACACGACGCCAATGCCAACCAAGAGTCATCTGGGTCCCGACGCCAATGGTAAAGAGTTCGATCAAAAGGTATACCACTCCATGATTGGTTCTTTACTTTATTTATGTGCATCTAGGCCAGATATCATGATTAGTGTTTGCATGTGTGCTCGATTCCAAGCGGCACCAAAGGAATCGCATCACTTAGCTGTGAAGCGAATTCTTCGATATTTGGCTTACACCCCAACACTAGGATTATGGTATCCAAAGGGCTCGAGTTTGATCTAGTTGGATTCTCGGAAGCTGATTATGCTTTGGTGACAAGGTGGATCGCAAGTCTACATCGTGCACATGTCACTTTCTCTCGATGATCACTTGTCTGTTGGTCTTCAAAGAAGCGTAACCGTATCACTTTCGACTGCTGAATCTGAATACATTGGTGCTGGATCTTGCTGCGCTCAGCTTCTATGGATGAAGCAAACTCTCAAGGACTATGGCATCCATCTGAAACAAGTACCACTCTATTGCGACAACAAAAGCGCCATCAAGATTGCCAACAGTCCAGTTCAGCACTCGAAGACAAAGCACATTTAAATTCATCATCACTTTCTCAGAGATCATGTTATGAAGGAAGATATTGATATCATACATGTCAACACTGAAGAGCAATTGGCAGATATCTTCACAAAGCCCTTGGATGAGAAAAGGTTTTGCAAGTTGCGGTGTGAGCTAAATATCTTGGAATCCTCGAATGTCCTGTGATCAGGCACACATCCTAACACTTATGCATGTTGATGACTTAGATGTGCAACACACGAAGTAATGTATATATTCAAACCATGAAGACTTACACTCTGAGTGTGAAAACATTAATTTGGAATTTGACTTGGGAGCGCCATGATAATTGTGCGCCATGTCTGGGTCTAATACTTCCTATACGGTGGGTAACGCCACCACCAAACTTTTGTTTGGAATGTTTTTCTTGGCGTTACATTTGCTAAGTCTTCGCATTTGATTTGTCTTCAACAGTAACATGACTTCATTTGGTCTTGTTCTGATATATACATATGTTAGTGTTCTATCCTCTACATCATTCACTTATAGCTATGTCTTCTCGTTTGAATCTTTTGGACTAAGTGAATGTGATCGGACCCTAACCTCTCTATGCTTCCTACCTCAAACTCTATCTATCCAAATCATATGCATTCTATTGAAACCGTCGAATGTCTTCTCTGCGTCCTTGTCAGCAAAAGATACAGAGACAAACATTAAATCTATTTTAAATGCTCAATCCTTATTGTTTGAAACCCGGAGAAGACAGAACAACCACCAGACAGTCCAGGCGTGCGTGGGAACATGGAACAACTTCCAATGTGTTGCATGTTCGCCACGTGTCCCTCAGATGTGAACCGCCAAGGGCACCTGCGTAATTGCGTTGTGTCGTCCCTCTCCCTATAAATGCACATCACATCGCGGTCAAAACACTTCTTCCACCTCTTCACCTCGACAAACCCTAGCGCCACCGCTAGCTCTCGATGGCTGATACGTCTCCAACGTATCTATAATTTATGAAGTATTCATGCTATTATATTATCCATCTTGGGTGTTTTATGGGCTTTACTACACACTTTTATATTATTTTTGGGACTAACCTATTGACCCAGAGCCCAGTGCCAGTTCCTTTTTTTTCCCTTGTTTCAGTGTTTCGAAGAAAAGGAATATCAAACGGAGTCGAAACAGAATGAAACCTTCTGGAGAAGTTATTTTTGGAAGGAAAGCAACCCGGGAGACTTGGAGTGCATGTTAGGGAAGCAACGAGGGAGGCACGAGGCAGGGGGTGCGCCCACCCCCCTGGGCGTGCCCTCCACCCTCGTAGGCCGCTCGTGGCTCCCCTGACGTATTTCTTCCTCATATATATACCTATATACCCTAAAACCATCAGGGAACAGAAGAGATCGGGAGTTCTGCCGCCGCAAGCCTCTGTAGCCACCAAAAACCAATCAGGACCCTGTTCCGGCACCCTGCCGGAGGGGGCATCCCTCACCGGTGGCCAACTTCATCATCTCGGTGCTCTCGATGACGAGGAGGGAGTAGTTAACCCTCGGGGCTGAGGGTATGTACCAGTAGCTATGTGTTTGATCTCTCTCTCGTGTTCTTGATTTGGCACGATCTTGATGTATCGCGAGCTTATCTATTATAGTTGGATCTTATGTTGTTTCTCCCCCTATACTCTCTTGTAATGGATTGAGTTTTCCCTTTGAAGTAATCTTATCGGATTGAGTCTTTAATGATTTGAGAACACTCGATGTATGTCTTGCCGTATGATCTGTGGTGACAATGGGATATCACGTGATTCACTTGATGTATGTTTTGGTGATCAACTTGCGGGCTCCGCCCATGAACCTATGCATAGGGGTTGGCACACGTTTTCGTCTTGATTCTCCGGTAGAAACTTTGGGGCACTCTTTGAGGTTCTATGTGTTGGTTCAATAGAAGAATCTGAGATTGTGTGATGCATATCGCATAATCATACCCACGGATACTTGAGGTGACATTGGAGTATCTAGGTGACATTAGGGTTTTGGTTGATTTGTGTCTTAAGGTGTTATTCTAGTATGAACTCTAGGGCTGTTTGTGACACTTATAGGAATAGCCCAACGGATTGATTGGAAAGAATAACTTTGAGGTGGTTTCGTACCCTACCATAATCTCTTCATTTGTTCTCCGCTATTAGTGATTTTGGAGTGACTCTTTGTTACATGTTGAGGGATAGTTATATGATCCAATTATGTTATTATTGTTGAGAGAACTTGCACTAGTGAAAGTATGAACCCTAGGACTTGTTTCAACGGATTGCAATACCATTTATGCTCACTTTTACCACTTGTTACCTTGCTGTTTTTATATTTTCAGATTACAAAAACCTATATCTACCATCCATATTGCACTTGTATCACCATCACTTCGCCGAACTAGTGCACCTGTACAATTTATCATTGTATTGGGTGTGTTGGGGACACAAGAGACTCTTTGTTATTTGGTTGCAGGGTTGATTGAGAGAGACCATCTTCATCCTACGCCTCCCATGGATTGATAAACCTTAGGCCATCCACTTGAGGGAAATTTGCTACTGTCCTACAAACCTCTGCACTTGGAGGCCCAACAACGTATACAAGAAGAAGGTTGCGTTGTAGACATCAACGACGCCGGCGACGAAGTGCTTAGTTGCCGCGATCTCACCGACGCCGTCTTCACGTCGGCCACGGACATCGTCTTCTCCGCCGCCGCCGTAGGTGTCCTCCGTCGCCAAGTTAGGGCACGGAAGATCAAACTTCTCGGCCTCATCTTCTACTCCGTCTAGCATTTCATCGTGTGGTAAATTAAAACTCTCTTTTTTGCTGTCTTTTTGATCCGATAGATTCATCCTTCCTACCAAAAGTGGTTTCTGCCTCCACAAATTTGGATCTATCCTATTTTGCATCTCATATGATGCCTAGTATATTCACTTATGCTTCACACGTAGTTAGATTCCTCACTTGTACCTATTCTTGGATTCGTACAAATCTGGAACCAACTCTCAACATATAAGTGAATGTCTTCGCGCTATGAGGTCAATGTCTTCTAAACTGATTTATCTTCAAAATCTTCCGAGAATGCATATGACCTCTTCCCCTTCCCTCGCATCTCTAATGTCATCACGGGTACATGTCCGTGGGAGAATCCTTTGTTCTCATAGTCCGCATTCATTTGCGTAATTCTTACGATATCATATCAACTCTCCCGGAAGCCGGTTCTGTCGACCCGGCAGACGAAAGACTTTGACATCTTTGAAGCCATTCAGTCTGAACTGCATGGCCACAGAAAAATCGGCAAGGAAGGGAGGCAGACAGCGCCGTGGGGGCACATCAATGGATCTGCCCGAAGATCTCTATGAGCTATACAAAACTGATCCTGAGAAGATCTATGGCCAACGCAAAGCTTGAATCCAATGGATTCGTAGATATTGTGCAGAATAATGGTTCAAGTACAGGTTCGTGACCCAGGAATATGCTGAAAAGAATGCCATCAAGCGACCTTGGGGAGATATTCTCTACAAAAATCTTCAACCCAAGACCAGATCTGAAGCTATTGCTCAAGGTTTCTACCCTTGCATGGTCCGTGGACCACAGCCTGCTGATGCCGACCCATCCTCTCTACTATGGTGTCATGAAGACAATTTGTTCAAGCGCAACTTTCAGTTTGCCAAGAACTCAGCCAAAGAGAACAAGAAGTCGCGTGGATTAGACTTCAACCCAGGTCCCTCTGCTCCTCGTGCCGATGGCACACGCGAAGCTGAACCCAATCATGTTGGGGCCTTCTACAACCTAGAGGGTCTCATCACTCACATCATGGTTCAAGGGGCAGCCGTGGATCACTCTGCAGATGACGCTGATTCTCGACGGGTTACCGCACCACCGAAGCCTAAGAAGCTGAAGAAACCCAAGGCTTAGAAGCCCTGAGCTGCACCAAGAGTTTCACAACCGAAGCCTCTGGCCACTGCTCCTCCTGCACCAAGCGTGCACTCTGAAGGTCTCTCTTTCTCCAAGTCTAAGAAGAAGAAGAAGCCCGTACAGCCTACTGGTCAAGCACTGACCCCTGCTGCCGTTCTGAGGAATGAGATCGACGCCATTGATCTGTCTAGTGACGACGATCTTGGCAATGATGCTCTTGATCTGCTAATAAAGAGCAAGCAAGAGGCGGAAATCTTCAATGATTTTCCCATGTTCGATGTGGACATTCTGAACAAATTCATTGACGAGTGGTTTGACAGCCCAAACCTCAGTTTTGATGATCTCCAACTTCCCATTGGCCTCAGCGTCTCCTTCCATGGAGCCATTGCTCCTGAGTTGGCTCTAGCTCAGAAAATTGTTGAACTGAAGCTCAAGATTGACTATGCAAAGGCTCAGTTCAAGAAGCATATGGCCAAGCTCAGTGTGACAGACGTCCAAAACTTCAAGACCATGATGCATGAGCTCAAGGAGGCATTTCACAAGAAACATGATGAAGCCAAAGGTTATCGAGAGCGCATGAAGCTCTTGGCTGCCAAATGTGTTCAAGCCTACAATGAAGCTGAGAAGTGCAAGGCACTTGGGCGTCCTGGCATTGACCCCAAGATGGCTGCCAAGAAGAAGCCACGTGGACCAAAAGTTGAAGCATCCAAAGGGAAGAACATTGCATTCTCTTCCCGGCCAGTATGACAGGCGTGAAGCCTAAGGTCCCCACAGTGGCTTCAGAGCTCAAGAAAACGAGGGCAGCTGAAGCCAAAGCCAGAAAGCGCAAGACCAAGAACACCACTGACGAGGCTCCACCTGCCAAGAAGCGAAAAACCAAGAAGAAGGATCAGGCTGCTCCCACAGAGCCCCTTGTCGTCGAGCCAATTTCTGTTGCTCGTCCTGCATCTGCACATCAAGAGCGTCGTATGATAGTTCATGAGCTTGCTTCCACAGAGGCTCCTGAAGCTGAAGACATTCCAGCTGTTGACCCCACTGCAGCTGAAGACAATGTAGAAGAGGATGAAGTCCTTCCTCAGATCGAGCAAAATGTGGTATCATCGCCTGTTCTCACGAATAGCGAACTCATCAGCATTGGTTGTCCCTTGACGCCAATTGCTCAGGATGATTCATGGGCTGATCACCCTCAAGACTCCCCCCGACAAGAAGAAACACCAACTACTCCCCCAACTCAAGTCACCACACTAGTGCTTGAGGATGAAGACTTTGTGGCCCTGACAACTCCATCTCCACAAGCGTCGCCAGCGTTCCAAAGGCTTCGTAAAGGACCAAGGCCACAAGTCACTCTGTCGAGTGTTCCAGAAGGAGAAGAGCACCAATCAGTATCTCGCCAAGTGTTTCCTGAAGCCTCTCCAACTGTGAACAACTCCGAGTCTGAAGCCAACGCGGCTGAAGATATTCCGGCTGCATCAGCCGATGACCAAGAAGAACCAAGAGATGAAGAAGAACGTGTTGCTACACCCCCAACCAACCCTGAAGTTGTTCTCGAGGAGAACGTGTCCGACCCTCCAGCTACTCAAGTGGAGGTTGATAACATTGAGGCGACGACAAACACCAACACTGAAGCCAATGACGTTGTCATGGCTGAAGCTAATATGGCGCCTGAAGTTAATGTGGTGCACGAAGTGGTTGCACCTGAAGCCAATGCTGCACCTGATGCAAATCTGCAGCCTGAAGTTAATACCACTACCACTGCCACTGCTCCTGTACCGCCTCCACGACCACACACCATCGAGCAAGCATATGATCATGGTCAGCTGGTCACTGTTAGATGGCCCATTCTGGTTCCTCCACCTGCTGCTGGTCCACAATTTGACTATCATATCGAGCACAAGCCTTAGCTCCAGAAGCCTAAGGCAAGGTTGCCAAGGTTTCCAGGTACATCAACTTCACCAGGGTCATTCAATGCAAATGGCTTCATTGCGCACAACACTTACTTTGATAGTGCCAAGAACCCCTATTCCAAGCCAAGGATTTCATCAAATCGGTTCTGGAGCTATCAGCAGTGCAGCTACTACTCCTGTGTTCTCTATGACCAAGGGCGTATCTTTCCACATATGCGTCTAGACACTGAAGCCATTGCTGGACTGCCCTACCTTGAAGAAGCCCTTGACTGCTTCCGTGATGCTGGTCTACTGAACTTTGTGACTGATAAGGAGCATTGGAATGAAGAGCTTCTGCTACAATTTTATGCTACCCTCCACATTCGCGGCTACAACAGGGATCCGAAGACTTGGGTCCTTGAGTGGATGACAGGAAATGTCCATCATGAAGCCAAAGCTCTTGATATCATTGAGCTAACTGGCCTGCCCACCTGTGAACTCTTCGAGCCTGGTTGTCAGCTTCACCACAATGCATTGGAGAGCATCTTTCATAAGCCAGAGCCCAACATGAGCCAAATGCTAAGCATGATGAAGCCTCTGCCACGCGACGCTGAATACCCAAGAGAGTTCTTTGTTGAAGACCTAGAGTATCTGCCCCGCACTATTTATCATATCATCAGGCGAACTCTCTGGGGTGTCAAAGGACATTCTTCTGCAGCAAAGCTTGAAGGAGCGATGAAGACATTGGTCTTTTATATCTTCAATGGCATCAACTTCAATCTCAAGACTTCTTTATCAGGCAATTGGCTGCATCAGGCTCTGATCTCTTTGGTCTTAAGTTTTACGCTCCATGGGTTATGCCCCTTATCAAGCTTCACTCTGTCGTCAACTATCAACCTTCTGCACGCAACCATCTGATAATTTTTCCAGAGGTTGATATGTCAGTTGAAGCCATATACCCGGAGCCTGCCAAGGAGCCTGTTTGTCTTCACAATGCTGATCACCAAAGCTTCACACAGCCCATTGAAGGAGTTCAAGCCGTCACTCGTGTTTATCCTTTGGATGGAAATACACGCTTCCCTCATCGTGCCCATACTGAAGCCACTGAAAGCACTATTGCTCAAAGGCCTCGGAAGCGATCTCGTGTTCTCAATGACCGAGAGCTTCTCGTTGCTCGCATCGTAAAACAGGATAAGCATCACCATCGGTCAAGCGGCAGATGCAAAGCCTCTTGGTGGACGTAAATCGCATTCGCAGTCTTGCCACCAAGAATGCATTTGTCACTCATGAAACCTGTCAGAGGTCATAGAAGAGTTTAACCTTGCTCAGTGCTAAAACAGATCTTCAAGACGATGGCTTCACCGAAAGATTCAAGTTTGACTCCACTCCTCCAAGGAATGTTGTCTTGCGTCGGACTCCCTCTCTTGAAGACTCTGACTATTCCTCCTCAGCTGCAACGGTGAATGCCAGAGTCATAGATGATCAAGATGATGCTACCTCACCACCTCCAACTTCAGCGCGTGTCGACACTGCACCAAGTTCTTCTGCACCGCCAAACCCCGACGCCGACCCTGCAGCTTCACCTACTCCTTCTGGGAACAAGTAGAGGCTGTATGTCTTCAAACCTTTTTGGTCCTTACTGACAAAAGGGGGAGAAGCATATGAGTTGATAGTCTTCAAGCGGGTCCATATGGGCGGTTGCTTTATTTTTTGCCTAGTGTTTATAACTCTCACTTTTGATACATTTGGTTCTTTGAGTTGTAACACTTAAACTTGATGGTCGTCTGCTACTTGTTCACTTTTATGTGTTGTGATGATAAATCCCGCATGTGCGATGATAAATCCCGCACGAAGTCATATTGCAGACGTCCATTTTTCATTATGCATTTCATTATCTTAGTTATATCTTATCATGCATGATGAATTGTCTTCATAAGTCGAAGAGGATCTCCACAAGTACAACCTGCCATGTGCATTTGCATTCCAAAAGCAAATTACTTATATGCACATCTTCAGGGGGAGCCTGTTGCTACTTATGAAGACAATACCTTTAACCTCTACAATTTCACATACTTTTATCACCATTGAAAACTTCAACCAGTTTGTCATCAATCACCAAAAAGGGGGAGATGGTAAGCGCATCTAGTGCAGCCCCTAGTTGGTTTTGGAGTATTGACAACAAACCTGGTTGAGGGACTAATGTGTTTGTGAGAATTGCAGGATAACACATGTAGTAGTCCCTCATTGATTCGGTTTACCTACCGGAGATGACCCCTAAAAATGTATGAAGACATTGAAGACAATGGTGGTATGTGAAGATATTCACATTGAAGACTATGACAAGAGAAGACATCATGTGAAGACTATGGAGCGCGAAGACTTAGTTGTTTTGTTGTTTCCTTTTCTTCTTTGTTGAGTCATAGGAACCACCGTCTTTGTTAAGTGGGGTCCCAAAGTGAACAAAGTCGAGTGGATCAAGTGATTCTCAACCAAATCCTATGTCTTCGAGCGAAGACAATGAGAGCAAATCTTATCCATAGTTGGATGAGTCAGCTTTACTTGTAGCCCAAGTCAAGCTGCCGCGTGTGTTTGATCTGACCGTTGGAACACGTGTCAGTTCCTTAGTGACCCAGGGTCATTACGGACAAATCAGGTCGGGTTGCCTAGTGGCTATAAATAACCCACCCTCTACACCATAACTTGGTGGCTGCTCAGAGTTAGTGCACGGCTTTTGTCGTTTGAGAGCAACCCACCTCCAAAGCTTTTGAGAGAGAGAAAATCCTTGCGAGGACAAAGCCCAAACACCCAGAGCCAAAGAGTGTTAGGCATCACCGAAGTCTTTCTGTCCGCGTGACCTGAAGACTTGTTACACTTGAGGACTGTGAATCCTCCAGCCGGTTAGGCGTCGCGTTCTGAGCATCCAAGAGTCATTGTGGTGAATGAAGTCTGTGAAGGTTTGGAAGTCTACCTTGAAGACTTACCAGAGTGATTGGGCAAGGACTGGGTGTCCTTAGCTCAAGGGGAATAAGGTGAAGACATGATCTTCTGAGTTAAATCTCAGCCTCCCTAACCAGACGTCATAGCTTGTCACAAAGAATCGAACTGGTCCAACAAATCCTTGTCCTCACCAAGTGACTGGTTCTATCCTCTCCCTCTCCTTATTTACAGTTTGTTTTCGTGAAGTCATTGCATGTTTGCATTACCTGTTTGACTTCACTGTGTGACTTCTATTGTTGTTTGGCTTCATACTATCTTCCATCCTGATCTTTACTACCTAGCTGCTATTAGACTTCGTGCTTTCACTTCATTGAATACTTGACTATGGCCTGCCTAGTGTAGTCTACCTTCCGCTTCATATCAATAGGTTCATTTCTATTGTTTGTCTTCAAAACTCTCATGTTCTGAAGACTTTGATAAAAATCGCCTATTCACCCCCCCTCTAGTTGATAACTAGAACTTTCAGTTCCAATCCTCAAACACTGCATGATTAGGATGTGATTAACTTGTGGGTATTGGGAAGTAGATGATGAGGTAGAACCTATTGCCCTGTTTATTATCAAACCTTGGGAGTTACTTCTAAGTTATGCTATTATTGCTATGCTATGCTAGCAGACGTGGTTTGGGTGAGTGAATCCATGATAGATGTGAGATTGTTATTTAATGGTTCAACTTAAGGTGGCAATTTTAATACACATCTGGGTGGATTGCTTGTTTTGGGCACCTAAGGAATCCAGTGTTGTCCTAGGAGATCCCGGGGATATACCGTGTGATCCTCCTACGGTCCGCCACCCAGGCTCAAAGGGATCGTGAGATATTTCATGCTAGAAACTTCCATGTGCAGCCACAAGCCATTATGGGCTCTGGCATAGTTGAGTATGCTACATGACCTCTTGAAGAGGTGGACTAGCGTATGTAGGGAAAGTAGGTGTACCGTCCACCCGGAGTAAAGAGTTAATGTTTCTGAAAAGACTGTGTCTCGGTCATCCGTTTCTCAAACACCATGTAGTGCGAGAAATCCAACGGAGGAGATCGAGTCTTGTGGGGAAAAGTGCGCAAACCTCTAATCATGGTTAGCCGTGTCCCCGGTTATGGACATCTTGAGTATCTAGTACTTGGATTATCCTATTGTATCTCATCACTCTAAAATTAAACTGTTGGGTTGATGATTATTTACTTTAATTGGGATTGAGATGGGGGTACCATTCTCAGTGTTGTTCAACCACCATGATAGTTAAATAAAATTTATTCCTTTGTTGTAGGGAAAAATTGGCTTTTCGCAAAACATATTAACCGTTACAGCCTCCACTAGCCATATATGCATGTAGTGATAGTATTCATTTGTTCATTGCCTTACTGTGTTACTTTGCCAGCATTACATGTGTTGACCCGTTTTCGGGCCGCAACGTATTATGTTGTAGACTTTTGAGACGATGAGTAAGGTTCGCTAGGCCGTTGTCGTGCACTCAGCTATATCGTTGGAGTTGATGGACTCCCTTTATCTTCCAAGCCTTCCGCCGTTATCTTATTTAGATGGCCTTAAGCCATATTTATTGTAATAAGTTCTCTTTTGAGACATTCGATGTAATAAGTGTGTGATTGCACTCTGTTATAAATCCTTCGAGTACTGTGTGTGCCAGCATTACCGATCCAGGGATGACACTTATGCACAAAGATTTGACCATCTGAGGTCGGATCGCTACAGAGCGGCAGCAGCGGCAGAGAGCAGCGGCCGTGAGCAGCAGCAAGCAGAGCAGGAATGCAGCGACAGCAGCAGCAAGCAGAGCAGAGTAGCGGTAGGAGCAGCAACGCAGCACAAGGAGCAGCAGGGCGCGCTAGGCGGCGGCGAGATATGGCCAGCGAGCAGTGGTAGGCGGAGGCGAGGCCAGGGGCGGGTGCGCGGCAGCAAAGATACCGCAAAGAAGCCGCCGGCAAGCGCAGCAAAGAACAAGGCGTGAGCAGTGGCCGGCACGCATGGCATGGCCGGCGTTTAAACGCACGCGCACGCCGACGACGAGCTTCAGGGGCGGCGGCGATGCACGGGAAGGTATCTACGGGGTCTAGTTCGAGCAACGGCTCGAACCATTCGAACGAGGGCACCGCATCGCGTTCGTAGGTGGCACGGGCGCGAGCTAGAACGACTAGAAGTGACCGTGACGACGACGTCCGATGGCAGTGACGGCTGAACCGCGACGGAAATGAGCCAACGAGGCATGAGGAGGAGTGAGAGGGGGTCGAGGAGGCCCGTGAGCTCACCTAGGGGGCGCATGGGGTCCTGTTGGCAGCTTAGTAGTAGCAGACGTAAGTGGATTCGGTGGGGAACTCAGACGACTGAAGCGGGAAGAAGCAGTCGATCCCGGCGCTGTGGCAATCTCCTGCTTGAGCTAATCCTCGGAGTCGATGAATATGAAGCAGACGCAGCTCCAGGCGAGGGCCTGAATCGACGAGGGGGACGATGGCCACACGGACAGAGGAGGCCATGGCAACGGACACGGGTGGGTGCGGGAGAGAATGAAGCGGCGCGAGGGGAGGGGAGGTGTGGAGGCGCTAGGGTTTGCAGGGGGTCTGGCTCGGCCTTATCCTGTAGGGGAGCCGTGGGATGGCCGTCACGCGTCCATCCGCGGCCATGGCAGCCGGATGCGTGCATGACCTCCCGTGAACAGGAAGGAAGGAGAAGGCACGGCTGGCTGGGTCGATTGTGCCTTTGTGCACATAGAGCCCAGTCCAACAGGTAAGTTTGTCCATTTATATTTCTCTTTTTTTGTTAATCATTTTGTCTCAGCTTTCTATTTAGTTCACATAGCAAATGAATTTTGCTTGGACTCAAAATTTGCAAATAATTACCATGCAATATTCTGGAGCGTCCCACAAAGTTTGGGGACATTTGGAAATGTATAAGTATTTGTTTATTTTCGAAAAGTCTATTTTCATTTACTGTTGGACCACTTTATAATTTCCTAGGGGTTAATTGGTGAGTCAAATGATGTTGATATCAACATGAGAAATGATCAGGAGACTTTTTAGAATGATGCAACATTTTTGTTTTACTGCTCGAAGAAATAATTTATTTGACTTATTTTAAATTTGAAAAAGGCTTTGATTTTTGGACAAGTGGCAAGCTGCATAGTAATCACAATGACATGGCCACAATTAGGGGTAGATTACTATAACATGATCCTTGGCGTGTTACAGTGGCCTTGCCACAAATACAATGTCAACAACATGATCATGCAAGGCAATATGACAATGATGAAGCGTGTCATAATAAACAGAATGGTGGAAAGTTGCATGGCAATATATCTCGGAATGGCTATGGAAATGCCATAATAGGTAGGTATGGTGGCTGCTTTGAGGAAGATATAAGGAGGTTTATGTGTGATAGAGTGTATCATATCACAGGGTTTGGATGCACCGGCGAATTTTGCACAAACTCTCAAGGTGAGAAAGGGCAATGCACGGTACCGAAGAGGCTAGCAATGATGGAAGGGTGAGAGTGCGTATAATTCATGGACTCAACATTAGTCATAATGAACTCATATACTTATTGCAAAAATCTACAAGTCATCAAAACCAAGCACTATGCGCATGCTCCTAGGGGGATAGATTGGTAGGAAAAGACCATCGCTCGTCCCCGACCGCCACTCATAAGGAGGACAATCAAAGAAACACCTCATGCTTCAAATTTGTCACACAACGTTTACCATACGTGCATTCTACGGGAGTTGCAAACCTCAACACAAGTATTTCTCAAATTCACAATTACTCAACTAGCATGACTCTAATATTACTATCTTCATATCTCAAAACAATCATCAAGTATCAAACTTCTCATAGTATTCAATGCACTCTATATGAAAGTTTTTATTATACCCATCTTGGATGCCTATCATATTAGGACTAATTTTATAGCCAAAGCAAATTACCATGCTGTTCTAAAAGACTCTCAAAATAATATAAGTGAAGCATGGGAGATCAATAATTTCTATAAAATAAAACCACCACCGTGCTCTAAAAAGATATAAGTGAAGCACCAGAGCAAAATTATCTAGCTCAAAAGATATAAGTGAAGCACATAGAGTATTCTAATAAATTCCGATTCATGTGTGTCTTTCCAAAATGTGTATACAGCAAGCCTGATTGTGGTAAACTAAAAAGCAAAGACTCAAATCATACAAGACGCTCCAAGCAAAACACATATCATGTGGTGAATAAAAATATAGCCTCAAGTAAAGTTACCGATAGATTTAAGATTTAAAGAGGGATGCCTTCCGGGGCATCCCCAAGCTTAGCCTTTTGGTTGTCCTTGAATTTTACCTTGGGGTGCCTTGGGAATCCCCAAGCTTAGGCTCTTGCCACTCCTTATTCCGAAATCCATAAAATCTTTACTGAAAAACTTGAAAACTTCACAACACAAAACTTAAACAGAAATCTCATGAGCTCCGTTAGTGTAAGAAAACAAACCACCACTTTAAGGTACTGTAATGAACTCATTATTTATTTATATTGGTGTTAAACCTACTGTATTACAACTTCTTTATGGTTCATACCCCCCGATACTAGCCATAGATTCATCAAAATAAGCAAACAACACACGAAAAACAGAATCTGTCAAAAACAGAACAGTCTGTAGTAATCTGTATCAAACGTGTACTTCTGGAACTCCAAAAATTCTGAAATAAATTGGTGGACGTGAGGAATTTATCTATCGATCATCTGCAAAAATAATCAACCTAAAAGCACACTTCAGTAAAAAAATGGCAGCTAATATCGTGAGTGCTAAAGTTTCTGTTTTTTACAGCAAGATCACAAAGACTTCACCCAAGTCTTCCCAAAGGTTCTACTTGGCACAGACACTAATTAAAACATAAAAACACATCTAAACAGAGGCTAGATGAATTATTTATTACTAAACAGGAACAAAAATCAAGGAAGAAAAATAAAATTGGGTTGCCTCCCAACAAGCGCTATCATTTAACGCCCCTAGCTAGGCATAAAAACAAGAATAGATCTAGGTATTATCATCTTTGGTATGCAATCCATAAGTGGCTCTCATAATAGATTCATAAGGTAATTTTATTTTCTTCCTAGGAAAGTGTTCCATGCCTTTCCTTAACGGAAATTGTAATCTAATATTTCCTTTTTTCATATCAATAATTGCACCAATCGTCTAAGGAAAGGTCTACCAAGAATAATAGGACATGTAGGATTGCAATCTATATCAAGAACAATGAAATCTACGGGCACGTAATTCCTATTTGCAAAAATAAGATCATCATTAATCCTTCCCATATGTTTCTTAATGGTGGAATCTACAAGATGCAAATTTAAAGAACAATCATCAAATTCACGGAAACCTAGCACATCACACAAAGTTTTTGGAATCGTGGAAACACTAGCACCCAAATCACATAAAGCATAGCATTCATGATCTTTAATCTTAAATTTAATAGTAGGTTCCCACTCATCATAAAGTTTTCTAGGGATAGAAACTTCTAATTCAAGTTTTTCTTCATAAGATTGCATTAAAGCATCAACGATATATTTAGTAAAGGCTTTATTTTGATCATAAGCATGAGGAGAATTTAACACGGATTGCAACAAGGAAATACAATCTATCAAAGAACAATTATCATAATTAAATTCCTTGAAATCCAAAATAGTGGGTTCATTGCTATGTAAAGTTTTGACCTCTTCAATCCCACTTTTACCAATTTTCGCATCAACATCTAAAAACTCCGAATCATTGGGACGCTTTTTAACTAAAGTTGACTCATCTCTAGTCCCATCTTTATCAAGATTCATATTGGAAAACAAAGATTTAATAGGAGACACATCAATCACTTTTAAATCTTCATCATTATTTTCATGAAAACTAGAAGAACAAGCTTTTACAAAGCAATCTTTTTTAGCACGCATCCTAGCAGTTCTTTCTTTGCACTCATCAATGGAAATTCTCATGGCTTTGAGAGACTCATTGATATCATTCTTAGGTGTAATAGATCTAAGTTTAAAAGAATCAACATCAAGAGAAATTCTATCCGCGTTCCTAGCCAACTCATCAATCTTAGGCAATTTTTCTTCAAGCAAAGCATTGAAATTCTTTTGCGAAATCATAAATTCCTTAACACTAGTCTCAAAATCAGAGGGCATCTTATTAAAATTTCCATAAGAGTTGTTGTAGGAATTACCATAATTATTAGAGGAATTACTAAGGAACGGCCTAGAATTAAAGTTTCCTCTATACGCGTGTTTACCAAAATTGTTCCGACCAACAAAATTCACATCCTTAGATTCATTATTATTCTCAATCAAAGTGGACAAAGGCATATCATTAGGATCAGAAGAAACACTCTTATTAGCAAATAATTTCATAAGTTCGTACATCTTTCAACTCAAAACATTAATCTCTTCTATCGCATGAACCTTTTACTAGTAGATCTTTCGATTGTGCCATTGAGAATAATTAACCATAATAATATCTAGGAGTTTAGTAGCTTCTCCTAAAGTGATTTCCATATAAGTGCCTCCCGCGGCCGAATCTAAAAGATTTCTATAAGCAAAATTCAATCCGGCATAAAATTTTTGTATAATCATCCATAATTCAAACCATGTGTAGAGCAATTACGTATCATTAATTTCATCCTCTCCCAAGCTTGCGCAACATGTTCATGATCAAGTTGCTTAAAATTCATTTCTAAGAGAGATGATCTTAGCGGGAGGGACATACTTAGAGATAAAAGCATCTTTGCACTTATTCCAAGAATCAATACTATTTTTAGGCAAAGACGAAAACCAAGTTTAAGCACGATCTCTAAGCAAAAACGGAAATAGCTTCAATTTATAATTATCCACATCTTTCTTCTTTTGCATATCACACAAATCAACAAAGTTGTTTAGATGGGTAGCGGCATCCAGTTCGGACCTGAGATTTCGGGGGCCCGGGGCAAGATAACAAAAAGGGGCCCTAAATCCATATACTTTTTTTTCTATTTCAAATGCAAGTGAATACTCATGACACTAAAATTTATGTTGCCTTGTCATGTCGACTATTTAGAAAAACAGGGGTCATAACCGTTCACATAAAATTTGGTCGCTTTTGTTAACCAACACTTATATATTTTTTCCATTAGGTCAATTAACCTTCGGTGCCAACTAATATTTTTATCATCCTATAAATTTTTGCTAGGTTGTTATTCAACAGTAACTAACTAAAGCTAATTCCTAAAAATCCCTAGCAGAAGTACTTTCTTTATTTGCGGGGAATTAGTAGATGTACTTTTCTGGCACTCAATAAACTCATTTGCATGTTCTCTTTTTTCTTCTCATTGTTAGATGATATTTTCCAGATAAAATTTGCTAAATTAATAGCATTCTTGCTACTAGTTAGCACACAAACATACAATACAAGAAATTAAGAACACTGCTAATTGAATAGTATATAAATAGTAAGAAAGAGGCCTGGAGCGATGTACCTGGATGGCTAGAAAATTAAAAATTGCAATCTTTTGCTTTGCTTGCGAGTCACGAACAGAAGCCCTAGTTTCCATTTTCTATTCCAAACAATACAAGAAATTAGAGTGTGTGAGAGATATTTACAAGGATTAACTGCACGAACCGAACAATCTGACATGACTAGAAAGAGGAGATTTGCGTTAAAGAGGAGGTTAATGGAATCTCCGAAAATCACAAGTAGACGACGCAACGACCTTGGCAATAGCATGGCTGTTTCGTTCCAGAGATGAAGTAGAAGGACGAGAAGACCACGCGCGTGCGGTAAGGCCGGAATTAATCGATCTATTATAGTTCTTTCCCTTTTTGAGAATCATTCAATCTTGTACATGGAAAAGAATTATTTCCTAAACATCACACATGAAAAAAGTCAGTCGATATGTAACAAAGGAAATAATCCATTACCTTTTTAAGAATCACCAATCTGTTAACATGTGAAAGAATTCTTTCCGAAAGATCACAAGTGTTTCCTAAATATCACAATGCAAGGGAACAAAGTCATTAGCCATCAGGGGCCCTTCCTAATCGGGGGCCCGGGGCGGCCGCCCCCTCTGCCCCCACCCCCCCCTCAGGGCCGACCCTGGCTGCATCTTCACTAGGAAGGCTAGAAATTTGATCTTTCATGACGAGATTCAACAAAGCAGCATTAATTTCACAAGATTCAGCATCGGTAATAGGAGCAATCAGAGTGCTAATAAAATCATTGTTGTTGTTATTGGAAAAGTCACACAATTTAGTATTATCTTGAGCCATCGTGACAAACAATCAATCCAACACACAATCACAGAAGAAGTAAGCGAAAAAAGACGAACGAAAAAGGGCGAATAAAACGGCAAGGGTGAAGCGGCAGAGAGGAAAACGAGAGGCAAATGGAAAATAATGTAATGCGAGGGATAAGAGTTTGTGATGAGTACTTGGTATGTCTTGACTTGAGCGTAGATCTCCCCAGCAACGGCGCCAGAAATCCTTCTTGCTACCTCTTGAGCATGTGTTGGTTTTCCCTTCAAGAGGAAAGGGTGATGCAGCAAAGTAGCGTAAGTATTTCCCTCAATTTTTGAGAACCAAGGTATCAATCCAGTAGGAGACTACACGCAAATCGCCTAGTACCTGCACAAACAATCAAGAACCTTGCAACCAACGCGATAAAGGGGTTGTCAATCCCTTCACGGCCACTTGCAAAAGTGAGTTCTAATAAAGATAATAAGATCAATATTTTTGGTATTTTTGTTGTATAGATTGAAAAGTAAAGATTGCAAAATAAATAGTAAACTAGAATTATAGATCGGGAACTTATATGATGGAAAATAGACCCGGGGGCCATAGGTTTCACTAGTGGCTTCTCTCAAGATAGCATATATTACGATGGGTGAACAAATTACTGCCGAGCAATTGATAGAAAAGCACATAGTTATGAGAGTATCGAGGCATGATCATGAACATAGGCATCACGTCTGTGTCAAGTAGACCGAACGATTCTGCATCTACTACTATTACTCCACACATCGACCGCTATCTAGCATGCATCTAGAGTATTAAGTTCACAAGAATAGAGTAACACATTAGGCAAGATGACATGATGTAAAGGGATAAACTCAAACAATATGATATAAACCCCATCTTTTTATCCTCGATGGCAACAATACAATACATGTCGGTTCCCTTTCCGTCACTGGGATCGAGCACCGCAAGATTGAACCCAAAGCTAAGCACTTCTCCCATTGCAAGAAGATCAATCTAGTAGGCCAAACTAAATTGATAATTCGAGGAGACTTGCAAAGATATTAAATCATGCATATAAGTATTCAGAGAAGAATCAAATATTGTTCATGGATAATCTTGATCATAAACCTACAATTCATCGGATCTCGACAAACACACCGCAAAAAGTATTGCATCGAATAGATCTCCAAGAAAATAGAGGAGAACTTTGTATTGAGAACCAAAGAGAGAGAAGAAGCCATCTAGCTAATACTATGGACCCGAAGGTCTGTGGTAAACTACTCACCCATCACCGGAGATGCTATGGTGTTGATGTAGAAGCCCTCCATGATCGAATCCCCCTCCGGCACATCGCCGGAAAAGGCCCCAAGATGGGATCTCACGGGTACAGAATGTTGCGGCGGTGGAAAAGTGGTTTCGTGGCTCCCCTGGATGTTTTCAGGGTATAAGAGTATATATAGGCGAAAGAAGTAGGTCGGTGGAGCTATGAAGGGCCCACGAGGGTGGGGGCGCGCCCTCCTGCCTCGTGGCCGCCTCGTTGTTTCCTTGACTTCCACTCCAAGTCTCCTGGGTTGCGTTTGTTCCAAGAAAGATCCTCGCGAAGGTTTCGTTCCATTTGGATTCCGTTTGATATTCCTTTTCTGCGGAACACTGAAATAGGCAAAAAAATAGCAATTTGCACTGGGCCTTCAGTTAATAGGTTAGTCCCAAAAATAATATAAAAGAGCATATTAAAGCCCATTAAACATCCAAAACAGATAATATAATAGCATGGAACAATAAAAATTATAGATACGTTGGTGACGTATCAATATCATAAAACATAAGTGCTAGAGATTTAACTGGTGGTTCAATAGCGTTATGCAAAGCAAAACGTGCACGATGGCACGGCAGGGCATAGTTTTCACTAAACTATTACATGGCACAGCAAGCCCAAACGATCAAATGTTTTTCAGAAGATAAAATATAAACCGCCTAGTGGATCAATCTTCTTGTCCTTGACGGTTTGAAGCTTCTGGATCATCCTTCTCTGGTTCTTCGTCCTCCTCTGCCATCTACAAGTTTGGTGATGACCAATCAATGCCACACAAGGCTTGAAATTCAGCTTCATCATCTATAAGTTTGGATGGATAAACTTCAGGGTCGAAAGTATGCTTACAGATTGGGGGGATCAGATCCATCACTTTATAAGCCGGCGTGGGCATCTTCTAGTTTTCCATATCATAAGCCGGTTGATATTTTGAAATATCCGTCTCATCAGCAATCAGGCTGGCTAGGGGACGTATCTCCTTCATGCAGGCAGCAAAGTCTTTCTTGTCAAAGGGAATGCCATCTTCTTTCAAACTTGGATATCTAGTAGCTAGCTCGGCTAGGTCTAGCTTACCTGCCATGCCTTGGCCCAGCTTAAACCTGTCACGACAACGGCTCTTGCAGATGACCATTTTATCTCTTCAATTCTAACAGGCAAAACAGAGAGTTTTTTCAAGACATCACTAAGAAGAGTGGGTGCTTGATTAGTCGGAGAAATTGTGGCCAGCGTGCGCTGAGTTCCAGTATATAGTTGTTCAACAAGCGTATATACGGCCTTGAGCTTCACAAGCATTTCTTGACCAAGATTGCTGCTCCTGGGACCTGTGTCATAATTAAGGATTGATCAGAGACGGTTTGTAACATGAAAGATAAGATTCAACTTTGATGTTGACAAAGCTGCTCACCAAAGATAGAATAAACCATCTGAGATATACGGTGTTTTAAACCGGTAAGCTCAGTGGTCACCTCTTGAAGAGAAGCTTCCGCTTTTTCAGCCCGCTGTGTCAGAGCAATCTTCTCTTCAGCCCAGGCAGTTCTTTCAGCATCAAAACTGGTCTTCAGTTTTTCTGTTTCATCCAGACTAAATTTGAATTTTGAGTCAGCTTTCCGGGTTTTTGTTTCTTGATGCTCCAGTCGGGTTTTCAGATCAGTTAATTGTGATTCAAGTTGAGTAGCGGCATCCTATACATGAGCAGAGTTAAATAAGTGTTCATAGTTGGATCACAAGAGTAAAAGTCCCAAGCCTTTTGCAAGCAACAACACTTGGCACTTGGGGGCTAATGCCTACCGAAAAATTCTTCATCCAATGGCAAAATATGAATAAGTCCCAAGCACTTTGCAAGCAAGAACACTTGGCACTTGGGGGCTAATGCATATTGCTCGTGTTTTATTACTACCTTATGATGACCCGGTTGTGCTGCAAACAACCACAGCCGGTTCATGGGGGCTATACAAGTAAGCTTTCATTTATAAACAATGTTGAATAAAGACCGGTTCATTCATGCTAATTAAACCGGTCCTTGGGGGCTACAGATGCAATGTTAATTGTTAAAGACCCGGTTTAACTCGGAAGGTGAAAGCCGGCCTTTCAAGGATTCTACTAAAGATGCTTCTTATACTCATGGCTATTCTAAGTCTACAACATATTCAATTCTATCATACACAGTAGACTTGGGGGCTAGCAGGATATACATAACTTATTAAAGCAGGAATTCATACCTCATATTTTTGATGCATCTGCTTCACCATATCAATTTCAAGGTCGCGGCTGGTGTCTACTTGGTTGAGGTAGCCAGAGAGTACTTCACTAATGCTCAATTGAGAATAGTTGGCAATGTCAAATCTCACTTTTCTCCTTTCAGTAAACTCTTCTTTGGCGGAGTGCTTGGCCAAGGCAGTAGGTTTTCCCGGCTCTTTGTAGCCGGTGCCAGTAATCACAACATCGTTGGCATGTGTCCCTGACGGTTTAATTTGGCTTGATGATTCGGTGTTCAAAGGATTGATGTTTGTGTGGTCACTGGAGAGGTCAGGAATTTCTGGTGGAACATCATGGACAGGCTCTTTTGGTTGTGGCACGGAGGTGTCAGACGTTGGAATTTGTTGCTCCAGTTCAAGGACTTTGGGATCTTCAGCCGCCTTGAGCACCTTTGCCTTCTTGCTAGGCTTTGCCTTTCCACTACATGGGTTATCACTACTGCAGGAGACTGCTAACGCGACACTAAGATCAGAGACCCTTTGCTGAAACTGTGTGTGATGCCATAATCGCAGACGGTGATGTAAAAAACCGTCAAAAAAGGTGCAAAACGTTTGCGATGGCGGAGCCATCAAACACGGTCCAGATTTTAGTTGCGTGTGCGATGAGGACACACGGTTAATCCATTCAAACTGCATGCGATGAGGCGGAATAACAGAAACGGGCAGCCATAACAATGTGTGTGCGATGCAGGACACACGGTTAATCCATTCGAACTATTTGCGATGAGGTAGAACAACAAAAACGGGCAGCCATATCAATGTGTGTGTGATATACGTCATATGGTTAACTCGGACGAACTGTTTTTGATTAGGGAACACAACAGAAACGGTTCAACTTAACAAGATGTGTGTGATATGCGACATACAGTTCACATGGATGAACTGTTTGTGATGAGCCAAAAGAACACAAACGAGTCGTGTAAACAAGATGTGTGTGATACGTGGCAAATAGCCGACTCGGATGAACTGTTTGCGATGAGAAATTACAACACAGACGGTCAATAGAGTTACTTCTTGTGCGATTCTGTCTGTACAAAAAACTTTGAAAAATGCAAACTAGTTGCTTGCGACGGCGGAGTATCGCACACAATGCGTCTGCGAGTACTCGTGTGCGATGATTAGTATGTTGCACATACGTTTCCTTGTGTTAACATGTGTGTGAATTTGCAATATGGACAGTTAATATCCAAATGCCTTTTGGACATCGGGCACACGCTTAAACTCAATGAACTGTGTATGATACTAATACTTTCCATCAAAATTTATGAACTTGGGTAACAGCATTTGAGTAACATATATATAGTGGTTACACTATTCGACAAAAGGAAGATCTTCGTAACACGGTTTTGACAACCATATGGTCCATATCTACATACTTAACATGGTAACAACTATCACATTTTAAGAGGCTAAGGGCCAACAACCATATGGTCCATATCTACATACTTAACATATATAGTAACAACTAGCACATTTTAAGAGGTTGAGGGCCAACAACCACACTATCCACTGGAAGCAGCTTGATCACGGTGACTCGGCATCTCGTCAATGAAAAGGAAGAGCCCTCCTGTGCCTTGGTAGAGCATGAGTAGAACAATGTCTCCAATTTTCCAATATGGATGCATTGCCACGAGAAGCAAGAACTTGTTAATTTGAATGGTTCCATTTTTGCGGGAAATTCAGTACCTTGCAATCACTTTGGCGTTATTAGCAGGCACAAGTGTAATTCGACCACGCCGGGAAATCGATCCAGGAACTGCTACAGGGGGCAATTTCTATTGACATGTAGAATAAAAAACAATTATAACATATCGTTGAAGATATATATATAGTTTATGAGCATCAACATTAAAATAAGACTTTTTACCAGCGCTTTGTGCACACAATTGGTTTTGTTCAGTGTGTGCACCATAGGTCTAATTAATCCCATCCAAAATCCAGCGTTCATACGCTGTGCTATCTCTGTCAGATTATCAACAAAGTTTATGACATGCTTCAAGTCCTTCCAGTGAAATTTGGTACGCTTAGTAACATACAGATCGTTCACTATGCATCCAACATATCCTACTTAATGGAAAGGTATTATTTATTCAGAACATGGCAGAAGAATATATAGTGCGCATAAATTGGCAAATAGTATTTGTTACTGCCTAGGAACGGAGTCAGAATATGATATCACAATTGGTTGCTTAAATAGTGATCAATTGGTTGCTTAAATAGTAATATGACAGCATGGATAAAGTTGAAAGGATACTAACCTCGATCAGTTTGATCGGCTGATGACGTTGGGGAAGTAAACATCCATGTTAATTAGACCAGGTTGTGGTGCACGCACTAGAATTTTATTGCCAGCTTTCAGTTCATAACACTTCGACATTTTTCTCCAAAGGTCTGCATTAAAATAGGAGTGACCATCATTATCAAGTCTTACGCTAACTGTCATTGTAAATCCATGCTGCGTTGTCAATATGACATCCTGGGAGTCATTAGCAAAGTAAAGCCCAAGATTTCCTTCTACTCCTGTTCTTGCAAAGCAAGGGATGTACTGCTTGAAATGAAAATTAAGATAGTAAATTAGATATATTGAAATAACAGAGCAAGATGCAAATATGGGAGTAACTGATAGAACAGATCCATATATAGATGAAAGCAAAGTACAAAAATATATAATTAAAAATAGATGATGTAACAAAGATTTGATGCAAATATATAGATAATGTAGCAACAAACGGTATATGTTCACAAATTTAGGCCATGCCGACCGTGGTAGGTTGATATTGAACATACCGAGCGCTCCCTGAAGTCATCCGAAATGGTGAGATAGAACTTCGTTTTCGACTGGCCACGACCACAGTTGCCCGATTTGTGCTCGCAATATGGACACATGAATGAACACCCATAAATCAGCTAGAACAAAAATGATTCCACTGCTATTTCCGCCGGTTGATTAACAGCGACGAACGGACTGCGATAAGAGATAAGTGAATATTTCGCTAATTAAGTTGATTACCTTCTCCATGAGAAAAATCCCCGGCCCAATCCCGCAGAAAACCTCAGTCGACCAGAGTCTAGAATGTCGGTGCAGATAGGCGGTGGAAAGCGGTGGAGGAGAAATCCGGTGCCGTTTGGAGCGCGATCTACGCCCGCCGCCAACAAATTGCCGAGCTTAGGGTGCAGAGTTGCGGAGGAGTCCACAACGAGTGAGTGGTCACGAAGTGGGCGAGGGTTTTCTTTTCCTTTTTCATGTGTGAGTGAACACACATGGTTCGCAGAGGCGACGGAGATGAATCGTGTGCGATAGTAAATCACCGAGATTGGATGGGAATCCAAATTTCCTTTGTCCTTCATCCATGAGTTTTTTCTACGATGAACATAAACCCTGCTAATCACCGTGTTCAAATTTGACACTTTCCGGGTTCATTTACAATATTTATGGGATTATGTGCATTTTGTAGGCATTAATGTACGTAATTCAAATTCAAACAATCGGTGCACGAAAGGGTGCACAATAACGGTCTGGGAAAACCATAATCGTGGTATTTAGTAATTTCTCAAGCCTTTTACAAGGAATGGGCAGAGATTTCAATGGAATGCGTGGCAATAGTCAACCACAAACGCGTCATTTACTGGGTAATCAACTATAGAACGATAAAATATGTGCTTCAAAAACATGACGGCTGTCATGGTGCCATGGTATGGCCTCACCGTGCCCTAGTTAAAAGCTAAGAAGGTTTGATTTATGTCGTCATGCACGCCCTTCATAAATTAAACCATCACCGAGGAAGTTCAATACTTTCGAGAGGGAAATCACCAAGATTGAAGTGGAATCCAAATTTCCGTCCTAGTTTGGCATTCAGTTTTTTTCCAACGATCAACATACCGCCTCAAATGCAACGTGTTCAAATTTGACATTTTTCCGAACTCATTTACCATATTTAGGGGATTGTGTGCATTTTCTAGGCATTAATTACGCACATAATTCAAATTTGAACAATCGGTGCATGAAAAGGTGCACAAGAATGGTCTGGAAAACCATGCCCGTGCTATTTCGTACATTCTCATGCCTTTTACAAGGAATGGGCAGATATTTCAAGGAAATGTGTGGCAATAGTCAACCATAAACGCATCGTTTACTGGGTTAACAACTATATAAAAATGAAATACATGCTTGAAAAAACATGACGCCCGGTGTGGTGCCATGGTATGACCTCACCGTGCCCTGGTAAAAATGTTGTCATGCACGCCTTTCATAAAACGAACCATCACCGAGGAAGTTTCATGGTTTCGAGGGGGAAATCACCAAGATTGAAGGGGGGTCCAAATTTCCTTTGTCCTTTGTCCACAAGTTTTTTTTCTATGATGAACATACAACCTGCAAATCACCATGTTCAAATTTGCACTTTTCCGGGTTCATTTGCCATATTTAGGGGATTATGTGCATTTCCTAGGCATTAATGCACATAATTCAAGTTCAAACAATCGGTGCATGAAAGGGTCCACAAGAACGGCCTGGAAAACCATTCTCGTGCCATTTAGTAAATTCTCATGCCTTTTACAAGGAATAATGGATAGATATTTTGATGGAATGTTTGGCAATAGTCAACCACAAATGTTTGTTTGTTGGGTTATCAACTGTAGAAAAAAATGAAATAAATACTTGAAAAATATGACGGCTGGCATGGTGCCATGGTATGACCTCACCATGCCCTGGTAAAAATTTGAGAAGGTCTGGCTTATGTCATCATGCACGCCCTTCATAAATCGAACCATCACCGAGGAAGGTCCATGCTTTCGAGAGGGAAAATCCCCAAGATTGAAGGGGAATCCAAATTTCCGTCCTAGTTTGTCATTCAGGTTTTTTTTCCAATGATCAACATACCGCCTCAAATGCAACATGTTCAAATTTGACATTTTCCCGGGCTCATTTACCATATTTAGGGGATTATGTGCATTTTCTAGGCATTAATGGACATAATTCAAATTCGAACAATCGGTGCATGAAAAGGTGCACAAGAACGGTCTGGAAAACCATGCTCGTGTTATTTAGTACATTCTCATGCCTTTTACAAGGAATGGGCAGATATTTCAAGGAAATGTGTGGCAATAGTCAACCATAAACGCGTTGTTTACTGGGTTAACAACTATACAAAAAATGAAACACATGGTTGGAAAACATGACGCCTGGCATGGTGCCATGGTATGGCCTCACTATGCCCTGGTAAAAATTAGAGAATGTTTTCCTTATGTCGTGATGCGCGCCTTTCATAAATCGAACCATCATCGAGGAAATTTCATGGTTTCGAGGGGGAAATCACCAAGATTGAAGGGGGATCCAAATTTCCTTAGTCCTTTGTCCATGAGTTTTTTTCTACGATGAACATACAGCCTGCAAATCACCGTGTTCAAATTTGGCACTTTTCCGAGTTCATTTGCCATATTTAGGGGATTATGTGCATTTCCTACGCATTAATGCGCATAATTCAAGTTCAAACAATCGATGCATGAAAGGGTCCACAAGAACGGCCTAGAAAACCATGCTCGTGCCATTTAGTAAATTCTCATGCCTTTTACAAGGAATGGACAAATATTTCGATGAAATGTGTGGCAATAGTCAACCACAAATGTTTGTTTGTTGGGTTTCAACTATAGAAAAAATGAAATAAATGCTTAAAAACATGACGCCTGGCATGGTGCCATGGTATGACCTCACCATGCCCTGGTAAAAATTTGAGAAGGTTTGGCTTATGTCGTCATGCACGCCCTTCATAAATCGAACCATCACCGAGGAAGTTCCATGCTTTCGAGAGGGAAATCCCCAAGATTGAAGGGGAATCCAAATTTTATTCGTTATTTGCCCTGGAGTTTTTCTACGACGAACATACACCCTGCAAATCACCGTGTTCAAATTTGGCATTTTTCCGGGCTCATTTACCATATTTAGGGGATTGTGTGCATTTTCTAGGCATTTAGCGCATATAAATCCAATCCAGCTACAGGTGCACGGGTGTGATGTGAGGGACGTGGATTGCCGTTCGATTGCGGCGCATCCAACGGTGCACACGCGCGATCTGCGTGGCTGGGGTTCCGGCCAATCATAACGCAACACACAATAGGCTCAGCACACACGGTTTCCGGAAGTGACGGAGATAAACTGTGTGCGATAATGAACGAGCAAAATTGTAAGGGAAGCCAAATTTCTGTTGTTGTTTGTGGTTGAGCTCTTGAATACCACCGCATTGTACGGCTTCCCGGCCCCTCCGTCCCAGAGCTCTCTCCAGGCGTCGTCCATGCCACCGCGGCGCACAGTAACTGGTAAGGAAGCGATGGCATCCCGCCGCGCTGAGTTCCTCGCCGCCGTGACCGCACACATGGTAAGGAAGCGATGGCATCTCGCCACGCCGAGTTCATCACCGCCGGCGGCCAGACAGTTACATGGGCGAACTTTGAGGCTGCAATGGCCGAATGGGTGGTGGATCTAGAGGCGGCCAAAGCCGCACAGAATGAGCGAAAAAGGCAGAAAGCAGTCAATAAAAGAGAGTCCCGCCGCCGCAAGAAAAAAGACGCCGCACGCCATGGTGAGGATAGCTTGGCGGAGATCGAAGCACGGTGGGATGGCACCTACAAGGTCGGGAAGGAGAACGCCGGCGTCTGGCCAGCATGCCCTGATGGCAGCATGTGAGAAGTAGTTTAAGTTTGTAGTATTAGAGCAAATTACCAGTAGTACTTTAAGTTTATAGTATTAATGTACAATGTCGGTAAGAGCATCCTTTGAGGGCTTTGAGCGTTGATTAACATGTGTGCCCGTGTGCGTGTTTTTGCGTTAATCATTAGAAGATCACAAAACACACGGTTTCTATGTCGTACCCATCTGTGTTTTTTTGTGTTAATGACCCATAAGTCAGTTACCTGTGCGATATTTCCTAATAAACCAGGCGTACCATTGACCAAAAAAAATCAAGTACACGTGTACATTTTTTTGGAGATGGGATCTGCCAACTTTCTTTTTTCTCGCACACGAGTATTTTACGTGCCTCGTATGTGTTGTGTGTTTCCCCCGCCCAAGTTTCAAGTTTTGCACCGAATTTTTCATTAGGCGCGCGATTTCAGAATTTATTCCTCCAACCACATCCCCTTCCCCTCAGTATCCCCCTCCCTCGCGCCTCGCCCTACCGGCATCTCAAACCGCCGCCGCCGCAACCACAGCTTCAACCACATCTATGTTCTGCTCGGATCCAGTCAGGTAACCCACCGATCTCTATCACGTCCCCGGCCTGATTGCTTAAATGGCGCCTGCGAAACATCCTCATGCCTCCAAATTCCCCCCGCTAGGAGCTGATGGTGGTCCATGGCGCGATGGCCACTGTGCGTGTTGACCCGGAGGAACACCTCGCCTCCGCCGCCGCCGACATGGTGCAGGCTCTGGCCCAGATGAAGTCCCCCAGCGACTACCCACCAGCACTTAACAGGTAAGATCTGACCAGCTAAATCTTACTAATACCACTTGTAACGGCTATGATTTGTACGGTTGATGTATTCAACATGTTCGTGGCTTGTTTATTTCAATACTGCACACTATGTGATGTTCAAATATTACCGTGTCCAGCTCAATTTCACCAATACCAGCAACAAACTTACACTACATGACTCGGGATATCGATGCTGCCCATTTGCTATTTTTAGTGGATGCTAACCCTGTTGTACTTAACATGCCTGTCCATGTACTTACACAGGGTCATAACGGCCGATGCTTTTTGTTTGCCGTCGAGGTGAGCTGCATCACATGTCTTACACTATTTCACATAATTTGTGCAATTGCAGTTTAACTTTTACCATTTAATAGTTGCCTGTAGGTATGTCAGTGGCACTGATCCATACTTCGACCCGGAGAAACAGCTCGCCTCCGCCGTCGCTGACTTTGGGTGAGCTCTGGCCAAGATGAAGTGCCCCAGCAACTACCTCTCATGACTTACCAAGTATGTACTCACTAGTTCAATATTACCATTACCAGCTGCAATTAATGGATGTGTTCTATACGGTCGATGTATTAAGCATGTTCTAGTAAACATGCCTAACACATTTTTGCTACTTTCCCTACCTTTTTATAGACATTTGGGCCATTCTCTGCTCCGACAGCACCTGCCTTGTGATGTTTAACTATGCCAATTGCATTTTTATCGATGCGGTTTCAATGTCTATTAAGCTCTGTTGCAATTAACAGTTGAATCCATTTTTAAACAGTTGTATTTCAATGGCTACAAACTTACAAAACATGACTTAGGATCTTTGTTAAGCTGTTGCAATTAACAGTTGTATCCATTTTTAATCATCCATTTGCTACCATGCTACTCTCCGCAATGAAGATATACTAGAGATGCTGCCACATTTGCTATTTTTGGTGGATGCTAACCCTGTTGTACTTAACATGCTTGTCCATGTACTTACGCAGGGTCATAAAGGTCGATGTTGTTGTTTGCCATCGAGGTTAGCTGCGTCCCATGTCTTACATCATTTCACATCATTTGTGCAATTGCAGTTTAACTTCAACCATTTACTGGTTGCCCGTAGGTACACATGTCATTGGCACTGATCCACGCTTCGACCCAGAGGAACAGCTCGCCTCCGTCGCTGCTGGCTTTGGGCAGTCTCTGGCCAAGATGAAGTGCCCCAGCAACTACCTCTCAGGACTTACCAAGTATGTACCCACCAGTTCAATCTTACCAATACCAGTTGCAATTAATGGCTATGTTTTGTACGGTCGATGTATTAAGCATGTTGTAGTAAACATGCCTAACACATTTGAGCTATTTTCCCTACCTTTTTATAGACAATCGGGCCATTATACGCTCTGGCGGCACACCTTACTGTGATGTTTAACTCTGCCAATTGCATTTTATCAGTACCGCTTTCAATGGTCATTAAGCTTGTTGCAATTAACAGTTGTATCCATTTTAAAAGAGTTGTATTCCAATGGCTACAAACTTACAAAACATGAATTAGGATGTTGTGAAGCCTGTTGCAATTAACAATTGTATCCATTTTTTAATCCGTCCCTTTGCTACCGTGCTACTCTTTCGAAATGAAGATATCACTATAGATGTTGTCGTTTTATTACCATTTGCTATTTTTAGTGGAAGTTAACCCCGTTGTAGTTAACATTGGCTTTCCATGTACTTACCCAGGGCTACAATGGGCGATGCTGTTGTTTGCCGTCGAGGTTAGCTGCATCCCATGTCTTATACACCATCTATTCCTAAATATAAGTATTTTTAGATATTCCAATATAGACTACATAAGGAGCTAAATGAGTGAATCTAGATTCTAATCTAAACTATATCTATAATTCTATATACATCCGTATGTAGTTCATATTGAAATCTCAAAAAAAAACTTGTACTTAGGAACATAAGTAGTTGTATTTTACATCATTTGTGCAATCTCAGTTTAGCTTCTAACATTTACTGGTTGCTTGTAGGTACATATATGAGCGGTACTGATCCACACTTCTATCCCTTTTGCGTATGGGGCAATGAGATATTCATGAACAAGCATCAAGTGAGGAAACTAAGAAAGATTGTTAGGCAACAGAAACAGATGATTCGAATTAAGCTCTTTATTTACACTTTGTCGAAGATAACAGTGAACTTTAGGATGGTAAGTAATGTGTTGCCTTTTCCCCTGCCCACAACAAGTTACTCTTTTAGACCTCAATATCTGATATTTTTCTCTTTTCAGTGGTTTTTGAAGCTATTTACTGATGATTACCTTGCAAATTACATGATCGGAGTGGAGGCAACTAAGGTTAAAGTATATAATTCATGCTACCATGATAATGCTCTATAAGTCTTCTTGAAGGCGGTGAAGGATGGGCGGGCGATCATCACAAGGGGTTGGACAAAAGTGGTTCATGCCTATGGCATGCAAGAAGGCACATTATGGGCATTCCGCTTCTTCAACACCGTCGGCAGTCAAAATGATTTACACTTGTCTCTTCACCTTTACCACCTTTAAATACAGTGGTTCATCATAGTTAATTGCTGCCTAATCCTGACTACTAAACATATTGTACTGGCAATTTTATTTATGGATTCGTTGTTGAACCATTGTGCTGAGAATTTGAATTGCACGTTTCATATTTCAAAATTTCCAATTAGAATAATAAATTATAGGCAAAAATAAAAAGAGAACAGACGGTCATGAAACTTTGCAAACGGTTCTGGTAGTAAAAGCGCTTGTGATGGATAGCCCAATGCCACACAGTTTTCTACATCAAATTGTGTATGATGTAGTTAATGAAAGCAAACAGTTAACCAAGGCAGAGCGTGTGCGATAGTTACACCTTTCACACATGAGTGTATACATAAAACTGTGTGGGATGTACATCCGAACAGAAACGTTTTCCCTGGATTGACTGTGTGGGATGTACATAAGAACGGAAACGTATTCCTTGGATTGACTGTGTGTGATATACGTATGAATGGAAATGTTTTTCTGGGATTCACCGTGTGGGATGTACATACCTACGGAAATGATCTTCTCGGATTACCGTGTGGGATGTCCATACCTATGGAAATGATTGGGTTTCGATGCCTCGCCCGATCGGCCCTAGCCTGGGTCCCAGGAGGGCCTATCCCCGACGATTTCTGGGTCGTGTGGGAAGGACACCCTATCGCACACACTCACTTGGCAACGGTTCCAAATGCCGTCGCGGAAAGGGGGTTTAAACCGTTTGTTTAGGACCGACGCGCACCAGTGTATGAGAGGTTAGTACAAGTATAAGAGCATAAGGAGATAGAAAATAAAAAGTAATTGTTGTTACCCAGGGGCAGTTTTGAAAGCCGGCAGCTGGGTCTGTGATGAGTCGCCGGAAGAGGAGCAAGAAGCCTCCTGATAGTATGAATCGGAAGAATTAAGTGGCTGGCGAATGAGACCCGCCAGAGGATAAAAAGAGTTTAAATTTGGAAGGACCTCATTTTGGCGTTTCCGTGGAGCTGGAGTATTTGATAAGCCAGAGGATAACTCTTCACCTCCGCTAGTCCGAGTTTGTCGCCGGTTCTCATGTTGCTGTTGCTTCAAAAGAAAGTGAGGATCCAAATGAGCTAAGGGGTGTGAAAAGCTTACTTTCCGGGTTACCCGTCCAATTTTCTATCTTGGCAAAGGCGCTGAGTTGGAGGAAATAATAGTTACCTCTTCTTCGACCGCTTGACTGGCCCCATGTCATCCTGATAATAATCAGTGTCAATAAGATAGTTGAAAAAGGAGCCAAGGGAATCAAGGGCTACCTCCGACTCAGAGTTGTCGTCCAGTTCAAACATCTCGGAAGTGCTTAATTTCTTCTTATTCTTCTTGGCGGCTCTCTTGGAGGCTTTTGTCTTGGCCCTTGCTTTCTTGGAAGCTTCGTGGTCATATTACTTATTCCAAAAATCGGATTCAGCCTGCGAAAGTCACCAAAGTTGAGTTAATAGAACATTTGAATGATAAGGTAAAGTAAGTGATGTAGAGACTCACATCTGGTGGCGGGTTAAGTTTGCAGAAAGGGTTCAGTCCCACTTTGCTGCAGTCTTCAAGGCTTTCACCCAGAAGGGTCTTTGTCATTTCATTGATTGCGTTATCAGATAAATTCGCGGAGTTGTAACGCAGTGCATCTTTTGCATCACCCCTGTAAGTACACATTAAGCCGGAACGGCGGCTCAAGGGTATGATTCTCCAAGAAACCCAGCACCGAACCAAGTCAATACCAGTTAACTCATTTCCCAGCAGGGCTTTGACCTTTGAAATAGTGGGTGCAAGCTTTGCACGTTCAGCAGCGGTAAGCTTTTCAGGAAGATGATGTTTTGGATCGAGCCGCTGAACCTGAAAACCAGGCAGTGGATTCTCATCAGCCGGAGAAGTATCTTTACAATAAAACCATGTCTGGTTCCAATCTTTGAGGTGGCTTGGTAGGCAAGAATAGGGGAAGATAGCATCTCTTCTCCGTTGAATTGAGATCCTGCCAAGTTCTAAGCTGGGTCAATTGGTAAACTCGTTCTGCCAGTTCAGATAAAAATATTCCCTGAAGAGTTCAACACTGGGCTCCTCTTGAAGGTATACTTCATAGAAGACTTGAAAATTACAGATGTTTGACATAGAGTTGGGTCCGATGTCTTGAGGATGCAGTTGAAAGAAGTGCAGAATGTCTCGGAATTTTTTTGATCCAGGTGGTGAGAAGCCCCGATTCATATGATCAGTAAAAACAATGATGTCATCATCCTGCGGCTGATGTTTTTTCTCATTTCGTTTAGGAGCGCGCCAATGCATGATGTTCTTTGTTGGTAAAAAGCCGACTTTGAAAAAGTCCTTGAGCGTGTTTTCAGTGACTACGGAAGGAACCCAATTACATGTAGTAATTGTCTTCGACATGGTGAGGGAAGAAGCCTAAAAAGAAAGAAAATTTGTCGGTTGAAGTTGATCTATTAAGCCGGAGATGAAAGCTACAACATATATTCATACTGGCGGCTTAGATGGGGCCTAACGGCATATGACTAATTATAACTGGTGATACAAGCCACCATGACAGCAATGGTATTCAAGATCTACCAAGAGCAAATTTTGCCAAGTGTTGGAAAAACAGGTTTTACAGATTGGTGCAGTTAATTTTGGATATGCCGCTGTTCAGAAAAAGAAAGTAAATCAAAACTTAATATTGTGGCAGCAGAGGAACTAATATATTGGCAAGATTTCTGCATCCAGGAGGCATATTCAGTGCTTAAGAGAAGGGATAGAAACAAATTCCGCATGTTTCAAAGGCCATCTTTGGATCAAAGTAAGGGTTAAACAGAGGTGTGATGAAGAACAATGATGAACTCGTAAGAACTTCAGAAACCCTAATGGAGATCTATGGTAGGGAGGATAAGGTGCTTACTAGGTCCGCTGAGCAACGGAGAGGCACCGCGATTCTCTGGATTCGTTCAGGTTGATGCAGCGGCCGGAGTTGAGGAAGCTGACGAGCTCGGCGGCGGTGGTGCTCAGGTGCGCAGATGCGTCACAAAGAGAAAGGTTGAAGACGAGAAGGAGAAAGGGACCGGGTTATCCCAATGGTGGTTCATCATAACAAAGCCCATGGAGAGGTAGAAGATAGCGGTTCATGAAGCAGAGGGTTCAAAGCCCAAAGGCGGCTTAAGGCCCATAAGTGTAAACTACCATATGTTTATGACTTGTATTGTAAGGAAAGGGTAATTAGTCACCGAGCGGACACGTTGTTTATGAGCTGGCGGGACTCACAAGCTTGAGGCGTCAACCTATGTATATAAAGGGAAGACCCGACGGTGACTGAGGGCAAGAAACAAGAGATCGAAAGCTAGGTCAAGCGTATTCGCTCCCTAGTAATCGAGACATAAGCAATACCACCTCAAACTAGATTAGGCCTTTACCTTCACTGCAAGGGGCCGAACCAGTAAAAACTCCATGTGTCCTTTGTCCCGTTTAACCCCTTTAAGCTAACCTAGTTGTGATGGCTCCACGACTAAATCCTCACACTAGGACATCTGTCGTGACAATTCAACGACACTTAGCGACAAGCCGAGCCTTATAGAAGGTCACATTACCATCTGCGCCAGTCTTCTTCTTAAAGATCCACTTATTCTCTATGGCTTGCCGATCATTCGGCAAGTCTGTCAAAGTCCATACTTTGTTTTCATACATGGATCCTATCTCGGATTTCATGGCTTCAAGCCATTTGTTGGAATCCGGGCCCGCCATCGCTTCTTCGTAGTTCGAAGGTTCACCGTTGTCTAACAACATGATTTCCAGGACAGGGTAGCCGTACCACTCTGGTGCGGAACGTGTCCTTGTGGACCTACAAAGTTCATTAGCAACTTGATCTAAAGTTTCATGATCATCATTATTAACTTCCTCTCTAGTCGGTGCAGGCACCACAGAAACATCTTCTTGAGCTGCGCTACTCTCTGGTTGAAGAGGGGGTACCTCATCAAGTTCTACTTTCCTCCCACTTACTTCTTTCGAGAGAAACCCTTTCTCCAGAAAGGATCCATTCTTGGCAACAAAGATCTTGCCTTTGGATCTGAGGTAGAAGGTATACCCAATAGTTTCCTTAGGGTATCCTATGAAGACACATTTTTTCTGGTTTGGGTTCGAGCTTTTCAGGTTAAAGTTTCTTGACATAAGCATCACATCCCCAAACTTTTAGAAACGACAGCTTAGGTTTCTTCCTGTAACATCCAAATTTTTTAATTTGGAATGTTATACATAGATCATTCATGCATATCATATTTCATTTGCATATTTGCTTTGCGATCCTAGAAATTCTAAGCAACTCAAGGACCCACGGAGAGAGTTGGGGATTTCATCATTTTCATATTTGAATTTTATCAAATATTAAAACAAGGGTCATTTGTTTTAAAAAAATCTCCGAAAATATTTCATATCAAAATATATGAGAGGGGATAATATGACTTCCCCAAAATAATGAAATATTGGAGGAAAAATATTAAAAAAATAAACATTTTTATTTGGATTTTATTGCTATTTAATTTGAATTAGGAAAAATACGCGTTTTTCAAAATTGCATTAGAGTCCTCAATAAATGTCCACCTTGTCCGGTGGATTTTTAGAGGACGGAGAAAATTTATTTCAGGATTTTTGGAGTCCATTTAGTATTTCTTTTCTTCATTTTTCTGCGCATCAGAATATTTTTTAAAAAATGCAACCGCCTTACCGGGCCGTGTCCGACCTGGACACCAACCCGGCCGGCCTCTTTATAAGTCGGGGGCCCGAGACCCGCACCACCGCCCGCGTCGCGCCTCGAATCCTAGCCGCCACCCAGCCGCCGCCTCGATCCGTGAGCCGCCACCGCCGCCACCCGTCGCCCGCCGCCACTCGCCGCCGCCGCCCGGAGCCGCCGCCCCGCCCCGCCAGATCCCGCTGCCAAGGTAGCCGCCGCCGCCAAGGAAGCCGCCGTCGCCGGTTTTCGCGAGTTGACCGTCGTTTTTTCCGGTTAGTTCGGTTTTTTTGAGACCCTAGATCTGTTTTTTTCAAAAATAGATAGGTTCAGTTTTTCTCGGTTCGGTTAAATTGCGGACGTTCGTCCGTACGTTCGATTTAACGAACGCCGTTCACCCGTTAGTTACAAACAGCGAACGTTCGTTCGTTAGCCCGTTCGTCAGTTTTTCTTTTTCCAGGGTTTTTCGCGATTATTTTCGATCGTGATTTCTGACCCGATTTTCGTTTTAGTTTATCTTTTCGCTTGTTTATCGGAATCAGACGATTCAAGCGCCTAGATCTTTATCTCGAAGCCCTCTTTCTGTTTAACCAACTTGAACAAGTTTTTGGTACTGTAAAATTTGACTTTAGTCCAGATTAGTAAAAACAGATCTTGTTTCTTTTGTTGTTTGAGTTTCGTTGCTCCGTTTGATTTCATTCTTTTTGCAAACCGGAGTTCTTCAGTTGAACTTTATGGTTAGATCTTCTTATTTGAGATTTACCCGTGCATCTTTGATTTATTTCTTATGTAAGCTATTGTTTGTTTGCGATAGAATTCCCGGAGTGCGAAGCGTGCTACTATGAGTCTCTAGGTTTTGCAGATCGTCAGCAAGGCAAGTAACACATTGATCATACTCTTTTCATACCCAGTTTTTATGCATTAGTTCCAATCCTCAAACACTGCATGATTAGGATGTGATTAACTTGTGGGTATTGGGAAGTAGATGATGAGGTAGAACCTATTGCCCTGTTTATTATCAAACCTTGGGAGTTACTTCTACGTTATGTTATTATTGCTATTCTATGCTCGTAGACGTGGTTTGGGTGAGTGAATCCATGACAAATGTGAGATTCTTATTTAATGGTTCAACTTAAGGTGGCAATTTTAATACACATCTGGGTGGATTGCTTGTTTTGGGCACCTGGGGAATCCAGTGTTGTCCTAGGAGATCCCGGGGATATACCGTGTGATCCTCCTACGGTCCGCCACCCAGGCTCAAAGGGATCATGAGATATTTCATGCTAGAAACTTCCATGTGCAGCCACAAGCCATTATGGGCTCTGGCATAGTTGAGTATGCTACATGACCTCTTGAAGAGGTGGACTAGCAGATGTAAGGGAAAGTAGGTGTACCGGTCCACCCGGAGTAAAGAGTTAATGTTTCTAAAAGATTGTGTCTCGATCATCCATTTCTCAAACACCATGTAGTGCGAGAAATCTAACGGAGGAGATCGAGTCTTGTTGGGAAAAGTGCGCAAACCTCTGCAGAGTGTACAATCTAATCATGGTTAGCCGTGTCCCCGATTATGGACATCTTAAGTATCTAGTACTTGGATTATCCTATTGTATCTCATCACTCTAAAATTAAACTGTTGGGTTGATGATTATTTAACTTAATTGGGATTGAGATGGGGGGTACCATTCTCAGTGTTGTTCAACCACCATGATAGTTAAATAAAATTGCTTTACTGTGTTACTTTGTGTAGGACCTTGAAGTATGTCTAGAGGGGGGGGGGTGATTAGACTACTTGACCAATTAAAAACTTAACCTTTTCCCAATTTTAGACTTTGGCAGATTTTAGCAATCTTTGAACAAGTCAAGCAATCTTCACACAATTCAAGCAAGCATGCAAAGAGTATATAGGCAGCGTAAATTAAAGCATGCAACTTGCAAGAATGTAAAGGGAAGAGTTTGGAGAATTCAAACGCAATTGGAGACACAGATGTTTTTGTCGTGGTTCCGATAGGTGGTGCTATCGTACATCCACGTTGATGGAGACTTCAACCCACGAAGGGTAACGGCCAGCGAGTCCATGGAGGGCTCCACCCACGAAGGGTCCACGAAGAAGCAACCTTGTCTATCCCACCATGGTCGCCGCCCACGAAGGACTTGCCTCACTAGCGGTAGATCTTCACGAAGTAGGCGATCTCCTTGCCCTTACAAACTCCTTGGTTCAACTCCACAATCTTGTCGGAGGCTCCCAAGTGACACCTAGCCAATCTAGGAGACACCACTCTCCAAGAAGTAACAAATGGTGTGTTGATGATGAACTCCTTGCTCGTGTGCTTCAAATGATAGTCTCCCCAACACTCAACTCTCTCTCACATGATTTGGATTTGGTGGAAAGAAGATTTGAGTGGAAAGCAACTTGGGGAAGGCTAGAGATCAAGATTCATATGGTTGGAATGGAATATCTTGGTCTCAACACATGAGTAGGTGGTTCTCTCGTAACTGGTAAGTTGGAAGTGTAGGTTTGTTCTGATGGCTCTCTTCACGAATGAAGAGGAGGTGGAGGGGTATATATAGCCTCAACACAAAATCTAACCGTTACACACAACTTACCAAACTCGGTGGGACCAAATCAACAAACTCAGTCAGACCGATCCAGTAAACCTAGTGACCGTTAGGGTTTTCGGTGGGACCGATATGCAACTCGGTAGGACCGATATGGTTAGGGTTAGGGCATAACGTAATCTCGGTGAGACCGATTACACAAACTCGGTGAGAACGATTTTGGTAATTAGCTAACCAGAGAGTTGGTCAGGTAAACTCGGTGGGGCCGATTCGCTCTTTCGGTGAAACCGAAAAGTTACGAAAGGGAAACAAAGAGTTTACATTGCAATCTCGGTGGGACCGATCGCTCACTTCGGTTAGACCGAAACGTTATAAAGGGAAACAGAGAGATTACAATCCCATCTCGGTGAGACCGAGATCCCTATCAGTGAAACCGATTTGCCTAGGGTTTGTGGCAGTGGCTATGACATCTGAACTCGATGGCGCCGGATAGAAAGAATCGCTAGGGCCGAGTTTGACTTTCGATTTAGGTCATATGTGGATGTGAGAAAGTAGTGGAGGGTTTTGGAGCATATCACTAAGCACATGAAGCAAGAGGATCATTAAGCAACACCTCATCCCTCCTTGATAGTATTGGCTTTTCCTATAGACTCAATGTGATCTTGGATCACTAAAATGTAAAATGAAGAGTCTTGAGCTTTTGAGCTTGAGCCAATCCTTTGTCCTTAACATTTTGAGGGATCCACTTTCATCATCCATGCCATGCCATTCATTGAGCTTTCCTGAAATATTTGTCTTGGAATAGCATTAGCTCAATGAGCTATATGTTGTTATGAATTACCAAAACCACCTAGGGATAGTTGCACTTTCACTTTGCCAGCATATTCCATGTGCTGACCCATTTTCGGGCTGCAACGTATTATGTTGCAGACTTTTCAGACGATGAGTAAGGTTCGCTAGCATTGTCGTGCACTCAGCTATGCCGTTGGAGTTGATGGACTCACTTTATCTTCCAAGCCTTCCGTTGTTATCTTATTTAGATGGCCTTAAGCCATATTTATTGTAATAAGTTCTCTTTTGAGACATTCGATGTAATAAGTGTGTGATTGCACTCTGTTATAAATCCTTCGAGTACTGTGTGTGTCAGCATTACCGATCCAGGGATGACACTTATGCACAGAGATTTGACAATCTGAGGTCGGATCGCTACACTTCCCAAACCATAATTCATACAGTGTCGTCTCAATGGATCTCTCACAACCCTATTTAAAGTTAATGCAGCAGTCTCTAAAGCATAGCCCCAAAAATATAGCGGTAAATCGGTAAGAGACATCATAGATCGCACCATATCCAATAGAGTGCGATTACACGTTCGGACACACCATTACGCTGAGGTGTTCCAGGCGGTGTGAGTTGTGAAACAATTCCACATTTCCTTAAGTGCGTGTCAAACTCGTGACTCAAGTATTCTCCTCCACGATCTGATCGTAAGAACTTTATTTTCCCGTCACGTTGATTCTCTACCTCGCTCTGAAATTCCTTGAACTTTTCAAAGGTCTCAGACTTGTGTTTCATTAAGTAGACATACCCATATCTACTTAAGTCATCAGTGGGGGTGAGAACATAATAATAGCCACCACGAGCCTCAACGCTCATTGGACCGCACACATTAGTATGTATGATTTCCAACAAGTTGGTTGCTCGCTCCGTTGTTCTGGAGAACGGAGTCTTGGTCATTTTGCCCATGGGGCATGGTTCGCACGTGTCAAATGATTCATAATCAAGAGACTCCAAAAGTCCATCTGCATGGAGTTTCTTTATGCGTCTGACAACAATATGACCAAGGCGGCAGTGCCACAAGTATGTGGGACTATCATTATCAACCTTACATCTTTTGGCATTCACACTATGAATATGTGTAACATCATGTTCGAGATTCAATAAAAATAAACCATTGACCAGCGGGGCATGACCATAAAACATATCTCTCATATAAATAGAACAACCATTATTCTCAGATTTAAATGAGTAGCCATCTCGCATTAAATGAGATCCAGATACAATGTTCATGCTCAAAGCTGGCACTAAATAACAATTATTGGGGTTTAAAACTAATCCCGAAGGTAGATGTAGAGGTAGAGTGCCGACGGCGATCACATCGACCTTGGAACCATTCCCAACGCACATCGTCACCTCGTCCTTCGCCAGTCTCCACTTATTCCGCGGCTCCTGTTTTGAGTTACAAATATGAGCAACCACACTGGTACAAAATACCCAGGAGCTACTACGAGCGCTGGTAAGGTACACATCAATAACATGTATATCATATATACCTTTGGCGTTGCCGGCCTTCTTATCCGCTAAGTACTTGGGATAGTTCCTTTTCCAGTGACCATTTCCCTTGCAATAAAAGCACTGAGTCTTAGGCTTGAGTCCATTCTTTGGCTTCTTCCCGGCAACTAACTTACCGGGCGCGGCAACTCCCTTGTCGTCCTTCTTGAAGTTCTTCTTACCCTTGCCTTTCTTGAAACTAATGGTCTTATTCACCATCAACAGTTGATGTTCCTTTTTGATCCCCACCTCCGCTGATTTCAGCATTGAATATAACTCAGGAATGGACTTCTCCATCCCTTGCATATTGTAGTTTATCACAAAGATCTTGTAGCTAGGTGAAAGCGATTGGAGGATTCTGTCAATGACCGAGTCATCTGGAAGATTAACTCCCAGCTGAGACAAGCGGTTGTGCAACCCAGACATTTTGAGTATATGCTCGTTGACAGAACTATTTTCCTCCATCTTACAACTATAGAACTTGTCGGAGACTTCATATCTCTCGACCTGGGCATGAGCTTGGAAAACCATTTTCAGCTCTTGGAACATCTTATATGCTCCGTTTTGCTCAAAACGCTTTTGGAGCCCCGATTCTAACCAGTGAGTAATCATCACTACGCGACTACCAGGCGTTCATAATGTCTTGAGTTGCTGGGAAAATGGGTGCGTCACCTAGCGGTGCTTCAAGGACATATGCTTTCTTGGCAGCTATGAGGATGATCCTCAAGTTACGGACCCAGTCCGTATAGTTGCTACCATCGTCTTTCGGATGGTTTTCTAGGAACGCGTTGAAGTTGAGGGCAACATTAGCGTGGGCCATTTGATCTACAAGACATATTGTAAAGATATTTTAGACTAAGTTCATGACAATTAAGTTCATCTAATCAAATTATTTAGTGAACTCCCACTCAGATAGACGTCCCTCTAGTCATCTAAGTGATACATGATCCGAATCGACTAGGTTGTGTCTGATCATCACGTGAGACGGACTAGTCCTCAACGGTGAACATCTCCATGTTGATCGTATCTACTATACGACTCATGTTCGACCTTTAGGTCTCTCATGTTCCGAGGCCATGTTTGTACATGCTAGGCTCATCAAGTCAACCTAAGTGTTTCGCATGTGTAAATCTGGCTTACACCCATTGTATGTGAACGTTAGAATCTATCACACCCGATCATCATGTGGTGCTTTGAAACAACGAACCTTCGCAACAGTGCACAGTTAGGGGGAACACATTTCTTGAAATTTTAGTGAGGGATCATCTTATTTATGCTAACATCGTTCTAAGCAAATAAGATGTAAACATGATAAACATCACATGCAAATCATAAAGTGACATGATATAGCCAATATCATCTTGTGCCTTTGATCTCCATCTTCGAGGCACGACATGATCACCATCGTCACTGGCATGACACCATGATCTCCATCATCGTGTCTTCATGAAGTTGTCTCGCCAACTAGTGCTTCTACTACTATGGATAATGGTTAGAAAAAAGTAAAGTAATTACATGGTGTTTATATTGACTCGCAGGTCATACAATAAATTACGACAACTCCTATGGCTCCTGCCGGTTGTCATACTCATCGACATGCAAGTCGTGATTCCTATTACAAGAACATCATCAATCTCATACATCACATATATAATTCATCACATCCTTTTGGCCATATCACATCACATAGCATACCTTGCAAAAACAAGTTAGACGTTCTCTAATTGTTGTTGCAAGTTTTACGTGGCTACTATGGGTTTCTAGAAAGAACGTTATGCAAAAGCCACAACGGTGATATGCCAATTGCTATTTACCCTTCATAAGGACCCTCTTCATCGAATCCGATCCGACTAAAGTGGGAGAGACAGACACCCACTAGCCACCTTATGCATCAAGTGCATGTCAGTCGGTGGAACCCGTCTCACGTAAGCGTACGTGTAAGGTCGGTTCGGGCCGCTTCATCCCACAATGACGCCGAATCAAGATAAGACTAGTAACGGTAAGCAAATTGACCAAATCATCGCCCACAACCACTTTGTGTTCTACTCGTGCATAGAATCTACGCATAGACCTAGCTCATGATGCCACTGTTGGGCAACGTAGTAATAATTCAAAATTTTCATACGTGTCACCAAGATCAATCTAGGAGCTGCTAGCAATGAGAGAGAGGGAGTGCATCTTCATACCCTTGAAGATCGCTAAGCGGAAGCATTACAAGAACGCGGTTGATGGAGTCGTACTCGCGGCAATTCAAATCGTGGAAGATCCGATCTAGTGCCGAATGGACGTCACCTCCGCGTTCAACACACGTACAGCTCGGGGACGCTCCTCCTTCTTGATCCAGCAAGGGGAGAGGAGAAGTTGAGGGGAGAGGAGGGGTGTTGGAGGAGGGAGGGGCTGTGCCGGGGGAAGGGGTGCGGCTGCCCTCCCACCCCCCACTATTTATAGGGGGAAGGGAAGAGGGGGCCGCCCCCCTAGATGCATCTAGAGGGGGGCCAGGAGGGGGAGACTTGCCCCCCAAGCAAGGTGGGAGGCGCCCCCTTGTGGCACCCCGGCTCAGAGCAACCGGTTTACCTTGTATTGCCAGCCCAGAGACCATGTCTTCTGGCAACACACAACATCTTGGTACAGAATACAACCACTTTATTGATACTAGCGGAACATGGTTCATATTACAACAAGTTGCGAGGCCAAGCGGCACACATGGTGCAGCTGAACAATATGTACATTATTTATAGTGAACATAAAGGGGCCTCGATCATGACAACTACGCGGCAGCGGAACGACGACGAAGCGGGACTCCATAGCACAGGGACACCGATGTGGACACGATCTAGACTCGGACATCACTCCTTTCCAACGAGACTTTCCTGAAAGATGGCATGACACGCCAGGTCGGTACATTGAATGTACTTGCAAGCTCACAACAAGCATAAACATAATGACAAACAATATCACGACAATTAACCAATTGCATCATTAATGCAAAATCATATTAGGAATGCAATGATCATGATCTCGTGACTTAAGTCCCTCGGACTTGCTTACCAAACGGTGATCTCTCTGGGATCACAAACGGACCAACATCTTGGTCTTTACTCGGGTTACCTCATAACCAAACGGTGATCTTACTCGGATCACAAACTGACCAACAACTTGGCCTCCAGCATCAAGATGATTTCTCAACCATCCTCTCTCCAACAGTGCAAAGTTCTTATCTTAGTGTGCAAAATTATTTAAACATTGACCCATGGTGTGACCTACTTTCGAGCTTGTCCGTAACTGTGGACTCGGCTATTGATAGATTTAATACAGTCTGGAGAGGTAGCGCACTGTACCCACACCACGGAACCCATGGACTCGCACTCCCATTCCGGTGTACCAACGGCATTCTGACAGAACCCCTCCATTGCCATGACACTCTCCCGGCCACTCCGACTCACTCCCCACTGGGTTAAGTCCTGGGTGGCCCCGTGCCTACCAAAGACACCAACGGCCACCGTCGTGGCAAAACATAAACGGTCCCAAACGGGGACAAGGTACCATAACAACAACGGGCACACAAGGTTATGTCTGCCATCGGGCCGTGGTAACGCACGCCCATAACCTTCCCTTGTTGGAGGCACCGACCAGAGGCATGACAACGGACCGAATAAAGGCCTTCCCACAAAGGCAAATGTGGTTGCACTGGGAAAATCTCGATTCAGTGGCACCATGACCCGATCAACGATGTGTTCAAGTTGAATTATTGTTAGGTTCAACTTAAAGTGAAAGTAATCGGTGTCATGATATGCCATGCAAATGCAACACTAATATATATGCACCACATATCATCAGAAATAACTGGGTCAACTTCATCAACTACTAAGCATAGATATCAATAACTCATAACACCTCTCCAGTTATGTTTGGTTAGCAAATTAACCATGACAATATCTTAGCATAATTCTTTTCTCACTCAAGAAAATATTAAGCTAACTAATTCTTTTTCATAAACATATTACTTCTTCATAATGAAATATTACTTCTAATGACTTAAACTAGCTTAGTTAGTTTTAAACTTCTGTAAACTAAACATATCAACTTAAACAAGCATCCAACAGAATATATATATTTATTTCAGTGATTTAAATGCATGGATTAAATCATTTGTTCAAGTTGAAAAATCACAAATATTGCAATGACACCATGAAAATGTTGCCGTGGCTTGACTTAGTGCAGATGAGGTTCACACTCCTCCTGGTGATCCTCAAGACAAGCTTCACCTTCTGAAAACAATTATAAACACAAAAAGAAAACATCAAGAACCACTCTGATATTCACCAAAAAATCTAGACAGCAGAGAAAAATCTCATTGTTGGTGAGCTGCTAGATCTTTTCATTAAGAACACAATGCAAAAAGAATCAATTCATTTGGACTTATGGTTAAAAAGTTGTGGGTGTTTGAAGCTCTCTATAATAATTTCAATTTGATTTAAATAAAAGCAGGCTGGGGTGACGTCAAGGCGTAAACCCATGGGCGCCTCCACTGCAGACTGCTTGGGCGCGGCCAGAGTGGCTAACAGCGGGCCCTGCTAGTCAGGTGAGAGGGAGGGGGAGAGGGAAACAGAGCATGGCGGAGCTTCACCGGAGCACATGCCGGCGAGGAGGGCATCTTGGCCTGAGCTAGAGGGATAGATCGAAGGAGAAGATGGAGGCGCACCTGCCCATACCCGTAGATTAGCTAGGGGTGGTCGGACGGCGTCGGAACGGACCTCTCCAGCGGCGACAGAGAGAGGAGGTCGCCGGAGTTGGGGACGACGATGACCAGAGGCTGCACCAGTGGCTCCAACCGGGTCGAACGGCACCACTAAAGCACGGCGGAGGCTCTGGAAGAGTGGCCCGAGCCTGGGAGGGGCTGGAGCTGTGGAGACGACCCAAGGGAATCGCCTGCGAGCTCGAGCTCGGGGACGGCGGCCCGAGGCCTGCCCGGCCGGGCTACGGCTTCCTACTGGCTTGTGGAGTGTGTGAGAGGAGCTGGTGATGCTCGAGAGGGCTGGGGAGGGCTGTATTTATAGCCGAGCAAGGTGAGGGGTTTGGTCTCCGCCGGAGGACACCTGGACACGGCGCCCAGCGACGAACAGCGTCAGTGAGCGAGGGGGAAGGCGACGTAGCTCGCGCGGGCACTATGAGCAGGCGGAGACGAGCACAGGAATGAGGGGGTAGCGACGAAGACAGTGCGCGCCGCACTGTTGGGTTGGCCGGACCGCGCCCGTGCTCGCTGCGGCGAGCTCCGGCGTCGGCGAGTGCCAGGAGGGAGTTAAGGGAGTAGAGACGGGGATGGTGGCGAGGTTTGGCGAGGTGCGGCGGGCGGGGAAGCGAGCACGCACCGAACAGAGCGCTCGACGGCACTCAGAGCGCGGCGACAAGCGGGTTGGCACCGTGCTCAGGAAAGTTCCCTTGGGTTCAAAGAATATTTGGGAATTTTCTCAGATTTTTGTGGGCAAGAAAAATTGGGGTTGCTTTGGAGCACAAATGGCTGGTTAGGGTTTTAGAGGAGAAAATGAATATTTTTCATTTAAGAAAAATATTCATAATATTATTTTGAGGTTGATCAGAGAAGAAATGATGGCCATAGAGAGAAATGAGTCACTTGGTAGAAAGTCAAGGTGGTGCCCAAGTGTTTAAATCCAACTGAAGAGATTCAAAACTCCAAATTCAAATCAAAACCAAATAAAAATCAGAAAAAGAAGAGAGGGCAAAACCAGGCTGTCACACCCCTCCCCTAGGGTTTCCAACCAACCCTAGGCGCCTTGGGCCCTTGGGGGCGCACCAGCCCAGTAGGGGGCTGGTTACCTCCCATATTCATCCCATTAAGTCCTCCGGGGCAGGTGGCCCCACCCGATGGACCCCCAGACACCTTTCGATGGTCCCGGTACAATACCGATAACCCCCGAAACCATTCCGGCGACTGAAAATGGACTTCCCATATATAAATCTTCACCTCCGGACCATTCCGGAACTCCCCGTGACGTTCGGGGTCTTATCCGGGACTCCGAACAACCTTCGGTAACCACATACAATTTCCCATAACAACTCTAGCGTCACCGAACCTTAAGTGTGTAGACCCTACGGGTTCGGGAACCATGCAACATGACGAGGCATCTCTCCGGCTAATAACCAACAGCGGGATTTGGATACCCATGTTGGCTCCCACATGTTCCACGATGATCTCATTAGATGAACCACTATGTTGGGGATTCAATTAATCATGTATACAATTCCTTTTGTCTAGCCCGAGATTCGATCGTCGGTATCCCCATACCTCATTGAATCTCGTTACCGGCAAGTCTCTTTACTCGTTCCGTAACGCATGATCTCGCGGCTAACTCCTTAGTCATATTGAGCTCATTATGATGATGCATTACCGAGTGGGCCCAGAGATACCTCTTCGTCATACGGAGTGACAAATCCCAGTCTCGATTCGTGCCAACCCAACCGACACTTTCGGAGATACCCGTAATGCACCTTTATAGCCACCCAGTTACGTTGTGACGTTTGATACACCCAAAGCATTCCTACGGTATCCGGGAGTTGCACAATCTCACGGGCTAAGGAAATGATACTTGACATTAGAGAAGCTCCAGCAAACGAACTACACAATCTTATGCTATACTTAGGATTGGGTCTTGTCCATCACATCATTCTTCTAATGATGTGATCCCGTTATCATCGACATCCAATGTCCATAGTCAGGAAACCACAACCATCTATTGATCAAGAGCTAGTCAACTAGAGGCTCACTAGGGACATGTTGTGGTCCATGTATTCATACATGTATTACGGTTTCCGGTTAATACAATTATAGCATGAACAATAGACAATTATCATGAACAAGGAAATATAATAATAACCATTTTATTATTGCCTCTAGGGCATATTTCCAACACTCTAAGGGGCTCGCCAAAGGCGAACCATTACCGTTGAACAAATCGGAGCGGGGCAACACCCCGGACACGTCATCGAACTCTAGATCTGACCCCCCCCCCCCCACATGACTAAGACGTCGGAGGAGGAAACCATATCTGCCATCCACTTATCACGAACCCAGCACACGATGCACATCTTTCATATGCCGCCGATGCAGACCATAATCAGCATCCATTCCTGGACTACCTCCCAGACTCCGTGTTGGCGCTGGAGCAAACGCCGCCGCAACGCGGAGCCAGAGAACACATGTCCACCACGAGGACGTCGCTGCAGCTGCACCATGCTTACTTGAACAGACTGGATTCTAAATCCATTCCCAACCATAGAACCGATCGCCTCGTCGGAGTAGGATCAAGAAACTTTATTCAGCGTCGTCATCACCACCGTCAAACCCAAAATGATGAACAAGCAAACAACTAAACTATTTTGACTTAAATCTATCCACACACATGGATCTGACGACCTTCCTCACCACCGACTACCGAGAGGTCATCAGCGGAGGAAGCCCGTGGCGGCAGGCAGCGACGAGATGACCATTTTCTTCCGGAGGAAGAAAGAACGATATGGTTTATGGTTTCAACATTATTATACTTTCTATCACGTACTGTATTATATTTCCTTAATAAATTGAATATTTTAACCAGGGCATGAAAAGGACAATGCTCCTACCCGTTCACTCGTTTCAACAAGCGGACGCCTACACCGGGACAGACAACCCGTGCCGTCCGTCCACCGATCAGAACTCGGGACTTGGAACCTCGGAACCTGCGCCGCCAAGCAAGGCAGGGGACGCCTGGCGCGCCCTCCCCGCACGTGTCGCGCGCAAGTCGGCCGCCTCCCTCCTCGCTTCGCTTTCCGCTTTTGCGCGCGGCGCGGCGGCCACCACCATCGCATGTCAAAAGGGAACCCAAACCCGCCACCTCCCCGGCAGCTTCCTCCCTCCCCACGGCGGGCCGCCCACCGAAACCCCAAACCCCGCCCTGAGCCTTCCGGAACCTTCTCTCCAGTTCCACCCATGGCCCCGCCCCGTCCATGGCCGCTGCCCACGATCGCGACGACCCTCCCTCCGCCTCCGCCGCGCGCCCCTGCCGCCGACGGCGTCCACGGAGAGGCGAATCCGCAGGAGCAGCCGCAGCGGCAGCACGAGATGCCCTGCTACCGGGCGTCGGCGCCCGCCCACCGCCGGGTCAAGGAGAGCCCGCTCAGCTCCGACGCCATCTTCCGACAGGTACGTGTGCGCCGCGAATCCCGCGACTTGTTTTTCTTTTCCTTTCTACTCCAGTAGCAGCGATTGCCATGATCACATATGCTTGCTTTGCTTGAGCCGGCCAGCATCGGGTTCTGTTGCCCACAGTTTCTCTCTTTTCTCCAAATTACGGTTGTCCAGCAGTGCTAGATTTTAGGGATGTTGAGTTGAGACACAGGTGCAGTTTCAGTTTTTGGCCGCGACAGGTTGAGGTCAAAGCCTCTGCTCGTTTTGGGATTCAGGGGACCACCGGCGCTGCAGGATTTTTCAGTCGGCTCTGTGCAAAAGACAGAGCATGAGCATAGCTGTTGCTATTAGCAGGGTTTGGCGTGTTGAAATGGACATTGGACAGGCGGATCGGATCAGTTGGTGCGTGCACGAGATGTTGACTTGTGCAAGTAGGTAGTAGCAGTAAGCTCAAAGAGTTGTACTTCTAGAAAGCACAGGGAGTGCACGAGATGCTGACCTGTACAACAAGCCCGAGATTGGTGTGGCGTTGACTTGTACTAGTAGTAGAAGTAAACAGAGATGCGCAAAAAAAGTAAACAGAGAGTTGTTGGGAGTGTGTTGGGGGCCTTTGGGGTTGACTTACTCAACTGCGAATGCAGGGCTAATTGGGAGGTGTCGTGATCCACATGCTCAGTATCTGTTTGCCACTCTAGAGTTTTAACATGTTAAGATGCAGTTTGACACAAGATCCTGAGGACCAGTACTCTGTCTGATAAAGTTCTTTAGTGCAACTAATATGCAACGTTGGGCAGAATGCCGCCTCACACTCAAATGCAGCCCTGGTCATAGCTGTTAATCTGTTTCGATGCAAAGTTCAGTGCATGCCTGCATTTAAATCCGAACAACGTGGAGGTTTCAAGATGAGTTTCAGTCAAATGCCTCTTTGGGTGGCAACCTTATTCCTTTAGACGCATATATATGATTCTACATCACACTATTCCACAATTGTTCCTCGCATAACTCCTGTGAACATCATTACATAATCGAAGCCATATTAAAACATTCATTAGGGTATAAGTACATCATATATCACTTTTTTCTTATTCTTCTTTTAACTGATGTACTAAATTCGTTGTTTTGCATGTCATATTACTCGGCTGCGACATAAAATTCTAGTCCTGAAATGTTTAGTTATTCACTTGATTGCAGAGCCATGCAGGTCTTCTGAATCTATGCATTGTTGTGCTGATTGCAGTGAACAGCAGGCTCATTATCGAGAACTTAATGAAGGTTTGATCACTTCCCCTCCAGAAGGAGCACTTAGTTTTGGTGCTTTCTGCATAGTCTTTTATATGCCTTGACACGTTACCATGGTCTAAATTTGTTGCTCCAGTATGGCCTATTAATAAGAGCTGGATTTTGGTTTAGTGCAAGATCGCTGGGAGATTGGCCACTTCTGATGTGCTGGTAGGTATAATTACTCTCCCAGCTCTGGACGGGATTTTCATGAAACAGTACTAGACTGTGTACAATTAACCAGTCTGTGAATTGCAGCCTCACTTTACCCATTTTCCCACTTGCTGCACTCATGACCGAGAAGTGGGCTCAAAGAAAGCTCATCCGTGATCATGTGAGTTTGTTTCTCAACATTCCTTAAGTCTCCATCAGCAGTTCTTCTCAGAATGGCAAAGTCTTTTCATCCAAGATTTATGTTCATTTATACTCTTTTATGTTTCTTCATCATTGTCATACTGTCAAATTTAGCATAAAATCCAATCTTTTCAGTAAATTTTTTAAGTTTGAATTGCTCATGACTCTGGTTTACCTCTTGCAGGTGTCTATTCTTCTCCATATAATTATTACAACCACTGTCCTTATCTATCCGGTTGTTGTGATTCTTAAGTAAGCATATTTATTTCTTTGGCTTTGGGGTTTGTTTGGATGCATCTACTTTCGAAATTTGTATATGATGGTTTGGAGCACACAAATTACATTCTCGGAAACAAAAGCACAGTCAGTTCATTCATTCTTTTTTTCTATATTTAATGATGTGGAGATGTACTCGGTCCATGTGTTTCAAACATGGTTATTGCTAGATGTTAAACAATGTAAATTGGTTGGCTAAAAGGAGATTACATAACTCTTCTATTTGGTTTCATGTGGCGATCTCTCATATCCTATCGTTGACAATATTATCTCCCTCCGCTCCATATTACTTGTCGCTCAAACGGATGTATCTAGCACTGAAATACGTCTAGATAGATCTGTTTCAGCGACAAGTAATATGGATCGGAGGGAATACATGTCTATTGGACCAATGCGAGCCATCAAGTTGAGTGTCTAATCTAAAATTGTTCCATTTTTAGTTTGCAAATTGAAAACAAAAATTGTCAGTTATTCAAATCACTTGAGAAATATGACTCATGACTTGCTAATAAGTTCTATTGGGGAGGTGCAGGGCTCCTTTAAAGTTATCACGTGTCATATGCTTGCGCAAGTTATCATGTGTTATATTTCTGTCCAAGTAGCGTCTGTATATCTGATAACCGACTTCTGTCACTGTTGTTCGTTAAACAATGGAGCTAGGATATCTGATAACTGACTTCTGTCACTGTTGTTCGTTAAACAATGGTGCTAGGATTACAAGTCGATGGCAGTTTTGTGTTAGTTTTTCCTCATATTTTAGGAATGTTATACCGGTCATGCATTATTTTTGAAGTCATGCATTGTGCCTACTACTTTTTGGTTAATGTTCTGATTATACAGAAAGTTTTTCCTCAAAAGATACTCCCTCCGTCCCATAATATAAGACGTTGTTACATCCAATATACTCACATATTGGATGTAATAACGTCTTATATTATGGGCCGGAGGGAGTAGTATTTTATTGCATAAATTATGGAATTTTAGTTACATTGAATGTATTTCAGGTGTGAATCAGCAGTATTATCTGGATTTGTGTTAATGTTCATTGCAAGCATTACTTGGTTGAAGCTTGTCTCTTTTGCTCATACAAATTATGATATAAGGGTATTGTCCCAAAGTATTGAAAAGGTACGAGTGCAATGTGTTATTACCATTTTAGTGCAATTGTAGTTGCCAAAACATCGAGGACTAATACAAAGGCTTCGTCTGAAACAATTTATCTTTTAGGCCGACCACTGCCACATTTTTGGATAATAAATCGTTGACAAATGAACATTTTTCTTGTGTGTCTCTTAAGTCTTAATTGTAAATCTTTCTAGAAGATTGGGCCATGATCTTGCTCCTATCAATACCTAAGGAAATAATTACCTTAATTTGTGTAGCTACTCATGTTGTGCTTATACAGAGAATTGCCAGATTGATAATTTCTAGCATGAATGTGAATATTTCCTCTTTGGTCACTGTTCACAATAGTAATTCCCTTTCTATGTAATAGGGTGCTACGCATGGCAGTTCTATCGATGAGGAAAACATTAAAGGTCCAACTATCAACAGTGTTGTGTATTTCATGTTGGCCCCAACACTTTGTTACCAGGTGCTATTTTTGGGCTAGTGTGTATCATTTCTTCTTCTGATTCAATGTTATTACTTATTAATTACTCCCTCCGTCCCAAAATTCTTGTCTTAGATTTGTCTGAATACGGATGTATCTAGTTATGTTTTAGTGTTAGATACATCCGTATCTAGACGAATCTAAGACAAGAATTTTGGGACGGAGGGAGTATATTGGATGTAACTAGTTACATCAGTGTTAAAATTATGGCTTTTCTGATGCCATTCTGGTGCATTATGCAGCCAAGTTATCCCCAGACAGCATTTATTAGGAAAGGCTGGGTCACCCGGCAGCTTATAAAATGCGTAATCTTTACAGGCTTGATGGGCTTCATAATTGAGCAAGTGAGCCTGTTACGGGATCCGTAACGTTAATTTTATGCATATAGTTTCTCTATTGAAATTACCTAACTCCTTTTTTTGGCAGTACATTAATCCAATTGTGCAGAATTCCAAGCATCCATTAATAGGGAATTTCTTGGATGCTATTGAGAGAGTCTTGAAACTCTCAGTGCCAACATTATATGTATGGCTTTGTATGTTCTATTCCTTTTTCCATCTGTGGTAAGCATCTTGATTACCTTCTCTTGTCACTTTACTTTTTTTTTCCTTTGGCTCTCCCAGTTGGGTACAGCACATCTATAAAGACATGACAGTACCATTGGATATTGTGATTTTCTACAGTACTTAACTTACTGTCATGATGGTTGCCTCATGCATGCGATCACATATCTGTAACTTTAATGTATAGAACACAGTATTTGATAAATGGGTTAGCTATTTGAGAAACATAGTTTTATCGCAACAGTAAAATTAAGTTCTCGACAACCTTCAAATGCGTGGCTTCTACAGCTTCCATTCATTATTTTTGTGCACAGGTTGAATATTCTTGCCGAACTCCTCCGTTTTGGTGATCGTGAATTCTACAAGGACTGGTGGAATGCCAAAACAGTTGAAGAGGTGAAAGGCCTGTTCAAAGTTTATCTTGTTTATTTTAGAGAAGTTTAGATAGAGCTGACACTGTTTAAATTTCCATGCATTTAAATGTGGCGGTATTTTGGGGGCTTACTTCAGTACTGGAGAATGTGGAATATGGTAATCTTCTCACCCATCCTGAAGAATAGTTATTCTGGACTAACTGGCAATTTCCTCCCAGCTGATAGATGAGACATGTTCATAAGCCTGAGATAGTGTATGTGTTATGGCGCTGCTAGAAGGAGGGCGTGAGAGAGCCGGCCGGGGGCCTTTTGCCCACGGCCGGGCAAGATGGAAGGGATTTCCTTCTTAATTCTTGCTTGATTAGATTGATACATCTCCTCTCTTTATATAGAGAGGTTTACTTGACTCTCAAGCAAACGACCCTTATCTCTAATTAACCCTAAGACTAATGGGCCCATTAGGCCCATTACGTACTCTAACACTACACCCCACCTCGACATGCAGCTTGTCCTCGAGCTGCAGCCTAACCAACTTATAACCATGACTCGGCGCAACACAAACCTAACACCTAAAAACAAGCCTTTTACATCTCGGCTTGTTTTATTATTCTCAACCTGAAATAGACTAGGACGCTTTATTTTGGACGTGCACGTGTACAGCCACCTGGATCCCATGGACACCACCTGGACAAAAGGAGTGCATGTGTATGTCTGTTGGTCTGCACCGCACAGGGAAGAGTGGAGGGCTTGCGATGGAGAATGACGAGGAGGGGTGCGCCCCCCCAACCGCCGATGTCGCAGACTTTGAGGTCGCTGCCCGCGGGGAAAACAGAATGTCGGCCGCCCGTGGGGGAAACCACATGCCCAAGATCCCCGACGCAGCGGACGAGATCGAGGTCCTTTGCGCAGCGAAGGGCAACTTGGAGGAGCGGCAGCTGCAGACCACGCATCTCCCGCACACGCCGACGCGCTAGGAGGCCGCGCGCAGCAGCCTGCAGCCTCACCGCCGCCGACACGTGGCGGGTAGCGATCCAAGACGGAAGCGGTGACGGCGACGGCAGGGACTTGATCTGCTGGATGTGGACGCCCTGGGATGGCGGCGGTGCTGATGAGAACGAGGTCGTCGCACTCCCGTCGTAGGGCATCCCATACTGGGCGGCGGAGCTGACTGGCGGTGGCTGCTGCAGCTGCAGCGGCTGCTGCGCTGTCGCGCCGGGCACGGCGGAGGCCGCCAGGAGCGGCGGCTGCCACTGCAGCCAGGGCTGGGCGGTGGTGGCGATGGATGGCAGCTGCAGCGGCCCGGCGAGCGCGGCGAAGGCCGCCTGGTGCGGCGGCAGCCACGGCAGCCACGGCGGCGCGGGGGAGGCGATGGGCGGCGCAACCGAGTGCGGCCCGTAGGACCCGGCCAAGAACAGGTGGATCTCCTGGACCGCCTGGGTTAGGTCCCGCAGCACCCCGGACACGTCCTCCCAGGTGAGGACGGTGGGGGCGGGCGCGACAGAGGATCCCGGCGCGGGCAGGAGCGGGGTGACGGTCGTGGTGGTCGCCGGAGGCGACAAGGTGACCGGCAGCGGAAGAGACGGGCTTGGCGGTGGTGAAGACATGATCGAACCGAAGCTAGCTGATACCAAATTGTTATGGCGCTGCTAGAAGGAGGGCGTGAGAGAGCCGGCCGGGGGACTTTTGCCCACGGCCGGGCAAGATGGAAGGATTTCCTTCTTAATTCTTGCTTGATTAGATTGATACATCTCCTCTCTTTATATAGAGAGGTTTACTTGACTCTCAAGCAAGGCTTACTTGACCCCTAAGCAAACGACCCTTATCTCTAATTAACCCTAAGACTAATGGGCCCATTAGGCCCATTACGTACTCTAACAGTCTGATTGATTGGCATTATCATAATGTCCTTTCTTAATTGGCATTAGTATGATATCCTTCCCTGACAATTTTCTACTTGTCAGCCTGTTCATAAGTGGATCGTTCGCCATATATATTTTCCATGCATAAGGAATGGCTTGTCAAAGGTAATTTCTTCAGACTACAACTGTTATTCCTTCTGGTGGCCAGATTATACTTTTCCGTGTTACATTTTGTTTCCATTCCCGAGGAAAATGGATCCTTCGGGACAGTTGAAATTTGGTTGGTTCACCATTGTTATATAGAGAACACTCACTGTACTGAAATCTGCTAGTGCAGATAAAGTGTTAGCATGGTTAACCAGAGAACTATTACTTGATAATGTGTTGTTCTCTTGGCCTACGACTTCTGCATGGTAATATCCATTTTTGTGGGACTACATTAACTAATATGCACGTTGACTAAACAGCAACATGCGATGAGTCTCGAAGGTAGAACAACATGGATAAGGAGCGTATTTGAAAGCCAGGACATAGAATGGATGGTCAAGCAGAAGAATGCCTGAAATTCACTTAGCAAATGAGTGTAGATAAAAATAATATTTTTTCACAGCGTTTTGCTTTGCAGATCTTGTGTGGTTCTTTCTGTTGAGAATAGAGCTAATTTCTTTTTGAAATACATACTTCTGAAAATTCATGTTGAATCTACACTGCAGGGTTGTGCCATTCTCATCGCATTTCTGGTTTCAGCTGTATTTCATGAGGTACCACACATATTTGAGAGTTCAACATTACATCCCCCTAGCTATCATTCTTTTATTTTTCCCAGTCACCAGCTAGAGTGGAAATGGCTTGGTTCCCTTTTTTTATTGAGTAATGATTTAGGTTCGATATAAAGTTCTACTGGGAAAATCAGATATATATATATATGGAATTTTGAATCCTGGCACCTTTTCTGCTGCACGTTTATACTTGCATTGAAAAGGAAAGAAGCTGGTATGCCATCTCACATATGACCTTTATTTCATTGTCTTTGTCAACTTGCAGCTATGTATTGCTGTTCCATGCCACATTTTCAAATTATGGGCATTTTCTGGAATCATGTTTCAGGTATGTATTGATTTGAAGGGCACTTGTATTTCGTTCTTAATCTTCTTGGACTAGTTGATGCCCTGCGCGTGGCCACATGTATAATAGTTAGTTCTGTGTATGCGAATTCGATAACAAAGATAGTCGAGCATATATACAATAGACAATTTAGTACATACAATTTTTCACATGCAAAAAATTCTTTGTATCAAGACTTAGGGATAGCAACACTGCAGCTTATTTGAAAATAACAGCCCATATACATGTCTATGCCTATTGTTACAAACTTAGACAGTAATTAATCTCAAAGAAGATAATTTGCAATTTCGCTTTGTGAAGGTTTAATACAATACAGCCATCTTCACATAGCAGAACTATCTGCACTCCTCCGAACATCTCCAATAATAATATGCCTAAGAGGAAAAATAGGCCAACGATCAAGAACAGCTGTCCAGGCTGTCGTTCAACAGTTCAACAACCCGACACTGTGACAGGTAGCACTTCTCTTGGGCCATCACTGGGCACTTGGGCAGGCGGCCGGCGTCCATATGTCGGTGTAGGATCAGCCCCATTGTTGCTTTAAATCTGACGAGCTGTTACTACGCAAATTTGTGATTGGTGCCAGTTTAGTTGTTCTAGACTGCTGTTGTCGGTATCTCTACATATCCACTTGTATCATTTGACTGATGTTCATGTCTGTCGTTCCCAGATTCCCCTGCTATTCTTGACGAAATATCTTCAAGAAAAGTTCAAGAACACAATGGTATGCCATGCTCACTGCAAAATTTCTCCGTCTTCCATCGTTTCCCCTGACGCATCGAGCCCTGTTGAACTTGATAGGTGGGCAACATGATATTTTGGTTCTTCTTCAGCATAGTTGGGCAACCAATGTGTGTTCTCTTGTACTACCATGATGTCATGAACAGACAGGCTCAGACAAATGGCTAGTTCTGTTTTAGAAGTGCACTATAACACACATCGTCCGAAGCAAATTGGCCCGAGGCAATGGAGGGCGGCCTCCTTAATGTTTCGCCATGGGCTGTTAGAGCTTGCTATGCTACGAATCCAAGTTTGTCAGCATGATATGTTCCAATCCGTTCCAGTTAGCTCGCTGCGTTCCAAATGTATGATATGCCGGCCGGGGTGTGTACAGAAGATACCCCAGTGATGAAGCCGAAGATAACACGACCTGCCACATGTGTTTTGTGTATACTTTTCGGTTCACGTGCCAGCAGAGTTACGTACGTGATGCCCTGTTGGATATAAAGTGTATGTGCCGTATGACGCAACTCGCCTTTGAGGTCTGGATGAGCGAAAAGGCTCGCGCTTGAGAGAGCGTACGTACATAGGACTGACTGCACAGTCCTGTCACGTTGTTGTGTACCAACGTTGCTGGAAAGAATAATGTAGCAACAATTGCGAGGCAGTTATGTCTCTCTTGTAAACCCTTTTTTGGTGTGTGAAAGCTGGCTCATGTAAACCTGACCTAGAATCTCTGCGTTCGAATGGTGTTACTGCAGCATGGTCAACCGAGGCTGACTCATCCAATTGATTGAATTTGGTTCTGAAACGAAGACTGATTGATTACCAAATGACAAAGGTGCCTCCTACAATTGGTCAAAAACCCACAGCAAAACCAGGAAACTTGGGTTTTTGAAACAAACGAGACAATGCAGTTTCTTGGAACACAATTGCACAGGTGTGAGATCCTGGCTTAGGAATGATAGATTACTCATTTTTTCCGATAAAGGGCATTTCATTGAATTGAGATATCGAGTTGATACAGTCGCATCAAAAAAACACCCGGCCTCTGCATAATCAGATGCACACAGCCAACAAGTTAAAGGTCCGAAAAGCAACAATAAAAGAAAGAAAAAGGTCTAAAAAGAAACGTAAATCCGGCCTATGACGTGGCCGATCCTATCCAAAGATCGCACCGCCATTCATGAAGATAGAAAATCTCCCTGGCCGAGAAAATCTCCCTGGCCGAACGCTTCAGCCGCATAGACTCCATCATAAAAAGGTCCCTGTCCTTCGGCCTCTGCAGGATAAACCAAGTACGGAGCCATCGCATACATATATGAATAACCTGTATAGGAGACGAAACACATTTATTATTAAAAATCACATCATTTCTGGTAAGCCACAATGCCCAGCATAAGGCAGCTGCCCCGACAAGAATGTGTGCAGAAAATTGTTTTTGAATTCTCCTCAACCGGTTGCCGAACATATTGTGTGCACTTCGTGGGGGGTATAGATTTGAAGCAATGTGAACTATGGCCCAAACAGACCGAGCAAACTTACACTCAAAAAATAAGTGCCTAATAGACTCGTCATGTTGGCAGAAGACACATTTTGTGCTACCCTGCCAGTTGCGTTGTGTCAAATTATCTCTAGTTAAGATGACCCCTTTATTTAGAAACCAGAGGAATATCCTCACTCTCAGAGGTATTTTGAGCTTCCACAATTTTCTGTTATCAACCGGAACCTCAGTATGAACCAGTGCATCATACATGGACTTGACTGAAAACTTGCCATTCTGATGCAATTTCCATCGGAAAATGTCCGATTCACCTGACAGCTGAATGACCTCTAGTCGTATGAGTAATTCATTCCATGCTACCAGGCGAGGTCCTAAAAGATCTTTGCGAAAAGAAATATCTGGGTTTTCTTGTCCTAAAACTTGTTTGATCGTGACAAATTTATGTCTGACAATCTTGTACAAGTTGGGGTATTGCACATTGAGAGGGGTGGTACCTAGCCAGGTGTCCTCCTAGAATCGGACCTGCGATCCGTCTCTAACCGAGAAAGTACCAAATTGGAAAAAGAATTCCTTAGCCTTCATCACCCCACTCCAAAAATGTGAATCGCCTGGTCTCCAATAAACTTGAGCAACGGCTTTGGATCCCACGTACTTGTTACGAATGATTTCCTGCCACACTCCATTCTCAGTGGGTAGTTTGTACACCCATTTACTGAGTAGAGCAATGTTTTTAATCTCAAGGTCTTGGATTCCAAGTCCCCCTTGACTTTTAGGTCGACATAATACATTCCACCTAGCCAGTCAATATTTCTTGGTTTCATTATCACTTTGCCAGAAAAATCTGGATCTGAAGTAATCTAAGCGCTGAAGAACCCCTTTAGGTAGGTGAAAGAATGACAACATGTATAACACCATATTACTGAGGACGGAATTAATCAAAATTAACCGACCTTCATAAGACAAGAGTTTGGCCTTCCAACTGGCTAGACGTTTCTCAAGTCTCTCTTCCACATACTTCCACTCAGCTATAGTTAAGCGCTGATAGTGAATGGGTATCCCTAGATACCGAACTGGGAATTGCCCGAGTTGGCAGCCAAAAATGTCAGCATACTCAGGTGCAGATTCTGCAGCATCGCCGAAGCAAAAAAGTTCACTCTTATGAAAATTAATTTTGAGACCAGAAAGTTCCTCAAAAGCACATAAAAGCAACTTGAGGTTTCTTGCTTTCTCTAGATCATGATCCATGAACAAAATCGTGTCATCCGCATATTGTAGAATAGATAAGCCTTCTTTTACTAGATGAGGAATAACACCTTTGACTTGGCCGGCCATCTTAGCCCTCTCAACAAGGGTGGCTAACATATCAGCTACAATGTTAAATAAAATAGGAGATGCGGGGTCCCCTTGGCGAAGCCCTTCAGAATCTGAAAGTAGTTGCCAACATCGTCATTAACCTTGATGGCCACGCTCCTCCGGACACAAAACTCTCTACCCCACGACCCCATTTTTGCGAAAACCCCTTCATACGCAAGGTTTGCAATAGAAAGGGCCATTTAACTTTATCATAGGCTTTTTCAAAGTCTATTTTAAGGATAACTCCATGCAACTTTTTACGGTGAAGCTCATGTACAGTTTCATGCAGTACAACAACTCCATCTAGTATGTTGCGTCCTTGCATAAATGCTGTTTGGGTGGGTTTGACCACATGGTCAGCCACCCCGTTCAACCGATTAGTTGCAACTTTAGTAAAAAATTTAAAGCTTACGTTTAGGAGACAAATCGGTCTATATTGTTGAATGCGACTAGCCTCCTTAGTCTTAGGTAAAAGGATGATTTCCCCAAAGTTTAAACGGGAAATGTCAAGGTCCTCAGCATGCAGTTCATTAAACAACTGAACCAGGTCCGACTTGATCATATCACAGAAACATTGATAAAACTCCGTAGGAAAACCATCCGGACCTGGAGCCTTGTTGTGTTCCATCTGAAACACCGTTGTTCGAATTTCCTCCTCGGAGAATGGAGAGGTTAGGAATTCATTTTCCGCTTCTGAAACTTGAGGGATGACATGAGTAATAGACTCGTCCATCTCAAGAGATGTAGCAGCTGACGGTCCAAAAAGTTCTTTGTAATACTTAGTAATAAAGCTTCTGAGAGGTACGTCCCCCTCGATGCGGCCCTCCTCCTGATCTAGAGCGAATATACGTTTCTTTCTATGTCTACCATTGGCGAGCATTTGGAAGTATTTCGTATTATCATCACCTAGAACGAGCGAGTCTGCCTTGCAATGTTGGTACCATTTAATCTCCTCCTCGCGTAATAGGCGAGCAATCTGCTCATTGAGATTGCTTTTTTGCTCAATCTCCTCAGCAGAAAGAGGCCGCACCTCCGCAATTTTATCGAGAGTATCAATTAAGGTAGATATTCGCAATTTCTCTTTCTTATAGATGCCAGCGGTATGCTTAGCCCATCCACGAAGGAACCGTCGCAGAGCACGAATTCGATTGTTCCATCGTTGAATAATATAGATTACTCATGACTCCTTTGGTTCATATGATATGAATATCATAGTAATAGGAAACTTGTAGGAAATGAGATGACATGTACTCCTTCCGTTCCAAAATAGATAACCTAACTTTGTACTAAAGTTAGTAGAAAGTTAAGTCATCTATTTTGGAACGGAGGGAGTATCTCAATTCTATCAATAGGAATAAGAAAAGAAATGTCATTTGGGGATTTTTTTTTCATTGAGTTTACGATAATGTTTATTTTTCTTTGAAATATGGAGGATATGAACCAATTCTATGTAAGAATAGGAACAAAGGACTTGAAAAAATTCCTATAAGAATCATATCCTATAGAATTCCTCCAAACCAAAGGAGGTCTCATATGAAATGACGCATCTTCTTTTTCGGGAGCCCAGAATCTCAAAAGTAAGCGTGCTTCGCAACAATTTATGGATGAGTGATCGACTGAAAAGTTGATCCCGGGTGCACACGAGTGATGACAAAATGCGTAGAAAAGATTATTGTTGGTGTGTGAGGCTGGTCTAGATCCTGGATGGTAGCCAAACACATGATGGTGGGTTCAGCCGGGCCGTTACAATTGGTATCAGAGATGTCCCTCGTGATTACACGGACCATGTGTCGCCCGTCAAGGAACACAACACGAGACATGTGTCGGACTGGACGCACAATCATGTGCCAAGAGGGAATGTTTTTGCTGGGCCGATGAGGACACTAGTTTCTTTGAGTGGGGGTGTATGTGACATCCTGGATAATAGGAATGATAGACTTACTCATATCAACAAGGTGCATCTTCTTTTTTGGGAGTCTATCCAAAAGAAACATCAAAGTTAAGCGTGCTTGGTTTGGAGCAATTCGAGAAAGGGTGACTGATTGGAAAGAACCTCCTGCCATGCCAACCTCTTGCTTGCTAGCCACATATGTCCCCTGGAAAGTCCATCTAATGGTACTCCCAATGCATTATATCTTAAGCTAATGTTGTATCTAAACCAACCTCATTTTAATTTCTTTGTGAGAGAGAAGTTATGAAGTCCTGAATTTGATGCTATGATCTATATCTTGATTAAGATACAGTTTTATCCGGCCTGGTCGGGGCCATGCTGGCTGGCTCATGGCGGCGGCTGCTCGTGAGGATTGGGGCTGAAGATCTGACCGTGACCCTACCGACCGACCACTCGAGCTGAAAATTGCGGGCGACACCGATGAGTCTTCGTGAAGGTTCCTCTCTCTGGATCCGGTGGTTGCTGTCAATGACTCGTATTGGCATGTTGCGGGATGCATCCATACGGCTTCTTTGTAGGTGCAACAACGACGACGACGAAGGGATTTCTAGCCCAGTGCATGTAGTTGTTGTGATCGTGAAAAGTGGTGGTGACAATACATGGTTGAATTTGATTTGGTGGTGCTCCTTGAGTACGAGGTCTTGAGTTCTAGGATGAAAACCCTAAGCTTGACTCGAGTTGGTTTTATCTGGCAATGACAATGTTTTTACATTGTTACCTTCTTGAGGGCGTTGCTTGGATATGCTTGAACTTATTCTTCAGGGTGAAAACTTAGAATCTGGCCTTTGTTGGTTGGAATGTTTTTACATCGTTACCTTCTTGAGGGAGTTGCTTGGATATGCTTGAACTTATTCTTCAGGGTGAAAACTTAGAATCTGGCCTTTGTTGGTTGGATACGGTGTGGTAGCTTGAGCATCATTCCCTTTCTGAAGATGTTATCGTTGAAGAACCTTTCTTGGTGTCCGTGGTCAGTCAAAACATGGTTGATTTGGATATGGTCGTTACTGTAGTTTGTCAATCGATGTTTTGATCCCTTTGTTTCTTTTTTTCCTTGCTTAGGCATAGATTTGGTCCTATAGCACTTTGCTCTTTGCCAACATATTTATTTGTGTGTGTTCTCAGTGTTAGATGTGTACGTTCTACCTATGCAGATGCCAGACATGTGTTCATTGTGTTTGTATCCTTACACCTTCATTTCAAGTCAATAAAATTCATGCTTTGTCAAAAAAAAACAATACCACAAAATACTTTTACCTTGATTCTAAGATATAACCATTAGGAGTGGCCTAAGGGTACCCTGGTTAGTTGCTCCCGCAAATCAACATGTAGCCCTATCTCTCAAAGTCAAAAGCATTTTTCATGACCAACTTGAAAAGAAGCGGAGGTTGCTGCTCTGGTGCATTTGTCCCATGGGGCCTTAGTACGACGACTTCCTGACAGTCCACTACAACAAGTTATGCCCAGCTCCGACGAGGGAGGGGCGATGATGGTGGCACTCATGCTTTGGCAAAAAACCAATGCCACAAAAGATTTTTACCTTGATTCTAAGATATAACCATTAGGAGTGGCCTAAGTCTACCCTGATTAGTTGCTCCCAATCAACATGTAGTCATATCTCTCAAAGTCAAAAGCATTTTTCATGACCAACTTGAAAAGAAGAGGCGGTTGCTGTTCTGGTGCATTGGTGATACGTCTCCAACGTATCTATAATTTTTTATTGTTCCATGCTATATTATATTCTGTTTTGGATGATTAACGGGCTTTATTATACATTTTTATATTATTTTTGGGACTAACCTATTAACCGGAGGCCCAAATTCAATTGCTGTTTTTTTGCCTATTTCAGTGTTCCGCAAAAAAAGAATATCAAACGGAGTCCAAACGGAATGAAACCTTCGGGAACGTGATTTTCGGAACGAACGTGATCCAGAGGACTTGGAGTCTACGTCAAGAAATCAACCAGGAGAGCACGAGGCAGGGGGCGTGCCCTCCACCCTCGTGGGGCCCATGTTGCTCCACCGCCGTACTTCTTCCTCCTATATATACCTACGTACCCCCAAACTATCAGATACGAAGCTAAAAAACTAATTCCACCGCCGCAACCTTCTGTACCCGTGAGATCCCATCTTGGGGCCTTTTCCAGCGCTCCGCCGGAGGGGCATTGATCACGGAGGGCTTCTACATCAACACCATAGCCTCTCCGATGATGTGTGAGTAGTTTACCTCAGACCTTCGGGTCCATAGTTATTAGCTAGATGACTTCTTCTCTCTCTTTGGATCTCAATACAAAGTTCTCCATGATTCTTGTGGAGATCTATTCAATGTAATCTTATTTTGTGGTGTGTTTGTTGAGACCGATGAATTGTGGGTTTATGATCAAGTTTATCTATGAACAATATTTGAATCTCCTCTGAATTCTTTTATGTATGATTGGTTATCTTTGCAAGTCTCTTGAATTATCAGTTTGGTTTGGCCTACTAGATTGATCTTTCTTGCAATGGGAGAAGTGCTTAGCTTTGGGTTCAATCTTGCGGTGTCCTTTCCCAAAGGACAGCAGGGCAGCAAGGCACGTATTGTATTGTTGCCATCGAGGATAAAAAGATGGGGTTTATATCATATTGCATGAGTTTATCCCTCTACATCATGTCATCTTACTTAAAGCATTACTGTGTTCTTATGAACTTAATACTCTAGATGCATGCTGGATAGCGGTCGTGTGTGGAGTAATAGTAATAGATGCAGGCAGGAGTCAGTCTACTTGTCGCGGACGTCATGCCTATATACATGATCATACCTAGATATTCTCATAACTATGCTCAATTCTATCAATTGCTCAACAGTAATTTGTTCACCCACCGTAATATTTATGCTCTCGAGAGAAGCCACTAGTGAAACCTATGGCCCCCGGGTCTATTTTCCATAATATTAATCTTCCAACACTTAGTTATTTTTATTCCCTTTTATTTTACTTTGCATCTTTATCATAAAAATACCAAAAATATTATCTTATCATATCTATCAGATCTCACTCTCATAAGTGACCGTTGAGGGATTGACAACTCCTTTATCATGTTGGTTGTGAGGTTCTTATTTGTTTGTGTAGGTGTGAGGGACTCATGCGTGATCTCCTACTGGATTGATACCTTGGTTCTCAAAAACTGAGGGAAATACTTACGCTACTTTCTTTGCATCACCCTTTCCTCTTCAAGGGAAAACCAACGTAGTGCTCAAGAGGTAGCAAGAAGGATTTCTGGCGCCGTTGCCGGGGAGATTCGCGCCAAGTCAAGTCAAGTCAAGACATACCAAGTACCCATCACAAACTCTTATCCCTCGCATTACATTATTTGCCATTAGCCTCTCGTTTTCCTCTCCCCCACTTCACCCTTGCCGTTTTATTCGCCCTCTCTTTCCCGTTCACCTCCCTCTTTCTTTTTGCTCCTCGCACTTTCTGTCATTATTTCTGAAATTGGGGAAATTATTGTCGATATGGACAATAATAATAATAACATGGAAAATTCTGATGCTCCTGCTGAAGAACCCCCTATCTTACATACAAAAAAATTCCGAATTGGTAGTGGTAATATTATTGGAAAAGGAGTTATCCAAGATTTCTTTACTTGTGTCGGTGCTTTGCCTTCTATGGGTAGTTCTATTCTTCATAGAACTAGTAGTCTTCTTGACGCTATCGCCATGCTTGTAGTTGAACTTGAAAGGCAATTTATGCACATGCATCCTTGCATACAAAGGATTTTCCTAGAATTTTCTAATATTGAGCATTCTTCTGTTAAGCATGCCGCGACTATCTTTTTGGCTCATGAGTTCAGATTTATAATAAAAGAGGCCAAAGAAATCTTTGCGCACTATAGGGTGGACGCTGGCCGTCCTCCCATAGAGGCTATCCTCTTTGATCAAGAGGAAATAATGCGTTTTCAATCTCTAGACTATGTTGCTTTTAATGAAAACCTTAGAAAAAGGGTTCCTACCAATGTTCTAGTTGATAGAATTTCTGAACATAATAATGATTTTGCTATTCGTAATAATGAGCTAGGATATTCTCTCGATTTTAGGCTCACGAAGTTCTGTCAGAAAAATGCTTATAATGATGAATTGGTTGTGCAATACGAAGGGCTGAAGGAGGAACCTATACCTCCCGAAGTTGATCTTGGGGACTTCTGTCCCATTAAATTTAGCCCTTTTGATTACTTTTGCTTGCCTCAAAGAAAACTTGCTGCTGAACATAGAGAATATGAAATGATTTTTCGTGATCTATCATATTATTATGGCAATACCTAGATCTATCCTTGCTTTTATGCCTAGCTAGGGGCGTTAAACGATAGCGCTTGTTGGGAGGCAACCCAATTTTATTTTATTTTATTTCGTTTTTGCTTCTGTTTAGGAATAAATTTTTGATCTAGCCTCTGGTTAGACTTGTTTTTATGTTTTAATTAGTATTTGCGCCAAGTTAAACCTATAGGATCTTCTTGGATGATAGTTATTTGATCTTGCTGGAAATTCCAGAAACTTTCTGTTCACAAAAACAATTGTTAAAAATCACCAGAACGTGATAAAATATTGAATCCAATTTCTGCTGATCAATAAACAAATTTTCTAGGTCTTCCTATTTTGGTAGATTTTTTTGAGTTCCAGAAGTTTGCGTTAGTTACAGATTACTACAGAGTGTTCTGTTTTTGACAGATTGTGTTTTTCATGTGTTGTTTGCTTATTTTGATGAATCTATGACTAATAAAATAGTTTATAAACCATACAGAAGTTGTAATACAGTAGGTTTAACACCAATATAAATAAAAAATGAGTTCATTACAGTACCTTGAAGTGGTGTTTTGTTTTCTTTCACTAACGGAGCTCACTAGATTTTCTGCTAAGTTTTGTGTTGTGAAGTTTTCAAGTTTTGGGTAAAAGATTTGATGGATTATGGAATGAGGAGTGGCAAGAGCATAAGATTGGGGATGCCCATGGCACCCCATGATAATCTAAGGACACCAAAAAGCCAAAGCTTGGGGATGCCCCGGAAGGCATCCCCTCTTTCGTCTACTTCCATCGGTAACTTTACTTGGAGCTATATTTTATTCACCACATGATATGTGTTTTGCTTGGAGCGTCTTGTATGATTTGAGTCTTTGATTTTTAGTTTACCACAATCATCCTTGCTGTACACACCTTTTGAGAGAGACACACATGATTCAGAATTTATTAGAATACTCTATGTGCTTCACTTATACTTTTTGAGCTACATAGTTTTTGCTCTAGTGCTTCACTTATATCTTTTAGAGCACGGTGGTGGATTTGTTTTGTAGAAACTATTGTTTTCTCATGCTTCACTTATATTATTTTGAGAGTCCTACAAAACAGCATGGTAATTTGCTTAAATTAAAAAATTAGTCCTAAAAGTAATAGGCATCCAAGACTAGGAAAAATTATCTTATGAGTGTGTTGAATAGTATGAGAAGTTTGATGCTTGATAATTGTTTTGAGATATGAATATGGTGATATTAGAGTCATGCTAGTTGAGTAGTTGTGAATTTGAGGAATACTTGTGTTAAAGTTTGTGATTCCCGTAGCATGCACGTATGGTGAACCGTTATGTGATGAAGTCAGAGCATGATTTATTTATTGATTGTCTTCCTTATGAGTGGCGGTTGGGGACGAGCGATGGTCTTTTCCTACCAATCTATCCCCCTAGGAGCATGCGCGTAATACTTTGCTTTGATAACTTGTAGATTTTTGCAATAAGTATATGAGTTCTTTATGACTAATGTTGAGTCCATGGATTACACGCACTCTCTTCCTTCCACCATTGCTAGCCTCTCTAATACCGCACACTTTTCACGTATCATACACCCACCATATACCTTCCTCAAAACAGCCACCATACCTACCTATTATGGCATTTCCATAGCCATTCCGTGATATATTGCCATGCAACTTACCACCGTTCCGTTTACTATGACACGCTTCATCATTGTCATATTGCTTTGCATGATCATGTAGTTGACATCGTATTTGTGGCAAAGCCACCGTTCATAATTCTTTCATACATGTCACTCTTGATTAATTGTATATCCCGATACTCCGCTGGAGGCATCACATAGAGTCATATTGTTGTTCTAAGTATTGAGTTGTAATTGTTGAGTTGTAAGAAAATAAAAGCGTGATGATCATCATTATTAGAGCATTGTCCCAAGTGAGGAAAGGATGATGGAGACTATGATTCCCCCACAAGTCGGGATGAGACTCCGGATGAAAAATAAAAAGAAAAAAGGGGGGGCCAAAAAAAAGAGAGAAAAGGCCCAAATAAAAAATGAGAGAAAAAGAGAGAAGGGACAATGTTACTATCCTTTTACCACACTTGTGCTTCAAAGTAGCACCATGATCTTCATGATAGAGAGTCTCCTATGATATCATTTTCATATACTAGTGGGAATTTTTCATTATAAAACTTGGCTTGTATATTCCAATGATGGGATTCCTCAAAATGCCCTAGGTCTTCGTGAGCAAGCGAGTTGGATGCACACCCACTTGGTTTCTTTTGTTGAGATTTCATATACTTATAGCTCTAGTGCATCCGTTGCATGGCAATCCCTACTCACTCACATTGATATCTATTAATAGGCATCTCCATAGCCCGTTGATACGCCTAGTTGATGTGAGACTATCTTCTCCTTTTTGTCTTCTCCACAACCACCATTCTATTCCACATATAGTGCTATGTCCATGGCTCACGCTCATGTATTGTGTGAAGATTGAAAAAGTTTGAGAACACCAAAAGTATGAAACAATTGCTTAGCTTATCATCGGGGTTGTGCATGATTTAAATATTTTGTGTGATGAAGATAGAGCATAGCCAGACTATATGATTTTGTAGGGATAACTTTCTTTGACCATGTTATTTTGAGAAGACATAATTGCTTGGTCAGTATGCTTGAAGTATATTTTATGTCAATATTAAACTTTTATCTTGAATCTTTCGGATCTGAATGTTCATACCACAATTAAGAGAATTACATTGAAAATTATGCTAAGTAAGCATTCCACATCAAAAATTCTGTTTTTATCATTTACCTACTCGAGGACTAGGTGAATTAAGCTTGGGGATGCTTGATACGTCTCCAACATATCTATAATTTTTTATTGTTCCATGCTATATTATATTCTGTTTTGGATGATTAACGGGCTTTATTATACACTTTTATATTATTTTTGGGACTAACCTATTAACCGGAGGCCCAGCCCGAATTGCTGTTTTTTTCCTATTTCAGTGTTTCGCAGAAAAAGAATATCAAACGGAATGAAACCTTCGGGAACGTGATTTTCGGAACAAACATGATCCAGAGGACTTGAAGTCTACGTCAAGAAATCAACCAGGAGAGCACGAGGCAGGGGGCGTGCCTACCCCACTGGGCGCGCCCTCCACCCTCGTAGGGCCCATGTTGCTCCACCGACGTACTTCTTTCTCCTATATATACCTACGTACCCCAAACTATCAGATACGGAGCCAAAAACCTAATTACACCGCCGCAACCTTCTGTACCCGTGATATCCCATCTTGGGGCCCGTCGGTGTCAAAACCGGCGGATCTCGGGTAGGGGGTCCCGAACTGTGCGTCTAGGCGGATGGTAACAGGAGACAAGGGACACGATGTTTTTACCCAGGTTCGGGCCCTCTCGATGGAGGTAATACCCTACTACTTTGCTTGATTAACATTGATGATATGGGTAGTACAAGAGTAGATCTACCACGAGATCGTAGAGGCTAAACCCTAGAAGCTAGCCTATGGTATGATTGTTGTATATATCTCTATCGACTAGCCTGGCCTCGGTTTATATAATGCACCGAGGCCTTGGATAACAAGAGTCCTAGCCCGAATCTGCCGGTGGGGAGGAGTCCTTGTCTTGATCGCCAAGTCTTGTGGAATCTTCCTTGTATGCTGCAATCGTCCGGACTGTCCCATGAGTATCTGGCCATGGGGATCCTCGGCCCAATCCAAGCGATCGGGAGGCGACATGGTGAGTACCCCTAGTCCAGACACCGTCAAGATGCCCCCAAACAGTCTTCAAGTTGGGGACGCTCCTCGATTCTTCCGAACTATTCTTCATCTTGATGCGTCGGTCTTGAAAACTGGTTCAACAAATCTGCTCATCTTCGATCTTGAGGATCGCCAAATGCATTCGACGAGTTTACACGTCGGGTATCCGAGGAGCCCCTTTAAGTTCCCGACCTTTATCAATGCCTTGTTATTTTTATGCCACACCTCGGGTTTGAAGTTGTTCCCGGGCGGCAGCGTCCTCTTGCGTCCGAGCTCCAACGCCGGACTACATTCGAGGTATGTTTTGCAGCCGAGCACCAACGCCGGACTGCTCCCCAGCTCTAACGCCGGACTATGTATCCGAGCTCCAACACCGGACTGTATCCGAGCTCCAACGCCGGACTATGTATCCGAGCTCCAATGCCGGACTATTTCCGAGGTGTCGTAAATCACCTTGGTTCAAAGAAGTTTGAAGGAGTTTAGCCGAGCTTAATGCCGGAAATGCCCTCTATGGAGCCAGCCACTAGCGCCCGAGCTTTATGCGGACTGCTTCGAGGTGGTGCACCACCCGAATGTGGGCTGATTTTTGTCAATATTTTTGATTGGTTACATAGCCGGTAGCCCTCAAGGTGGGTATCGGTCTAAAACCCGAGATGCACATGAAGGATGACATAAGACCGCTGATCCCGTAGCTGCTTTGAGACTCAAAGTTGATTTGCAAAATCGGTCCGAGGATCAAGTCCTAGCTTCGATAGAATACTTCAGGACACAAAAGCGGCGTGCTCAGTCCTCAAGACTCGGGTTGGGTGCGGTCGACCAACCCGAGGATCAAAATCTCCTCGGAAACTGTATTGCACTTAAAATTTTACGCATAGAACGAGGCAATGCAGTAGCCCCGAGACATCGGTCGGGTGGCAACACCGGATCGAGGATTTGATGTGCCCTTTAATATTTGTAAATAATAAGCCCGAAGCCAGTAGCCCCGAGCCTTAATGCGGGCACGGGTGGCGAATTAAGGATTGATATCCATAGTAAAATCACAAATTATGTGTAATGACTCAATGTATCCAAGTACTTTATGTCATTAATGCTCGGATCCACATTGTACAAAACTTTGTTGACCGACCATCGGCTTCAACCTCCTCGGCCCGATGGCGAGGAGTGTTTATCCTACTTTATAAAGTCTTTATGAGGGCAAAGATTTATGACAAACAAGGCAATCTGGCCATACGGTTTTATAAACAAAGGTACAGAGAGATATGTTATATTACTGTTTAACGGAAGAAATGTCTTCCAAAGAAAATAGTCCCTTCTCGGTTCCTTTCTTTGGGTTGTCATGCTAAGCACGATCATGAAACCTCAGCTCCAATGTAAGAGCAAAATATTGAGGATTTAGTTTGGGAGGCGATTACTAGCCCCGGTAGTGTTCGGCGACGATCGAGGTCAAGCGAAACACTTGACCAATTTTATGAATGGCCCGTCATTTAATATAGTCATCGGATCGCTGACCAATTTACGCCTATTGTGACAGTCAGTTTTGGCTTTCTCCATCGAGGTGCTTGACCATGCGAAATGGAAGCACAATCGCGATGGTTCTCCTTTGCACACCTAGCCGAACAAAGCGAGCGTAGGAGGCAAGCGCGGAGCCGGGCAACCCAACTATGGACCGAAGACACAATTGAAACTAATGCATATATAGCAATATCCGAGAATGTTTTTGCGAATCTCTAAAGGTGTCCGGCGTTGCCTGCGAGATTTGTGCTGAAAACACACAAATAGTTTAAAAGTGCCAAAAGCTTGAAACCAAAAAAGCGTCGGTAAAACATGACGTCCGAACAAGATCAAGTGTTCGTGCCAATTGAAAATTGGACTTTAGAAAAAAAAGTGGTTACATGGGTGCTTTAACATGACACATCCTATCTCAAGACTTCAAGCGGGTTAGCCTACGGCTTCAGTCTCCCATCCCAAAGGCGGAGTACTTCTCATTAGGCCAGTTTAGAAAACTAAACTCTAACGGTTTTGAGAGAGAAATTAGGCTCCCCGGCTAGTGACCGCACACTTGTGTCGAGAAAAGGAGTGATAAATAATAATAAAAACTCTGCAACGACTAAGAAGAAAAACACTTATTATAAAACGGCTCAAATAAACATAAGAGCCCCCAAGTGACTTGGGTAAAAGAATGATTGTATGTACCAAGTACTTATATCATATCTATGTTCAACCGAACTTTAAACGCGTCTTAACCGACCGTCGGCTTCTCCCTCTTCGGTCAAGGACGAAAAGTGTTATATACTCCATCCGTCGAGAATATCGGCGGTGTTTCCAATAATCGTGCAATCAGGTCATAAGGTCAGAATGCATAAAGCGCTCGAGGAACTTATGCTATATTACTAATAAGGTGTAAGAAGCATCTTCGAAGAAAATAGTACCCCCACCGATACCTTTCTTCGATGCTCATTGTTAATATGAGACTTGTGCAATAGATTTTTTGTACTCATGAGTTCCGTTATTGTGCCGACCATTATTAAAAAGCGAGAAGCGCTAGCTTACGGCTTCACCCAGTCTGAGGTCCGGCTCGGGTGACCCGATCGTGACAATCGCAGAGGTGCTCCCTTTACTCCCTAGCCGAACAATGAGGAACGTAGGGGTAAATACAGGAGTAAGGCAACCCAGCTTGCAAATCACTTAAGTCAATATGTTGCATATTGTGGCGTAATACACGAACAAGGAACGGTTGCATAAGTATAATCATGTGCAAGAGGAAAAAGCTTCATGAAGGAAGCCCCAAATGAATTGGGTATTTGAATTTATGCGTCACAAACAAAGTTTGGACAAGGAATTTTTTTACAAGCAATTTTTTTCCAAAAAAGTACAATGCTTGGTCGAATCGAACACAAGTTAGAAATTAAAGCTTTGAGCATGAAAGCGACTTAGCTGGTTAATGTGTTCGGTATTGATGATGCGGTCCGAGCTTGATACGGGACAAGGTTCCATCCCCCAAGACGGCCCCGAGGTGGCGGAGCGGAGAGCTCGACACGCCGAAGTGGTGACATAGCACGGTCAATGCAGACCGGTAGAGTGACGCCGAAGTCCTCGGATCATTTTCCTGTGCACAAAAAATGGTGCAAACCGGAGATAATAATAATAATAATGATAATTAAAAAAAACGTTGCATAATAAATAATTTATGCAAAGTGAGTAATAAAAGAAATATGGCCTGGCGCCGGAGTCAATGTCGATGCAGATCGTCGGCGTAATGCAATAAAGGTGTGGCAAAGCCTGGATTCACAGGTCGGTCCGAGTTCCGGACGCGGCGTTCGCCGGACTATATACGGAAACTGACCGAACCACCATGCGACTGTCGTTAATGCGGCCACCATTTTATAGACCTGGTTTATTTGTTGTAGCAATCCGAAGGAAGGTGATTCCCAAAATTGGGACTCGATCCGCGCACCCATTGCCTGATGGGCGATAAAACGACGGCATGGCAATGCTGACAAAGGTTGGCTCGCCGAGGCAAAGCCCTTGGTCCAGCTAATGTGACGGAGCTGGTCGGCTAGTGACGCTAAAGTGTCCGGCGTAGGTTGATGAAGAGATGGTGAAGCCCTCGGTCCAGCCGAGATGTCGAAGTAGGTCGGCGCGATGGACACCAGCTTGAAGAAGTAATAGTGCGGCCCTGCCGATGCAGGTCATGACGTGGTCGATGCCGGCTTGATGAAGCGACCGTGCGGCGATGCCGGTATGCCCGCTCCGTGTAATCCGTGGGGCGGAGATGTTGGTGATGATTTATCCTTCGCGATGCCGGACTCTTGTTCGGCTTGCCGAGATGATGATCCGAAGAAGTTGAGCTCGGCTCAACAAAGTGATGATGTGTCTAAGCGCAGTCGGCAGCCGTGAAGCAATATTGCCGGACTGGTTTGACACCGACATGATATTGAAGATCATGTTCAAAAGATTTTAAAGTTAGTGGGATGTGTCCGGGAACAAAACACAATACCCCATACAAAACTTCCTTCAAAAGGATGTCCAAATCCCGTTCATAAAAAAGACGAACTCGGGTCGGATTCGTTTTCACGCAGAAAACAGATCCGAAAAGTGATGCACTAATCGGAAGGTTCCCGGAGTTTGGACGGTCGGATCGAGCCAAAATTTTGAGGGGTGATAGATATAGGAATTCCGCAGCCGATCAACGGTTGGATCTTCCAAAGGAAGTCCGAGCTAGAATGTGGACACCACGCCCTAAACTCGTCCGGATTCTCGTCCAGATTCAATGCGGCTCCGGTATACCGGAGATTGCCAGAGATTCCTCCATCGGAACTCGACAAAATTTTCCAGGGTTGTTGTAGACTCAATTCCGCACAATTCCACCGAAGCAATCATTGAAACGACGCTTGAGGAGGCGGTGACGGCGGACACAAGTCTGCTGTCCAGAAAAACAGTACGGACGCCCGAGGGCAATGTTGAAGTTGAGTCCCCGGGCTCCCTGGATGGTTCCTCCATGATCTTGATAGAGATCGGAGTTGATGTTGACGGAGTTGATGTTGATGAAGGCCCTCATCCGAACATGAAGATCGGAGGTAGGGCGCAGTCCTTGGTCGAACCAAGGTGACCAGTCGAGCTGGTGACGAAGATGTCGAAGTCGCAGTTGATCTGGCAGCGAGCCATCGACCTTTTGCCGAACACACAGCGGAACTCCCAATGAAAGCACCAATGTCGGTGTCAAAACCGGCGGATCTCGGGTAGGGGGTCCCGAATCGTGCGTCTAGGCGGATGGTAACAGGAGACAAGGGACACGATGTTTTTACCTGTGTTGGGCCCTCTCGATGGAGGTAATACCCTACTACTGCTTGATTAACATTGATGATATGGGTAGTACAAGAGTAGATCTACCACGAGATCAGAGAGGCTAAACCCTAGAAGCTAGCCTATGGTATGATTGTTGTATATATCTCTATCGACTAGCCTGGCCTCGGTTTATATAATGGACCAGAGGCCTTGGATAACAAGAGTCCTAGCCGAATACGCCGGTGGGGGAGGAGTCCTTGTCTTGATCGCCAAGTCTTGTGGAATCTTCCTTGTATGCGGCAACTGTCCGGACTGGCCCATGAGTATACGACCATGGGGATCCTCGGCCCAATCCAACTGATCGGGAGACGACATGGTGAGTACCCCCTAGTCCAGGACACCGTCAGGGCCTTTTCCGGCGCTTCGCCGGAGGCGGCATTTATCACGGAGGGCTTCTACATCAACACCATAGGCTCTCCGATGATGTGTGAGTAGTTTACCTCAGACCTTCGGGTCCATAGTTATTAGCTAGATGACTTCTTCTCTCTTTTTGGATCTCAATACAAAGTTCTCCATGATTCTTGTGGAGATCTTTTGATGTAATCTTCTTTTGTGGTGTGTTTGTTGAGATCGATGAATTATGGGTTTATGATCAAGTTTATCTATGAACAATATTTGAATCTCCTCTGAATTCTTTTATGTATGATTGGTTATCTTTGCAAGTCTCTTTGAATTATCAGTTTGGTTTGGCCTACTAGATTGATCTTTCTTGCACTGGGCGAAGTGCTTAGCTTTGGGTTCAATCTTATGTGTCCTTTCCCAATGACACCAGGGGCAGCAAGGCACGTATTGTATTGTTGCCATCGAGGATAAAAAGATGGGGTTTATATCATATTGCATGAGTTTATCCCTCTACATCATGTCATCTTACTTAAAGCATTACTCTGTTCCTATGAACTTAATAATCTAGATGCATCTTTGGATAGCGGTCGATGTGTGGAGTAATAGTAGTAGATGCAGTAGAGTCGGTCTACTTGTCGCGGACGTGATGCCTATATACATGATAATACCTAGATATTATCATAACTATGCTCAATTCTATCAATTGCTCAACAGTAATTTGTTCACCCACCGTAATACTTATGCTCTCGAGAGAAGCCACTAGTGAAACCTATGGCCCCCGGGTCTATTTTCCATAATATTAATCTTCCAAGACTTAGTTATTTTTGTTCCCTTTTATTTTACTTTGCATATTTATCATAAAAATACCAAACATATTGTTATTTTTGTTCCCTTTTATTTTACTTTGCATATTTATCATAAAAATACCAAACATATTATCTTATCATATCTATCAGATCTCACTCTCGTAAGTGATAGTTGAGGTATTGACAACCCCTTTATCGCGTTGGTTGCGAGGTTCTTATTTGTTTGTGTAGGTGTGAGGGACTCGTGCGTGATCTCCTACTGGATTGATACATTGGTTCTCAAAAACTGAGGGAAATACTGACGCTACTTTACTGTATCACCCTTTCCTTTTCAAGAGAAACCAACGCAGTGCTCAAGAGGTAGCAATTGGTCCCATGGTGCCTTAGCACGACGACTTTCTGACTGTCCACTACAACAAGTTATGCCCGACTCCGACGAGGAATGGGCGATGATAGTGGCATTCATGCTTTATCAAAAAAGAAACAATGCCACAAAAGATTTTTACCTTGATTCTAAGATATAACCATTAGGAGTGGCCTAAGGGTACCTTGGTTAGTTGCTCCCGCAAATCAACATGTAGTCCTATCTCTCAAAGTCAAAAGCATTTTTCATGACCAACTTGAAAAGAAGCGGCGGTTCTTTGATACGGTGCATTGGTCCCATGGGGCCTTAGCACGGCGACTTCCTGACTGTCCACTACAACAAGTTATGCCCGGCTCCAACGAGGGAGGGGCGATGATGGTGGCATTCATGCTTTGTCAAAAAAATGTCACAAAAGGTTTTTACCTTGATTCTAAGATATAACTATTAGGAGTGGCCTAAGGGTACCCTGGTTAGTTGCTCCCACAAATCAACATGTAGTCCTATCTCTCAAAGTCAAAAGCATTTTTCATGACCAATTTGAAAAGAAGCGGCGTTTGCTGTTCTATGCATTGGTCCCATGGGGTCTTAGCACGACGACTTCCCGACTGTCCACTACAACAAGTTATGCCCGGTTCCGGTGAGGGAGGGGCGATGATGGTGGCGCGCCTTCGGCTCGCTTCAGTGCTTGTAGTCGTCGCTAGGTGGTCTACGAATTTGGATGTAGTTTTTATTGTCTTTTGTGTTTGTTGTACTGCCATGATTGCAGGAGATGAATAGATTGAAAGTTTTCCAAAAAAAGAAAAAAAGAGAAGCGGCGGTTGCGTTGCAAGCTTCGGGCGTGTTAGAGATATATTTGGGTTACTTGTATTTGGTAGTCTAGGATTTGTAATCCGTCTCCTACCTTATCTCGAGAAGAAGCTTCTTGCCCTCCATGTCTTGTACTCAATATATACTCGCCCTCGAGGCTCAATACTACATCCATCATATTCCGCATCAACGATTCCACCAAACCATCTCTATCCCTTCTAACATGGTATCAGTTTCCGGGTTCTATACCCTAGCCGCCGCTCAAGACTTGCTGGCCGCCCTGGGCGGTCGGCCTCCATGACCGTCGCCGGGGGCCGCGCCGCCCATACCTAGGGTTCATCCGCGGGTCGAGTTGACCGGCTGCCCTAGAGAGTCTTTTTCCCGAGCCATTGCTCCGGGTTTTTTCCTCTCTCGCCGGTCGTTTTGATCGGCGTTTTCTTTTTGGTTTTCCAATCTAAGAGCATCTCCAGCCGCGCCCCCAACAGGCCCTCGAGCGTTTTTGCGGCACGGCGCCAAAAAAGCAACCTAGTCGCACCCCTTTGAAGCCGTTTTTCGCCACTGGCCGAAACTGGTGCCGGCGGACCCAGCCGAACCGGACACCACAGGGGCGCTGAAGCGCCAGCCGCACAAGCGAAAAGGTGCTTGGGTCCGCCCTGTCGGCGAGTCAAGCGCCTCTTCCCGCCGTTTATTCCCGCTTTTCCCCTACTTCCCTCCCATTCTCTCCATTCCTCCCGCCAATCTCCCTCCCGCTCGCCTCCCAGCCGGTCGCCATGCCACCGAAGAAGTACGTCGTCCCCCACGCCGCGGCAACTGCGACCGCCTTTGTCGCCCAGCCGAAGCAGAGGAAGCCAAGGGCGCCGCCGTCTAAGCCAGCGGGCATGACAAACGCCGATTGGAGGGCGGAAGTTCAGCGACGGAGGCTGTCACCGCCGACCGGCGTAACCGGCGATCGCCAAGAAGGCCGTGACAACGCAGGCGTGCGGTCTGCTTCGGCGGACCAAGCCGAGGCCGAGGCGACTCGCGCGGGGATGATGAATCCACCCGGCAGCCACGCCCAGTACGCGCCCTGGGGCCAACAAGGCGTCGGCCCTTCGTCACCGCAGTCATGGGGATGCACACCATCGCCAGGCTACGCCGACGGGGACGCGCACGGTGGGTTCAACCCCAACGTCACCTTCCCCCATGGGCACCCGACCCAGCGCACGCCCTCGCCTGCCTTCGCCGGCGTGCAGTACCCTCCATACAACTACTCGCCGCCCGCCTACGCGTCCTTCCCGACGCCCCCTTCCCGCCGTGGTGCACTGCCCTTCTCGCACATCGGCGACACCGACGAGACCGAGGCCGACATGGAGAACATCATCGTGACCGGCTCGACCGCGGCCGCCGCATCTCCCGGGTTCGTCACCCCGGACGACACGGTGGATCTCAGCGGCGGCATGGGCGGCGAGCTCGGCTACGTCTACGGCGAGGAGGAGCAGGAGGAGCAAGAGGAGGACGACGAAGAGGATGAGGAGGAACAGGCGGCCTCTCCGGCGAGGAGGCGCAAGAAGAAGAAGCGGGCGGCCAGGTCCGGCGAGCCGCACATCAAGTGGGCGTCCAAGGAGGAGGAATGCCTCGCCGAAGCATGGAAAATCGTCTGCCTCGACCCGACCACCGGCACGAACCAGAGCATCGAAAGCATCGAGGCGCATCAAGGCCGAGTTCGACGAACGCAAGCTCGCCGACCCCTACTTCAAAGGCGTCTACATGCAGCGCGGGGCGAAGGTGATGGCGAACCATTGAGGGCGTATCCAGGGGGCGTGAAACAAATGTCATGGGATCGTCGAGGAGGTCGCGGCTCGCCCGGAGAGCGGCGCCAGCGTTGAGGATCAGGTATGGCGCGCCGGTCTCCCGTCTCTCTTCGCCGTGTGCGCCCGCCAACTGTTTGTTCCTCCGCCGCGATTGCTGCGCATGTTCGCCTTGTATCGGCAGGGCAACAACGACGCCGAGTTCAAGTACCTCCACGTTTACAAGCGCATTGACATGTGCGAGAAGTGGGCGGAAGTCCGACGCACCCTCGACAAGGCCAAGGAGACCTACAAGCCGGACGCGCCGACTCCGGGCGCGTCAGAAGGGCAGTCGGACGGAGACAAAGGTGCCAAGAGGGGGAAACACGCCGACGCGGCCACCGCTCGAGTGCAGGAGTCAGCACTGCCTCGCCGACGCACAGGCCCGGGCCGTCCTTTGTGAAGAGAAGATCGAGGCGCGGTGGTCGGCGTTGATGTCGAGCAGCGCCGTAAAGCTCGACCTACTCCGGACTAACGTCGCCGCGAAGAAGAGAAACACCGACCTGGCTTTCCTGCTTTGGCGGGCGGACATGCTCGAGCAACGATGAGGCGGTCAAGGCGTGGTACTTGGCGGAGCGTGGCCTCATCTTGAACCAGCTTCCCTCAACGACGCCGCCCACGCCGCCGCCCACGCAGACGCCGCCGCCAAGTCCGAGCGATGATGCTGCCGAGACTCACCGTAGCACAGAAGCCACACCGACGCCGGCCAGCACGGAGACCCCGCCAAGCCCGCGCACGCCGACTCCGCCGACGCCGGAGGCCGACCTCGCTGTCTGATGCGCACGCGCGTCTTTCTTCTTTTTGTACGCCGAACTTTTCATTTAATCGCCGAACTTGTGGCCGCTTGATCGCCGGATTTGTGGCGTCTATTTTGTGAGCGCGAATGACTACGTTTGAATTTGCCGCATGGTGAGGCGGCGCTGAGAAGCGTGGCTGGGAGGTAGGTCACCCTCAGGGGCCAATCTAGCGCCGGTTCGCCCCCAGGCCGCTTTTTTTCAGCGCCCTGGGGGGCTGAACGGCTGGAGATGCTCTAAGATCGGCTTGCGTCGCCCGCCACCATTTGTCATCTACGACACACGCTACTTCGTCATCATCTTCATCAGCTCCGACGGGATTATATGGTACCTCGGACGTATATTGCAGGCGCTGGTACGGCGATGGCTCGCGCAGTCTTGCGCTGGCTCGTCGGGCTGGCCGCTTCGCCTGCGGCCACTCCCGCGTCCCAAGCGGGCGTGGTTAGCGCGTTGGCCGCCTGCCAATGCAGCCAGGACGCGTGGTCGTCGTGTTCCATGCATATTCATGTTGGCCGGCCGTGCAAGTTTCGTGGCTTGCTGGCTGCTCGTTGCATCTCAAGCGGATTGATTCTTCACGTGCTTGACCACAAGGGCTTGCTATGTCCGGTTACTGCTCTAATATCCCGTCGTCTGACGCACCCGTTCGGTCCGATTAACTGGACGTACTGCGTCGAATTCTATGAAGGTCGTCATCGAAGGTTCGTGCGTCTCCAACGATGGAGTACGGGGTTGCAGTTGCGTCGTTCCTTCGGACTGCACCGTCGCCGTCCCATGGTTCTTCTTACGGCTGCATCGATCTACGTGCTGCCGCTGCGTCGCCTTTTTGAGCCGTAGTGCCGCGGCCCATGGTCCATCGCCGCTCCGAGACTGTCCGCTCCAGGCCGTTTTCGTGGCCGCACTGACATTCGCGCTGTCGATGCATCGCCCCATCAGGTCGTAGCGAGCGTGGCACGCGGTCCCTGCTGTCACCCGTCGTTTTCTCCATGGCTGCACCGACCCACCTGCTGCCGCTGCGGAGTAAATAGCATAAAACTACTAGTTTACATGCTAGGGTTCCAAAAAACTACCGGTTTTTAATTTTTTGCTGATAACTACCAAGTCAGGGGTTGGCTGTTTCAAAAAACACTAATCACGGAGTGCTTTAAAATTGATCACGATTATGACAGTTGGGACCCGCATGTAAGAGAACCGTTTGTTTGACCGTTTGTTTGACTGTTACTTTACATGTAGGGCCCACATGTCAGTATCTGTAAGTTTTAAAAAAAAGCAATCAGGTCCCTATAGTTCTTTTAAAAAGCAATCGGGTCCCTAACTGTTTTATGGAAAAAGCAATCGGGTCCTTGCTAGCGCCTCAAGAGAGGCGCCCGCCCGTGCCGCCGCCAGCAACCGTGTGACGCGCTGACCAAAAGCCACTGGCGCCATTGCAGAAATCCCTCCGTCGCCGTCGCCCGTCGAATACGCGCCGCCATGAGCTCCCCTCCGGCGTGCGTGGCGGCCAGCCTCCTCCTACCGGAAGCTGCGCTGCAGCCGCCGTGAGCTCCCGCCACGAACTCTCTCACTCTCCCTCTTTCCGGGCGCGGCGACCCGTGATCCTCAGCCATGGCGCAAGGATGGCGGCAGCGGCCCTGCAGCCAGCGGCCCGTCGAGTCCACACCCCACAGCCATGGCGCGCGGTTGGTGGAGGCCGCCGCCCATCCCCACTCGCTGTGTCTTGCCCGGTAGCCACGCCCTGCCTGCGCTGCGCGGCGGCCACCATGAGCTCCGTGAGCACCTCCCACCACGACCTCGGGAAGGCTGGGGAGGAGGATGAAGAAGAAAGAGAAGAGGGAAAGAGAAGAGGAAGACGGAACCGACATGTGGGCCCCACATGTCGCTTAACGGTCAACACACCTGCAGTCAAATAGACGGAATGTTTAGATGCGGGTCCGACTTGTCATAAACAGGTTTAGTTTTTTAAACAACGAGGCATTTGGGGTTTTTGAAACAGCGACCCCGAGATAGTAGTTATCGTGAAAAATTAAAAACCGGTAGTTTTTTGGAACCCTAGCACAGTAAACTAGTAGTTTTATGCTATTTACTACGTTGCTGCTGTTCTTCGGGTCAGAAATACCTGACCCATGATCCACCGCCACTTCGAGGCCGTCTACTCAGGCCGTCTTCGTGGCTGCATCGACCCTCACGCTGCCGCTGCGTCGCCCCGTCAGGCCGTAGAGAGCGTGACACGCGGTCCCTGCCGCCGCCCTGAGGTCTTCCCTGCCATCACCCCGATCCGCGCGGCGCCGCTGCGTCGCCCCTTTAGGCGTGGCGCCAGCACGCGATCGATCGGTTCATCCGCAGCGCTGCCGACTCCCGTGTGGTATGCGCCGCCCCGTCTTCCTAGGAGCGGGAATGCCACCGTCCGCGCCGGTCTTCGTCACGCTGTCGGGTTCTTCCTCGCCTACTTCGAGCACTGCCGGGCTCCAAACCGCCGCCGCCGCCTCCTCAGGCCGCCGCCGCCGCTCTTCTTTCTGGTCCATGGCGACTACCTCGTCACCGGCTACCCCAACTCGACATCGACCACGGCATTCTTTGCACGGCTACCTCGACAACGGCTACACCACCCTATGCTCTCGGCTACCCCAACATCGGCACAAAGGGCTATCATCCGCTTGAGCAACTCGTCGGCTTCCTTACAGTCAACGCGTCCGCGACGCGACATCTTCCACGAGCTCCCGCTATGGCTGCAGGGGGATGTCAGCCCGTCGGCTGCTATTCTCTCTAGTCTGACCGTCCGCGACGCTCCCATTGTCAGCGATGCTACCGCTACGACTGCGGGGGGATGTTAGAGATATATTTGGGTTACTTGTATTTGGTAGTTTAGGATTTCGTAATCCGTCTCCTACCTTATCTCTAGGCGTCTTGCCCTTGAAGTTTTGTACTCAATATATACTTGCCCTCGAGGCTCAATACTACATCCATCATATTCCGCATCAACGATTCCACCAAACCATCTCTATCCCTTCTAACAGGGCGAAACCCCGGACGAACATGAGAGCATCATGGATGCTCTTAGCCTACCATTTTTTTTTATTTATATTGTGCCTTGCAACTAACCTGCTTGTCTATGAAATAGGTTGGTTTATTTGCAACCGTCCAGACAAGATGAACATCCCAGACACACGAAAGCAAATTTAGAGTACATTTTAAAGAACAGCCAAGCATTCATTGGTTGTATACTACTCCCTCCGTTCCAAAATAGATGATTCAACTTTGTAAAATTAGTACAAAGTTGGGTCATCTATTTTGGAACGGAGGGAGTAAGTGTGTATGCATGGTCAAGACAGTCTGCAGTTACCCTTCTTTTCTGCAACCTTCCACTTGTGTTCTTACTAAAAAGAAGGAAAAACACGACGCCAGAGCTCAGAAAAGGAAGATTGTGACCGTACTCACGTCCGGACACCTCTTGGTCTTGGATCACGGCAATGATCACCAGGCAGAAAAGAGAATGAGCCGACTGATCTGCACCTTCGGTGGGTTCACCAAATGCCGTCCACAACCTGGGTGCACTTGCCCTTGAGCCACCTCACGCCGTTCTTGAGCGACACCTTCATCTTCCCCTCCACGCCGTACACCCTGTACCCGGCCACCCTCCTCTTCCTCCGCAGCTCCGCCGGGGCGCTACGGAAGCTGCCGCTCCACGACCTCGCCTTCGAGCCGGCCGCCGCTGCCGACGTCGAGGAAGAAGCTGTAGTACAAGGAGGCCAGCTGGTGGTGCTCGCTGCCTTCTTGGGTGTGACGTAGGAGGCACTGTAGCACCTCAGCTCGGTGACGGCGCTGGCCGGGGTGCCGCTGCTGCTCTTCTCTGAGTAGGACCTTGACCTCTCCATTGACGTATGGGTGGCGCGCTTGCTTGACGACTCTGTGCTGTGGTGGCAAGAATGGAGTGGTAGTGGAGATGAGTGAGTGCGGGTAGCTCTTAAACTTGCAGGAGGAGAGGATGCCGGGAGCCTGCCTTTTCGATCTGGTTGTACTTTGTACCGCCAAAAGTCATGAGCGGAAGTTGAACAAAACAGGGTTGTGCTTTGAATTACTAGCGACTTTCAATGTGTGCAATGTTACACAAAAGCAGCGTGGCGTAGCAAATCATGGAAAAAAATAGCGAGCTATAGCGTTGCTATGTCGTTTTTCAAGAGCTCCACTGCTAAACCTACAACGACTAATCATGGATGATGGCGTAGTCTTCGGACAAGACCTCCTACATCAAAGGCTGGTTTCTGGTTATCGTCTCACCACAGTGAGTACTATTTTTGTTTTTCTTTCCTTCGGACTTGTGGGCTGTGTACATTATACTTTTCAGAGGTCGTATATTTGCTCAGTGCATTTGTATCACCTCGATATATCGATTATACGGACATTCCCTTTTTAAAAAACCCATGCAATGTTTGATGCCACTGTGCTATGCTTTTGTTTGGCGCCACTATGCAATCTAGTTAGTTACTTTAGATGTACTAATTTCAGTTGAGTTTGGATGTTATATACTCACTCTGTTTCTAAATATAATTTTCTTAGAGATTTCAGTCAATGCGGTACATAGAAGCAAAATGAGTGAATCTACACTCTAAAATATGTCTATATATATCAGTATGTAGTTTTTATTGAAATGTCTAAAAAAACTTATATTATAATTGTGAAAAGGCATGCCGATGGTGAGTTGCTACTTGTGGAAAATGACACTGGATGTGAGGATGAAATTGGAGAAAGAATAGATGGAGCAATGTTTTCTTTTCTGCATTTTAGGATTTTCAAGTGCATTGCTCCAACTTACCGGGTTCTATAGCAGACTAGAAAGGGAAAGAGAGCACGATCGATGCTGCATTTCGAAGGAATCATCGGTTCGTTAGGACTCTCCTGCTTTTCTGCGTTAGATAAATGCTGCTTTCTGGACGAAAGCAACTTGGCTTTTTTTTGCTGCTTCGAGATAGCGGCACGGACCCAAAACTGTGGGTTGGTTGCGAGGACGTGCTGTCGGCACCGCTCCTACACGTCAGAATCCGTTAATGGCTGACAATTAGACCGTCCGTGAAATTCGGGCGTGGACCGCCTCACCAGCTGCATTTTAAATTTTCTGATGACCAAGCAAAGTGATTTTCAGATTTCCTGTTGGGTGATTGATAACAGGGAAACAAAGGCCGGAATTTTTCTTTGAACACATTACAATGGCTGAATCGTGGATGCTGACACACACACATACTCATTTTTATGAATGCAAGCACGCAGACTCTATCCATTTAAACAACTCCGAGATACTGACCCAATACAATATTTTAAGATTGATAAAGTCATCACGTACGTCTCGTAATCGACATGAACGTCTCTCCTCACTGAATGAACATCACCGTAAAGCATGATGTAAATCCAGAAATATGCTAGCACCAATAAGTCTAAGATTTAAACCCTGGTGAGCTCGTTACACGACACGGAACCTAACTTTGCACTTTGACTTCCGAACTTGCTTTATGAAAGTATGTGTCCTTATCCTCACTCAAATTTTAGGATGGCCCCTCCTAGTTTTAACCCGTAAATAAACGTTTCCATAGGTGTAAAATTACTCTCTGTTTTGTTTTCAAATATACATGTTTAGTGAAACATTTTCCACTATTAGAATATTTTAATTTCATTATATATGTTTCCAAGCATTGCAACATGGACATACACATTTTAGTAAGTTAGCTCATGATTTACCTGCCCATATTAATATCAATGTGTGAAAAAAATGCTAGTTATATATTGCTATCACTCATAATACAATTGTTGGCCACATAGGGCTGCAATCTAAAGCGGACACTGACGAAGACATGTACCTAGGGTAGGATCACAAGCCTGACCTAGATACCCTTCTCAAGGACATCACTTTATCACCAGAAGCATTCGAAGAAGAATCATCTTGCAATCGACCATGAAGTGTTCCACTCGACAGATTTGAAGTCACTCGACCATGAAGACTATCACTCGACCGCCAGGAGATCTAAAGCCACTCCGCATTGCAACGGTCGGTCATTATGTAGCTTTAATGGTCATTATGTCACTTTATTCTTAGCGTTACCAGTAACGTCCTATCTTAATGTACTTTAAACCCTGCGTGGCGAGGGCGGAGGGTGCAGCGAACTCTATATAAGCCACACCCTCCTCAATGACAAGGGTTCGCACCCCCTGTAACTCACACGTATATATCCAGTCGACCGCCTCCGGGCTCCGAGACGTAGGGCTGTTACTTCTTCTGAGAAGGGTCTGAACTCGTAAAACTCGCGTGTACAACTCCTCCATAGCTAGGATCTTGCTTGCCTCTACATCCCTACCACCCATTCTACTGTCAGACTTAGAACCACGACAGTTGGCGCCCATTGTGGGGCAGGTGTCTTAGCGACTTGTTGGAGAAGTTGCGATTTTTTCGATCCCCATCAACATGATTTCAGGCGGAGGTTTGGCCGAGGGCTGCGAGATCCGTCTCGGCGAGCTCGTGTTCGTCGCCGACGACTCCGCTTGGCTCCAAGAAGCTCCACTCGACGTCGAGGCGTTCCCCGTCCGCGGGGCAACGCACTTTCACTCGTGCGTCCGCGGCGTCCTCCTACGGCAGCCGTCGACTCAGTATCGGTCGGCTCCTGTGGCGTCCTCCCTCCCTGTTGCCGCTGGCGCAAGCGTTCCGGTCGATTGAGGCTTCAGCGGTGGGTGAGGCACGCGGTGGCTCGCCAGTCCGCCACCCCCAAGTCATGACAATCGAGCCCGACGAAACTCTCTACGACCTGTTCGACTGGCTCCGCAGAGACTGCATCCGAGTGCGACACTAGTGACCCCGCGGCGGAAGTCTTGATGGTCAATGGACCCTGCAGTCCTCCTGGCTTCCCTCGCGTCGACGGTGGCGATGGCGGAGGCGATCCGTCGCGTGTCCACGAGGAGTACCTCCCCGAGCCCCTCTCTTCACAGCAGAGGGAAGAACTTCGCCGCCGGAACATGGATGCACTTCACACTCCTATCGTTGGAGAAACCCCCGAGGCTTGAGCCTTGGAGGAGGTACGCCTGGCCAACTTGGCTGAGCGCACTCGACTGGAGAACCTCCAAAGACGCACTGGCGAGCGTGCTTTCGGCAGGATTCCTCGAGTCCACGGACGACAACTCTTTTCACCTCCAACTCAGGTATATCGAACTTCGATTCAGAACCTAACAGCTGCAGCCCGAATAGCAGAGTCAATTCAGCCTTCCCATTCAGAAGCTGGCAGAGGTTTGATGCATATCAGGGCTTTACTCCAGGCAGCGGGAGAACAAAATACAGCTGTGTCACAGTCGCGAAATAGGATCCATAGCAGATCCGTTGTTGCAGATACAGTCCAGTCGGCTCACAGCCCAAGATCGCCCCCGAGGCGTGAAGGACATGGAGACCGGCGAGATCAGTACAGAAACCGTGAGCAGTATGATCACCGACTCGATCACGATGATCGTCGTCGAGTGCCCACGCCTCCCCCAAGGAGTAGGTCGTACATGCCTCGGCAGCATGATGACATACGCCCTCATAGTGGTGGGTGAAGGATTCCAGTCGACCCCAGGGAACCAGGCTTTGATGCGAGATCTATTCTCGCTCGTGGTCCGTCGATGTAAACAGAGCTCACAGAGAAGGCCATGATAGAGATTTTCCGACCAGCAGCAGAGTGCATGTCTCAGGTCCAGAGTGCTTCAGCAGAGCCATCAGGGCCGCGGTGATTCCTCCCAACTTCAGGTTGGCGACTGGAGTCAGTAGGTTCACTGGTGAGTCCAAGCCTGACACTTGGTTGTACAGATTGGTGGAGGAAATGATGAGGTGGCCATGAAGCACCTTCCTCTGATGTTGGAGGGCTCGGCCAGAGCATGGTTAAATCAGTTAGCACCTGGCAGTATTTATAGTTGGGAAGAACTTGCCCGAGTGTTTGTCAGAACATTCGAAGGAACATGCAAACGGCCAGCAGGGTTAACAGAGCTACAATCTTGTGTGCAGAAGCCAAATGAAACTTTGAGGGATTATATCCAGAGATGGATCACGTTGCACCACACGGTGGAGAATGTGCCTGATGACCAAGCAGTTTGTGCCTTCAAGGAAGGTGTAAAATATCGAGAGTTGAATCTGAAGTTCGCTCGGACCGGAGATATGTCTATGAGTCGAATGATGGAGATTGCCACCAAGTATGCCAATGGTGAAGAGGAGGATTGGCTCTGAAGTGGCAAATACAAAACAGTCGCCCACGAAACCAGAGGAGGAAACTCTAGTCGGAAGCAGAAGCGCAAAGCCGAGCCAGCTGCTCTTGGAGAAACCTTAGCCGTGACTCAGGGAAAGTTCAAGGGGAAGCCCAAAGGACCGTGGAACCCCAAGAAAATAAAAGATCAAGACGGAAATGATGTGTTGGATTTTCCGTGCCACATTCACACAAAGAAAGATGAAGAGGGTAATCTCATTTACCCGAAGCATACCACTCGACAGTGTCGGCTCCTAATCCAGCAGTTCCGAGAGAAACAACCCAAAGAAAAGGAAAAAGAGTCGAACAAAGTTGAGGACAAAGAGGAAAGTGATGATGGTTACCCCCACGTCAATTCCACACTGATGATTTTTGCTGATGTTGAGAGCAAAAGTCGGCTGAAAGTCATCAACAGAGAAGTAAACATGGTCACTCCAGCGACGCCTAGTTGTTTGAAATGGTCTCAGACTGCCATTACGTCTGACCAGTCTGATCACCCAACACACATAGCCACCCCTGGGAGGCAAGCGTTGGTGGTCGACCCAGTCGTCGAAGGCACTCGGTTGACTAAGGTTCTGATGGATGGTGGCGTTGGCTTTGAAAATCTTGTATCTTGAAGCGTTGAAAGGAATGGGCCTTCCGATGTCCAGACTCAGTGAAAGCAATATGAGTTTCCATGGAGTTATTCCTGGCAAGAAGGCTGGGTCACTCGGCCAGATCGCCCTTGATGTAGTTTTCGGTGATTCCAAGAATTACCGCAAAGAAAAGTTGACATTTGAAGTTGTGGATTTCCAGAGTGCTTATCATGCTATTACGGGCAGGCCAGCTTATGCACGCGTTTATGGCTCGACCATGTTACGTGTACCTCAAATTGAAGATGTCTGGTCCTAAAGGAGTGATCACTATCACTGGCAATCGAAAGAAGGCAGAAGAGTGCTTCCAGAAGGGCTCAAAGATCGCCGATGCACAAATAGCAGTAGTGGAATTGCAGGAGTATCACCGATTCATATTCACCTGACCGATCCCAATGCTGCTCCGACTCACATTTCAACAACACTCGACTCCAAATAGGAAGAAGCGCTCATCCAATTCCTCCGCGAGAACTGGGACATCTCTGCATGGAAACCTTTTGACATGCCGGGTGTTCCCAGGGGGCTGGCCGAGCATCGTTTGTGAGTCGACCCAAAAGTGAAACCAGTCAAAGAACATCTTCGACGGTCCGCCGTCTGTAAGAGAAAGGTAATCGGTGAAGAAGTGGCTCGGCTTCTAGCAGCTGAGTTTATCCGAGATTTACCACTCCAGTGGCTAGCTAATGTTGTCATGGTCCCTAAGAAGGACGACTCACTTCACATGTGCATTGACTTCAAGCATATCAATCGGGCCTGCCGAAGATCACTTTCCTCTCCCTCGCATCGACCAAATAGTTGACTCGACTGCGGGGTGTGAGCGTTTGTCCTTTTTGGACGCTTATTCCGGGTATCATCAGATCCGTCCGTATGGACCCGACGAGATAAAAACATCTTTCATCACCCCATTTGGGTGCTTCTGTTATGTCACTATGCCATTCGGCTTGAAGAACGCTGGAGCCACATTCATGCGGATGATTCAGAAGTGTTTACTCACTCAAATCGATCGGAATGTGGAAGCGTACATGGATGACATTGTGGTCAAGTCACGTAAAGGTTACGACCTCTTGGCTGACCTTGCTGAAACCTTTGCCAACCTCGGAAGGTATGATATCAAGCTTAATCCATCAAAGTGCACATTCGAGTTCGGACCGAAAATTACTCGGTTTCTCGTTTCGAGCGAGGATCGATGCTAACCGGAGAAAGTGGGTGCCATACTCCGGATGAAACGCATACAATGCGTGTGCATGATGTCCAGAAGCTTACTTGTTGTTTGGCCACCCTAAGTCGATTCATTTCTCGACTCGGTGAAAAGGCACTGCCTCTCTACCGACTGATGAAGAAGTCGGATAAGTTTGAGTGGACTCCTGAAGCTGATGCAGCATTTGCAGAGCTAAAAACCCTGCTTTCCACCCAGCCGGTGCTTGCTACCCCAATCAGCAAAGAGCCTTTACTGCTTTACATTGCAGCCACTGGACAACTCATCAGTACAGTGCTTATGGTCGAGCGGGAAGAAGAAGGAAAAGCCTATAAAGTTCAGCGTCGAGTATATTATGTTTATGAAGTTTTGACTCCATCAAGGCAAAGATATCCACATTATCAGAAGCTTGTTTATGGGATTTATATGACCACGAAGAAGGTTGCACATTACTTCTCTGACCACTCCATTACGATGCCAAAGAACGCTCCATTGTCAGAGATTCTGAACAACAGAGATGCAACTGGTCGAGTGGCAAAGTGGGCGATTGAACTCCTTCCCTTGGATATCAAGTTTGAGGCAAATAAAGCTATCAAGTCCCAAGCAATAGCGGATTTCCTCGCCGAGTGGATCGAACAGCAATCGCCGACTCAAATTCACTCGAACCTTTGGACCATGTTCTTTGATGGTTCCAAGATGCTTTGAATGGTTCCGGTCTTTGGGGTGGTACTGGTATCCCCCCGAGGAGACAAGCTCAGATATGTCCTCCAGATTCACTTTGATTCCTCCAATAACGAAGCAGAATATGAAGCACTCTTGTATCGGTTACGTATGGCCATCTCACTCGACGTCCGTTGCCTCATGGTCTATGGCGACTCAGATTTGGTAGTCAATCAAGTGATGAAGGAGTGGGACGTCAGAAGCCCAGCCATGACTGGTTACTGCAATGCAGTGAGGAAATTGGAAAAGAAGTTTGAGGGGTTAGAGCTCCATCATATACCCCATCGAAAAATCAAGCAGTAGATGATTTGGCAAAGATAGGTTCCAAGAGAGAAGCCATTCAGCAATGTGTTTTTCGAACACATTCACACACCGTCGATTCAACAAGATCCTTTCACCGAAGAACCCCGCAGCCTAAGAGTGCCACAGATCCGGTGAAGTCGAAGTCCCAGCCGTGGTCGACCTGATCATGGTGGTTTTGGTCATCACTCCCGACTGGACAGTGCCATACATTGCGTATATCCTTAGGAAGGAACTCCCAGAGGATGGAGAAGAGGCCCGACAGATCGTCCATCGATCCAAAGCCTTTACTGTGATAAGAGGACAACTGTTCAAGGAAAGCGTAACCGAAGTCAGCCAGAAATGCATAACACCAGAAGAAGGTCGAGTGATCCTCAACGACATCCACTCGGGGAACTATGGTCACCATGCGTCCTCTCGGACCATTGTGGCTAAAGCATACCGAGCTGGATTTTACTGGCCACGAGCAAATGAAATGGCGAAAGATATAGTTGACAAATGTGAGGGCTGCCAGTTTTACTCCAATATGTCTCACAAGCCTGCGTCAGCCCTGAAGACCATTCCACTCGTCCGACCCTTTGCTATTTGGGGATTGGATATGGTTGGACCACTGAGAACTGGTAGGAGCGGCTTCACTCATGTGCTTGTAACAGTTGACAAGTTTACCAAATGGAATTGAAGCTAAGCCTATCAAGAATCTTGAAGCCAGCACTGCCGTCAGTTTCATCAGAGAGTTGACATTCAAATACGGGGTTCCGCACAGCATCATCACTGAAAACGGATCGAACTTCGATTCTGATGAGTTCATAGCCTTCTGCGCTTCTCAAGGCACATGAGTCGACTATGCTTCAGTCGCGCACCCCCAGTCGAATGGACAAGCAGAAAGAGCAAATGGCTTAATTCTCAAAGGACTGAAACCCTGACTGATGCGTGATGTCAAGCACGCAGTAGGCGCCTGGGTCGACGAACTTCCATCAACTCTTTGGGGATTGAGGACAACTCCCAATCGGTCGACTAGTCGAACTCCTTTCTTTTTGGTCTATGGAGCTGAAGCAGTTCTACCAAGTGACCTGCTTCACAATGCACCCCGAGTCGAGCTCTTCTCTAAAGATGAAGCGGAACAGGCTCGGCAGGACGCAGTCGACCTCCTAGAGGAGGAAAGAGAGATGGCCTTGATCCGGTCGACCATTTACCAACAAGACTTGCGTCGATTCCACGCTAGAAACGTGAGGGGTCGAGCTTTCCAAGAGGGAGACTTGGTTCTTCGAGTGGATCAGCAAAAACCACACAAGCTCGCCCCTGCTTGGGAAGGTCCCTTCATTGTCACCAGAGTTCTCCACAACGGAGCATACCATCTCTACAATGTCGAGCATCAGAAAGACGAGCCACGGGCTTGGAACGCGGAGCTGCTCCACCCCTTTTATACTTAAGTACTCATTCAGATGAGATGTAATAAGAAATACCTTTGTAGTTTGTTTATCAAAGACAAGAGCTTTATAATCTTTCTAAACGATTGATGTTGCTTTTGTTTGTGTCTAAAATCCCCTAGTGGGTGACTTAGTCGCGAATCCGTTCTGCCTAAGTTTAAAAAAATCCTACCGAGTGGTGAGCAAGCCTCTCATTCGGGGACTTAGTCGCGAATCCGTTTCGCCTAAGTTTAAAAAATCCCACCGAGTGGTGAGCAAGCCTCTCACTCGGGGCTTAGCTGCAGATCGATGCTAGCCTAAGTTTAAAAATCCCACCGAGTGATGAGCAAGCCTCTCACTCGGGGCTTAGCCTGATCCAAGATCACTTAAGTTTAAAATCCCACCGAGTGATGAGCAAGCCTCTCACTCGGGGCTTAGCTGCAGTCCAAGACTACCTAAGTTTAAAAAATCCCACCGAGTGGTGAGCAAGCCTCTCACTCGAAGGCTTAGCTGCAGATCCAAGATGCTAGCCTAAGTTTGAAAAATCCTACCGAGTGGTGAGCAACCTCCCACTCGGGGCTTAGCTGCAGTTCAAGACTCGCCTAAGTGTGAAAAACCCTCTACAGTGGTGAGCAACCCTCCTACTGGGGCTTAGCTGCAGTCCAAGACTCGCCTAAGTTTGAAAAATCCTACCGAGTGGTGAGCAACCCTCCCACTCGGGGGCTTAGCTGCAGTCCAGTACTCGCCTAAGTTTGAAAAATCCTAGCGAGTGGTGAGCAACCCTCCCGCTCGGGGACTTAGTTGCAGTCCAGTACTCGCCTAAGTTTGAAAAATCCTACCGAGTGGTGAGCAACCCTTCCACTCGGAGGCTTAGCTGCAGTCTTGTACTCGCCTAAGTTTGAAACACATCCCTATCCGCAGGACTGACGAGGTGCAGGTCGATCAACCTTCTCCTTCGGAGCTACGCCACAAATACAATGTGCGCTCCATCCCTATCCGCAAGGACGACGAGGTGTAGGTCGACTGCAACCTTCTCCTTCGGAGCTATGCCACAAATACAACGTGCGCTCCATCCCTATCCGCAAGGATGACGAGGTGCAGGTCGACTGCAACCTTCTCCTTCGGAGCTACGCCACAAATACAACGTGCGCTCCATCCCTATCCGCAAGGACGACGAGGTGCAAGTCGACTGCAACCTTCTCCTTCGGAGCTGCGCCACAAATACAATGTGCGCTCCATCCCTATCTGCAAGGACGACAAGGTGCAAGTCGACCGCAACCTTCTCCTTCGGAGCTGCGCCACAAATACAACGTGCGCTCCATCCCTGTCCGCAAGGACGACGAGGCGCATGACGATTGAAGTCTCCACTTCAGGGCTGCATCTCAAACACAAAGGTCATTCCAAATAAAGAACAAATTCCAAAAGCAATCGCAAGCATATCCTGAGATAAATCAAGTTCGGATGAACCCTAAAGGTTCAAGACCACGGATCAAAGTACTCGGACATTCAGCCCGAAGGAGTTTAACGATTACAGAAATCACTCTGCATCCCGAGGCAAATTTAAGGTGGAACATAAAAGTTTGCTCACTCCACAGGAGGAGGGCTGGCAGGCTCGATGAATTCGTCCAAGTCAATGCCGTCGGCAATCCGAGTGGCGGCATCAATGAAAGTCTCCATAAAGGATTGGAAATCATGCCTCTTGGTGTTGGCAACCTTGATCGCTGCCAGCTTCTCTTCTCGCGCTTCCTTGCAATGGACGCGAACCAAAGACAGAGCCACATCAGCACCACATCAAGCGTAAGACTTCTTCCACTCCTGCACTCGACCGGGGATCTCGTTAAGTTGAGTCATCAGAGACTCGAGGTCATTCTGGAGCGTTGCCCTCGGCCAGAGTGCTGTGTCGATCCGCGACATTGCGACCTTCAGTCGGGCAAGGTAGTCAACGACACCGTCGATGCGGGATTCGGTCGGAGCACATTCATGGCAGCTTCATCTTTCACGGGGAGTTGATGGGGTCCAAGCTTGGTTCAATTCGCCCGATCTCCTCCTCGAAGTCCCGCAAAACTCTGCATGCACAATCGAGGGTGAGTCAATAGTTGTATGCCGAGTCGACGAGGACAAACCAGTCGGAACAGAGAATATACCTTCAAGCTTGACGAACAACTTCTTAGCAAGGCTCCTCAGATAACTCTCCAGATCGTTCCTCCTGTGGGCAATACCTTCCATCTTATCATTCAGATTGACCTTGTCCTTCTTCAAGCGAGTTACTTCCTTATTGGCTTCATCCAGAGCAGATTTTATCTTGGCGTTTACTTCCTCCAATTTGCCGACTGAAGCCAGCTTCTGTTCAGCCAGAGCGGTTTTCTCATCAGCCTTTTTCTGCGCGGCAGCCAGATCTTGATCATTTTTGCCGAGCCTGGTTCGGTTTCTCCGAAAAGAAATAAGGCTTGATTGAAAAGCGAATGAAATCCAGATCAAGGACAAACCCGATGACAAGTCTTTCTTACCGATGGCGTCATCCTTGGCTTTCCAGATTCTGTATTGGCCAGCTCCAGATCGAGGTTGAGTTGAATCTGCTTTTTCTCCGTGTCGACCAGCGAGCTCCAAGATCACAAGATTTACGCAACCAAAGAAGCGAATTCGGTCGGGGAAAAGATTGGTTATTTCGGAGAGGTAAAAGGACAAAGCCAACACATTTTAAGACTACTGCCTAATCAAACATCCAACAGTAGTCTCGGGGACTACACCCAGTGGGTGCACTTAGCATGCCCCCACTGGTTCAGTTTACATTCGACAAGGCCTTTCCAGCACGAGTGCAAAAAAAAGAGAGATACAACAACAAACAGAGTTTTCAGACCATAGTCAACTGCCAGCAGTCGACCACGGTCTCGGGGACTACACCCAGTGGGTGCACTCAGCGTGCCCCCACTGGTTCAAAATTCCACTCGACATGGCCCGAGCAAACCGGGTGAAGAAATTCAATTGATGACAACATTGAATTCAGCTCAAAGTACGAGTTTGTTCAGTGACAAATCGAAACACCCACTGGGTGTACAGAAGCAAAGATCCTTGGAAAGAGAGTTTTTAGGTACCATATCCTAAACAGAACAAGCCAAGAGAGTCAGTTGACAATCTGCTAACACGAGCGTTGCTCTGGAGAGCGGAGAGTGGCATCATAAGCAGCCTGGCCGGCATCCCGCACCATCTTCATCTTCTCCATCATAATGCCGCTTTGGCGTATAGCTTCTTTGGTAGCACCGCCGTCCCTCGGGACGTGATGTGTAGCAAAAACTGAAGGTGGATTGGCAGGAGCATGTGCAGGTAGCGGAAGGTCGAGCACTCCGGCAATGGTATGGCGAAGGAGATGAAGTCCGATTGGCATCGCCGGCGTCTGAACTACGGTTCCGGCACGGCGTCGGTGGCGTCTTGCCGGGACGCTTTTCCTATTTTTTATCCCCAAAGGCCTCTATGGCTCGTCCTCATCATTGTCGGGGAGGTCAATGACGTTGGGAGCTGTAAAAAGATCAGTCACCAAAATTTCACCGCCCGATTGGATATATCACAGTTCAGTCGACAAAGGGAAGACAGAATAACGAAGATCGTACCCAGATTGGAGGTGACCGTGTCTTCCATTTCCTCATCCTCGTTTTTATAAGCTGAAGTCCCAGAGGTAGCGACACTGCCAGTTTCAAGATTCATTCGGTCAAACCAAAGGAAAGATAAACAGTACAGAACGTCGAGTAAAAGCGAAAGAAAAACACTCATGTAGAAGCAACGGGAATGTCAATCTTGATTTTTGGCAGCGCCTTCCGAGTCTTCTGCACTACAACCTTGGACTGCTTTGGGGCCTTCTCAGTTGGTGCTGGAGAGGACGTTCGAGGACGCTTTGACGACTGCCCAGTCTGAGCGACCGCCTTGTCACGGGCGCTCACCGGATCTTCAGCAAGCTTGGATCGCCTTTCCCTGCGGGGAGGAGAGTCGACCTCTTCTTCGTCACTCGGGTCGTCGCTCTCTTCGTCCCCCTCTCCGTCAGAATGCCATTCGCCACTTTCACCTCCGCTTGCCTCCCCTTCCGGATCCTGCTCCTGCTCTCCGTTGGGCATCGAGTACATTTTGGTAAGAGCCTGGAAGAAAACAAGCAGGACAAAGTCAGTCGATGAAGCATAAACAGTTGTACGAATAAATCAAGATTACAGTCGGTAATTCAGAATTGGACCTTGTCTGGTTCGTAAGATCGGTCGAGCGGAGGAATTCTCCTGGCTCCCCTAGGGTTGTCTTTGTTTCCAGTGATACTCATCAGCCACCCCTCCAACGTGGTTTTGTCGACCTCCTCCGGATGAGTCCGAGTGGTGTCATCAGTGCCCGAATACATCCACATCAGATGGTCACGAGCTTGAAGCGGTTGGATGCGTCGCCGGAGGAAGAACTCCAGCAAATCCATACCAGTCACCCCATCACGGACAAGTTGAACTACTCGATCGACCAGCACCTTGACTTATGCCTTCTCCTCCGGGATCACCTTCAAAGTGGAGGGCTTCCCCACTCGGGCCATGGAAAAAGGGGGAAGACCAGTCGACTACCCTGGAGTCGGCTGGTCTTTCTTGATAGAACCAGGTTGATCGCCACCACAGGACCGAATCGGGAATAGTCATGGCTAGGAAGGAACTTTTGCCCCTCATCTGAATCCCGAGGCCCCCACACATCTGGATCACTTGTGTCTTCTCGTCACTCAGATTAGCCTTTTTGACCGACTGGGAGCGACATGTGAAAATATGCTTGAAAAGGCCCCGGTGGGGTCGGCAACCCAAGAAATTTTCGCACAGAGACACGAAGGCAGCAAGGTACATGATGGTGTTTGGAGTAAAGTGGTGGAGTTGCGCCCCAAAGAAATTCAAGAAGCCTCGAAAGAAAGGGTGGGGAGGCAAGGAAAACCCGCGGTCGATGTGAGTGGCAAGGAGAACACACTCACCCTCATGTGGTTGCGGCTCGATCTCGTTCCCCGGGAGCCGCGCCGATTCATGGGGAATCAGTCCTCCCTCAACCAGGTCGTCGATGTCGTCCTGACGGGATCGCCGAGTGAATCCAGTCGCCCTGGATCCAGCCCGATGGTAGGCCAGACCTGGAGGAAGATCCGCCCCGGCTGGACTTCTTTCCCTTCGCCTTCGCTGTCGCCTTCTTCGCGCGCTCCAGAGCCACCGTCTTCTCTTTCCCCATCGCCGCAGACGGAGCTCGAATGGAACGGTGGCACTGGGGCGAGAACAGGCGTAGCGGAGAAACCTGAGAAGGAGGAAGAAGAATGAGGGCGCACTGTTCAAAAGCCCCGGTCCGGCGCCTTATATGAGGTTACTTCTGAAGGAAATATGCCCTAGAGGCAATAATAAAGTTATTATTTATTTCCTCATATCATGATAAATGTTTATTATTCATGCTAGAATTGTATTAACCGGAAACATGATACATGTGTGAATACATAGACAAACATATAGTCACTAGTATGCCTCTACTTGACTAGCTCATTAATCAAAGATGGTTATGTTTCCTAACCATAGACATGTGTTGTTATTTGATTAATGGGATCACATCATTAGGAGAATGATGTGATTGACATGACCCATTCCGTTAGCCTAGCACTTGATCGTTTAGTATATTGCTATTGCTTTCTTCGTGACCTATACATGTTCCTGTAACTATGAGATTATGCAACTCCCGTTTACCGGAGGAACACTTTGGTGCTACCAAACGTCACAACGTAATCGGGTGATTATAAAGGAGTACTACAGGTGTCTCCAAAGGTACATGTTGGGTTGGCGATTTCGAGATTAGGTTTTGTCACTCCGATTATCGGAGAGGTATCTCTGGGCCCTCTCGATAATACACATCACATAAGTCTTGCAAGCATTGCAACTAATAAGTTGGTTGCGAGATGATGTATTACGGAACGAGTAAAGAGACTTGCCGATGCTTGAGATTGAACTAGGTATTGGATACCGACGATCGAATCTCGGGCAAGTAACATACCGATGACAAAGGGAACAACGTATGTCGTTATGCGGTTTGACCGATAAAGATCTTCGTAGAATATGTAGGAACCAATATGGGCATCCAGGTTCCGCTATTGGTTATTGACCGAGAATAGTTCTAGGTCATGTCTACATAGTTCTCGAACCCGTAGGGTCCGCATCACTGAACGTTACGGCGATGCTTTACTATGAGTTTATAAGTTTTGATGTACCAAGTTTGTTCGAGTCCCGGATGTGATCACGGACGTGACGAGGAGTCTCGAAATGGTCGAGACATAAAGATTGATATATTGGAAGCCTATATTTGGATATCGGAATGGTTCCGGAGAAATCGGATTTTACCGAACACCGGGGTTACCGGAACCTCCCGGGGATAATGGGCCTTAGTGGGCCATGAGGGAAAAGAGGAGGGCCGGCCAGGGCAGGCCGCGCCTCCCCTAGTCCAAATAGGACAAGGAGAGGGGCGGCCCCTTCCTCTTTCCCTCCCCCTTTTCCTTCTCCAACAAGGCAGAGGGGAGTCCTACTCCAGTGGGAGTAGAACTCCTCCAGCGCACCCCTTGGGGGCCGGCCGCACCTCCCCTCCCTCCTTTATATACGGAGGCAAGGGGCACCCTGAACACACAAGTTGATCTACGGATCGTTCCTTAGCCGTGTGCGGTGCCCCCTCCACCATATTCCACCTCGGTCATATCGTCGCGGAGTTTAGGCGAAGCCTGCGCCGGTAGAGCATCATCATCGCCACCACGCCGCCGTCGTCTTGTGGAACTCATCCCCGACGTTTTGCTGGATCGGAACCCGGGGATCGTCATCGAGCTGAACGTGTGCTGAACTCGGAGGTGCCGTACGTTCGGTACTTGGATCGGTCGGATCGTGAAGACGTACGACTACATCAACCGCGTTGTCATAACGCTTCCGCTTACGGTCTACGAGGGTACGTGGACAATACTCTCCCCTCTCGTTGCTATGCCATCACCATGATCTTGCGTGTGCGTAGGAAATTTTTGAAATTACTACGTTCCCCAACAGTGGCATCCGAGCCAGGTTTTATGCGTTGATGTTATATGCACGAGTAGAACACAAGTGAGTTGTGGGCGATACAAGTCATCGCTTACCAAAGATGTCATACTTTGGTTCGGCGGTATTGTGAGATGAAGCGGCCCGGACCGACATTACGCGTACGCTTACGCGAGACTGGTTTCACCGCTGCGAGCACTCGTTGCTTAAAGGTGACCGGCGGGTGTCTGTCTCTCTCACTTTAGTTGAACTGAGTGTGGCTACGCCCGGTCCTTGCGAAGGTTAAAACAGCACCAACTTGACAAACTATCGTTGTGGTTTTGATGCGTAGGTAAGAACGGTTCTTGCTCAGCCCGTAGCAGCCACGTAAAACTTGCAACAACAAAGTAGAGGAAGTCTAACTTGTTTTTGCAGGGCATGTTGTGATGTGATATGGTCAAGACGTGATGCTATATTTTATTGTATGAGATGATCATGTTTTGTAACCGAAGTTATCGGCAATCGGCAGGAGCCATATGGTTGTCGCTTTATTGTATGAAATGCAACGCCATGTAATTGCTTTACTTTATCACTAAGCGGTAGCGATAGTCGTAGAAGCAATAGTTGGCGAGACGACAACGATGCTACGATGGAGATCAAGGTGTCGTGCCGGTGACGATGGTGATCACGACGGTGCTTCGGAGATGGAGATCACAAGCACAAGATGATGATGGCCATATCATATCACTTATATTGATTGCATGTGATGTTTATCCTTTATGCATCTTATCTTGCTTTGATTGACGGTAGCATTATAAGATGATCTCTCATTAAATATCAAGAAGTGTTCTCCCGATTATGCACCGCTATGAAAGTTCTTCGTGCTGAGACACCACGTGATGATCGGGTGTGATAGGCTCTACGTTCAAATACAACGGGTGCAAAACAGTTGCACACGCGGAATACTCAGGTCAAACTTGACGAGCCTAGCATATACAGATATGGCCTCGAAACACGGAGACCGAAAGGTCGAGCGTGAATCATATAGTAGATATGATCAACATAGAGATGTTCACCATTGAAACTACTCCATCTCACGTGATGATCGGACATGGTTTAGTTGATTTGGATCACGTAATCACTTAGATGACTAGAGAGATGTCTATCTAAGTGGGAGTTCTTAAGTAATATGATTAATTGAACTTAAATTTATCATGAACTTAGTACCGATAGTATTTTGCTTGTCTATGTTTACTGTAGATAGATGGCTCGTCTTTGTTGTTCCGTTGAAATTTAATGCGTTCCTTGAGAAAGCAAAGTTGAAAGATGATGGTAGCAATTACACGGACTGGGTCCGTAACTTTGAGGATTATCCTCATTGTCTGCACGTAAGAATTACGCCTGGAAGCACCGCTGGGTGCCAGTCGCTGCGATGCAACCGACAGCGTTAAGAACGTCTGGCGAGCAAAGCCGATGACTACTCGATAGTTCAGTGTGCCATGCTTTACGGCTTAGAATCGGGCCTTCAACGACGTTTTGAACGTCATGGAGCATATGAGATGTTCCAGGAGTTGAAGTTAATATTTCAAGCAAATGCCCGGATTGAGAGATAGGAAGTCTCCAATAAGTTCTATAGCTGCAAGATGGAGGAGAATAGTTACATCGGTGAACACATACTCAAAATGTCTGGGTATAATAATCACTTGATTCAACCGGGAGTTAATCTTCCTAATGATAGTGTCATTGATGTAATTCTTCAATCACCGCCATCAACCTACAAGAGCTTCGTGATGAACTATAATATGCAAGGGATGGACAAGTCTATTCCGAGCTCTTCGCAATGCTAAAAGCCATGGAGGTAGAAATCAAAAAGGACCATCAAGTGTTGATGGTTAACAAGACCACCGATTTCAAGAAAAGGGCAAAGGGAAGAAGAAGGAAACTTCAAGAAGAACAGCAAACAAGTTGCTGCTCAAGAGAAGAAACCCAAGTCTGGACCTAAGCACGAGACTCGAGTGCTTCTACCGCAAGCGACCGACATCGAAGCGGAACTGCCCCAAGTATTTGGCGGATAAGAAGGATGGCAAAGTGAACAAAGGTATATGTGATATACATGTTATTGATGTGTACCTTACTAATACTCGCAGTAGTACACTGGGTATTTGATATCGGGTTCCGCTAATATTTGCAACTCGAAACATGAACTACGGATTAAGCGAAGATTGGCTAAGGGCGAGGTGACGATGCGCGCGGGAAATGGTTCCAAAGTCGATGTGATCGCGGTCGGCACGCTACCTCTACATCTACCATCGGGATTAGTTTTAGACCTAAATAATTGTTATTTGGTGCCAGCGTTAAGCATGAACATTATATCTGGATCTTGTTTGATGCGAGAAGGTTATTCATTTAGGTCCGAGAATAATGGTTGTTCTATTTATATGAGTGATATCTTTTATGGTCATGCACCCTTGAAGAGTGGTCTATTTTTATTGAATCTCGATAGTAGTGATACACATATTCATAGTGTTGAAACCAAAAGATGCATAGTTGATAATGATAGTGCAACTTATTTGTGGTAATCGCCGTTTGGGTCATATCGGTGTAAAACGCATGAAGAAACTCCATACTGATGGGCTTTTGGAATCACTTGATTATGAATCACTTGGTACTTGCGAACCGTGCCTCATGGGAAAGATGACTAAAACGCCGTTCTCTGGAACTATGGAGCGAGCAACTGATTTGTTGGAAATCATACATACTGATGTTTGTGGTCCAATGAATGTTGAGGCACGCGGCGGGTATCGTTATTTTCTCACCTTCACAGATGATATGAGCAGATATGGGTATATCTACTTGAGGAAACATAAGTCTAAAACATTTGAAAAGTTCAAAGAATTTCAGAGTGAAGTGGAAAATCATCGTAACAAGAATAAAATTTCTACGATCTGATCGTGGAGGAGAATATTTGAGTTACGAGTTTGGTTTACATTTGAAACAATGTGGAATAGTAATGCAACTCACGCCACCTGGAACACCACAACGTAATGGTGTGTCCGAACGTCATAATCATACTTTACTAGATATGGTGCGATCTATGATGTCTCTTACTGATTTACCGCTATCGCTTTGGGGTTATGCTTTAGAGACGGCCGCATTCACGCTAAATAGGGCACCATCAAAATCCGTTGAAACGACACCTTATGAACTATGGTTTGGCAAGAAACCAAAGTTGTCGTATCTTAAAGTTTGGGGCTGCGATGCTTATGTGAACAAACTTCAACCAGATAAGCTCGAACCTAAATCGGAGAAATGTGTCTTCATAGGATACCCAAAAGAGACTATTGGGTACACCTTCTATCACAGATCTGAAGGCAAGATTTTCGTTGCTAAATTCGGATCCTTTCTAGAAAAGGAGTTTCTCTCGAAAGAAGTGAGTGGGAGAAAAGTAGAACTTGATGAGATAATCAGATTCGCTCCCTTATTGAAAGTAGTTCATCACAAGAACCGGTTCTGTGACAACCGCACCAATTAGTGAGGAAGCTAATGATATTGATCATGAAACTTCAGATCAAGTTTCTACCGAATCCACGAGGTCAACTAGAGTAAGATCTGCACCGAGTGGTACGGTAATCCTATTCGGAAGTCATGTTACTTGACCATGGCGAACCTACAAACTATGAAGAAGCGATGGTGAGCCCAGATTCCATAAAATGGCTGGAAGCCATGAAATCTGAGATGGGATCCATGTATGAGAACAAAGTCTGACTTTGGTTGACTTGCCCGATGATCGGCGTGCCATTGAGAATAAATGGATCTTTAAGAAGAAGACCGACGCTGATGGTAATGTAATCGTTTATAAAGCTCGACTTGTTGCGAAGGTTTTCGACAAGTTCAAGGGGTTGACTACGATGAGACTTTCTCACCCGTAGCGATGCTTAAGTCTGTCCGAATCATGTTAGCAATTGCTGCATTTTATGATTATGAAATTTGGCAAATGGATGTCAAAACTGCATTCTTGAATGGATTTCTAGAAGAAGAGTTGTATATGATGCAACCGGAAGGTTTTGTTGATCCAAAAGGTGCTAACAAAGTGTGCAAGCTCCAGCGATCAATTTATGGTCCGTGCAAGCCTCTCGGAGTTGGAATAAACGCTTTGATAGTGTGATCAAAGCATATGGTTTTATCTGCACTTTTGGAGAAGCCTCGTATTTACAAGAAAGCGAGTGGGAGCTCAGTAGCATTTACGATATTATATGTGGACGACTTATTATTAATTTGAAATGATATAGAATTTCTGGATAGCATAAAAGGATACTTGAATAAAAGTTTTTCAATGAAAGACCTCGGTGAAGCTGCTTACATATTGGGCATCAAGATCTATAGTGATAGATCAAGACGCTTGATTGGACTTTCACAAAGCACATACCTTGATAAAGTTTTGAAAAAGTTCAAAATGGATCAGCAAAGAAAGGATTTTTACCTGTGTTACAAGGTGTGAAATTGAGTCGGACTCAATGCCCGACCACAAAGAAAAGATAGAGAGAAAATGAAAGATGTTCCCTATGCTTCAGCCATAGGCTCTATCATGTATGCAATGCTGTGTACCGGACCGACGTATGCTTAGCAATAAGCTTGGCAGGAAGGTACCAAAGTAATCCAGAGTGGATCATCGGACAGCGGTCAAGAACATCCCGAAATACCCGAAAAGGACTAAGGATATGTTTCTCGATATGGAGGTGACAAAGAGCTAGTCGTAAATGGTTACGTCGATGTAAGCTTTGACACCGATCCGGACGATTCTAAATCGCAAACCGGATACGTGTTTTTATTAAACGGTGGAGCTGTCATTGGTGCGATTCTAAACAAAGCGTCGTGGCGGGATCTACGTGTGAAGCGGAGTACATAGCTGCTCGGAAGCAGCAAATGAAGGAGTCTGGATGAAAGAGTTCATTTCCGATCTAGGTGTCATACCTAGTGCATCGGGACCAATGAGGATCTTCTCGTGACAATATGGTGCAATTGCCTTGGCAAAGGAATCCAGATTTCACAAGAGGACCAAGCATATCAAGAGACGCCTTCAATTCCATCCGGGACCAAGTCCGTGGGAGACCTAGAGATTTGCAAGATACATACGGATCAGAATGTTGCACACCCGTTGACTAAGCCTCTTCCACGAGCAAAACATGATCAGCACCAAGACTCCATGGGTGTTAGAATCATTACAGTGTAATCTAGATTATTGACTCTAGTGCAAGTGGGAGACTGAAGGAAATATGCCCTAGAGGCAATAATAAAGTTATTATTTATTTCCTCATATCATGATAAATGTTTATTATTCATGCTAGAATTGTATTAACCGGAAACATGATACATGTGTGAATACATAGACAAACATATAGTCACTAGTATGCCTCTACTTGACTAGCTCATTAATCAAAGATGGTTATGTTTCCTAACCATAGACATGTGTTGTTATTTGATTAATGGGATCACATCATTAGGAGAATGATGTGATTGACATGACCCATTCCGTTAGCCTAGCACTTGATCGCTTAGTATATTGCTATTGCTTTCTTCATGACCTATACATGTTCCTGTAACTATGAGATTATGCAACTCCCGTTTACCGGAGGAACACTTTGGGTGCTACCAAACGTCACAATGTAAGTGGGTGATTATAAAGGAGTACTACAGGTGTCTCCAAAGGTACATGTTGGGTTGGCGTATTTCGAGATTAGGTTTTGTCACTCCGATTATCGGAGAGGTATCTCTGGGCCCTCTCGGTAATACACATCACATAAGCCTTGCAAGCATTGCAACTAATAAGTTGGTTGCGAGATGATGTATTACGGAACGAGTAAAGAGACTTGCAAGAATGCTAGATTGAACTAGGTATTGGATACCGCTGATCGAATCTCGGGCAAGTAACATACCGATGACAAAGGGAACAACGTATGTCGTTATGCGGTTTGACCGATAAAGATCTTCAGAGAATATGTAGGAACCAATATGGGCATCCAGGTTCCGCTTATTGGTTATTGACCGAGAATAGTTCTAGGTCATGTCTACATAGTTCTCGAACCCGTAGGGTCCGCACGCTTAACGTTACGATGACAGTTTTACTATGAGTTTATAAGTTTTGATGTACTCAAGTTTGTTCGAGTCCGGATGTGATCACGGACGTGACGAGGAGTCTCGAAATGGTCGAGACATAAAGATTGATATATTGGAAGCCTATATTTGGATATCGGAATGGTTCCGGGAGAAATCGGGATTTTACCGGAACACCGGGGGGTTACCGGAACCCTCCCGGGGGATAATGGGCCTTAGTGGGCCATGAGGAAGAAGAGGAGGGCCGGCCAGGGCAGCCCGCGCGCCCCCTCCCCCCTATTCCGAATAGGACAAGGAGAGGGGGGGCGGCGCCCCCCTTCCTCTTTCCCCTCCCCCTTTTCCTTCTCCAACAAGGCAAGAGGGGAGTCCTACTCAGTGGGAGTAGGACTCCTCCAGCGCACCCCTTTGGGGCCGGCCGCACCTCCCCTCCCTCCTTTATATACGGAGGCAAGGGGCACCCTGCAACACACAAGTTGATCTACGGATCGTTCCTTAGCCGTGCAGCGGTGCCCTCCACCATATTCCACCTCGGTCATATCGTCATGGAGTTTAGGCGAAGCCCTGCGCCGTAGAGCATCATCATCGCCACCACGCCGTCGTCTTGTGGAACTCATCCCCGACGCTTTGATGGATCGGAGCCCGGGGATCGCCATCGAGCTGAACGTGTGCTGAACTCGGAGGTGCCGTGACGCTCGGTACTTGGATCGGTCGGATCGTGAAGACGCACGACTACATCAACCGCGTTGTCATAACGCTTCCGCCACGGTCTCACGAGGGTACGTGGACAATACTCTCCCCTCTCGTTGCTATGCCATCACCATGATCTTGCGTTTGCGTAGGAAATTTTTGAAATTACTACGTTCCCCAACAACTTCTGAGTGACTGACTTGTAGGACCGGGCGATCTTATCAAATCCCGCAACAGTCGCGCGCGTGATACGTGGCAAAAAAGGTGGCACGGAAATCAAGGCGGCCCTGCCTTATCCAGCCCGATTACTGCGGTCTCCTCCGCCCCGCGCGCTTCCCGAAATTCGAATCTCGCGAGATCCGCGGACAGCAGAACAACTTGTCAGACGGAAGATCTCCTCCACATCAGCACTCGGAGCTCTTCCAGTAAAAGTTTAGTCGACAAAAACAAGAATGGATCAAGGCGACTGAAAAATAAGTTGACGTCACCACCTCGGTTCGTTGATCCAAGACCAGACACACCCAAAGTGCAAAAAATGAGTCGGAAGTATTTTTCAACCCCTTCCCCACTCAAACCCTGATCCATTCGGGGGCTAATGACGAAGACATGTACCTAGGGTAGGGTCACATGCCTGACCTAGATACCCTCCCCAAGGACATCACTTTATCACCAGAAGCATTCGAAGAAGAATCATCTTTCAATCGACCATGAAGTGTTCCACTCGACAGACTTGAAGTCACTCGACCATGAAGACTATCACTCGACCGCCAGGAGATCTAAAGCCACTCCGCATTGCAACGGTCGATCATTATGTAGCTTTAATGGTCATTATGTCACTTTATTCTTAGCGTTACCAGTAACACCCTATCTTAATGTACTTTAAACCCTACGTAACTGAGGGCCGGAGGGGTCTGGAGAACTCTATATAAGCCACCCCCCTCCTCAGTGACAAGGGTTCGCACCCCCTGTAACTCACACGCATATAATCCAGTCGACCACCTCCGGGCTCCGAGACGTAGGGCTGTTACTTCTTCTGAGAAGGGCCTGAACTCAGAACTTCATGTGTACAACTCCTCCATAGCTAGGATCTTGCCTCTACATCCCTACCCCCCATTCTACTGTCAGACTTAGAACCACGACAGACACCAACCACCCTAAGCACATCACCATGTACTCTTGCATAAGCTTCCAATTCATGGGCCTGGGCATTACTTTATCTTCCAATGACCTTCACTAAGGCCGACTTGAAGCCTTGATATCAACAATGACAGGAAAGAGCAAAATTTGTTATGATTGCCTGGCTGAAGCATTTCAACGACGGAGGAGTTGTCAGTTTCAACGCAGATCGGACCCCTATATAGATTGATCGGTTTTGAGAGGCCACCCTGATAGTCATAGTCTCAACCTCAGTGTCTAGACAAGGTGGAATGGAATGATAGACTACCAGAGCAATCATTCCAGCATGGTCCCTAGCCACAATCCACATTGCTTGTCCAAATTCTTTTAAAAAAAATTCAACTTTCTACCTTAATCGATACCCTTGATAAAATTGCGAAGGTGAGGCCCTTTCCTGCTATTGAGATTGATCCAAAAGGCTAACCCAATGAGAAGATTGCCGGCCTTTTATATGAGGAAGAGGTTAAATGGTACCAACGATCCAAGGCCGACTCCCTTGTTCAAGAGATGACAATACGAAACGCTTTCAAATGCTAGCAAATGGCAGACATAGAAAGAAACATATATTTGCTCTAGACCATGATGAGGGCCATGTCGACGGGCTTGTCCCACTCAGAAAATTTATTACTAAGTATTACAAAGACCTTTTTGGACCTTCAGCTGAAAGTTCATTTTCGCTAGACAAATCTATTACTCATGGCACCCCTCAAGTTTCAATGGCGAAAAATGAGTTTTTAACCTCTCCATTCTCTGTTGACGAAATTCATATTGCAGTGTTCCAAATGTAACACAACAAGGCTCCTAGGCCAGATGGTTTTCTGACAGAGTTTTATCAATTGTTTTGGGACATGATATGATGAAGGCGGAATTGATTCAGTTGTTTATCCAACTGAATAGAGAAAATCTTGACATTGCCCGTTTAAACTTTGGGGAAATTATTTCTTTTGCCCAAGACTAAGGAGGAAAGTTGTTCAGTAATATCGACCGATTTGCCTCCTAAATGCCAGTTTAAAAATCTTTACAAAGGTTGCAACTAACTGGTTGAATGGGATGGTTGACCATGTGGTACGCCCCACTCAAACCTATTAATGCAAGGGTGCAACATACTAGTTCGAGTTGTTGTGATGCATGAAACCGTACATGAGCTTCACCAGAAAAAGTTGAGCAGAGTCATCTTAAAAATTGACTTAAAAAAGCTATGATAAAGTAAAATTTCCCTTTCTTCTGTAAACTCTCCGCATGAAAGGGTTCTCGTCAAAATGGTGTTGATAGGTAGCGTCTCTGGCAATAGTGTGGTCATCAAAGATAAATGATGTTTGTCCTTATTTCCATACTCGGAAGGTACCCAATGCCCCCTATTTTGTTCAATATTGTGGCAGATATGTTAACTATTCTTGTTGAGTGGGCTAAACTGGACGATCAAATTGCGGTGTTATTCCTCACTTTGTAAAACATGGTTTGTCCATTCTATGGTATGTGTATAACACTATACTTTTTATGGACCATGACCTATATAAAGCAAGAAACCTCAATCTTTTATTATGTGCTTTTGTGGAACTATCTATCTTAACTCTAATTTCCGTAAGAGTGAACTTTTCTACTTCGGTCAGGTCTTAGATTTGGCATTTGAGTATGTTGAGATTTCCTGTTGCCAGCTTGGATAGTTCCCTTATCGGTACCTGGGTATTCCGATTCACTGTCGGCTTTTAACTATCGTTGAGTGGAAACACGTGGAAGAGAGACTTGACAAACATATAACCAGTTGGAAGGCCAAACTCTTGTATTACGGGGGCGATTGGTTTTGATCAATTTCGTCCTCAATAATATGGTTTATACATATTGTCATTCTTCTACTTACTAAAAGGAGTTCTATAGTGACTCGACTATTTTAGATCTAGATTTTCTAACAGTGTGATAATGAATCAAAGAAATATCGACTAGATGTGTTATGTCGGCCTAAAAGTCAAGGGGTTCTTGGAATCCAAGATCTTGATATTAAAAATATCGTCTTTCTTAGTAAATGGGTATACAAACTAATCACTCGGAATAGAATATAAAGAAATTATTCGTAACAACTACATGAGTGCCAAAGTCATTTCTCAAATCCATTGGAAACCTAGTGATTCACAGTTTTGATATGAAGTGATGAGGGTCAAGGAATTCTTTTTTTGTTTGAATTTGACACTTTCTCAATTGGGGATGGTTCACAGGTTTGATGATAGGAGTATACAAGCTGGGCGCCACCCCACTTATGATGCAATACCCTAGCCCGCACGAGATTGTTAGACATAAATACACCGCAATTGCACAGTTTTGGGACAAGAAAACCATGATATTTCTTTCTGATGAACCTATTTGGGCCTCGCCTTGCAACGTGAAATGAATCGCTCACGCATCTGGAGCCCATTCAGTTATCAAATGAATCAGATGAGTTTTGATAAAACTTGCATAAAAATGGCAGGTTTTCCATCAAGTCCTCGTATGATGTGATTGCCATATAACAATGTTCCAATTAATAACAAAAAAATGGAAGCTCAAAATTACCTCTAGTTTCTAAACAGGGGTGTGATCTTAACTAGAGATAACCTGGCAAGCTGCAATCGACAAGGTAGCAAGACATATGTCTTTTGTCAATATGACGAGTCTATTAAACACCTATTTCAAGTTGTTTCATATCTTTACCCCCCCCCCTCCAGCACACACACACACACACACACACACACGTAGTGCATGTTGGTTGCAGAGTATTGACAAACTATTATTTTCTGCACATATTTTTTTGCGGGGGTGGCAACGTTATGTTTGCCTTTGTGGCTTATAAGCAATGATGTGATTTTTTAACAATAAATATGTTTCATCTCATGTGTAGGTTACTCATGCATGTCCGCCATGGCTCCGTAATTGATCTGTCCTGCAGAGACCGGAGGATAGAGACCTTTTGATGATGGTGTCTTTTCGGCTAGAGCATACGGTCAGCGAGATTTTTTGGTTTAATATATCAGTACACAACAAACACCATCATATTTGCAGCATATGAAAAGACAATGTTTCAATGTTCGCAAAAAGTCACAACTTCTCATGCTAATTAACCTTCATCGTTAACCTATCGCAGTCGTGTGGGTAACGATGTCCCTGGAGGGCTAAGCTATACAAAGATCTGATCTCCTTATTTCTTATTTAGATATATTTTGTTAGGGTTGTACAACGCTGAAGTTGACTGAAATAAAGATTAAACTACAATGTCTAATATCGTTTGGAGGAAAAAATTGTAATAATTCTCTGTGACATGACCTCGCCGGAGGCAGGGGAATGATGCACGTGCTACTGCCGCATGAGGAAAGTGTTGCATAAAGAAGATGACTGGGAGGAGGAAAATGGCATAGGTTGAAGATGCATTTTTTTGGAAAAAAGGTTGAAACCTCAAGTCTCTGCATAAATGATTTACATTTTTTATACTATTTACAAAGTCCGACAAAACGAAACAACTCAAAGCCATCCTTTTAGGGATGTGTCCTAGCTTTGTACCAGCAAGCATCATCTAATTCAGTGGCCTTACCAAGCCGCCCAACGATGAGCTAAGAGCACCAACAGGTCTAGCAGACACTCAACGCGCATTGCATGTGCATTCTAGAATTCATCACTGTTATCTTTCATCGTCCCATCTTAAAAAATGATCAACACATTGACCTTGCCAGACCTCTCTGGCGTCGACGTTGTCATGACACTAGGCAACGTCACCATCCTGCACGCGCCCATAAACACACATCAATCATTGAGACCCCACTATGCCACGACGCCGAGACAAACCACTGTCCAAGCGATAGATGCAACATCACTCCACGTCTTGGCTCCTCAACGAAAAAAATAAAGGTTCCGCCACCGTGATCGACTCCTCTCAGCAGCCGCACACAGACCATCACCAAATACAACACCCAGAAAACATAAAAGATCTCCAAAAGCAACACCTCCAATAAGAAAATAGTGCACAAGCGTCATCATTGCCCGACCCAAGATCTTAGGTTTTCACCTTGGAGAAGTCCGAGCTCTCAAAACAATTCATTCAGCAAGGCAATTGCCAGACACAACCAATGAAGGTCGGGCCTTAAGTTTTCACCCTGAAAGTCCCGGCTCGGCACCCGAGGAGCACCACCAAAAATGAATTCCTCCAGTGCTGCCGCCCCCACTTGACACCAAAGGGGCCTTCTTCGTCCGATCCAGGAGACCCAGATCTAGGGTTTCCCACGGAATAGCCCGAGCGAGGTAATGCTGACTGCAACGAAGATGCCTTGACAAGGAAACAACGTTAAAGACGTCGCCATCGTCTATCATGACTGAACCGACACGATTTTTGTCGTAATCGCGACAACCTGATCCCACAGCTGACTGTATCTGCGTGGAGCCGCGACATGAAAGTGCGTTATATCGACTAGAGGGGGTGAATAGGTGATTTTCATGAATTCTTCACTGAGGAATTTCAGGGTGAGGAAATTCCTAAGCGAAGAACTACTTGCAGCGGAATAAGTACTTAGATGTAAACATAACAGAACATAAGCATGGCCATCATGATGAAATGAAGACAAGCATAGAGTACAGAAAGCATAAACACAGGATAAAACATGATGAAGACAAACAGACTGAAGAAATTGAGCTAAGGAAATTGAGAAAGTCTTCAGTCAAAGTCTTCAAACAGATATGAACAAGCACACAAAAATTGTAATGAGGAAATGAAAGAGTTGAGAAAATAGAACCAGTAGGCTTGATGAAGACATTGATTTGGTAGACCAGTTCCAACTGCTGTGACAGTTGTACATCTGGTTGGAGCGGCTAGGTATTTAATGCTGAGGACACACAGTCCTCACCGTATTCTCCTTGAGCTAAGGTCACACAGACCTCGCCCAATCACTCGTGGTAAGTCTTCAGGTGACTTCCAAACCTTCACAAACTCGGTCACTCGGCGATCCACAATTTCCTCTTCGATGCTCTAGACCATAACGCCTAACCGTATGGAAGATGCATGCCTTCAAAGGTAATAAGCGCCCGGATCCACACAGATCAATCTCTTCGATGCTCAATCACTTTGGGTTTGTAGGTGTTTGGGTTTGGGTTTTTCCTCACTCGATGATTTTCACTCAAAGTCCTCGGAGGATGGGATGCTCTCAAATGACAAGTGTCAGTTTCTCTCGGAGCAGCCAACCAACTAGTGGTTATAGGGGGCAGCTATTTATAGCATAGGGAGCAGCCCGACATGATAAGACATAAATGCCCTTCAATGATATGACCGTTAGGTGGGTAGATATTTTGGGACAACTGGCGCGTAGCACAGCAACGGTCGAAATTTTGAGTGTCTAATTCCTCGTATTATCATGTTCCTCACCGTAGGCAATCCGCCGCAAATTCCTAACTCCTCGGTCGTAACAAATTCCTCGGGGACCGTAAGAACTTCGTCTCAGAATCAAGAATATGACTGAACTGCATGAGATTTCCAATGGCTTCACTCGAAGGGATTGGTAGGTGTAGGATTTTGAGTTGAGCATCACATGGAAATTTCTCCTTAGTATTTCCTTAACCCCCTTTAACATTACGGTGTTTCCTATGACTCAAGAAAGAGAAAATGAAACTACGAAAACAAAAGTCTTCACGCTTCATGTTCCTCGAATGAATGCCAAGTCTTCAAGGTTACACCAATTTCTTCACTTTCAAAGTCTTCAGAAAGTCTTCAGAAATCCAAAGTCTTCAGTCGAAGAACTTCATTTTTAGGGGTCGACTTTCTCTGTAAATATCAAACTCCTCATAGACTTATAGACCTGTGTACACTCACAAAGCATCAGTCCCTTAACCTATGAGTCTTCAATACACCAAAATCACTAAGGGACACTAGATGCACTTACAATCTCCCCCTTTTTGGTGTTGATGACAATATAGGTTAAGTTTTCAAATGGGGATAAATCATATGAGTGTAAATACTGATATTGAGGAATTTGATTGCAAGATATAGAAGAACTCCCCCTGAAGATGTGCATAGTGAGGAATTTGCTTTTGAAGCAATGCACACTTGAAGAGTAGAATCATGGAGATCTCCCCCTATATCTTGTAATTCATACACGCATTTGACATATAATATGAAGAATTTGAAATGCATGATGAAATATGGTGACTGATGTAATTCAGCATGCGTGCAATAACATTAACGAGGAATAAGCATGTAGAAGAAACACAACAAAAGTATCAGACCACCATAGGGTTTAAGTTTACAACTCGATCCAGCAAAGTTTCAGAAGAACGAGAGTTGTAACTTAGCAAAAAAATGCCCATATAAGATAGACCCGCTTGAAGACTAACTCAAATTTCTCCCCCTTTGTCATCGAATGACCCAAAGGGTTGAAAATGAGGACTAACGCCTCAAGAATATCAAGTTGATGAAGGAGCGCCGGCGTTGTTAGGGGTCGTTTGTTGATGTAGGGCTGTCAGTTGTCGCCCAAGTCTTCATGCTCATCGGTGTCGCGCGATGAAGAATAGGAGCTGGCCACCAAGGAAGGAACCTTGACCTTCTTGTATTTCTTCTATGGAGGTGCCGACTACCAAAGTCTTCCTTGAGACCCATATTATTCAGTTCTTCTTCGCTATAGATGTGAGACGTAACAGCCCAAAGCGATCAAGACTTCATGTAGGTAGTAATGGTTTTTTCTTCACCGCATTATGTGTAGCGATCATGTTGTGAAGAATTGAACCAAACTGACGCTTAACCCATTTATGGTTTCGATCCACCTTTTGGTGAAGACTTAGCAGAAGCTCACGGTCAGTCATCACACGAGGAGCAGTAGCTTGAGGATTTGGCTTGGAGGCATGGGCAGCTGAATCATGAGTGGCAGAGTCATCATTGGTGGAATAAGATGCAGCCTTGCGAAATTGACCATCCAATGGATAGATGCCTTCATCTATAACAGCTGGTGCCTTGCCCTTTTCATCAGCAAAAGAATAGGTCCGCTTGAGGACTTCAATTGGGGGCAAGTAGCTGAGGTGATTCTGAAAATCAGCCTTGTAGTTGAGTGAAGACCTTGTCCTGAGGAATCTCATAATCCAAGGTGCATAAGGCTTCAGCTCAAACGAAGAAAGTGCAACATTTGCCAGAGTCCTCATGAAGAAATCGTGATAATTGACAGGAATGCCATGAATGGAATTGAATACCAGATTCTTCATGATGCCAACAATTTCCTCATCAGATGAGTCGTGGCCTTTGATTGGACTCATAGTCTTCGTCAGAATGCGATAGACTATCCTTGGTACATACTGCAATTCCTTCACGAGGAATTTGGTCCTTGAGGCTTGACCGGGTTTCAATGGCTTCATAAGAACTTGCATATAATGAGCAGTGAGCTTAGGCTCTTGGTACAGGCAACGAGGTCCTTCAGGTGGAGGAATGATGTGCAGGGCATGAAGTAATTCAGAGGACGGTGCTTTGTAGTGAGTGTTTTCGGTCATCCAGTCCAAAACCTAGGAGTTCACATCGTCAGCATCTCCTGTGATGTACAAAGTTGCGTAAAATTGAAGAATGAGCTCTTCATTCCAATCAACGATGTCTGTGCAAAAGTTGAAGAGACCTGTGTCATGAAGCACACTGAGGACAGGTGTGAAGCATGGCAGTGATTCCATGTCCACATGAGGAATATGCTCGTGGTCGAAGACTTTGTCCTTGTTGAAGAGTAGTGAAGAATGGAAGTTGGTCTGGCTGGCAGTCCAGAAGCCCTTCCTTCTAAGACAAGCAGAATCATAGGGATTGTAGTCAGTGAAGAACACGTGCTCGCCGAAGAAATCATCAGCCTTGAATTTTTGCTTCTTTGAGAATGGATCCTTTAGCTTGGGCTGAGGAGTGTCAGTCAATTGCATTATCACCTCAGGAATCGCACTCTCCGGTTCCACAGGCTGAGGAATTTCAGCTTCTTCCTCAGTCACAGCCTGGGTCTTCAATTCGTCATTCACATTTTCTTCAGCACTAGTGGCTGGAATTTCTTCATGGACAGATGGTGTGGCATGTGGTTCATCAGATCCCATTTGAACTGTAGTTGCCGGGACCGAGGAATTTGTTGCAATGGTGTGAAGAGTGGAGAGTTAGGTGCCGACTTTCCCAAAAGTCATCATTGAGCACAGGTGTGGTATAACCAATGTCCACATCTTCATCTTCCATTTCTTCAAGGCCGGCCTCTTCAGCAGTAAACTGAGGCATAGGCGAGGAAACAACTGGAGTTGAAGGGATTTCATCCACTTCAATTTCTTCATCCATCTGCTCTGACGTAGCAGCAGAAGGATTTTCTTCATCAGATACGCTAGGGATCACATATTCTTCATCAAAAGGGACGATTTCCTTTGATGTCATGGTGGAAACAAGAACAACATGAATTGGATTTGCAAATGAGCTTGTCAATTTTTCATCTTCTTCGGTGCTGAAGAATCTGAAGGAGCTGATGCTTTCCTTTTCTTCACTGCTGCACGCTCTGCAGCCTTGGTCTTCTTCACATCTGAAGCAGATGGAAGGATTGGAGTTGGGGTAGGCGCAGGAGGAGCAGAGGAATGTGGTTGATTTTCTTCAGGCACAACTAATACAGTTGCCCTGACCTCTTCATTTTGTTCAGGCACACCACTAGTGGATGCCCTGGCAATTTCATCAGCGGCTGGAATGTAGTCATCAGCCCTAGAACTCACATTTTCTTCAGCAGCCTGAATGTCATCAGCGATGCCGCATGTTTCTTCAGTTGGTGAGCGGATGCTTCACCGAGGAATTTCTTTTTATGCGATGAGGCTGCGACATTGGAGGTGAACTTCTCACCAGTTTAACAAACATGACCTTGGCTCCTTGCCAATCAAAGCATAGTAAGCATTGAAATCATCATCGAGGACTTTGATTTCAGATCGATCTTCACAAGTTCATCGCTGGTCATAGAGACAACGTTGTTCTTCGTGAATTTCTCCTTCCTCAGATCAAGCGCTTTCTTGATCTGCCTAGCCTTCTCATATTTCCATTTTTCTTCTTGGATGAAGGCAACAAGATATGACTTTGACCAGGAGTCAACTTGAAATCAGGCATAGGAGTGTTTGGGTCCTTGTGCCAGAGGTCAATGTAGTCGAGGATCAACTTTGGATCCAAAAGCAGTGACACATTTGTGCCCTTGGCTCTAGCGGCCCTGACTTGCCTATTTCTGATGATTTCTGCAAGTTCATCATCATCAGCTTCGTCTTCATCAGACGGCACTTGGAAGGCGACCTGCTTCTTGTGAGGACTTAGGCGAGAACCTCGTCCAGCAGTGGTCTTTGTCTTCAGCAGAGAAGGTCCTGTTGAAGAATTTGGTGCAGCTGAGGAACTAGCAGAAGCTCCTGAGGCAATAGAGATGCATGTAGTCCTTTGGCACGTGGCAAGATGCACAGGTGCTGAGGATTTTGTCGGAGCAGCTGAGGACTTTGGAGGAGGAGCTGAGGACTTTGGAGCGGGAGCAGTATGAGGAGTTAGCCGTGAGGGCTTTGAGGATTCTGGCTGTGAGGGCATAGCTGAGGAACTTGACCTTGAGGACATTGATGGCGAAGCACTTGGCTTGTGCGCAGGCTTCTTTGCCATGGATTTCTTCGGCTTGACAGAGGCCTCAGCGGCAGCCGCAGCAGCAGAGTCTTCATTCAATTTCCTCACTGCTTCTTTGGCTTGTCTAGCCAACTTGGCCTGGCGCTTGGCCCATTCATCAGGATAATCCTCACCGCGCTTGAGGCTAGTGGGATCTGCTTCTTGGCCAGGTGCCAATGGAGGTCTTGGGCATGGAGGATTGAGTGTGAATTTCTTCATGTATTTGGAAGTAACATATCTGTACTCCCTCCACTCTCTTGCCCATCTCCTCTCTATCTTCTGAATGCGCACCTTGCGCTGATTTTTATCTTCCTGTGGGGTGTGCAGACTCCAAAGATAGATGTCCTCAGGGATTTCAAAAGCAGTGTTGACCTCAGCCATTTTCTTCAGTTGAGAAATTTGAACAATTGAATTCTCTGAAGAAGTATACAACTTTTCTTTGAGGAACGCTACAAATGAGTTAAGTTGATGAGAACCTAGTTATTCAGCAACGGACATGAGTACCTGTGAACAGAGTATAGTTGCGAGGAATTTGGAGAGGTCATATGCGTTCTCAGAAGATTTTGTAAAAAGAACAAGTTGAGGAATTTGACCAGACGAGTCTTGAAGAATTTCATTAAGCGTTCTTTGTCTTAGGTTCTAGAGTTGTAAAGATCGAAGATCCACACAATTGAGGAATCTTGAAGAAAAATTATTGCTTAGAGAAATGAATCAAGAACAGATGATATGTGAGGTGTTTAGTGTGTGAAGAATTTGAAGAAAAACACCTTTGAAGATTTTGTAGAAAACATTTGAATCAAAGAGGGCAGTAAAAGTAACTTTTAATTACCCTGGACGAAGAACATGACGAACTGTGAGGTAGAGATGTGAAGTTCGTCTGTGCAGATCTTCCACGCCCTAACTCGGCGGAGGAAGACGGTTACGGCGGTGGCGGAGTGAAGATTTCCGCAGCCGGCGCGAGTACGACAGCGACGAGGTCGAGGCAGTGAAGCTCTTCCTCCCCAGCGACGATGAAGTAGTGGCGACGCTAGGGTTTGAGAAGCTCGAGCGGGAGAGAGGTCTAGTGGAGTAAATGAAGTGAGGAAGGGGAGGGGGGTATTTATAGCCATGGTGAAAAACTGTTCGTCCAAAGAATTTGGACGAGCGTGCCCCTGACCCTTCTCATTAGCTTGACATGTGTCACCCACGTACTGAGAAGTGGAGATCGTGGGTGAATAGATAAGTATTTCGTGGGATGCAGAATGGTTTGAGCGGCAAAGCCGAAAATTTGGATAAGATAAGTTTAAAAGTTCCGTCCGCAAATTATTCAGCTGACAAGGACACAGTGAAGATTTTGAGTGAGTTTCAAATATAACGCACATGAAGAATTTGTGAATAGATTGGGTTGAGTTTAGCATAGAGGGGAAAGGGTCCGATCACATTCACTTAGTAGAAAAACCAACTTGAAGAATTTGCCATAAGTGAATGCTATATAGCCAATGAAGAAAAATGACGGAAACAGTGAAGATTTTGCAAAGTTGAAGAAAATGAACAAATGAGGAATTTCAAAAACTGAGGAAAAACTCAAATTTAAGTTTTTCAACTTTGGTGGTGGCATGACCCACCGTATAAGAATGATGATTTCAGACACCGCGTACAATTCTCTTAGGGTTCTGAGAATCAAATTCTTCGTTAATTTCTTCACACTTAGACTATTATTCTTCATTGATTGAAGAAAAACGTTTCTTCATGTGTTGCACATCTAAGTCATCAATTTTGCATAAGTGTTAGGATGAGTGTCCTTTTGAAAGAACATTCGAAGATTCTAAGATATTTAGCTCACACCGCAACTTGCTAAATCTCTTCTCATCCAAGGGCTTTATGAAGATATCGGCTAGCTGTTCTTCAATCTTCACATGATCAATAGAAATGTCACCCTTCAACACATGATCGCGAAGAAAATGATGACGAATCTGAATGTGCTTTGTCTTCGAGTGCTGAACTGGGTTGTGAGCAATCTTGATGGCACTCTCATTGTCACAGAAGAGAGGCACATTCTTCACGTTGACGCCAGAGTCCTTGAGAGTTTGCTTCATCCACAACAATTGATCACAAAGAAGAACCGGCAGCAATGTACTCAGCTTTAGCGATGAGCGGTGATACGCAATTCTGTTTCTTCGAGGACCAATGCACCAAAGATCATCCGAGGAAATGACATGTACCAGATGTTGACTTGCGGTCCACACGATCACCAAAGATAGTCGTAGTCGTAATATCCAATGAGATCAAAAGCCGAGCCCTTGGGGTACCATAATCCTAGTGTTGATGTGTGAGCTAGATATCGAAGAATATGCTTCACAGCCTTATGGTGTGATTCCTTCGGTGTAGCTTGAAATCGGGCACACATGCAAACACTAAGCATCATATCTGGTCTAGATGCACATAAGTACAATAAAGAACCAATCTTGAAGCGGTAATACCTTATGATCAAAGTCAATACCATTTTCATCAATGCACAGATGGCCATTTGTGGGCATAGGAATTTTGACGCCTTTGCAATCTTGCATTCCGAATTTCCTCAGTACATCCTTGAGGTATTTCTCCTGAGATATGAATATGCCATTGCGCTGTTGACGAATTTGAAGACCTAAGAAGAATTTCAACTCTCCCATCATAGACATTTGATATTCTTCACTCATCATATAGGCAAATTCATCACTATAACGTTGGTCAGTACAGCCAAAGATAATATCATCAACATATATTTGGCACACAAACAGTTCACCATCATAAGATTTAGTGAAAATAGTAGGGTCGAGTGAACCGGGTTTGAAGCCTTTCTTCATGAGGAATTCCTTAAAAGTATCATACCACGCCCGAGGGGCCTGCTTGAGGCCATAGAGGGCCTTATTGAGTCTGAAGACTTTGTCAGGATGCTTTGGATCTTCAAAACACCGGGGTTGAGCAACATATACTTCTTCCTCAAGCTTACCATTGAGGAATGCACTTTTCACATCCATTTGGTATAAAGTGATATCATGATGGTTAGCATAAGCAAGTAATATCTGAATAGCCTCAAGTCTAGCAACAGTGCAAAAGTTTCATCGAAATCAATTCCTTCAACCTGTGTGTAGCCTTGAGCTACAAGCCGTGCCTTATTCCTCACAACAAGGCCATTTTCATCTTGCTTGTTGCGGTAGATCCACTTTGTGCCAATGATATTGTGCTTGCGAGGATCTGGACGTTTGACTAGTTCCCAGACATTGTTGAGCTCAAACTGATGTAATTCTTCTTGCATGGCCTGAATCCGCTCAGGCTCCAGAAATGCTTCATCTACCTTAGTGGGCTCTATGATAGAGACAAAAGCATAGTGCCCACAAAAGTTAGATAAATGTGAAGCTTTTGAGAGTGTGAGAGGACCCGTGCTTCAATGTCATCGATGATCTTTTCAACTTGCACTTCTTTTTGCAACGCGAGGATGAGCTGGTTGTCGTCGAGGAATTTGATCAAGATTTTCTTCAAAGACCATTTTCTTCAAAGATTTTCTTCAGTGCATTAGCTCGACGTTCTTCACGCTCGGAATGAATTCTTCAACAGATTCTTCGTAGGAATGACATCCTCGTGAGCCTTGAACTTGATAGTTTCCTCGGTGCCGGTTCATCTATCACGGAAGATAGGTGCTCTCTTTGTGAGCCATTAGTTTCATCGAATCAAGACATCTATAGTTTCAACAACCTTGTGAAGAACGTTGTTGAAGACTCAGAGGTGCGAGTCCTTTCCGTAACCAAGCATAAAACCTTCATGTGCTTTCGGTGCAAATTTAGCATTGTGATGAAGATCTCTAATCCAACATTTAGCACCGAAGACTTTGAAATAACTCACATTGGGTTTCTTGTCAGTGAGGAGTTCATAGGCAGTCTTCTTAAAGAATTTGTGAAGATATACCCTGTTGATGATGTGGCACGTAGTATAAATTGCCTCAATCCAGAAGTTACGAGGCATCTTGTACTCATCAAGCATAGTGTGAGCCATCTCAACAAGAGTTTTGTTCTTGCGCTCCACGACGCCATTCTGTTGAGGAGTATAAGGAGCAGATAACTCATGAGTAATACCAAGTTCCTCAAGATAGTCATCAAGACCAGAATTCTTGAACTCAGTTCCACTGTCACTTCTGATGTGCTTGATCTTCACACCAAAGTTGGTTGAAGCCCTCGAGGAAAATCGTTTGAAGACTTCCTGCACTTCATGTTTGTAAGTAACAATGTGTACCCATGTGTAACGAGAGTAATCATCAACAATAACAAAGCCATAGAGAGATGCATCATTTGTGACTGCAGAATAATGGTTAGGACCAAAGAGATCCATATGAAGCAATTCAAATGGTCGAGTAGTAGTCATGATAGTCTTCGCTGGATGCTTAGCCTTTGTCATCTTTCCAGCTTCATAGGCTCCGCATAAGTGATACTTGAGGAATTTGACATTTTCAATGCCAATGACATGCTTCTTCTTCGCAAGCGTGTGCAAATTCCTCATGCCTGCATGACCAAGTCGTCGATGCCATAGCCAGCCTTCTGAAGCTTTTGCAAGTAGGCACACGGCTGGTTGTGGTCCCGAGAGAAATCAACAATATACAAGTCTCCTCTCCTAAAGCCTTCAAGACTTTGGAATTGTCACTTCCATAACCACAACACAATGATACTTGCCAAAGACAACAACCATATCAAGATCACAAAGCATTGAGACAGACATGAGGTTGTATCCTAAGGACTCAACAAGCATGACTTTGTCCATGTGTCGATCCTTTGTGATCGCAACCTTACCTAGACCCAATACCTGACTTTTGCCTTTGTCAGCGAAGATGATATGCTTCAGATGCGATGGTGATAAGGGAGCATCCATCAATAAATTCTTGTCACCAGTCATGTGATTTGTACATCCACTATCGAGGACCCACTCAGTTGCTTTGGGTTGATCATCCTGCAGATGAATTAGTGCAGCTTACGAACTCATATACTTCATCAGTGAAGAATATGACATCAATTCATTAGACTAATTTCATCAAGTAATAGAACAGATAAAGCAGTATGAGGACGTGAGAAATGAAAGTTCATTTCTTCATGATTAGCCTGCGTCCTTTCAGGCAATTTTTTAGGTCTCCAGCAAATTCTTCATACGTTCACACACGTCTGGAGACCTAACCCTGCAGAAGAGATTAGTTCTTTTTCTTCACCACCCACATCTGAAGGGGTGGCAAGAGCTCCATAAGAGAATGGTGGCATAGAAGCTAGACCATTTCGTTTCACATAAGAGGGGTTAGGGTAAGCATATGAATAAGCAGAGAAATTCTTCGAAGACTTACAAACATAATGATTAGAAGAATAAGGCTCATAGTCATAGCCCTTAGCTCTTCCCTCATGAGATGTAGTTGTTAGCACGATGATATTCATATGAGGACTTTGATCCTTTTGAGGAATTTGATCCATGCGAGGAATTTGGTCCGTATGAGGACTTGGATCCATGTGAAGAATTTGGTCCATATGAAGAATTTGATCTGGGGTTCCTATTCTTCACAGGGGGTGTCATGAGGACATTCACCTGAAGGTTTCCAAGGCACCTTTTGGGAACCCAGATTTTCTTCATAGGGGACCCGTTCCTGCAGTTAGTGCCAACATATCTAGCAAATACTTCACCATTCTAATTTTTGAACAGTTTATAGTTGGATTCAAATGGCTCATCAGAAGAATGAGGAGATTCACATGTAAAGCTAGATAGATTGGATGGATCAACTGGAGGTCCCTTTGCAGCAACCCACGAGGTTTTGGGGTACTGCTAAAGCTTCAATATGTACCATCAGCATTGAGTTTCCTCTCAAAGGCAATACCCTCTTTCCTAGGGTTCCTGTTGAGGATCTGCTTTTTAAGCACATCACAAAGAGTCTGATGCCCTTTGAGGCTTTTGTACATGCCTGTCACATACAATTCCTTCAGCCCTGCATCGTCAGTGATACTAGCAATGTCCTCAGACGAGGAATCAGTGATAGCAGAGGCGGGTGAAGAATTTGTAACATTAGAAGTATTTGAACATTCAGGTGAAGAATTAGCAGATTCACGTTCAATGCATTTCAAACATGGAGGAACAAATTCTTCCTGAGAAGCGCTGATTTGTTGAGCAAGTAATGAATCGTGCTCCTTCTGAAGATCTTCATACCTCACTCTTAGCTTCTCAACATCTTGCTTTCTTTGAAGAAATTCATAAGCAAGCTTCTCATGATCAGATAAGAGAGTGTTATGTTGATCTTGAAGGGTGTCATACTTAGTATGAAGTCTCTGAAGACTTTCAACCAAAGCTTTTGACTGATCCATTTCTTCACCCAACATATCATTGCTCTTATTTAGTATGTATTGAACTTTTTCCAAAGCTCTTTGTTGTTTAGTGGCAAGGGAAGCAAGTTTGACATAGCTGGGTCCAAATTCATCACCAGATTCATCATCACTAGACTCGGATAGGTAGCATTCAGTTACCTAAGCACTTTTTGCCATAAGGCATGATGAAGAGGATGATGATTCTGGTTCGAAAGTCATCGCTTTGAGAGATTCCTTGAAGTCCTCAAACCAAGGATCATGACGAGTTCGATGACCTTCATAGACCTCAGACAGACGGTCCCAGATAAGCTTCGCATGATCGAGATGCATGATGTTCCTGAACTGATTTTGAGCAGACAAGAGCAGATGACGTCCTTCTCCGTGAGATTGAGAAGAGTGTACTTGCGAATGTCATCAGCTTCCGCCATCTTGCACAGATCGGTCAGACCAATCTCAGTGACGGTCCACAATTCGCTGTTCATCGCCATGAGGCGCTTCTTCATCATGGCCTTCCACTTGGGATACTCGTGACCGTAAAAGATGGGGCAAGACACAGTCTTCATTCCTGTGGTCGACATAACTAAAACTCCAGGCAATTAAACCAAAATCACACAGAACAAGGGAGTACCTTGCTCTGATACCAATTAAAAGTGCATTATATCGACTAGAGGGGGGTGAATAGGCGATTTTTATGAATTCTTCACTGAGGAATTTGTGAGTGAGGAAATTCCTTCGCAAAGAACTACTTGCAGCGGAATAAGTACTAAAAGGTAAACATAACAGAAGACAAGCATGGTCATCATGATGAAATGAAGACAAGCACAGAGTACAGAAAGCGTAATCACAGGATAACACAGTATGAAGACAAACAGACTAAAGAAATTGAACTGAGGAAATTGAGAAAGTCTTCAGTCAAAGTCTTCAAACACAGATATGATAAGCACACAACACAGTTATGAGGAAATGAAAGAGTTGGGGAAATAGAACCAGTTGGCTTGGTGAAGACAATGATTTGGTAGACCAATTCCAACTGTTGTCTCAGTTGTACATCTGGTTAGGGCGGTTAGGTATTTAAACCTGAGGACACACAGTCCCGGACACCCAGTCCTGAACACGCAGTCCGGGACACTTAGTCCTCACCGTATTCCCCTTGAGCTAAGGTCACATAGACGCCCAATCACTCGTGGTAAGTCTTCAGGTGACCTCCGAACCTTCACAAACTCGGTCACTCGGCGATCCACAATTTCCTCTTGAATGCTCTAGACCATGACGCCTAACAGTCTGGAAGAAGCACAGTCTTCAAAGGTAATAAGCGTCGGATCCACGCAGGATCAATCTCTTCAGTGATGCTCAATCACTTTGGGTTTGTAGGTGTTTGGGTTTGGGTTTTTCCTCACTCGATGATTTTCACTCAAAGTCCTTGGAGGATGGGATGCTTTCAAATGACAAGTGTCAGTTTCTCTCGGAGCAGCCAACCAACTAGTGGTTGTAGGGGGGCGGCTATTAATAGCATAGGGAGCAGCCCGACATGATAAGACATAAATGCCCTTCAATGATATGACCGTTAGGTGGGTAGATATTTTGGGACAGCTGGTGCGTAGCACATCAACGGTCAGAATTTTGAGTGTCTAATTCTTCAGGGCTATCATGTTCCTCACTGTGTAGGCAATTCGCACTTGCGAATTCCTAACTCCTCAGTGAGAACAAATTCCTCAGAGACCAGAAGAACTTCGTCTCTGTCACTGAAGAATATGACTAAACTGCATGAGATTTCCAATAGCTTCACTCGAAGGGATTGGTAGGTGTAGGATTTTGAGTTGAGCATCACATGGAAATTTTTCCTTAGTATTTCCTCAATCCCCTTTAACAGTACGGTGTTTCCTATGACTCAATAAAGAGAAAATGAAACTACGAAAACAAAAGTCTTCACGCTTCATGTTCCTCGAATGAATACCAAGTCTTCAAGGTTACACCAATTTCTTCACTTTCAAAGTCTTCAGAAAGTCTTCAGAAATCCAAAGTCTTCAGTCGAAGTAATTCATTTTTAGGGGTCGACTTTCTCTGTAAATATCAAACTCCTCATAGACTTATAGACCTGTGTACAGTCACAAACGCATCAGTCCCTTAACCTATAAGTCTTCAATACACCAAAATCACTAAGGGGCACTAGATGCACTTACACTATCCCAAATAAGCTTAGCAGTTTCCAAAGCACTCACTCTTCCATACTTCCCTTTGCTCAGATGGCCACATATGATGTTCTTCGCTTGATAATCGAGTTGCTTGAATCTCTTCACATCAGCAACATTCAGAGAAGGTGTGACTGAGGGAACACCATTTTCCACAACATTCCAGAGATTGTTATCAATTGCCTCAAGATGCATTCACATCTTATTCTTCCAGTAGGGGTAATCCGTCCCATCGAAGGTAGGACACCCAGCAGAGACCTTGATTATACCTGCGATCGACATAACTAAAACTCCAGGCGGTTAAACGAAAATCACACAGAACAAGGGAGTACCTTGCTCTGATACCAACTGAAAGTGCGTTATATCGACTAGGGGGGGGGCATATGCGATTTTTAATGAATTCTTCACTGAGGAATTTCAGGGTGAGAAAATTCCTAAGCGAAGAACTACTTGCAGCGGAATAAGTACTCAAATGTAAACATAACAGAACGTAAGCATGGTCATCATGATGTAATGTAGACAAGCACAGAGTACAGAAAGCATAAACACAGGATAAAACAGGATGAAGACAAACAAACTGAAGAAATTGAGCTAAGGAAATTGAGAAAGTCTTCAGTCAAAGTCTTCAAACAGATATGAACAAGCACACAACAACTATAATGAGGAAATGAAAGAGTTGAGGAAATAGAACCAGTAGGCTTGGTGAAGACAATGATTTGGTAGACTGGGTTCAAGCTGTTGACAGCGGTTATGCGTCTGCAGTTGGAGCAGCTAGGTATTTAAACCTGAGGACACACAGTCCTCACTGTATTCTCCTTGAGCTAAGGTCACACAGACCTCGTCCAATCACTCTTGTAAGTCTTCAGGTGACTTCCGAACCTTCACAAACTCGGTCACTCGGCGATCCACAATTTCCTCTTGGATGCTCTAGACCATGACGCCTAACCGTCTGGAAGATGCACAGTCTTCAAAGGTAACAAGCGTCGGATCCACGCAGGATCAATCTCTTCAGTGATGCTCAATCACTTTGGGTTTGTAGGTGTTTGGGTTTGGGTTTCCTCACTTGATGATTTTCGCTCAAAGTCCTCGGAGGATGGGATGCTCTCAAATGACAAGTGTCAGTTTCTCTCGGAGCAGCCAACCATCTAGTGGTTGTAGGGGGCGGCTATTTACAGCCTAGGGAGCAGCCCGAAATGATAAGACATAAATGCCGTTCAATGATATGACCGTTAGGTTGGTAGATATTTTGGGACAGCTGGCGCGTAGCACAACAACGGTCGGAATTTTGAGTATCAAATACCTCAGGGCTATCATGTTCCTCACTGTGTAGGCAATTCGCACTGGCGAATTCCTAACTCCTCAATCAGAACAAATTCCTTAGCGACAAGAAGAACTTCGTCTCTGTCACTGAAGAAATTGACTGAACTGTATGCAATTTCCAACAGCTTCATTCGAAGGGATTGGTAGGTGTAGGATTTTGAGTTGAGCATCACATGGAAATTTTTCCTTAGTATTTCCTCGACCCCTTTAACAGTACGGTGTTTCGTATGACTCAAGAAAGAGAAAATGAAATTACAAAAACAAAAGTCTTCACGCTTCATGTTCCTCGAATGAATGCCAAGTCTTCAGGGTCACACCAATTTCTTCACTTTTAAAATCTTCAGAAAGTCTTCAGAAATCCAAAGTCTTCTGTTGAAGAACTTTATTTTTAGGAGTCGACTTTCTCTGTAAATATCAAACTCCTCATAGACTTATAGACATGTGTACACTCACAAACACAACAGTCCCTTAACCTATAAGTCTTCAATACACCAAAATCACTAAAGGACACCAGATGCACTTACACGACATGAAGTACGCAGCTGCCGGAACACCGACAGAGGGCCTCCAGCCGCCCCTTACCGCCCCCTCCACGCGCTGCCAGCCGACCAAGAGCCACGCCGCGACGGATCTGGACGGGCGTCCGATCGCAGTCCACTGCCGCCAACCATCACCAAGCAGGGCAGCCCACCAGAGCATGCACCCTGCCGACCATGGAGGCGGCAGCCACCGCCGCACAACCTAGGGTTGCCGTCCTGACTACCGCGCCCGACCCGCCACCAACGCCTGCGGCAGGGGATCTTCTGAGATGGAGGTTGGCTGCGCTAGGGTTGTGACCCTGGTATCGCCCTAGGGACGACACGATGAGGTACGAGGTGGGTGGGTGGGTGTGTGCGCGGGGGGTGGGCGGAGCCGTTGTGTTTCAATCGTGGCACGGAAACTCGGCTGACACCAAAAGAAAACTAACGCAACCTAACTAAAATCTCCAAGAAAAGAAAAAGGCGCGAAGACTTGCCGAGGTCAATAGCAAAGCTTTTCCGGCGCCTCCAGTAAACCAGCTTTCCCGAACAAGGAGGAGAGGAGAGGACAGAGGAGAAAATCAGCGTCCCAAATTCCCAACGAGACAAACAAGAACCAATTGGATCGCCCAGGGATCGATGTCATCGATGGAGCCCGATCCGTCCCAGTCGCCGACTGGGGGATCTTCCTCGCTCATCTTCCTGGGCACGGGCTGCTCCGGCGCGCTGCCCGACGCGCGGTGCCTCCTCAAGCCGTCAACGCCGCCCTGCGCCGTCTGCTCCATGGGCATCTCCCTCCCGCCGGAGGGGAACCCCAACTACAGGTGCGCGCAGTACGGACACAGGCGACGACTTTCAGATAACTTCATATCCCAGATAGATAATTAGCATTTCACGTTTGCTGAAATGTAATTTCTCATGTTGTTCTAGATATATTAGAAAAGTCGAACATACTTTACATGGATGGTCTAGATATATTTAGATAACTTTATGTGGGCACTTCGATAACTAATTTTATCATTACTTATCTGACAAAATGCATATGCCTGTTTGCTTTCAGGCTCAACACCTCTCTCTTGATAGACTATTGCCATGGAGCCCACAAGTACATCCTAATCGACATCGGCAAGACATTCAGAGAACAAGTTCTCCGGTGGTTTGTCCACCACAAAGTTCCTTATGTTGACTCGGTGAGATATTCGACAGTGCATTCTTTTCTGGAAGGAAAGGATGCTCACCCTCTCAATTCTAATCCTGGGGACTAAGAGGGTTCTGTGCATTGCAGATCATTCTGACTCATGAGCATGCAGATGCTGTATTAGGCCTTGACGAAGTCTGGGTGGTACAACCAAGAAATGACCGAAACGATGTCGAGCAAATTCCTATCTTCCTCACGCAATTCACGATGGACAGGTTCATCTTCATCTTCAGCTTTCCCAGTGAACTGAAAAAAAATACCAGATTAGTGACCAATACATATCCTGTAATAACACCAACCGTGAATTTACAGTATCGTGAGAAGATTCCCCTACTTGGTGGAGCAGAATCCAGAGGATGGCGATGAAGATGCCCAAGCCGCGAAAATCGACTGGAAGATAGTTCAGGATGATGTTGAGAAACCGTTTGTGGCATCAGCGCTTGAATTTGTGCCGTTGCCGGTAACTACCAGCGCTGTTAACCATTACTTTGATCTTGTTACATGTTTGCCTCCTGGAGTGCTTACTTAGATTGTTATTCTGTGTTCAGGTAATGCACGGAGAAGGGTATATTTGTTTAGGCTTCTTATTTGGGAGGAGAGCCAGAGTTGCGTATTTATCTGATGTCTCAAGATTTCTACCTAAAACCGAGCATGGTAAAAAGGAAATATTGGTCCATATTTCTTTGTTCAGATAATTAGAATGCTTGTTCTTGTGGATCACAGATGGGAGGGTTGTTAATCATACAGCATGGCGTTTTTCACTGACACATGTTTAAGGGGTAGTTGTAATGAAGCAGAAAGATGATATTAATCTTTTAAACAGCATCCAAAATTCTCGACATTGTTTATGATGTCCTTGATAATCTAGCAGGTTAAGTATCTATTGTTGTTGCTAAAACTGTATGTCAAATCCTATATGTGGGGCACTGAAAATCATAAAAGTGTACACCTCAACTTCAGTGATTTCATCTGATCAAATTCAATGGTAACACTTTTCAGTATGTTTCTTGGAGACCAGAGTCTTAGTATATGTCAACAACAACAACAACAACAACAACAACAACAACAACAACAAAGCCTTTAGTCCCAAACAAGTTGGGGTAGGCTAGAGGTGAAACCCATAAGATCTCGCAACCAACTCATGGCTCGCACATGGATTGCAAGCTTCCACGCACCCTGTCCATAGCTAACTCTTTGGTGATACTCCAATCCTTGGTCTCTCTTAACGGACTCCTCCCATGTCAAATTCGGTCTACCCCGCCTCTCTTGACATTCTCCACATGCTTTAGCCGTCCGCTATGCACTGGAGCTTCGAGGCTCATACTGAATATGCCCAAACCATCTCGCACGATGTTGGACAAGCTTCTCCTCAATTGGTGCTACCCCAACTCTATCTCGTATATCATCATTCCGGACTCGAGCCTTCCTCGTGTGGCCACACATCCATCTCAACATACGGATCTCCGCCACACCTAACTGCTGAACATGTCGCCTTTTAGTCGGCCAACACTCAGCGCCATACAACATTGCGGGTCGAACAGCCGTCCTGTAGAACTTGGCTTTTAGCTTTTGTGGCACTCTCTTGTCACAGAGAATGCCAGAAGCTTGGCGCCACTTCATCCATCTGGCTTTAATTCGATGGTTCACATTTCATCAATACCCCCATCCTCCTGCAACATTGACCCCAAATACCGAAAGGTGTCCTTCCGAGGTACCACCGCCATCAAGGCTAACCTCCTCCTCCTCACACCTAGTAGTACTGAAACCGCACATCACGTACTCGGTTTTAGTTCTACTAAGCCTAAACCCTTTCGATTCCAAGGTTTGTCTCCATAACTCTTAACTTCCTATTTACCCCCGTCCGACTATCGTCAACTAGCACCACATCATCCGCAAAGAGCATACGCCATGGGATATCTCCTTGTATATCCCTTGTGACCTCATCCATCACCAATGCAAAAAGATAAGGGCTCAAAGCTGACCCCTGATGTAGTCCTATCTTAATCGGGAAGTCATCGGTGTCGACATCACTTGTTCGAACACTTGTCACAACATTATCGTACATGTCCTTGATGAGGGTAATGTACTTTGCCAGGACTTTGTGTTTCTCCAAGGCCCACCACATGACATTCCGCGGTATCTTATCATAGGCCTTCTCCAAGTCAATGAACACCATATGCAAGTCCTTCTTTTGCTCCCTATATGTCTCCATAAGTTGTCGTACCAAGAAAATGGCTTCCATGGTCGACCTCCCGTGCATGAAACCAAACTGATTTTTGGTCACGCTTTGTCATTCTTCTTAAGCGGTGCTCAATGACTCTCTCCCATAGCTTCATTGTATGGCTCATCACCTTAATTCCACGGTAATTAGTACAACTCTGAACATCCCCTTGTTCTTGAAGATTGGTACTAATATACTCCGTCTCCATTCTTCTGGCATCTTGTTTGCCCAGAAAATGAGGTTGAAAAGCTTGGTTAGCCATACTATCGCTATGTCCCCGAGACCTTCCCACACCTCAATGGGGATACAATCAGGGCCCATCGCCTTACCTCCTTTCATCCTTTTTAAAGCCTCCTTCACCTCAGACTCCACGGATTCGCCGCACAAAAGCATGCGGGTCTCATCAAAGGAGTCGTCCGATTCAATGGTAGAACTCTCATTCTACATTGAACAGCTTGTCGAAGTACTCCCGCCATCTATGCTTAATCTCCTCGTCCTTCACCAAGAGTTGGCCTGCTTCGTCCTTGATGCATTTGACTTGGCCAATATCCCTCGTCTTCCTCTCTCGGATCTTGGCCATCTTATAGTTGTCCCTTTCACCTTCCTTCGTGCCTAACCGTTGGTAGAGGTCCTCATATGCCCGCCCCCTTGCTTCACCAACAGCTCGCTTTGCGGCCTTCTTCGCCATCTTGTACTTCTCTATATGTTATGCACTCCTATCCGGTATAGGCGTCTCAAGCAATCTTTTTCTCTTTAATCGCCTATACGGACATCATCATTCCACCACCAGGTATCCTTATCTTCGCTTCTCCTTCCCCTGGACACTCCAAACTCCTCCGAGGCCACCTTACGAATGCAAGTCGCCATCTTCATCCACACATCGTCCGCCTCCCCTCCTTCCTCCCAAGGGCCCTCCTTAATGACCCTCTCCTTGAACACACAGGCTACCTCCCCTTGAGCTTCCACCACTTCGTTCTAGCGACTTTGGCACGCTTATCCCGGACCACACGAATCCGAAGCGGAAGTCAACAACCACCGACTTATCTTTGAGTGCAAGACTCTCTCCAGGTATCACCTTACAGTCTAGGCACGCATGCCTATCTTCTCTTCTCGAGAGGATGAAATCAATCTGGCTAGAGTGTTGGCCACTACTAAAAGTCACCAGATGTGATTCTCTCTTTCTAAAGAGGGTGTTAGCTACAATCATGTTGTAGGCTAGAGCAAAGCTTAAGACATCTTCTCCTTCTTGATTCCTCGATGCCATAGCCAAAGCCCCCATGCCCCTTCAAAACCTGTGTTAGATGTACCCACATGGCCATTGAGGTCTCCTCCTATGAAGAGCTTCTCACCAGTCGGTACACTCCTAACCATGTCTTCTGTGCCTTCCCAGAACTCCCTCTTGGTGTTCTCATTGTGGCCTACTTATGGGCATACTGTGGCTGATAACATTGAGAACCAAGTCCTCAACTACCAGCTTGACCAGGATAATCCGGTCCCCACGTCTCTTGACGTCTACCACTCCATACTTGAGGCTCTTGTTGATCAAGATGCCTACGTCATTTCTGTTTGCAGCCGTCCCGTGTACCACAGCTTGAAGCCGGTATCTTCCACCTCCTTCGCCTTACATCCTCTCCATTTGGTTTCTTGGACGTAAAGGATATCAACACCTCTCCTCACCGCTGCATCAACTAGCTCCCGAAGCTTCCCTGTCAGAGACCCTACGTTCCAGCTACCTAAGCGAATCCTCCTAGGCTCGGCTAGCTTCCTTACCCTTCGCACTCGTCGAGTCAAATGCGAAGACCCTTGCTCATTTTCCACTACATCCGGGCACCGATGTAGCGCGCCACTAAGGATGTGACGACCCGATCCTCGCTCACTTGCCATCATATCCGAATCAAGATACGACGCGACACCTGGGGGGTGACGGCCTGGCCCTTGCCCATTTTCCACCACACCCGGGTTCCGATGTCTTAGTATATGTCAGTTATCAAATAATAGTATTAACAAGGTTGCAAATCATAATTTCACACGGTAAATATCTAATATATAGCTATTTTTTTTAGTTGGACTTTCTTGTTTCCTGCATATTATACTGCTCCATGTTACCGAGTGGAATATAATGCTGAATTGCTGATGTTGAGTCTTTGCCTCTAGCTATTTCAAAATCTGGTGCTGGACAAGTTGATCTACTTATCCTAGAAGCAAACTCTTTGCATGGAGTCGTAAGCCCACCCCTCATTGCCTGTCAGAGAATACAAATTTGATGATTATTTGATACGACTAACTTTCAAATGCTGTCAAATATGTTGATACTCTGACACAGACTTCATGTTCTGAACAGGGAGATTCTTTCAGCACCCATTTAACTCTGAGTGAGGTTATTTTACAAGGACTTCCTAATATATTGTCTTGAAGTTTTTTTTATCAAATTTTCTTAGCAAAACTGTGAAGTGTTCCTTGTATGGGGAAATAATATTTTCTTCAGCACGAAAGCAATGTCCTTTTTCTTTTTTGCAGAGTCTTGATGCTATCAAGAGGATCCATCCTAAAAGAGCTCTGTTGATTGGAATGAGGCATTTTTTTGAGCATGAAAGAGAAAACCAGATGTTGGCAGAATGGTCTATCAGGTACGTCCGTGTGTAGCTGCTGAAATAGTTACATTACTCCTTCATTTTCTCTAAGCCTAAAGACCATGTCTCATGTGTAAGCTTGTATGATTATAGAGAAGGAATACCGACACAACTGGCTCATGACGGCCTGCGAGTCTTCATTGACTTGTAATAAGGTATGCAAGGTCACTATGCAATACTCGAGGACAACTCAATCATGTCAGTGCAGATTGCAGCATCCATATATCTTTTGCTGATTCAGCAAAGATCCGCCATAGCAGTAGTTTCAGCAGTTATTTTGTGATCTTTTATGTATCCAAAAGATTTTAACTTTGCTCATGTAGATATTTATATTCACTATGTTCTCGATAAATGGCGAGTGGACATGCAACCACGCGAGGTTGTTATCCAGCCTGCCCATTCCCACGTGATTCGTGCAGTTCGAATACATCAAGCGTGTATAATGATTTTCTTGCACCGTATACAACTTGTATTGCTTGTGTATTTACCTCTGACCTCTGACCTTGCAAGTAGCAGGCCCATAATGCAGCCTCACGCATTGAAGGCGATGCACATTAAGTATATGTCAGTCCCAACAACTATCTGCACCACGCTCCCTTAGCCTTTTAAATGCCTGGCTTGCTTGTTTCTACTTCTCAACTATTTTTCTCCGTGATCACTCCATACCTCACAGTCTCGCTGGAGTTCACAAGCATGTGTTCACCCATGTCCCGGCATAGCTCCATCCCACCTCCATCACACGTCATCGCCAAACACAATCCCCTCTTGTTCGGTGTTCCTCTCTCTCTCTCTCTCTCTCTCTCTCCCTCTCCCTCTCCCTCTCCCTCTCCCTCTCCCTCTCCCTCTCTCTCGTTTATTGGCTCCTCTAGCATCTCCAGAACGGACACGGCCATGGGGTTGTTCCTAATCTAGGGCTGGCCTGCATGAGAGCTTCTGTTTTGTTTACCAGAATGGACACGGCCATGAGGTTGATTTTGTTCTAATGCTGTTAGCAGAAATTCAGGACCAACTTCTTCTTGCATAACATAAAAGGATGCCATTTTCATCTGGCCACAAGCATGGAATACAGGGATATACATGCATAGCAAGCAAGAACCAACTAGCAAGAACTGGAGCAACAACCTTCACCATCCGACGAACTGGATCCCATGCACTATGTTGATGAAGGATCCATAGTGCGAGCTGGATGAGTGACTTTTACTTACTAGGAGCAGGCACCATTTACGATGAGCCAGGTCATGAACGTTAATTACACTGATGGGTAGCCTGCAACCATGCACACTGACCATAAACACAACAGCCTCTCTCTACCAAATTCAGTAATGGCTGGACAACGTCTACTGTATTAATGTTGTGTATTCAGTCACTTTCCTTAGTTTTGCCACAGTATCCAGTTAAGCACTATATTAAGTGTGAATCGCATGGCAACAATCGTCGGTCAGGATAACACCCTCGCGTGGCATCATGTCCCAAAAATTCGCGTCGCTCAGCAGTTATATTGTTCTATTGTTCTCAAATAGTAGATCTCATTAACTGGAGGCCACACTGATGTCTTAAGCGACAAGTAAATAAAAGAGGGTGTATGTGGCAACAAGTCCCCCACAGCCTTCGGCAGCGAGAACCTGCTCCCCTTGTGCCGGTCTCCGAAGTCCTCTGTTCCACCAACAGGTGGCGACAAGCTACAGGATCAGACTGCTCCAATGGTGGTGGCGACCGTTCTCTGGGAGGAGGATTAGTGCGCCGAGGGGAGGCATACTGCCGCGGGTAGCAGAGCAGGATGGAGGGGGTCGGCGGCAGGATCGCATGGCGGCAACAGGCCCTATGCGGTCACGTGCTTGTGCTATGGCGCTGTCCCGGTACCATTGGGACAGCAGTAAGGTCGGGGTGCGGTGGTGCGTGCAGACTTCACGCCCCGGACGCGGAGGCGGCGACTCTGAGCAGGTGGGGAGGTGCCGATGTAGCGAGGATATGGTGGATGCCGTAGGCCGGCTCGTGTTGGTGTGGAATGGCTGTGGCCAGCTCTGCGCTGCGACATGGGAGACTCGATATCGAAGATCGCAGAAATCCCCTTTTAGATGTTCGGAGAGAGGGATGCTTTGTTTATCCAGGCTCAGGCCACCCAGAAGGTGTGACACCCTACGTCGTGCGGTGTTCTTGTTGTTCTTTGGATATGTGTGTGTCTTTACAAATCCAGTGTTTTTCTTCCAAGTTTTAGAAAGTGAGGACACTAGAACCCAAGATTGTTCTAGCGTTTTGCATTGCAGCCCCATTCTTAAATATAAAAAAATTGCAGCCCCATATCTTGGCTGATCCTCTTGAGACAACAGCAAACCACAGATCGTTAACTTCAAAGATGCAAATGGCGAAACAAAAGGTTTGGGAGTAAGCATTACATAATCCACAAAATCTGAGGAAGAAATCTTTCAAGAATTAATCAGAACTTTCAGAATTCGAAGACATAAATTTGAAAGTCTTGAAGATTAGGAAATCAAAAACTTTCATCGTCATGCAATTCGAGCTCAACTTGTTTCGTACTACAAAGAAATCATAAGGTACTCCTACTTCGAGCTCTGTTCGTCCTGCTGGCTGGCCGGGTCGATGAGCGGATGAGGATGATTTAGGCGGCGGGTCTTGGTGGGCGCCGCGGCCGGCGTGCATGGCGGCGCAGGCCGATGGCGGCCGTCCCCCTCATGAAGCGCAGGTTGTAGTCGAAGATGTCGTTGAAGGAGCGGGAGATGTGCTCGTTCTGATAGACGCAGCGATAGAACTCGATCAAGCGCTGCTCCCTGTACGCGGCATCGTCGGGGTAGTTGCGGTGGAGGGAGTCGCGGTCCATCATGGCCCTCCTGCACTCGGCGCGCGCGGCGCCTCGTCGGGGTGGCTGCGCAGTAGCGGCCGGACGGCGCGGCGGAAGTAGCGCAGCGCCCACGCCTCGTCGCCCCGCCTGAGCGCGCGGACGAGGCGCTCGAACCTGACGACGAAGAGCGTGGCGGACGCGGAGGGCGTGGTGCTCTCCTTCCCGCTCATGAACGCCGTCACGTACTCGTCCGCCGCCCGCCAGCGGCCCTTGGCGAAGAGGTCGTGCAGGTGCGGCAGGTCCAGCTTGAGCCTCGCCTCCTTCTCCAGCGCGTACGCCGCCCGGTGGAGCTTCCTCGACTTGAGGAAGGCCAACACGCGCCGCAGGACGATCCACTCCGACTGCCGGTCCATGGCCATCCGATCGATCGACTAGCTCCTGAGTCCTGACTCTGCCCCATTCTTCTCTTCCAAAGGACCATCGAGAGAAGGAAGAAAGGGCCGGCCGGATGATATTGGTTCCACGATCCCTTCCTTGGTTTGTGCAACATTCATCTCTTCTGGGGTGCTTTTATTGATTCGATTGGGCTCGCCGATTCCGGCTCACACTCCAAACCGCGTCGGCTTAGAACTCGGAGCATTATCCCAACTCCGCGTCAAGGAGAGATCTATCATGAAAATATGAGGCTTTAAGAATCCTAGCGCTCAAAGACATTGGCTCCTGCAGAATCCTCCAAGCTTGCCTTGCCAAGAGTGCCAAATTGAATAGCTCCATATCTCTAAAACCCAGCCCGCCTAAATATTTAGGACAAGTCATAACATCCCATGAGACCCAAGCTGGTTTCCTTTTCCCTTGCTTGCAGCCCATCAAAACTTTTTGATAATGGACTTTATGTGATCACACAAACCCCTCAGCAGTTTGAAACAAGCCATAGAGAACACCAGAATTGCCCGAGCTACTGATTTAATGAGTACCTCCTTGCCTCCTGCTGATAAACACTTGCTCATCCAACCTTTTACCTTATCCCAAACACGATCATTCAAATATTTGAAAGTGCCCTTCTTTGAGTGTCCCACGTCAGTTGGCATTCCCAAGTACTTTTCACTCAAAGACTCGTTAGGAACATGCAAGAAACCCTTCACAACATCTCGTACTATCTCCGGAGTCCCTTTGCTGAAAAAGATGGAGGACTTCTCTCTATTAATCCGCTGGCCTGATGCCAAGCAGTTGTTGGAAATATGCCCTAGAGGCAATATAAATTAGTTATTATTATATTTCCTTGTTCATGATAATCGTTTATTATCCATGCTATAATTGTATTAATAGGAAACTCAGATACATGTGTGGATACATAGACAACACCATGTCCCTAGTAAGCCTCTAGTTGACTAGCTCGTTGATCAATAGATGGTTACGGTTTCCTGACCATGGACATTGGACGTCGTTGATAACGGGATCACATCATTAGGATAATGATGTGATGGACAAGACCCAATCCTAAGCCTAGCACAAAGATCGTGTAGTTCGTATGCTAAAGCTTTTCTAAATGTCAAGTATCCTTTCCTTAGACCATGAGATTGTGCAACTCCCGGATACCGTAGGAATGCTTTGGGTGTACCAAACGTCACAACGAATCGGGTGGCTATAAAGGTGCACTACAGGTATCTCCGAAAGTGTCTGTTGGGCTGGCACGAATCGAGACCAGGATTTGTCACTCCGTGTGATGGAGAGGTATCTCTGGGCCCACTCGGTAGGACATCATCATAATGTGCACAATGTGACCAAGGGGTTGATCACGGGATGATGTGTTACGGAACAGTAAAGAGACTTGCAGTAACGACATTGAACAAGGTATCGGTATACCAAGCGATCGAATCTCGAGCAAGTATAATACCGCTAGACAAAGGGAATTGTATACGGGATTGATTGAGTCCTTGACATCGTGGTTCATCCGATGAGATCATCGTGGAACATGTAGGAGCCAACATGGGTATCCAGATCCGCTGCTGGTTATTGACGGAGAACGCGTCTCGGTCATGTCTACATGTCTCCCGAACCCGTAGGGTCTACACATAAGGTTCGATGGCGCTAGGGTTATAAAGGAAGTTTGTATGTGGTTACCGAATGTTGTTTGGAGTCCGGATGAGATCCCGGACGTCACGAGGAGTTCCGGAATGGTCCGGAGGTAAAGATTTATATATGGGAAGTCCTGTTTTGGTCACCGGAAAAGTTTCGGGTTTTATCGGTAACGTACTGGGACCACCGGGAGGGTCCCGGGGGTCCACCAAGTGGGGCCACCGGCCCCGGAGGGCTGCATGGGCCAAGTGTGGGAGGGGACCAGCCCCAGGTGGGCTGGTGCGCCCCCCACAAGGGCCCAAGGCGCCTAGGGTTTGGGGAGGGAGCAAACCCACCTAACTTGGGGGGCAAGTTTCCCCTCTCCCCCCCCTTGGCCGCACCCTAGATGGGAATTGGGGCAGCCGCACCCCTTGGGGTGGAAACCCTAGAGGGGGCGCACCCCCCTCCCTCTCCCCTATATATAGTTGAGGTCTTGAGGGCTGCCAACACATGAGTTTTGACTTCTCCCTGGCGCAGCCCTACCTCTCTCCCTTCTCCTCTCCCGCGGTGCTTGGCGAAGCCCTGCTGGATCACCACGCTCCTCCATCACCACCACGCTGTTGTGCTGCTGGACGGAGTCTTCCTCAACCTCTCCCTCTCTCCTTGCTGGATCAAGGCGTGGGAGGCGTCACGGGCTGTACGTGTGTTGAGCGCGGAGGTGCCGTCCGTTCGGCACTATGATCTCCGGTGATTTGGATCACGGCAATCTGACTCCTTCAACCCCGTTCTCTTGAACGCTTCCGCTTAGCGATCTACAAGGGTATGTAGACGCACTCTCCTTCCCCTCGTTGCTGGTTTCTCCGTAGATAGATCTTGGTGACACGTAGGAAATTTTTGAATTTCTGCTACGTTCCCCAACAAAGGGCATCATGAGCTAGGTCTATTGCGTAGATTCTTTGCACGAGTAGAACACAAAGTAGTTGTGGGCGTTGATTTTGTTCAATATGCTTACCGTTACTAGTCCAATCTTGTTTCGACGGTATTGTGGGATGAAGCGGCCCGGACCGACCTTACACGTACTCTTCATTGAGGCAGTTCCACCGGTAGACATGCACTTGGTGCATAAGGTGGCTAGCGGGTGCCGATCTCTCCCACTTTAGTCGGAACGGATTCGATGAAAAGGGTCCTTATGAAGGGTAAATAGCAATTGGCATATCACGTTGTGGTTTTGCGTAGGTAAGAAACGTTCTTGCTAGAAACCCATAGCAGCCACGTAAAACATGCAACAACAATTAGAGGGCGTCTAACTTGTTTTTGCGGGGTATGCTATGTGATGTGATATGGCCAAGAAGAATGTGATGAATGATATGTGATGTATGAGATTGATCATGTTCTTGTAATAGGAATCACGACTTGCATGTCGATGAGTATGACAACCGGCAGGAGCCATAGGAGTTGTCTTTATTTATTGTATGACCTGCGTGTCATTGAACAACGCCATGTAATTACTTTACTTTATTGCTAACCGGTAGCCATAGTAGTAGAAGTAATAAGTTGGCGAGACAACTTCATGGAGACACGATGATGGAGATCATGATGATGGAGATCATGGTGTCATGCGGTGACGATGATGATCATGGAGCCCGAAGATGGAGATCAAAGGAGCAAAATGATATTGGCCATATCATGTCACTATTTGATTGCATGTGATGTTTATCATGTTTATGCATCTTATTTGCTTAGAACGACGGTAGTAAATAAGATGATCCTCATTAAAATTTCAAGAAAGTGTTCCCCTAAGCGTGCACCGTTGCGAAAGTTCGTCGTTTGAAGCACCACGTGATGATCGGGTGTGATAGATTCTTACGTTCACATACAACGGGTGTAAGCCAGATTTACACCTTGAAACACTTGGGTTAACTTGACGAGCCTAGCATGGACGGACATGGCCTCGGAACACAAGAGACCGAAAGGTCGAGCATGAGTCGTATGGTAGATACGATCAACATGAAGATGTTCACCGATGATGACTAGTCCGTCTCACGTGATGATCGGACACGGCCTAGTTGATTCGGATCATGTAATCACTTAGATGACTAGAGGGATGTCTATTCGAGTGGGAGTTCATAAGATGAACTTAATTATCCTGAACATAGTCAAAAGATCTTTGCAAATTATATCGTAAGCTCGCGCTTTAGTTCCACTGTTTAGATATGTTCCTAGAGAAAATATAGTTGAAAGTTGACAATGGCGATTATGCGGACGATGAAAGCTTATGTCCTTAATGCACCGCTTCGGTGTGTTGAACCCCAACGTCGATTCGTGGATGTTGCGAACATCGGACATACACGCGTTTTGATAACTACGTGATAGTTCAGTTAAATGGTTTAGAGTAGAGGCACCAAAGACGTTTCTCGAAACATATAAGATGTTTCGAGGGCTGAAATTGGGATTTCAGGCTTGTGCCCACGTCAAAAGGTATAAGACCTCCGATGATTTTCTTAGCCTGCAAACTAAGGGAGAAAAGCTCAATCGTTGAGCTTGTGCTCAGATTGTCTGAGTGCAACAATCACTTGAATCGAGTGGGAGTTGATCTTCCAGATGAGATAGTGATGTTTCTCCAAAGTCATTGCCACCAAGCTGCTAGAGCTTCGTGATGAACTATAACATATCGAGGATAGATATGATGATCCTTGAGGTATTCACGATGTTTGACACCACGAAAGTAGAAATCAAGAAGGAGCATCAATTGTTGATGGTTGGTGAAACCACTAGTTTCAAGAAGGGCAAGGGCAAGAAGGGATACTTCATGAAACGGCAAATCAACTGCTGCTCTAGTGAAGAAACCCAAGGTTGAACCCAAACCCGAGACTAAGTGCTTTTGTAATAAGGGGAACAGTCACTGGAGCAGAATTACCCTAGATACTTGGTAGATGAGAAGGCTGGCAAGGTCGATAGAAGTATATTGGATGTACATTATGTTAATGTGTACTTTACTAGTACTCCTAGTAGCACAAGGGTATTAAGATACCGGTTCGGTTGCTAAGTGTTAGTAACTCGAAATAAAAGAGCTACGGAATAAACGGAGACTAGCTAAAGGTGAGCTGACGATATGTGTTGGAAGTGTTTCCAAGTTTGATTTGATCAAACGTCATACGCTCCCTCTACCATCAAGATTAGTATTAAACCTGAATAATTGTCATTTGGTGATTGCGTTGAGCATAGACATGATTGGATTATGTCTATCGCAATACGCTTATTCATTTAAGGAGAATAATGGTTACTCTATTTATTTGAATAATACCTTCAATGGTCTTGCACCTAAAGGAATGGTTTATTGAATCTCGATCGTAGTGACACACATTTTCATGCCAAAAGATATAAGATAGTAATGATAGTACCACCTTCTTGTGGCACTGCCATTTGAGTCATATTGGTATAGAACGCATGAAGAAGCTCCATGTTGATGGATCTTTGGACTCACTCGTTTTGAAAGGTTTGAGACATGCGAACCATGTCTATTGGTGTATATGCATGAAGAAACTCCATGCAAATGGATCGTTTGGACTCACTTGATTTTGAATCACTTGAGACATGCAAATCATACCACATGGGCAAGATGACTGAAAGCCTCGTTTTTCAGTGAAATGGAACAAGAAAGCAACTTGTTGGAAGTAATACATTTTGATGTGTGCAGTCCAATGAATCTTTGAGGCACGCAGGGATATCGTTATGTTCTTACTTCACAGATGATTTGAGTAGATACTGAGTATATTTACTTGATGAAACACAAGTCCGAATTATTGAATGGTTCAAGTAATTTCAGAGTGAAGTTAAAGATCATCGTGACAAGAGGATAAAATGTCTATGATATGATCATAGAGATGAGTATCTGAGTTCTGAGCTTTGTACGCTATTAAGACATAGTGGAAATTGTTTCACAATTAATACCGCCTAGAACACCATAGTGTGATGGTGTGTCCGAACATCATAGTTGCACCCTATTAGATATGGTGCGTACCATGATGTCTCTTATCGAATTACCACTATCGTTCATGGATTATGCATTAGAGACAACCGCACTCACTTTAATAGGGCACCACGTAATTCCGTTGAGACGACCCTGTTTGAACTATGGTTTGGAGAAACCTAAGTTTTCGTTTCTAGAAAGTTTGGGGCTGCGACGCTTATGTGAAAAAGTTTCATCGTGATAAGCTCGAACCCAAAGCGGATAAAATGCATCTTCATAGGACACCCAAAACAGTTGGGTATACCTCCTATCTCAGATCCGGAAGCAAAAGTAATTGTTTCTAAAAAACGGGTCCTTTCTCGAGGAAAAGTTTCTCTCGAAAGAATTGAGTGGGAGGATGGTGGAGACTTGATGAGGTTATTGAACCATCACTTCAACCAGTGTGTAGCAGGGCACAGGAAGTTCCTGTGGCACCTACATCAATTGAAGTAGAAGCTTATGATAGTGATCATGAAGCTTCAGATCAAGTCACTACCGAACCTCGTAGGACGACAAGGACGCGTACTGCTTCGGAGTTGTACGGTGATCCTGTCTTGAATGTCATGTTGCTAGACAACAATGAACCTACGAGCTATGGAGAAGCGATGGTGGGCCCAAATTCTGACAAATTGTTAGAAGCCATGAAATCCGAGATAGGATCCATGTATCAGAACAAAGCATGGACTTTGGTGGACTTGCCCGATGATCGGCAAGCCATTGAGATAAATGGATCTTTAAGAAGAAGATGGACAAGGACGGTAATGTCACTGTCTATGAAGCTAGACTTGTGGCGAAGAGTTTTTCACAAGTTCAAGGAGTTGACTACGATGAGATATTCTCATCCGTAGCGATGCTTAAGTCCGTCGGAATCATGTTAGCATTAGCTACATTTATGAAATCTGGCGGATGGATGTCAAAACGAGTTCCCTTACCGGTCTTCGTAAGGAAAGGTTGTATGTGATACAATCGTAAAGTTTTTGTCGATCCTAAGGATGCTAAAAGGTATCTTTGGCTCCAGCGATCCTTCTAAGGACTGGAGTAAGCATCTCGGAGTTGGAATGTGCGCTTTGATGAGATGATCAAAGATTTTGGGTTTATACAAAGTTTATGAGAAACTTGTATTTCCAAAGAAGTGAGTGGGAGCACTCTAGAATTTCTGATGGGTATATGTTGTTGACATATTGATGATCAGAAATGATGTAGAATTTCTAGAAAGCATATAGGGTTATTTGAAAGGTGTTTTTCAATAGAAAACCTAGATTAAGCTACTTGAACATTGAGCATCAAGATCTATGAGGATAGATCAAAAGCGGCTTAATGGTACTTTCAAATGAGCATATACCTTGACATGATCTTGAAGGTGTTCAAGATGGATCGATCAAAGAAGGAGTTCTTGCCTGAGTTGTAAGGTATGAAGTTAAGAGTTAAAGCTCGACCACGACAGAAGAGAGAGAAAGGACGAAGGTCGTCCCCTATGCTTCGGGCGTAGGCTCTATAGTATGCTATGTTGTGTACCGCACCGGAAGTGTGCCTTGCCATGAGCCAGTCAAGGGGTACAAGAATGATCCAGGAATGGATCATTGGACAGCGGTCAAAATTGTCCTTGGAGTAAATAAGGACATGTTTCTCGATTATGGAGGTGATAAAGAGTTCGGCGTAAAGGTTTACGTCGATGCAAGCTTTAACACCTATCCGAATAACTCTGAGTAGAAAACCGGATACGTATAGTGGAGCAACCATTTGGAATAGCTCCAAGTGGAGCGTGGAAGCAGCATTTACAATATGACCTAGAGATTTATGAAGTACATACGGATCTGAATGTTGCAGACCCGTTGACTAAAACCTCTCTTACAAGCAAAACATGATCAAACCCCAGAACTCATTGAGTCTTAATCACATGATGATGTGAACTAGTTTAGTGACACTAGTAAACTCTTTGGCTGTTGGTCACATGGTGATGTGACCTGTGAGTGTTAATCACATGGTGATGTGAACTAGATTATTGACTCTATTGCAAGTGGGAGACTGTTGGAAATATGCCCTAGAGGCAATAATAAATTGGTTATTATTATATTTCCTTGTTCATGATAATCGTTTATTATCCATGCTATAATTCTATTGATAGGAAACTCAGATACATGTGTGGATACATAGACAACACCATGTCCCTAGTAAGCCTCTAGTTGACTAGCTCGTTAATCAATGAGATGGTTACGGTTTCCTGACCATGGACATTGGATGTCGTTGATAACGGGATCACATCATTTGGAGAATGATGTGATGGACAAGACCCAATCCTAAGCCTAGCACAAAGATCGTGTAGTTCGTATGCTAAAGCTTTTATAAATGTCAAGTATCCTTTCCTTAGACCATGAGATTGTGCAACTCCCGGATACCGTAGGAATGCTTTGGGTGTACCAAACGTCACAACGTAACTGGGTGGCTATAAAGGTGCACTACAGGTATCTCCGAAAGTGTCTGCATTGGGTTGGCACGAATCGAGGCTGGATTTGTCACTCCGTGTGACGGAGAGGTATCTCTGGGCCCACTCGGTAGGACATCATCATAATGTGCACAATGTGACCAAGGGGTTGATCACGGGATGATGTGTTACGGAACGAGTAAAGAGACTTGCCGGTAACGACATTGAACAAGGTATCGGTATACCGACGATCGAATCTCGGGCAAGTATAATACCGCTAGACAAAGGGAATTGTATACGGGATTGATTGAGTCCTTGACATCGTGGTTCATCCGATGAGATCATCGTGGAACATGTGGGAGCCAACATGGGTATCCAGATCCCGCTGCTGGTTATTGACGGAGAACGCCTCGGTCATGTCTACATGTCTCCCGAACCCGTAGGGTCTACACATAAGGTTCGATGGCGCTAGGGTTATAAAGGAAGTTTGTATGTGGTTACCGAATGTTGTTCGTAGTCCCGGATGAGATCCCGGACGTCGCGAGGAGTTCCGGAATGGTCCAGAGGTAAAGATTTATATATGGGAAGTCCTGTTTTGGTCACCGGAAAAGTTTTGGGTTTTATCGATAGCGTCTGGGACCACCGGAGGGTCCCGGGTCCACCAAGTGGGGCCACCGGCCCCGGAGGGCTGCATGGGCCAAGTGTGGGAGGAGACCAGCCCCAGGTGGGCTGGTGCGCCCCCCCCCACAAGGGCCCAAGGCGCCTAGGGTTTGGGGGAGGGAGCAAACCCACCTAACTTGGGGGGCAAGTTTCCCCTCTCCCCCCCCCCCTTGGCCGCACCCTAGATGGGAGTGGGGGCAGCCGCACCCCTTGGGGTGGAAACCCTAGAGGGGGCGCACCCCCCTCCCTCTCCCCTATATATAGTTGAGGTCTTGAGGGCTGCCAACACATGAGTTTTGACTTCTCCCTGGCGCAGCCATACCTCTCTCCCTTCTCCTCTCCCGCGGTGCTTGGCGAAGCCCTGCTGGATCACCACGCTCCTCCATCACCACCACGCCGTTGTGCTGCTGCTGGACGGAGTCTTACTCAACCTCTCCCTCTCTCCTTGCTGGATCAAGGCGTGGGAGACGCCACTGGGCTGTCACGTGTGTTGAGCAGCGGAGGTGTCGTCCGTTCGGCACTAGGATTTCCGGTGATTTGGATCACGACGGCAGTACGACTCCTTCAACCCCGTTCTCTTGAACGCTTCCGCTTAGCGATCTACAAGGGTATGTAGACGCACTCTCCTTCCCCTCGTTGCTGGTTTCTCCATAGATAGATCTTGGTGACACGTAGGAAAATTTTGAATTTATGCTACGTTCCCCAACAGCAGTATGTATCCAATAGGTTTGACACTGCTTCTGCCCCATTGATACTCGCCCTGAAAAACAGCAGGCTATCATCCGCGAATAAAAGGTGGTTCACCGGCGAAGCCGTTGGTGCCACCTTAATGCCGCCGAGCTGGGATGACTGATTCTGAGAATGTAAAAGGCACGAAAGGCCCTCTGCTGCCAACAAGAAGAGATATGGAGAGATAGGGTCTCCCTGTCGAATACCTCTTGTAGGTTTGAATTCTTCTGATTTAACTCCATTGAACATAATTGAGAACGATATTGAGCTCACCGTATTCATGATAGTGGTTATCCATTGTGGAGCAAAGCCCAGCTTTTCCATCATAGACTGAAGATAAGTCCACTCAACTCTATCATATGCTTTCATCATATCCAGTTTCAATGCACAGTAGGTGTTATTCTTCGACCTATTCCTCTTCATAAAATGGAGGCACTCATAAGATGATATAATGTTATCTATGATGAGTCTACCAGGCACAAAAGGAGACTGTTCCGCAGATATAATATCAGGTAAAATCAATTTGAGACGGTTAGCCAACACCTTGGATGCAATCTTATAGAAGACATTACATAAGCTAATGGGGCGGAATTGTGATAGTAATGTAGGGCTAGGTACCTTTGGGATCAGCACCAACATAGTGTCATTCAAACACTCCGGACTTTCTTCTCCACGGACAATACTCAAAACTACCTTGGTCACCGTCTCACCACAAATGTCCCAATGCCTCTGGAAAAAGTGTGCAGGGAACCCATCGGGTCCCGGCGCCTTTGTAGGAAACATCTGAAATAGTGCCGTTTTTACCTCCTTTTCATCGTAGGGTGCCAACAGAATATCGTTCATAGCTGGGGCGACCTTGGTCGGGACATGCTGCAGCACTTCGGCTACCCCTTGCACTCCTTCAGATGTGTAAAGGTCTTTGTAAAAATCCAGAGCTAGCTGCTGCAGCCTTCCCAAATCTGGCGTGCAATTGTTGAGGGACGAGATGTTTTGAAGCAGGGTTTAATTAAGCTCATTGGTAACGGCCAGACGACAAACATTTGGGAAGACAACTGGATACCAAAAGAGACCACACCGAAACCTATCACCTCACTAGTAGCTAATCCACCGAAGAAAGTCTCGGAGTTGCTGATCCCAGCGGTGGCGGAATGGAATGTCGGCTTGATCCGGTCTGTTTCTGTCCGATTTGACGCTCATGCGATCCTCAAGATACCTGTGTGCACAATAAACACAGAGGATTTTTGGGCATGGTACCTTGACAGCAGAGGTCGGTTCTCTGTTAGTTCGGCGTACAAGTTCCTAGTGAAAACCAAATTGCAGAGGGAACAATGGCTTGATGGCAGATCGGGGTCTTCAAGCAATGAGAGAGAGGAGAAAGCATGGACGTCGCTATGGAAACTTCCGGTCCCTTCGAAAGTCAGGGTGTTCCTCTGGAGATTAGCACGTCACTCTCTGCCAACGACTGATGTGCTGCAAAAACGTAACATGTCGAGCCAGTCGTCCTGCCTGCTCTGCGGGATGGCAGATTCATGGAGACATGCTCTTTTATCATGCACCATGGCCAGGTGCGTTTGGGCCCTATCCGATCAGCTTCTGGTAACGAAGATAGCAGAAAATTTGGAACCAAGTGCAAAGAGCTGGATATTTGACATGTACGAAAATCCAGATCACCCAAGTTTTACACGGATGGTTGTCACCCCATGGGCGGTCTGGTATGCGAGACGTAAAGCAATCTATGGGTCGATCTATCAGAGTCCTCAACAAACTGCAATATTCGTTAACAGATTCCTTGGGGAATTGGATCAGTTAGTAACACTTTCTGCAAGGCCGGCAGCTTCTGTGGTTCCAGTTGCACAACCCAAGCGCTGGCTTCCACCAACGGAGGGGGAGATGAAGGAAAATGTTGATGGGGCAGTAGCGAGACACAAGCGGGGAGGTGCTGCTGCAACTATTTGCCGAGACTCAAATGGTGTTTATATAGGATCGTCAGCGGTGGTCTTTTTTGGGGTCACCGATCCTATGATTCCGGAAACATATGTCTGCAGGTAAGCCCTCGCGCTTGCAGATGATCTCTCCATCCAGAATTTTGTAGTAGCCTCTGATTGCCAAGGAGTGGTGAATGACATAAAAACAGGGACAAGAGGTCCCCATGCAGCTATCATTCATGAAACCATAGAACGTAGTAGTAGCTTCTCTTGCTCTTTTGTTCATGAGCGTAGAAATTTTAATTTCGAGGCACATAATCTCGCCAAGTTTGCCTGTAACTTAAGTCCCGGGAGACATGTTTGGTTGGGAAACCCACATGACCAAAACCGTGTACCTATGAACATTGTTTTGAACCAATAAAAAGGCGACATTTCTCAAAAAAAAAGAACTCGGAGCATTATGGACGACGATTCTAAAAAAAACCCAAGCATTATGGACGACGTGTTGTTTTCACGGGCGCCCTCTATTTCTAGCTTACAACGATACATAGGAAAGCCTCGCTCAACGCGAGAGCGACATGGGCCGGCCAAGGCGCGCGGGAGGCCACAGCCTCGTTTGTTATTTTCACCTTCTTTGTTTTTGTTTTTTGCTTTATTTTTATTTCTGTTTATACTTCTAAATATTCTAGATAAATATATTAAAAAACACTTTACATAAAACCTTGAAAAGAATGTTAACCAAAGCATTTGAAAATGTTAGGTGTGTATAGAGAAAATGTTTCTCATGCGTATGAAAAATTTATATAACAAATATACAATGTGTGTGAAAAACGTTGATCTTGTATTTAAAAAATGTTAATCAACTATTTGAAAAAAATTAAAAACAATTATTAAAAAATGTTAATCAAGCATTTGAAAAATGTTAAATATGCATATAAAAATTGTTTTTAGGGAAAAAATGTTGGCCATGTATTGAGATACCGTAATCAAGCACTAGAAAAAATGTTAAATGTGCATAGAAAAAATGTTTACCATGTATTGAAGAATTTTAATCTTGTATTTGAGAAAACTTTAATCAATGATTTGACAAAATTTAATAAATCATTTTAAAAAATGTTAAATTTGCATACAAAAAATGTTGACCATGTATTCAGAATATATTAATCATGTATTTGAATAATGTCAAACATGTATTAGAAAATATATTAGGTATATACCGAAAAATGTATAATGTTTATGGAAAAAAGTAGACAAAAAAATATAAGTGCTCAAAAATATTAACCATGTATATAAAAAAATGTTTCGAATGTATGTGAAAAATATTGAATGTGTACTAAAAACCAATTAACATGTGTTGAACCAAAAGCAAACCGATAACAACAAAACAAATAAAAATGAAGAAAACCCAATAAAAACCAAAGAGAGAAAATGAAAACTCGAAGAAACCAATTCAAAAGAATGGAGACAGAGAAACCTTGAGGGAATAACAAAGAAAATCGATAAAAACCAAGAAAGAAATTAAAAAACAAAGGAAAAATTGAAACCGAGAAAGAAACAAAGAAAAACAAAGAGAAAATGGAAAAAAAGGATGAAAAGAGACCAATAAAACCAATGAAAAAGCAAAGAAAACAGAAATACCCCAAAAAGTAAAGAAACAAAGAAAAAATAAAGAAAAATAAAAGGATAACAAAAAATAAAAAAGGAAATAACCCGAGCGATGCGAGCGAACCAGCGTACTCACTCGGTCGATCGAACCCAATGAAGGAAAACAAAATAGACGAAAACATGCTGGCCAGTTTCTACAGCGCGAAGGCAAAAGGTTCAGGTGAGACGGAAGAAACACTCGCACTAAGCAAGATATAGTACCCGCGTGTTTTCACGACTTAACTAAAATCAGGCTAGTAGACACCTATCATCGTCGGCCCAACTCGGTCGGTAGGGTAAGCGCGCGCAATATGTGCGTTTCTTTACCCCGAAACCATAGAACAGACCGTTCTACAATAATTTTCATTAATTAAATAAGTTATAAGAACTCTTTTATGGTGATTGAAGAGTTACCACATGTACTTTCTGATAAATCCCAGTTTTTCACCTTTCATTTTAACAAGTTAATTAAAAATATTAAGTTTAAGCAATATTGGTATTAGGGTCTCGCGTGATTATTTTTTCTTTAGATACTTTGTCAATTCGCTCAGTCAATCCTTCGCATCTCCCCTAACTCATCTGGCAAGTGGATGGCGCTTACGCGAGGACCTGGGAAACAATCGGGCTTGTATAGACACCGAGTGCGTATCTCTCTCTCTCTCTCTGTGTATGTGTGTGTGCGTGTGTGCGTGCGTGCGTGCGTGCATGTGTGTTCCTTGCCATGTGTCAGTGATATTACCCGTGTGGGGTATATCAACTTATAACGTACCCCCTAGTGTTGCTGCTATATAAAGTTGGCCAGGCCCAACTAACTCCCCTTTTCAATTCCGTTTTCCTTCTTTTGGTTTCTTCAGATTAAAAAAAAACTTTTTCTATTCATTTTTAATTTTTGTTTTTTTAATTAAGAACATTTATTTGAAACGGAGGAACATTTTAAAATTGGTTAAATTATTTTGAAATTGGCAACATTAAAATCTTGAATATGTTGTAAGAAACATGAACATTTTCAAAATTTTGGTTACAATTTGTCACAAATTTACAAACATTTTTTGAAATCCGAGAATATTTTTTGAAATCATGAACATCTTTCAAATGTGTGAACAATTGTTTTTTTTTTCAAATTCGTGAACATTTGTTTCCAATTCATAAACATTTGAATGTGTGCAAATGGGCAGGCCAAAAAGGTGTGTTTGAGCGACTTGTGTCACCCTACGTGAGGAATAGAGCATCCCTTGGTGTTTGCATATTCCTCAACCCTAGAACAAGTGCTGAAATTTACGGCCTGTCCAACAGTTTGGACATTTGGATAAATTGGATGGACGATTTCAATATAGTACCAACTTTATGAGGTCTCGAGTTCAAGACCCGCCCAACGCTTATTAAATGAAAATAGCTGTATATATCGATCCCGCTCCTGAGGCCTATATCAGTGCATATAACTTGCAACTAAGAGGTTATGTATTGAAACACTAGTAGAGAAATGATAGTATGCGAATCCATATTAATGGCAGGCCACACACCAACTACACCACTACAATTTTTCAACGAAAAAACTAATGCCCACACGTGTGGGCGTTTGCACATCGCCCACACGCCTCCATCATCACTCATGTTGCCACGTATGAAAATATGACATCAGCATATTTTTTTTGATTTTCGGCTTAAAAATGTTTTATCTTCTAATTAAAAAAGCAAATTAAAAAATCTATTTTCATCATTAAAACCGTCTCGACGAGATCTTCAAAACTAGGCCACATGTTGATATGTTTTGACAAATTGTTTTGCCCAAAAATTGCCATGATGTTTACACTGCAGTTGCCATAGTGCTTAAACTAAAGTTGCCATGTGGCAATTTTAGTTTTTCGATGATGGCAATTCCAGTATTTTGACCATGAATTTTTTTGTATGAACCATGACAATTTTAAGTACATGTATCATGGCAATTTTGATTTATGGGGCATGGCAAGTTTCTTAATTCCCCGTTTTATAATATGTCAAAATTTACTATTAAATGTAGAAGAAAATAGCTGAAACATATCATGGCAACTTCAGTGTAAACATCATGGCAATTCATGTGCAATAGACACGGCAACTTTTAACCAAAAAAATTTCGTCGAAATATATTGATATGAGATCTAGTTTCAAAGATCTTGTCGCGAGGGATTTAATGGTGAAAACGGATCTTCAATCGGATTTTTCATTTAAGAGATAAAACATTTTAAAAACAGAAAATCCAAAAAGATTTCCACATTCATGCATGTGGTGACATAGCGTAGTCTGTATGCTATAGGACGTGTGGGCAGGTTTGACTCCCACCACTCGTGTGGGCGTTAGCGTTGTCCTTTTTTAAAATACCAGTGGTGTGACAAATTTTTGCACACCATCAATATTTCCATATTGGTGGCATGGCTCTATGTGCACATGCCACTACTATTTGAGCTAGCAGTCGGATCCAACACAAGTTACTAGTGGCGGAAGGTGCACGCCACTTGTATTTGTGTCAATAGTAGTGTGCCTGTATGCATACACCATTAGTAAGTACTACCTCTGCCTCAAAATGTAAGACGGTGTCAAAAAATATTCTATATTTTCAGACAGAGGGAGTAGTAACTAGACCGGCCCACACCTGTAATAGTTCGCTTACCTATTTTGAAAGAAAAATATATTCTTACCATTTCATAGGGAAGAAAATGTTGCTTTAGTGATCAACGAGGTCCAAAGGATTTATTACCATATCATGTGGTTGCAAAAGGCAGACATATCTACCCGACAGAAGAACACAATAGATAACAAAAATTTACCTAAATTGTCTGCTCCAAATTCCTAATTCTACTCTCAAAAATGAAATTACACACTTGAAACTCTTCCGCACGAGCCCAGATTTCCTTGATGTTAGCACCATGTCTCCCTCCCTGGTGACTCGGGGGGTGGGGGCGAAACCATTGCGCCGCCGGTCCTTCCCCCAATCCCTCCCCTCGTCTCGTCGCCGCCAGAGGTACCGACCAGTGAAGCTCAGCGGGCTCCGGTGACGGAGGTGGCTGTGTGTTTTCTTCCTTTAGTGCTAGATGGTTGGGACGGCCAGATCTTGGTCATGGTGGCGCAATGCTCGGGTTCTTGACCTGCAGGGCAAGGTAGCGGCGTGGCGCTTGAGTTCTGGCAGGCGCGGCGACAACGCTGGGTGATTTCAGCGGCCTCGGGCGGCTACTCCGACGGGATCTCCCCCAGTTGTGGCGCTCCCTTGGCTGGAACCAGTGATGGTTCTACAACTGTGGATTCCGGAGTCCTTGGTTGAATGGCCCGTTAGCTTTGGCCAAATCTGGAAAATAAACGAATCGGTAATGGGCCGTGCCCATCCTCACCAAGCCATCCTTTGATCACCGGTGAGATGACTAGCGGTGATAAAGTCCATGGCTTGGTGGTGGTGTTTCAGATCTGATTGGCCGAATGGGGGTGCGTGCAGGCTATGCTGCCGCGGCCTCCTATGGCTCCACGATGGGGGTGGTCACCGAAAGATCTTCGGGAGTCTTCATCTCAAGATCCAGTGGTTGACTTCGACGGTGAGATGATGGGTAACGTTGCATGAAAATCAAAAAAATTCATACGAAACACCCAAAGATCTATCTATGGAGATGCTAGCGAGGAGAGGGGAGAGTGTGTTTAGACCAAACCTTAAGAAATGACAGCTTAGGTTTCTTGCCAAACCAGAACCAATACGGTGTCGTCTCAACAGATTTAGACAGTTCCCTGTTTAATGTGAATGTGGCTATCTCTAATGCATTACCCCAAAACGATAGTGGAAAACTGGTAAGAGACATCATAGAACGCACCATATCCAATAAAGTGCGATTATGATGTTCGGACACATGTAAGTGCATCTAGTGCCCCTTAGTGATTTTGGTGTATTGAAGACTTATAGGTTAAGAGACTAATGAGTTTATGAGTGTACACAGGTCTATAAGTCTATGAGGAGTTTGATATTTACAGAGAAAGTCTATCCCTAAAAATGAAGTTATTCGACTGAAGACTTTGGATTTCTGAAGACTTTGAAAGTGAAAAAATTGGTGTGACCTTGAAGACTTAGTATTCATTTGAGGAACATGAAGCGTGAAGACTTTTGTTTTCGTAGTTTCATTTTATCTTTCTTGAGTCATAGGAAACACCGTACTGATAAAGGGGGTCGAGGAAATACTAAGGAAAAATTTCCAAGTGATGCTCAACTCAAAATCCTACACCTACCAATCCCCTCGAGTGAAGCCATTGGAAATCTCATACAGTTCAGTCAATTTCTTCAAAGGATGTAGACGAAGTTCTTCTGGTCGCTGAGGAATTTGTTCTGACTGAGGAGTTAGGAATTCGCCAGTGCGGATTGCCTACACAGTGAGGAACATGATAGCCCCGAGTAATTTGAGCCTCAAATTTCCGACCGTTGCTGTGATATGTGCCAGCTGTCCCAAAATATCTACCCACCTAACGATCATATCATTGAAGGGCATTTATGTCTTATCATGTCGGGCTGCTCCCTAGGCTATAAATAGCCACCCCTACAACCACTAGCTGGTTGGCTGCTCCGAGAGAAACTGACACTTGTCATTTGAGAGCATCCCATCCTCCGAGGACTTTGAGTGAAAATCATCAAGTGAGGAAAACCCAAACCCAAACACCTACAAACCCAAAGTGATTGAGCATCACTGAATAGATTGATCCTATGTGGATCCGATGCTTGTTACCTTTGAAGACTGTGCTTCTTCCAGACGGTTAGGCGTCATGGTCTAGAGCATCCAAGCGGAATTGTGGATCGCCGAGTGACCGAGTTTGTGAAGGTTCGAAAGTCACCTGAAGACTTACCACGAGTGATTGGACGAGGTCTGTGTGACCTTAGTTCAAGGAGAATACGGTGAGGACTGTGTGTCCGGGACTGTGTGTCCTCAGGTTTAAATACCTAGCCGCTCCTACCAGATGTACAACTGCGAGAGCTGTTGGAACTGGTCTACCAAATCATTATCTTCACCAAGCCAACTGGTTCTATTTCCTCAACTCTTTCATTTCCTCATTACTGTGTTGTGTGCTTGTCATATCTGTGTTTGAAGAATTTGACTGAAGACTTTCTCAATTTCCTCAGTTCAAATTCTTCACCGCTTTGTCTTCATCCCGTGTTATCCCGTGATTACGCTTTCAGACTGTGCTTGTCTTCATTTCATCATGATGACTATGCTTGTATTCTGTTGTGTTTACTCTTGAGTACTTATTCCGCTGCAAGTAGTTCTTCGCTTAGGAATTTCCTCACCGGCAAATTCCTCAGTGAAGAATTCATAAAAATCGCCTATTCACCCCCCTCTAGTCGATATAACGCACTTTCAATTGGTATCAGAGCAAGGTACTCCCTTGTTCTGTGTGATTTTGGTTTAATCGCCTGGAGTTTTAGTTATGTCGACCGCAGGTATGATCAAGGTCTCTGCTGGCTGTCCTACCTTCGATGGGATGTACTACCCCTCTTGGAAGAATAAGATGCTAATGCATCTTGAGGCAATTGATAACGATCTACGGTATGTTGTGGAAAATGGTGTTCCTCTGTCTCACCCTCACCGAACGCTACCGATGTGAAGAGATTCAAGCAACTCGATTCTCAAGCCGAAGAATATCATATGCGGCCATCTGAGCAAAGGACAATATGGAAGAGTGAGTGCTTTGGAAACTGCTAAGCTTATCTGGGATAGGCTGTCCAAAGTAAATGAAGGAGTCTCAACTCAGCGTGTCTCTCAAGTTGATGTTCTTTGCAATCTCTTCAACCGCTTCAAAAGACTCGACAATGAAAATGTTCAACAAACCTTCGATCGCCTCACTGACATCTCAAATGAGCTTCAAGCGCTTGGTGCCACTGACATCACCGACCATGAGGTGGTGAAGAAATTGTTGAGATCGCTTGATTACTCATTTGATACTCTGGCATTGATGATACAAGAACGAGCTGATTACAAGTCACTTGATCCCGTTGACATCCTCGAGAGGCTAAATACTCATGAGTTCCAGCTTGCTGAAAAGAGAGATCTCTATGGTTCGAGCTATGGCAGATCACATGCACTGAAGGCCAAGGCAGTTTCTGAGTCTGAAGATGAAGACTCTGGCAATAGCCTTGGTGATCCTGAAGAACTGAGCCATGAACTAGCATTGCTCGTGAAGAAATTCCAGAAGTTCTCAAGACGTGGTCACTTTGGAAGACCCTCAAGGAGCAATGATTCCTCATCCAGTGACTACAAGAAGAGGCTTTGTCACAAATGCAAGAAACCTGGACACTACATTCAAGGTTGTCCTCAGTGGGAAAAAGGAACCAAAGAAGAAGAAATACAAGGATTACAGTTCTGATGATGCGAAGAAAAAGAAGAAAACCTCAAAATCTTCATCATCAAAATCCTCAAAGTCTTCATATCACAAGAAGAGCAGCTCCAAGAAAGCTCGGGCATTCATTGGCAAGGAAATGGACTCTGAAGCTGAATCTGAGGAACAAGAGGAAGAGGAGGCATCTAAGGAGTCTCGAGTCCGAGTAGCGAGTCTAGCTCTTGCTATCGTGATTCGCCGCCAAGTCTATCTTCAACTCTGAAGAAAATGGCTTTACCAACAAGGCTGATGAAGGCAATGATGACTACGCTCCCACCTATTGCTTCATGGCAAAGGGTGCCAAGGTACTCAAATATACCTCCTCCGAATCAAGTGAGAATGAATCTGATGAAAATCTTAAGCCCAGCTATTCTAAACTTGCTAAGATTGCTGTGAAACAACAAAGGGCTTTTGAAAAGGTTCAAAACATGCTAGACAAAAGTGATGATATGTTGGGTGAAGAAATGGATCGCACTAAAACCTTGATCGAAAATCTTCAGAGACTTGCATCAGGTTTGACAACCTTCAAGGTCATCATAACACTCTCTTATCTGATCATGAGAAAATTTATTATGAATTTCTTCAAAGAAAGCAAGATTTTGAGAAGCTAAGAGTGAGTTATGAAGATCTTCAGAAGGAGCGCGATTCATTACTTGCTCAACAAATCAGCGCTGCTCAGGAAGAATTTGTTCCTCCATGTTTGAAATGCATTGAACGTGAATCTGCTAATTCTTCACCTGAATGTTCAAATGCTACTAATGCTACAAATTCTTCACCTGCCTCTGTTATCACTAATTCCTCATCTGAGGACATTGCTAGTATCACCGATTTATGCAGGCTGAAGGAATTGTACATGACAGACATGTACAAAAGCCTCAAAGGGCATCAGACTCTTTGTGATGTGCTTAAAGAAATAGATCCTCAACAGGAACCCTAGGAAATAGGGTATTGCCTTTGAGAGGAAACTCAATGCCGATGGTACATATTGGAAGCCTGAGCAGTACCCCAAAACCTCATGGGTTGCTGCAAAGGGACCTCCAGTTGATCCATCTAATCTATCTAGCTTTACATGTGAATCTTCTCATTCTTCTGATGAGTCATTTGACTCCAACTATAAACTGTTCAAAAATCAGAATGGTGAAGTATTTGCTAGATATGCTGGCACTAACTGCAGGAACGGTTCCCCTATGAAGAAAATCTGGGTTCCCAAAAGGTGCCTTGAAAGTATTCAGGTGAATGTCCTCATGACACCACCTATGAAGAACAGGAACCCCAAATCAAATTCTTCATATGGACCAAATTCTTCATATGGATCCAAGTCCTCATACGGACCAAATTTCTCACGTGGATCAAATTCCTCAAAAGGATCAAAGTCCTCATATGAATATCATCATGCTAACAACTCTGTTTCGTAGGGAAGAGCTAAGGGCTATGAATATGAGCATTATTCTTCTAATCATTATGTTCATAAGTCCTCGAAGAATTTCTCTGCTTATTCATATTCTTACCCTAACTCCTCTTATGTGAAACAAAATGGATTGGCTTATATGCCACCTTTCTCGTATGGAGCTCGCAGAGTGATGAACTCTTTGCCACCCCTTCAGATGTGGGTGGTGAAGAAAAAGAACTAATTTCTTCTGCAGGGTCAGGTCTCCAGACGTGCATGAACGTCTGAAGAATTTGCTGGAGACCTGAAAAGTGCCTGATAGGACGCAGGCTAATCATGAAGAAATGAACTTTCATTTCTCACGTCCTCATACTGCTATATCTGTCCTACTGCTTGATGAAATTCATCTGATGAATTTGATATCATATTCTTCACTGATGAAGTATATGAGTTCGTAAGCTGCACTAATTCATCTGCAGGATGATCAACCCAAAGCCACTAAGTGGGTCCTCGATAGTGGATGTACAAATCACATGACTGGTGACAAGAATCTATTGATGGATGCTCCCTTATCACCATCACATCTGAAGCAGATCATCTTCGCAGACAAAGGCAAAAGTCAGGTATTGGGTCTACATAAGGTTGCGATCACGAAGGATCGACACATGGACAAAGTCATGCTTGTCGAGTCCTTAGGATACAATCTTATGTCTGTCTCAATTCTTTGTGATCTTGATATGGTTGTTATCTTTGGCAAGCATCGTTGTGTTGTGGTTATGGAAGCTGACAATTCCAAAGTCTTCAAAGGCTTTAGGAGAGGAGACTTGTATATTGTTGATTTCTCTACAGGACCGCAACCAGCCGTGTGCCTACTTGCAAAAGCTTCAGAAGGCTGGCTATGGCATCGATGACTTGGTCACGCAGGCATGAGGAATTTGCATACGCTTGCGAAGAAGAAGCATGTCATTGGCATTGAGAATGTCAGATTCCTCAAGGATCACTTATGCGGAGCCTGTGAAGCTGGAAAGATGACCAAGGCTAAGCATCCAGTGAAGACTATCATGACCACCACTCGACCATTTGAATTGCTTCACATGGATCTCTTCGGTACTAATCATTACTCAAAGAAATCACTAATGATGCATCTCCATATGGTCTTGTTATTGTTGATGATTACTCTCGTTACACATGGGTACACATTGTTACTTACAAACATGAAGTGCAGGAAGTCTTCAAACGATTTTCCTCGAGGGCTTCAACCAACTTTGGTGTGAATATCAAGCACATCATAAGTGACAATGGAACTGAGTTCAAGAATTCTGGTCTCGATGACTATCTTGATGAACTTGGTATTACTCATGAGTTATCTGTTCCTTATACTCCTCAGCAAAATGGCGTCGTGGAGCGCAAGAATAGAACTCTTGTTGAGATGGCTCGCACTATGCTTGATGAATACAAGACGCCTCGTCACTTCTAGATTGAGGCAATTTATACTGCATGCCACATCATCAACAGGGTATATCTTCACAAATTCTTCAAGAAGACTGCCTATGAACTCCTACTGAAAAGAAACCCAATGTGAGTTATTTCAAAGTCTTCGGTGCAAAATGTTGGATTAGAGATCCTCATCACAATGCTAAATTTGCACCGAAAGCACATCAAGGTTTTATGCTTGGTTACGGAAAGGACTCGCACACCTACAGAGTCTTCAACAACGTTCTTCACAAGGTTGTTCAAACTGTAGATGTGCAGTTCGATGAAACTGATGGCTCCCAAAGAGAGCACCTACCTTCTATGATAGATGAACCAGCACCTGAGGATTCTATCAAGTTCAAGGCTACTGAGGATGTCATCCCTACCGAAGAATCTGCTGAAGAATTCATTCCAGAACGTGAAGAACGTCGAGCTGATGCACCTGAGAAAAATGCTGAAGAAAATGGTGTTGAAGAAAATGGTGCTGAAGAAAATGATGATCAAATTCCTCGACGACAACCAGCTCATCCTTGCGTTGCAAAAGAAGTGCAAGTGGAGAAGATCATCAATGACATTAGAGCACCAGGTCCTCTCACACGCTCAAAAGCTTCACATTTATCTAACTTTTGTGGGCACTATGCTTTTGTCTCTATTACAGAGCCCACTAAGGTAGATGAAGCATTTCTGGAGCCTGAGTGGATTCAGGCCATGCAAGAGGAATTACATCAATTCAAGCACAACAACGTCTGGGAACTGGTCAAACGTCCAGATCCTCACAAGCACAATATCATTGGCACAAAGTGGATCTACCGCAACAAGCAAGATGAAAATGGCCTTGTGGTGAGGAATAAGGCACGGCTCGTAGGTCAAGGCTACACAGAGGTTGAAGGAATTGATTTCGATGAAACTTTTGCACCTGTTTCTAGACTTGAGGCTATTCGCATATTACTTGCTTATGCTAACCATCATGATATCACTTTATATCAAATGGATGTGAAAAATGCATTCCTCAACGGTAAGCTTGAGGATGAAGTATATGTTGCTCAACCCCCAGGTTTTGAAGATCCTAAGCATCCTGACAAAGTCTTCAGACTCAACAAGGCCCTGTATGGCCTCAAGCAGGTTCCTCAGGCGTGGTATGATACTTTGAAGGAATTCCTCATGAAGAAAGTCTTGAAACCTGGTTCACTCGACCCTACTCTTTTCACTAAATCTTATGATGGTGAACTGTTTGTGTGCCAAATATATGTTGATGATATTACCTTTGGCTGTACTGACCAACATTATAGTGATGAATTTGCCTATATGATGAGTGAAGAATATCAAATGTCTATGATGGGAGAGTTAAAATTCTTCTTAGGTCTTCAAATTTGGCAACAGCGCAATGGCATATTCATATCTCAGGAGAAATACCTCAAGGATGTACTGAGGAAATTCGGCATGCAAGATTGCAAAGGCGTCAAAATTCCTATGCCCACAAATGGCCATCTATGCACTGATGAAAATGGTATTGACTTTGATCATAAGGTATACCGCTCCATGATTGGTTCTTTATTGTACTTATGTGCATCTAGGACCGATATAATGCTTAGTGTTTGCATGTGTGCCCGATTTCAAGCTACACCGAAGGAATCACACCATAAGGCTGTGAAGCATATTCTTCGATATCTAGCTCACACACCAACACTTGGATTATGGTACCCCAAGGGCTTGGCTTTTGATCTCATTGGATATTCTGACTCTGACTATGCTAGTGATCGTGTGGACTGCAAGTCAACATCTGGTACATGTCATTTCCTCGGACGATCTTTGGTCTGTTGGTCCTCGAAGAAACAGAACTGCGTATCACTGTCTACTGCTGAAGCTGAGTACATTGCTGCTGGTTCTTACTGTGCTCAATTGCTATGTATGAAGCAAACTCTCAAGGACTACGGCGTCAACATGAACAATGTGCCTCTTCTCTGTGACAATGAGAGCGCCATCAAGATTGCTCACAACCCAGTTCAGCACTCGAAGACAAAGCACATTCAGATTCGTCATCATTTTCTTCGTGATCATGTGTTGAAGGGCGACATTTCTATTGAGCATGTGAAGACTCAAGAACAGCTAGCCGATATCTTCACAAAGCCCTTGGTTGAGAAGAGATTTAGCAAGTTATGGTGTGAGCTAAATATCTTAGAGTCTTCGAATGTTCTTTGAAAAGGACACTCATCCTAACACTTATGCAAAATTGATGACTTAGATGTGCAACACATGAAGAAACGTTTTTCTTCAGTCAATGAAGAATAACACTCTAAGTGTGAAGAAATTAACGAAGAATTTGATTCTCAGAACCCTACGACAATTGTACGCGGTGTCTGAAATCATCATTCTTATATGGTGGGTCACGCCACCACCAAAAGTTGAAAATCTTCAATTTGAGTTTTTCCTCAGTTTTGAAATTCCTCAGTTGTTCAATTTCTTCAACTTTGCAAAATCTACACTGTTTCTGTTGTTTTTTTATTGGCTATATATATATATATATATATATATATATATATATATATATGAGTTTATGTCCTCTACAGCATTCACTTATTGATATTTCTTCAAGTTGTTTTTTTTGCTAAGTGAATGTGATCGGACCCTTCCCCCTCTATGCTATACTCAACCCAATCTATTCACAAATTCTTCATGAGCGTTCTATTTGAAACTCGTTCAAAATCTTCACTGTGTCCTTGTCAGCTGAATAATTTGCGAACGGAACTTTAACTTATCTTATCCAAAATTTTGGTTTTGCCGCTCAAACCGTTCCACATCCCACGAGGTCTCTTTGGGAGCCATCAGTTTCATCGAAGCTGATACTCTGAACCACTGCACCTTGGATTATGAGATTCATCAGAACAATGTCTTCACTCAACTACAAAGCTGATACTCTGAACCACTGCAGCTACTTGCCTCCGATTGAAGTCCTCAAACGGACACATTCCTCAGCTGATGACAAGGGCAAGGCCACTGCAGTTATAGATGAAGGCATTCGTCCATTGGATGGTCAGTTTCGCAAGGCTGCATCCTACTCAACCAATGACGACTCTGCCACCCATGACTCTGCCGCCAACACAGCCAAGCAAAATCCTCAAGCCACAACACCCAGGGTGATGACTGATCGTGAGCTTCTCCTCAGTCTTCATCAAAAGGTTGATCGCAATCATAAATGGGTCAAGCGACAGTTTGGTTCAATTCTTCACAACATGACCTCAACCCATAATGCAGTGAAGAAAAACCAATACTACCTCCATGAAACCTTCAACCATACCTGGGTTGTTTTGTCTCATGTCTACAGCGAAGAAGGTCTGAAGAAAATGGGTCTCAAGGAAGACTTTGACTGGTCTGCACCTCCACCGAAGAAATACAAGAAGGTCAAGGTTCCTTCCTTGGTGGCCAGCTCCTATTCTTCATCGCGCGACACCGATGAACAGGAGACTTGGACGACACTACGGCAGGCCCAACATCAACAAACGACCCCAACAACGCTGGCGCTCTTTCATGAACTTCATATTCTTCAGGGGCGTTAGTCCTCATTTTTTGATCCTTTTTGTCATTCGATGACAAAGGGGGAGACATTTGAGTTAGTCTTCAAGCGGGTCTATTATATGGGCATTTTTTTGCTAAGTTACAACTCTCGTTTTTCTGATGACTTTGCTGGATCGAGTTGTAAACTTAAACTCTATGGTGACTTGATACTTTTGCTGTGTTCTTCTGCATGCTTATTCCTCGTTAATGTTAATGCATGCACGCTGAATTACATCAGTCACCATATTTCATCATGCATTTCAAATTCTTCATATTATATGTCAAATGCACGTATGAATTACAAGATATAGGGGGAGATCTCCATGATTCAACTCTTCAAGTGTGCATTGCTTCAAAAGCAAATTCCTCACTATGCACATCTTCAGGGGGAGTTCTTCTATATCTTGCGATCAAATTCCTCAATATCAGTATTTACACTTCATATGTTTAACCCCATTGAAAACTTAACCTATATTGTCATCGATCACCAAAAAGGGGGAGATTGTAAGTGCATCTCGTGACCCTTAGTGTTGTTGGTGTATTGAAGAGTTATGGGTTAAGGGACTAATGAGTTTATGAGTGTACACAGGTCTATAAGTCTATGAGGAGTTTGATATTTACTGAGAAAGTCGACCCTAAAATGAAGTTCTTCGATCAAGACTTTGGATTTCAAGACTTTGAAAGTGAAGAAATTGGTGTGACCTTGAAGACTTAGTATTCATTTGAGGAACATGAAGCGTGAAGACTTTTGTTTTCGTAGTTTCATTTTCTCTTTCTTGAGTCATAGGAAACACCATACTAATAAAGGTGGTCGAGGAAATACTAAGGAAAGATTTCCAAGTGATGCTCAACTCAAAATCCTACACCTACCAATCCCCTCGAGCGAAGCCATTGGAAATCTCATACAGTTCAGTCAATTTCTTCACTGACAGAGACGAAGTTCTTCTGGTTGCTGAGGAATTTGTTCTGACTGAGGAGTTAGGAATTCGCCAGTGCGGATTGCCTACACAGTGAGGAACATGATGGCCCTGAGGAATTTGAGCCTCAAATTTTCGACCGTTGCTGTGCTATGCGCCAGCTGTCCCAAAATATCTACCCACCTAACGGTCATTTCATTGAAGGGCATTTATGTCTTATCATGTCGAGCAGCTCCCTAGGCTATAAATATCCGCCCCCTACAACCACTAGCTGGTTGGCTGCTCCGAGAGAAACTGACACTTGTCATTTGAGAGCATCCCATCCTCCGAGGACTTAGTGAAAATTATCAAGTGAGGAAAACCCAAACCCAAACACCTACAAACCCAAAGTGATTGAGCATCACTGAAGAGATTGATCCTGTGTGGATCCGACGCTTGTTACCTTTGAAGACTGTGCTTCTTCCAGACGGTTAGGCGTCATGGTCTAGAGCATCCAAGAGGAATTGTGGATCGCCGAGTGACCGAGTTTGTGAAGGTTCGGAAGTCACCTGAAGACTTACAAGAGTGATTGGACGAGGTCTGTGTGAGCTTAGTTCAAGGAGAATATGGTGAGGACTGTGTGTCCTTAGGTTTAAATATCTAGCCGCTCCAACCAGATGTACAACTGAGACAACAGTTGGAACTGGTCTACCAAATCATTGTCTTCACCAAGCCAACTGGTTCTATTTCCTCAACTCTTTCATTTCCTTATTACTGTGTTGTGTGCTTGTCATATCTGTGTTTGAAGACTTTGACTGAAGACTTTCTCAATTTCCTCAGTTCAAATTCTTCAGTCTGTTTGTCTTCATCCTGTGTTATCCTATGATTACGCTTTCTGTACTCTGTGCTTGTCTTCATTTCATCATGATGACTATGCTTGTATTCTGTTGTGTTTACTATTGAGTACTTATTCTGTTGCAAGTAGTTCTTCGCTTAGGAATTTCCTCACCGGCAAATTCCTCAGTGAATAATTCATAAAAATCGACTATTCACCCCCCTCTAGTTGATATAAAGCACTTTCAACACACCATTACGCTGTGGTGTTCTAGGTGGCGTGAGTTGTGAAACAATTCCACATTGTCTTAAATGTGTGCCAAACTCGTAACTCAGATATTCACCTCCACGATCAGATCGTAGAAATTTTATGTTCTTGTTGCGTTGATTCTCTACTTCACTCTGAAACTGCTTGAACTTTTCAAATGTTTCAGACTTGTGTTCGTTAAGTAAATATACTTGTCGGTGTCAAAACCGGCGGATCTCGGGTAGGGGGTCCCGTACTGTGCGTCTAGGCGGATGGTAACAGGAGACAAGGGACATGATGTTTTTACCCAGGTTCGGGCCCTCTCGATGGAGGTAAAACCCTACTCACCGCTTGATTTATATTGATGATATGGGTAGTACAAGAGTAGATCTACCACGATATCGTAGAGGCTAAACCCTAGAAGCTAGCCTATGGTATGATTGTTGTTCGTCTCACGGACTAAAACCCTCCGGTTTATATAGACATCGGAGAGGGCTAGGGTTACACAGAGTCGGTTACAATGGGAGGAGATCTAAATATCCGTATCGCCAAGCTTGCCTTCCATGCCAAGGAAAGTCCCATACGGACACGGGACGAAGTCTTCAATCTTGTATCTTCATAGTCCGGGAGTCTGGCCAAAGGTTATAGTCCGGCCATCCGGACACCCCCTAATCCAGGACTCCCTCAGTAGCCCCTGAACCAGGCTTCAAGGACGATGAGTCCGGCGCGCAGATTGTCTTCGACATTGCAAGGCGGGTTCCTACTCCGAATACTTCATAGAAGATTTTGAACACAAGGATAGTGTCCGGCTCTGCAAAATAAGTTCCACATACCACCGTAGAGAGAATAATATTTAAACAAATCCAATCACGACGTATTCCGCAGCGTGACATCACGCCACCACCAAGCCTTTATTCAATCGTTTTTACTGCTCCACCTCAACACTTAGCGAGGCGGTTTCCTTGGCACGCCTTGTCGGGCAGAGATCGTGTCCCCTTATTCCGGGATTCTCATCAATACGGGCGTGGGTAACCCAACCGTGCCATTAATTACGGCGCTTGGGAGATAAGTGAGTTTTACCAGGCGGGTGGGGACGTGCGGTCTCGTCCGCCCATATAAGGGGATAAGGATCCACCTTTTTCATCTACGCCTTCTTCCTCCTTTGCTTATCCATTTTCACAAGACTCGAGTTCCAAAGGCCCAAGTCCGCACATCCCACCTCAACCTTCTCCAGCCATGTCCGGAGCGGGAGGCAAGTGGATGGTCTCCTCCGTCACGGAGGGACACATCAAGAAGCTGAGGAAAGCCGGATACTTGTCCAATGACATCGCGCACCGGCTCCTGCATAAGGGGCAGCTCATCCCCACTCCTGTGCCCCATGAGAGGGTGGTGTTCCTCACCCATTTCCTCCATGGACTAGGTTTCCCACTTCACCCATTTGTCCGGGGCTCATGTTCTACTACGGCCTGGATTTCCACGATCCGCCCCGAACTTCATCCTCAACATTTCGGGCGTTCATCATCGTGTGCGAGGCCTTCCTCCGCATCCAGCCCCACTTCGGTTTATGGTGAAGACCTTCAATGTCAAGCCAAGGTAGTGGGCGGCCGCCAAGCGGAGTGCGGAGGTGCCATGGTGGGCAAGATGCCCAACGCCCCTATGGCCCGAGGGCTCCTTCAGAGAGACCATAAAGGGGTGGAAATCGGGTGGTTCTACATCACCGAGCCGCGTGACTGAATGGGCAGCGCCCCGAATTCGATCCGCATCCCCACGCCGTCTCACTTCCTGGAAAGAGAAGGGCCTGTCGTGGGGTGATTTGGAAGAGCTGACCGGACTCCAAACTCAAGGCCCAAAACCTGGTGAGCAAGAAGCTCAAACTCGTCAACGTAGTCCAGGTCATGCTCATCCGCCGGATCCTCCCATGCCAACAACGGGCTTTTAGCTTGTGGGAGTTTAATCCGGCACAACACCGAACCCTGAGCCGGCTCTTCGACACTATGTACGAAGATGCCTGGAAGGTGCTGTTCAAGGGCACCGAGGCTCCCGTGATCCGCCATCGAGGATCGCGGATTCAAAGACGCTGACATCAAGCCAACGCGTAGGCTGTTTTACCCTTTACGGGATACTTGTTTCCATAGTTTGATTCTATGCGGGATCTAAACTCCCTTACCTTTGACAGGATTGGCAGAAGACGTCCGGGCAGATTGACTGTCCGGATCCCTTGCCCGAAGACCCAGCGGATGCCCGCTTAACGGGGCTGCTGGTTCTGGCACCTTACGTGGTGCCGGAGAAGAAGGCCAAGAAGAAGGCCACGGGAACTCGAAAGAGTTCACGGCGCCTGGTGGTGTCGAACTCATCGTCCGATGACTCCGAGGTGGACTCCTCCCACGAAAATGAGGAGAAGGAAAGAGAGGTCTCTCCTCTAGCGGGGAGAGAGAAGAAAAGGAAGGCCGCCCCAACTGGGGGGGGGGGGGGGGCGGAGGGTCCAAGAAGGGAGGACCCAGCCAACGGTTTACACCCCCACCGCCCACGCCAGTGAAGAGGAGTGGCCAACCAGGGCCAACCCCCGGGCCAAATCGTAATTATCCAGATACCGTAATAACTCATGGCGTTCCTTTGTTGCACAAGTATCTTGACGCCGAATATAATCATGCAGTCCGCCCGAGCCTGTGTCGGCGTGTCGTCAGCGGCTCCTTAAGCTCGTCGGATGTGAATAGCACTTCACTTCCGGCCGCCTCCTCCTCGGCGGATGATGCCGAGGTGGAGTCCCAAAAGGGTCCAAGCCAGAGGAGGTGGTCTGGAGGCACCGCAAGGCGACCTCCGGGACTCCAGCAAAGGGACAAAACTCCCAAGGGCTCCAAGTCCGCCCTGGGCCGGATAACCGCACCGGAACCTTCAGTGGTTCCGAGTTCGCAGCGCCCCTAGTAAGAAGGGCAAGACTACGACGCCGGTGACCTCCGTCCAACCGGAGGCACCGGATAATCTGTTGGAGGTGCTTAACAGCGCCTCCATCGACGAGGAGCACCGTACTATTATGAGTGTGGTGATCCGGAAGGTTCAGTCCGCCAAGGGCGGGCTGACTGAAGCCTGTGTCAGCCTTCTAACAGGCTTTGAGGTATGTATTTAAGATATGTAAAAATATTACAAGACAGACAGAGCCCCGATGCTCAGTTTGGTGTTCGGAAAGAAAAGCCGAACCGAGGATCAAAAGATATACGCAGGAGTCTAACATAAGTATGTCAATATGGGAATGCAGGCTGCGCTGCTAACCTCTCGCCAGACCGATCATGGAGGTCGATGCATTGAAGCAGTAGCCTCGAGCGGTCCGAGAACGAGCTCGGCCTTGCCAAGAAGCAGCTCGAGGACAAGGAAGGTAAGTAATACCTTATGTAAGTATATAAAAAAGATGTGGTTGCAAAAAATGACATGACCAACATGAGTATGGCAGGGGCCACAACCCAGGTGGCAACCTTGAAGGAAGCGCTGTCCAAGGCCGAAGAAAATGCGGCCGTGGAGCATATCGAGCGAGAAAAGCAGGAGGCGCGGGTGGTGGAGGTGCAGCAAGAGCTCCAGGCTCTCATGGAAAAACACGAGAGTTTGGAGCTTGACTCAAAGACTCGAGAGTCCGAGCTCGCCTCGGCACTTGTGAGCGCCAAATCTGCTAAGGCCGAAGCCCAAAAAGCCCTCCAGGAAATTGAGGCGATGAAGAAGATATCGGCGGGTAAGGCATTCTTTATGCAAAGCAAGCATGTGAAAGTGAATTACTTGTTACTTACCCGAGCCCGGAGCTCTCCAGGAGCATTCGCAGATCTTCCCCGCAGTGTGTCCGACGCTGCTGCATACTACCGAGCCGAGGAAGGGAGCTCGACGGAGAAGGTGTTGTGGTCTCAGTATGCTAAGGCCGGACACCCGGTGCCCTTGAGCGACCAGCTGAAGCAGCTGGTCGAGCTTCATAAGGTGGCCGAACAGGCCATGAAGGGTCTCATAGTCCGGCTATGGCCTGGGGAGGCCATTCACAGGAGCTACTTGGCCGGGTGAGGGGGCCGGTGGATGCTCGCCCATGGCTTGAAGTCATCAAGCGCTCAGATGCATCGAAGGTGCCCGTGCTAAAGTGCACTGGGGCAAGATGGACGCTGAGAAGCTTGTGACGGACGGACCACCGCCGGGCAAGGAGCATCGCAAGCCCGAAATGTATTATGAGGGCGTCCTGAAGGGTGCCCGCCTTATAGCGGATGAATGCTCCAAAGATGTAATTTCTGAGTAAACTCGCATTTGTGATCCTGAACGCTGAAAACTTGTTCATATGCGCTAAGCAACGCTTTTGAATTTAAAAATTACCTTCTGGGCGAGTCGTCGGCTTCTGCCCCCATGCCACGAGTGCTGGGGTGTTGGGGATAAACTTGAGCGCTCTTTTTCCCATTCTTGTGTCCTTCGAGGGAGGCGCTCAACACAATGAACAAGGCAATCGGACTATAATGCTTGAACACTCTCACTTAGCCATATAATTCTATAATTTTAAATTTCGGCGAAGCCCCTAGTATTTGGAAGACCAAGTTCGGGGCGCTATCCACGCCTAGGCCGGACAAAGCCGACTCCTCGCTCTAGGCGGCATAAGTCTTTAGGGACTCGAAAACCTCTCGAACAGCGACCAGCTCTTGCCCTATCATGACGGTCAGTTTTAGCTTTCTCCACTGAGGTGCTTAGCCCAGCTCAACCGGGGCACAATCGCAGTGGTTCTCCCAGCGCTACCTTAGCCGATATAACGGAACGTAAGGTACCAAAACATGGGTGCAGGGCAAACCCAACTATTGACCCAAGACATGATTCGGAGCCGATGCATATAATGCTATAAGTTCGTGGTGCCGAACTTGTGAAAGTGTTCGGACTTATCACACCGTATTTTGGGGTACTTAAGCCCCTGGTGTATTTGGCCGTACCAAAGTGTACGGGTGCAACATGTCATTAATGAACATATATACGTAAAAAGGAATGCAATAATAGACAAAAGCTATGTATTGTTTATTCGAAAAGGCTGCGGTAAAAGCAGAACAATACAAATAGTGCGATAAGCAAGAGATGGGACTATTTGACATGTCTCCCTCCAGGGGCGAGCTGCGGGATGATATGTGAACCAAGTATACTGCTCGTTACAGAGACCACCTGGACACTCGACGTAGCTTTCTGCCTACCTGGCTGTTGCATCGTGTGTTTGGCGATTGTACTGCCGGATAGGCCTTCCGAGAGTGGAACTCAAAGTAAGAAAAAAAGATTGACAAAATCGAGCCCCTAGTGCGGTTGAGCCGCATTTTGGGCATGCCGTGGTCGTGCCCTCCCCTATGCCCATGATATTTCCATAGCGTAATTATGTACGCGTAGTAATCTGGTTTCGCAATTTCGCGAGGGCTGGGGTTAGCCGCATTGCTACGCTGCGTCCGAACGCGCTGTGGTCTTGTTGTTGGTTACTCCGGCGCGCTTGACGGTGTCCGGACGCTTAATAGCCAGATCGAGAATTGCCTCGAGAGGCTACTTTGTACTTCGGCCGCGAGGGCCGCCGTATGCTCCTCCGTTCGGAGAGAGTGTTCGGTGTTTCCATTGACCGTAATGACTCCTCGAGGGCCTGGCATCTTGAGCTTTAGGTATGCGTAGTGCGGCACCGCATTGAACTTTTCAAATGCGGTTCGTCCGAGCAGCGCGTGATAGCCACTGCGGAACGGGACTATGTCGAAGATTAACTCCTCGCTTTGGAAATTATGTGGCTTAGGTCATCGACGTCTGGTGGTCGCACATAGGTGCCCTGGAAATTGTCGAGGAATGCGGCTTCCAGGTCCTCCCAACAACCAATTGACTCTGCTGGCAAGCTGTTAAGCCAATGCCGAGCTGGTCCTTTAAGCTTGAGTGGGAGGTATTTGATGGCGTGTAGATCATCACCGCGGGCCATGTGGATATGAAGGAGATAATCCTCGATCCATACTGCAGGATCTGTTGTGCCATCATATGATTCGTTGTTTACGGGTTTGAAACCCTCGGGGATTTGATGATCCATTACTTCATCTGTGAAGCATAGTGGGTGTGCGGCGCCTCTGTACTGGGCTATATCACGACGTAGCTCAAATGAGATTTGTCTATTGTGTTCGGCCCAGCCGGAATTGCCATATCAGGCGTGACGGTTACCGTCACGCGTCGTGGGGCGCCCACGCGATCCGTAGATCGATCTTGTTTGCCTTGCCTTGTCCTCCAATATATCTCGCAGGTCTGGCGCATTTCCCCGTGCCTTGGTATTCTTTGAGCGACGCCGGGGTGCGGCTTGAGTGGAGGGCCGAGAGGCCTCTCTGTCGCGGCCATGAGGTGGCCGGTCAGCCACGTCGTGCACTGGTGATGTAGGTTTAGGTGCTTCCTCCTCTAATCGGGGTAGCAGCCTGCACTTTGGGTAGCTCTTGGAGGGGCGTTCGAGTTCGTACTCTTCGGCCGCAAGGACTTCATTCCATCTATCGGCTAGCAAGTCTTGGTCAGCTCTAAGCTGTTGCTATTTTTTCTTGAGGCTGCTCGCCGTGGCTATAAGCCTGCGGTTGAAACGCTCTTGTTCGACGGGATCCTCAGGCACGCCAAATTTGTCGTCGTCGAGACTTGCCTCGTCTTCGGAGGGAGGCATGTAATTATCGTCTTCTACCTCTCTGTCTGTCGCTCTCTCATGAGGGCTGGCTTCTCCATCCTCCTGTGCTGAATCCTGCTGGAGGGGGTTGTCTTCGGCACTGTCCGGGGTGTTATTATCTCCCGTGCCGGAATCGCCGTTTTTGCTTTGGTGGGCTTAGGCTGCTTCTTGGAGGGGTCATCCTCCGTTGTTCCATCGCCATTCCCTTCTTTTGGGGTGTCCACCATGTATATGTCAGACGACGAGGTGGCCTTCCAGTGCCCTGTAGGCGCTGGTTCTTGGTCGTCTCCTGCATCGGCGTCCATACCGTCGTTGTCTTCGGAGTCAAAGTCGAGCATGTCGGTTAAATCATCAACAGTGGCTACGAACTGGGTGGTGGGTGGGCTTTGAATTTCTTCGTTGTCCGCATCCCAACCTTGTTGACCATAGTCCAGCCATGGCTCTCGTGATAAAGAGAGAGACTTTAGTGAGTTCAGGATGTCATCGAAGGGCGAGTGCTGAAAGATGTCCGCGGCGGCGAACTCCATGATCGGTGCCCAATCAGATTCGATTGGCGGTAGCGGAGGGTTGAGTCCGGAGAGGAGTCCGGCACCTTGGAGTCACGAGCTTCGCAAAGGACAAGGCTGGTGTTCAGCTCGATCGCCGTAGAGATTGCAGCCCCCGAGGCGGTGTCCAGCCACCCGTCCTCGATTGGCGCAGTCGGCCCCGAACTAAGTGTCGGAGCGGACGCTGGTGCGGCCTTCAGGGCACTGTTCAGTGGCAGAGCTAGATCATGCCCATCGTGAAAGTGCGGCGCGCTCGGCTGTGGCTCGAACCCGTCGAAGATCAAGTCTCCGCGGACGTCAGCCGTGTAGTTCAAACCTCCAAATCTGACCTGATGGCCAGGGTCGTAGCTTTCGATCTGCTCCAGATGGCCAAGCGAAATGGCCCGCAGTGCCGCCGAATACGAAGATCTGTCCGGGGAGAAAAGTCTCACCCTGGACCGCATCGTTGTTGATGATCGGAGGAGCCATCGGGCCTAAAGATGACGACGTAGGAACTCTCAATGAAAGCACCAATGTCGATTGTCAAAACCGCGGATCTCGGTAGGGGGTCCCGAATCGTGCCTAGGCGGATGGTAACAGGAGACAAGGGACACGATGTTTTTACCAGGTTCGGGCCCTCTCGATGGAGGTAAAACCCTACTCCTTCTTGATTAATATTGATGATATGGGTAGTACAAGAGTAGATCTACCACGAGATCAGAGAGGCTAAACCCTAGAAGCTAGCCTATGGTATGATTGTTGTTCGTCCTACGGACTAAAACCCTCCGGTTTATATAGACACTGGAGAGGGCTAGGGTTACACAAAGTCGGTTACAATGGGCGGAGATCTACATATCCGTATCGCCAAGCTTGCCTTCCATGCCAAGGAAAGTCCCATCCGGACACGGGACGAAGTCTTCAATCTTGTATCTTCATAGTCTGGGAGTCCGGCCAAAGGTTATAGTCCGGCCATCCGGACACCCCCTAATCCAGGACTCCCTCAATACTCATATCTACTTAAGTCATCTGTGAAGGTTAAGAAATAACGATATCCACCACGTGCTTCAACAGTCATCGGACCACATACATCGGTATGTATTATTTTCGACAAGTCACTTGCCCGCTCCATTTTACCGGAAAATGGGGTTTTAGTCATCTTGCCCACGAAGCATGGTTCACATGTTTTGAATGATTCATAATCAAATAATTCCAAAAATCCATCAACATTGAGTTTCTTCATATGCCTATATTATAACTAATATCACCGATCATAGTCTAGCAATTAGAGGATATGACTTAACAACAGATACTTGGCTAAGGCCAGGCTTCAAGAGTTGGAGCATCCGAAATACAACTAAAAGTGACCGTCGAACCATAGTTGTCCCTACAAATGACTGTCGCAGCTCCACTGTCCTTCACATCTTGAGATATATCTTACAACCTTGTACTTCCATTGTTTTTATTTACTTCGTGTAGCGACCCGACCCAAATGGATCGAAGTCTCTGTGCTTAAGTGTCATCCCTGGATCGGTATGCTGACACACACAATACTCAAGGATTTATAACAGCGTGCAATCACATGTAAAAGTAACGTAAATACTATTACCTCATCCATAGCGGGAGTAACAACAAAGTTGTGGAGTTCCCAACAACGCCAACGGCAAAGTTGAGTGTAGACATTGTAACCCTAACGTATCACTTACTCGTCGTAAGAATCCTGCAACATGAGACATTGCAGCCATGTAGGCCAATGCATTGAATGTACTGGGAAATTCACACCATAGGATAGTGATGAATAATAACTACTTCTATATGCATTTTTGGCTGGTGGAGGCTCTAAGTTTAATTTTGCATAAAGCCAATTTTTTCCTACAACAAAGGAATAAAATTTATTTTTCTACCAAGTTGACGCCATTATTGAGATGGTTCCTCAAACTCAATCCTAGAATAATAATTATAACCCAACAATTTCATTAAGTAAAGTGATGAGATCAAATCAATAATTCAAATACCAGATACTCAAGATGTCCATAACCGGGGACACGGCTAATCATGATTAGTTTGTACACTCTGCAGAGGTTTGCGCACTTTTCCCCACAAGACTCAATCTCCTCCATTGAATTTCTCGCACTACATGATGTTTGAGAAACGGATGATCGAGAAAGAGCCTACCACTAAAAGAGGACACACAGCATACTCAACTATTCCAGAGCCCATAATGGCTTGTGGCTGCACACGAAAGTTTCTAGGATGAATAATCTTATGATCCCTTTGAGCCTGGGTGGCATTCCATAGGGTGATCACACGGGTACTATAGGATCCCCTTGGGCAAGCACTGGGTTCTCCAGGTGCCCGGGCAAACCACTGGGTGCTCCAGGGTGCCCCAACCATTCCACCCAGATGTGTATTAAAGTAGCCACCTTGAGTTTCCCTTAGTTAATATTACTCTCGCAACTTTCATGAATCTCACATACCAATCCACATCTACGAGCATAGCAAAAGAAGAATAAGCACAACGTATACTACCCGGGGTTGATAAAAGTCAATAGGTTCCTACCTCATCAACTACTTCCCAATACCCACATGTTATCAAGTCCTAATCATGCAATGTTTGAGGATTGAAACTAATGCATAAAAACTTGGTAATAAAGGGGTTTGATCAAATTGTGAACTTGCCTTGTACTATTGATGAAGATCCTTCGCACTCATAATTCCTGATAGTTCTACTCGTCACACTCCGTTCAATCTATCGTGAGCAAGCAATTGCATACATAAGCACTCATGCAAAACAATCGAAGAAAAGATCTCGAAAAACTTCGAAAACAAGCAATTAACTCTTGCAACAGAAAACAATTTCTAACAGTACCAAAATTGGGCGGATTTGGTCTTATCAGAAAGTTTAAGTCAAGTGCTTCAATTAGCAAAATGAATCAATTAAATTGGAGTTATAAAACTCAAGTTACGATCAAAAGAAGATTCAAATTCAAATCGGCTTGAACCAAATTTTAAATATTTCAAAATTTATGTTTGATTTGGATTACTGGATAGAAGAGATCGCAACAAAGAGATTGGCATTGGTTTCATCTAATTCTGACTAACGAGCAAAAAGTAATGCTAGATCGAAGTCTAGGGGCTAAACTGGAAAATAGATAATCGCGGATAGGTCCCTGACTAAAACTAACAGAAAAAAAAAACAAAACAACGAACGTTCGTTATAGAAACCTAACGAACGAAAACCGTTCGCCATCAGAGACTAATGCATTTAACGCCCGCTAACTAAACTAACCTAATAATAAACCGGGTTTTTGAAAAAAAAACGAAAACGAAAACCGGGTCGGGGTTATACCGGTTCGGCCGGTTCGGCGAGGAAAAACCGATGGCGACGATTGACGGTAGCGGCGGCTTCGGCGATGGTTGGCGGTGGCGCTGGCGGCTGCGGCGGGGCAAGGCGCGGGCGGCGACGCAGGCGAGCGGCGAGGTGGGGCGGCGGCTACGACGGCGGCGGTATGATCTGCAGCGGCGGCGAGAGGCGGCGGTATGATCTGCAGCGGCGGCGAGAGGCGGCGGCTAACGAGGGGAGAGGGGCGGCCGGGCCTCGCCTTTTAAAGGCCGGGGGCGGGCGGGTTGGGGAAGGGGCGACGGCGACCGTGTCGGTGCCGGACTCCGGCCGAAGTCCCGCTCGGGCACGCGAGGAAGAAGACGGCGCGGGTGTCTGGGCTGCGGCCTGGCCCGGTTGGCTGCGGCTTCTCTTTTCTCTTTTTTTAAAGAAACACAGATAGAAAAATAATAAAAAACGAAATATAAAAATAATGTATGCATATAATATATCAAAATTTTCAGAAAAATATTTTCTACAACATGAACATTTTCCTAGCATCAAATAGATTCCACAAAAATTTAAAGAAAGCAAAGAGTGCTACTTTTGCAATAAAACCCAATAAAAATCATTTTAAAAATACCAAAATGATTTCAAATTTATTTCTCTCCAATTTTCTACTATAGGGAATCATTTTACCTTATTTTCCATATATTTTATTTTTAGATAAAAATAACTTGAAAAATAAACCAAATAACTACAAATTGAAAATAATTTCAAAGGGACTTTAAATTTGATTCTTTTAAACTCCCAACTCATATTTCATATGATTTGAAGAAGTCATTTTATCTTCTCTCATGAAAATCATTGAGTTGCATAAAGTTTCTGAATTGGAAATATTTCCAAATGGAATTCAAATCTTTTCAAAACCCTTTTCATTTATAATGGAAGAAGTCATGTCATCTTCTCTCTAGGGCTTTGTATCTGAAAAGAATTTGAATTCATGGAGATCAAAAAGGCAAGATGAAAGTTTGGGAAAGTCCTTTTATTCCCTCTCATTTAACTTTCATAAAGTTTCTAATTTCACTCAATTTGACACAAGCAACCACACCACAATTAAAGAATCATCCAAAACTATTTATTTAATATAACATTCCAAAATTTAGAATTTTGGGATGTTACACTTCGCATATTAGCTTTGTCTTGAGTTATTTTTTTAAAAAAAATTGACCAAATTTGTACAAAAAAATTAATACCCACAATACCATTAAAATCATCATTCAATATATTTTCATACGATATATATTTTTTGTTTTGAAAGTTTAGATTAGTTAGGTGGTATCAATTAGCCTAACTGGACTTATTCTAACACTAAAATGGAAAAAATAGTTTTTGGGAGTGAGCCCTAGACACTGGATCGAAGGGAGTAGCTATTAATGTGAGATTTATTGAAGCGTTTCATAAAGACAGATTTGCGTGATGATTGGCTTTTTATGGTTCAAATTATTTGCCTAGTCCTATATTTTTGCACCTAAATTGCGATGCTCCTCCTGAAATGCCCACAGTACACCTGGATGGGGGAGTACAAGAATCGGATTGAGGTCGTGAGGGCATCTCCAACGGCAGCCAGTAAATTTCCTCTCGCACCCATCTGCGGCAGGGGGACTAGTCCGCGGACACGGATGCGAGAGGACGCCATCCAACCGTATCATGTATATGTCCATTAGTAAATTCAAATTAAATGTACTCTGGTCCACTCAACGCGCCAGATCGCATCCCCGATCACAACCAAAAAGAGGCAAAATTCCTTAGCTTTTATATGCCCAAATCCAAAAGAACATCAGTCCCTTAGTCCATACATTTAGGTCCTGCCAGACTGGCAATCCCAGCCAGGTGCTCTCCGATCAAGGAGGTGTCATCGCTACTGTGTAAGCAGCCTCCGCGTCCGCGTCTGCCTCTGTCGCGTCCTCATCGTCCGCCGGCGCCAACTGATTTCTCTGCCACTACGACATCTAGTAGCGGACGGATTGCACGATGATTCTTGCATCGACGTCCAAAGAGTCTTCATTCAAGGTCAACATCTTGGAGTCCTCCGCATTGGCGGCGATCTTCACCCTCTTTTCCTCGAGTGTGACCTTCCTCTTCTCGATCATGGTCCTCCTCTCTTCGAGCTTGATCTTCTTGTCCGTCGCCTCCATCAACAATTTGAACCTCTCCGCCTTCCTCCCCCCTTGATTTCCGAGCGCGTCACGCATGCCTCCTCCTTCTTCACCAAGATGTCCTCGAACTTCTTCGTCAGCTTCGCCATCGCACCTTCTCGCTTCGCCTCTCCTCCTCCCACTTCTTCCTCAGAAATTTCTTTAACCTTGTTTGGCAGTTCTTAGGTTGGGTCGGTAGGGTCGTCGGTTTCTTCGTCTCGTTGACTTGGTCGACGGTCTTGGCAATAAAAAGGTTCCACTTGGGTTTCCCATTCAACTTCAACCAACAATGCATGACGGTGAAGGACTTCTTCTCCAACTTCTTGTACACCACACAAGCACGAGTAGGATACAAAGTGAAACATTATCGACAATGCATATTTGTCTAGTAAGCAACAAAAACAATACATGTCCGGCTAGTGATAAAAAAACTAAAGCATAAATGGCTAGTGATCAACTTACTTGCTCGGTGATTTCTGCACCGCTAGGCCACTGTGCGATGAGATGCTTCAAGTGCCCGCGATACTTGGACACTACCTGTTGGATGGTGTACCATCGATGGTTGAGGGACTTCCATTCAAGGTTGCGGATGACCGCGTCCGAGTAGCGCACGAAATTCTTGTGTTCATGGTATCATATGTGAATGTTCCTCCAAAAGGTTGTGCCCTTTTGCTCCGTGCCATGGAGAGGATAGAGGCTAGTAGCCAACCATGCATCACAAAATAGCTCGTCCTCCCACATGTTGAAGCTTTCTTCTCTACCTTTCTTCTTCGGATCACTGGTTGTACCATCCGGATCATTGTCCTCGCCGTCCTCCTCCTCCTCCCCCTCAGGTTGTTTCTCTCCGGCGACCCAATGTTTTTGTTGCCGTGTGCCATCATCGGTCTGGGTGTAGGACTGTTGCGTGGCCGTCTGGGTGTAGGACTCTTGCTGCTGGTATTTGCTGGACTGGCTGGGATATGAGTCTTCCACCTTCCCGTCCTCATAGCCCCCTCCTCCTCCGTCGCCTTCGTCGTGGATTATGTGGAGCATCTCCCTGTCCGCGTCGTATGTCGGCTCCTTCGCTCTCGGCATTGCAGCAAACAACGTGCGGACACCCATCTGTTCCCCCCGTCATCCTCACTTGGACGGGCTGTGGTGAAGAATACTCAGAGAAAAGCGGCGCCGCGTTAATGTCAATGATGTAAGGAATCGTACCGGCGGGGGTTGCGAGCTTCTTAGCGTAGTAGTAGTGCGGAGGCTTGTAAGGCTCCGGCCATGGCACCGTCTGTACTATGGGCGCGTGAAGGAAATATGCCCTAGAGGCAATAATAAAGTTGTTATTTATATTTCCTTATATCATGATAAATGTTTATTATTCATGCTAGAATTGTATTAACCAGAAACTTGATACATGTGTGAATACATAGACAAAACACAGTGTCCCTAGTAAGCCTCTACTAGACTAGCTCGTTAATCAAAGATGGTTAAGTTTCCTAACCATAGACATGTGTTGTCATTTGATGAATGTGATCACATCATTAGGAGAATTATGTGATGGACAAGACCCATCCGTTAGCTTAGCATAATTATCGTTAAGTTTTATTGCTATTGCTTTCTTCATGACTTATATATATTCCTTTGACTATGAGATTATGCAACTCCCGCATACCGGAGGAATACCTTGTGTGCTATCAAACGTCACAACGTAACTGGGTGATTATAAAGATGCTCTACAGGTATCTCCGAAGGTGTTTTGTTGGGTTGGCATAGATCGAGATTAGGATTTGTCACTCTGAGTATCAGAGAGGTATCTCTGGGCCCTCTCGGTAATGCACATCACTATAAGCCTTCCAAGCAATGTGACTAATGAGTTAGTTGCGGGATAATGCATTACAGAACGAGTAAAGAGACTTGCCGGTAAGGATATTGAACTAGGTATGAAGATACCGACGATCGAATCTCGGGAAAGTAACATACCGATGACAAAGGGAATAACGTATGTTGTCATTACGGTTCGACCGATAAAGATCTTCGTAGAATATGTGGGAGCCAATATGAGCATCCAGGTTCCTCTATTGGTTATTGACCGGAGAGGAGTCGCGGTCATGTCTACATAGTTCTCGAACCCGTAGGGTCCGCATGCTTAACGTTCGATGACAATTTGTATTATATGAGTTATGTGATTTGGTGACTGAATATTGTTCGGAGTCCCGGATGAGATTACAGACATGACGAGGAGTCTCGAAATGGCCGAGAGGTAAAGATTGATATATTGGATAATAGTATTCGGACACCGGAAGTGTTCCGGAATGTACCGGGTACATATCAAAGTACTGGGGGTGTTACCGGAACCCCCCGGGGGAAGATATGGGCCATAGGAGGGATGCACACCAGCCCACAAGGGGTGGCGCCCCCCCCCAAGGAAGCAGGACGAATAAGATTAGGGGAGGGGGCGGTGCCCCCCTCTTTCCCTTCTCCCCCTCTCTCTTCCCCTCTTTCCCTTTCCGGTAAAAGGAAAAGGGGGGCCGAATCCAACTAGGAGCCCAAGTAGGATTCCTCTACTTGGGCACGCCTAGGGCTGGCTCCCTCCCCCTCCCTCCTTTATATACGTGGGGAGGGGGCACCTAGAACACACATAACCTATTCCTAACCGTGTGAGGCGCCCCTCTCTAGAGTTTACGCCTCCGGTCATATTCACGTAGTGCTTTGGAGAAGCCCTGCGCGGATCACTTCACCATCACCGTCACCACACCGTCATGCTGACGGAACTCTCCCTCGACACTTTGCTGGATTAATACTCCGAGGGACGTCTGTTGGGGAACGTAGTATTTCAAAAAAATTCTACGATCACGCAAGATCTATCTAGGAGAAGCATAGCAAAGAGCGGGGAGAGTGTGTCCACGTACCCTCGTAGACCGAAAGCGTAAGCGTTTAGTAACGCGGTTGATGTAGTCGAACGTCTTTGCAATCCAACCGATCCAAGCACCGAACATACAACACCTCCGTGTTCAGCACACGTTCAGCTTGATGACGTCCCTCGAGCTCTTGATCCAGTTGAGGCCGAGGGAGAGTTCCGCCAGCAGGACGGCGTGGTGACGATGATGATGAAGTTACCGGCGCAGGGCTTCTCCTAAGCACTACGACGATATGACCGAGGTGTGTAACTGTGGAGGGGGGCACCGCACACGGCTAAGAGATTGTCTGTTGTCCTATTTGGGTTCCCCCTGGCCACGTATATAAAGGAGGGAGGGAGAGAGGAGGCCGGCCAGGTTGGGCGTGCCAGGGGGGGTGTCCTACTTGGACTCCTAGTCCAAGTAGGATTCACCCCCCCCTTTTCCTTTCTTCCACCGAAGGGAAAGGGAAGGGAGAGAGAGGGGGCAGGAAAGAGGGGGGCCGGCCCCCTCCCCTACTCCAATTCGGTTTGGGCAAGGGGAGGGCGCGCCCCTCTCTTGTGGCCCTTTCTCCTCTCCTCCAATAAGGCCCAATAGGCCCAATACTTCTCCCGGGGGGTTCCGGTAACCTCCCGGTACTCCGGAATAATGCCCGAACCACTCGGAACCATTCCGATGCCCAAATGCAACCTTCCAATATATGGATCTTTATGTCTCGACCATTTCGAGACTCCTCGTCATGTCCATTATCTCATCCGGGACTCCGAACAAACTTCGGTCATCAAATCACATAACTCATAATACAAATCATCATCGAACGTCAAGCCTGCGGACCCTACGGGTTCAAGAACTATGTAGACATGACCGAGACACATCTCCGGTCAATAACCAATAGAGGAATATGGATGCTCATATTGGCTCCTACATATTCTACAAAGATCTTTATCGGTCAAACCGCATAACAACATACGTTGTTCCCTTTGTCATCGGTATGTTACTTGCCCGAGATTCGATAGTCGGTATCATCATACCTAGTTCAATCTCGTTACCGGAAAGTCTCTGTTGGAAATATGCCCTAGAGGCAATAATAAAAGGATTATTATTGTATTTCTTGTTCATGATAATTGTCTTTTCTTGATGCTATAATTGTATTATCCGGAAATCGTAATACACGTGTGAATACATAGACTACAATATGTCCCTAGTGAGCCTCTAGTTGACTAGCTCGTTGATCAATAGATAGTCATGGTTTCCTGACTATGGACATTGGATGTCATTGATAACGGGATCACATCATTAGGAGAATGATGTGATGGACAAGACCCAATCCTAAGCATAGCACAAGATCGTGTAGTTAGTTTTGCTAGAGCTTTTCCAATGTCAAGTATCTTTTCCTTCGACCATGAGATCGTGTAACTCCTGGATACCGTAGGAGTGCTTTGGGTGTACCAAACGTCACAACGTAACTGGGTGACTATAAAGGTGCACTACAGGTATCTCCGAAAGTGACTGTTGGGTTGTCACGGATCGAGACTGGGATTTGTCACTCCCGTATTATGGAGAGATATCACTGGGCCCACTCGGTAATGCATCATCATAATGACCTCAAAGTGACCAAGTGTTTGGTCATGGGATCATGCATTACGGTACGAGTAAAGTGACTTGCCGGTAACAAGATTGAACGAGGTATTGGGATACCGACGATCGAATCTCGGGCAAGTAACATACCGATTGACAAAGGGAATTGTATACGAGGTTGCTTGAATCCTCGACATCGTGGTTCATCCGATGAGATCATCAAGGAGCATGTGGGAGCCAACATGGGTATCCAGATCCCGCTGTTGGTTATTGGCCGGAGAGCTGTCTCGGTCATGTCTGCATGATTCCCGAACCCGTAGGGTCTACACACTTAAGGTTCGGTTACGCCAGGGTTATTAGGAAGACTTGTATGTTATTAACGAATGTTGTTCGAAGTCCCGGATAAGATCCCGGACGTCACGAGGAGTTCCGGAATGGTTCGGAGGTAAATATTTATATATGGGAAGTTGTCATACGGTCACCGGAAAGTTTCGGGGGCATATCGGTATTGTACCGGGGCCACCGGAGGTTCCGGGTCCACCGAGGGGCCACCTCTTGGGAGGACCTTATGGGCTGTATGGAGAAGGGAACCAACCCAAGTGGGCTGGGCGCCACAACCCCTAGGGCCCATGCGCCTAGGGTTTGGGGAACCCTAGAGGGGCGCCTTGCTTGGGGGCAAGCCCCTCCCTTGGGCCGCCCCCCTCTAGATCTCATCTAGAGGGGCCGCCCCTTCCCCCTTCCCTATAAATAGAGGCGAGGGAGGGCTGCATACACAATCCAAGGCGCAGCCCCTCCCCTCCCCAACACCTCTCCTCCTTCGCGTGTGCTTGGCGAAGCCCTACCGGAGAACTGCCACTCCATCACCACCACGCCGTCGTGCTGCTGTTGGAGCCTTCTTCCTCAACCTCTCCCTCCTCCTTGCTGGATCAAGGTGCGGGAGACGTCATCCGCTCCGTACGTGTGTTGAACACGGAGGTGCTGTCCGTTCGGCACTTGGTCATCGGTGATTTGGATCACGACGAGTACGACTCCCTCAACCCCGTTCTCTTGAATGCTTCCGCTCGTGATCTACAAAGGTATGTAGATGCACTCCTATCACTCGTTGGTAGATGAACTCATAGATGGATCTTGGTGAAACCGTAGGAAAATTTTATTTTCTGCAACGTTCCCCAACAGTGGCATCATGAGCTAGGTCTATGCGTAGTTCTCTATTGCACGAGTAGAACACAAATCTATTGTGGGCGTAGATGTTGTCAACTTTCTTGCCGTTACTAGTCTTATTTTGATTCAGCGGTATTGTGGGATGAAGCTTCCCTGACCGACCTAACACGACGCTTACGTGAGACAAGGTTCCACCGATCGACATGCACTAGTTGCATAAGGTGGCTAGCGGGTGTCTGTCTCTCCCACTTTAGTTGGAGCGGATTCACGAAAAGGGTCCTTATGAAGGGTAAATAGAAGTTGACAAATCATGTTGTGGTTTTTCATAGGTAAGAAAACGTTCTTGCTAGAACCCTATTGCAGCCACGTAAAAGATGCAACAACAATTAGAGGACGTCTAACTTGTTTTTGCAGCGATTGCCTTGTGATGTGATATGGCCAAAATTTGTGATGGATGATGAATGATACATTGTGATGTATGAGATCATGTTCTTGTAATAGGAATCACGACTTGCATGTCGATGAGTATGACAACCGGCAGGAGCCATAGGAGTTGTCTTAATTATTGTATGACCTGCGTGTCATTGATTCAACGCCATGTAATTACTTTGCTTTATTGCTAAACCGTTAGCTATAGTAGTAGAAGTAATAGTTGGCGAGCAACTTCATGGAGAGACGATGATGGAGATCATGGTGTCATGCGGTGACAAGATGATCATGGAGCCCGAAGATGGAGATCAAAGGAGCTATATGATATTGGCCATATCATGTCACTACTATATAATTGCATGTGATGTTTATTATGTTTATGCATCTTGTTTACTTAGAACGACGGTAGTAAATAAGATGATCCCTTATAATAATTTCAAGAAAGTGTTCTCCCTAACTGTGCGCCGTTGCTAAAGTTCGTCGTTTCGAAGCACCACGTGATGATCGGGTGTGATAGATTCCTACGTTCACATACAACGGGTGTAAGACAGTTTTACACATGCAAAACACTTAGGTTAACTTGACGAGCCTAGCATGTACAGACATGGCCTCGGAGAACAAGAGACCGAAAGGTCGAACATGAGTCATATGGAAGATACAATCAACATGGAGATGTTCACCGATGATGACTAGTCCGTCTCACGTGATGATCAGACACGGCCTAGTCGACTCGGATCATGTAACACTTAGATGACTAGAGGGATGTCAAATCTGAGTGGGAGTTCATTAAATAATTTAATTAGATGAACTTAATTATCATGAACTTAGTCTAAAATCTTTGCAAAAATGTCTTGTAGATCAAATGTCCAACGCTCATGTCAACATGAACTTCAACGCGTTCCTAGAGAAAACCAAGCTGAAAGATGATGGCAGCAACTATACGGACTGGGTCCGGAACCTGAGGATCATTCTCATAGCTGCCAGGAAACAATATGTCCTAGAAGCACCGCTAGGTGAAGCACCCATCCCAGAGAACCAAGACGTTATGAACGCTTGGCAGTCACGTGCTGATGATTACTCCCTCGTTTAGTGCGGCATGCTTTACAGCTTAGAATCGGGGCTCCAAAAGCGTTTTGAGCAACACGGAGCATATGAGATGTTCGAGGAGCTAAAAATGGTTTTCCAAGCTCATGCCCGGGTTGAGAGATATGAAGTCTCCGACAAGTTCTATAGTTGTAAGATGGAGGAAAATAGTTCTGTCAGTGAGCACATACTCAAAATGTTTGGGTTGCACAACCGCCTGTCCTAGCTGGACATTAACCTCCCAGACGAGGCGGTCATTGACAGAATCCTTCAGTCGCTCCCACCAAGCTACAAGAGCTTTGTGATGAAGTACAATATGCAGGGGATGGTGAAAACTATTCCTGAAGTATTTTCGATCTTTGAAGTCAGCAGAGGTAGAAATCAAGAAGGAACATCAGTGTTGATGGTCAATAAAACCACTAAGTTCAAGAAGGGAAAGGGTAAGAAGAACTTCAAGAAGGACGGCAAGGATGTTGCCGCCCGATAAGCCGATTCTTTGGGAAGAAGTCAAAGAATGGACCCAAGCCCGAGACCGAGTGCTTTTATTGCAAAGGGAAGGGTCACCGAAGCGGAACTGCCCCAAATACTTAGCGCATAAGAAGGCCGGCAACACTAAAGGTATATTTGATATACATGTAATTGATGTGTACCTTACCAAGATTACTCGTAGTAACTCCCGGTATTTGATACGGTGCCGTTGCTCATATTTGTAACTCACAGCAGGAGCTGCGGAATAAACGGAGGCTGGCGAAGGGCGAGAGGTGACGATGCGCGTCGGGAATGGTTCCAAGGTCGATGTGATCGCCGTCGGCACGCTACCTCTACATTTACCTACGGGATTAGTTTTAAACCTCAATAATTGTTATTTAGTGCCAAGTTTGAGCATGAACATTGTATCAGGATCTCGTTTAATACGAGATGGCTACTCATTTAAATCCGAGAATAATGGTTGTTCTATTTATATGAGAGATATGTTTTATGGTCATGCTCCAATTGTCAATGGTTTATTCTTAATGAATCTCGAACGTGATGTTACACATATTCATAGTGTGAATACCAAAAGATGTAAAGTTGATAACGATAGTCCCACATACTTGTGGCACTGCTGCCTTGGTCACATTGGTGTCAAGCGCATGAAGAAGCTCCATGCTGATGGACTTTTAGAGTCTCTCGATTATGAATCATTTGACACATGCAAACCATGCCTTATGGGCAAAATGACCAAGACTTCGTTCTCGGAACAATGGAGCGAGCAACCAACTTATTGGAAATCATACATACCGATGTGTGCGGTCCAATGAGCGTTGAGGCTCATGGAGGATATCGTTATGTTCTCACTCTCACTGATGACTTGAGTAGATATGGGTATGTCTACTTGACGAAACACAAGTCTGAGACCTTTGAGAAGTTCAAGGAATTTCAGAATGAGGTAGAGAATCAATGTGACCGAAAAATAAAGTTCTTACGATCAGATCGTGGAGGAGAATATTTAAGTCATGAATTTGGTACACACTTAAGGAAATGTGGAATCGTTTCACAACTCACGCCGCCAGAACACCTCAACAGAACGGTGTGTCCGAACGCGTCAGTAATCGCACTCTATTGGATATGGTGCGATCTATGATGTCTCTTACTGATTTACCGCTATCATTTTGGGGATATGCTCTAGAGACAGCTACATTCACTTTAAATAGGGCACCGTCTAAATCCGTTGAGACGACACCGTATGAGTTATGGTTTGGGAAGAAACCTAAGTCGTATGCTTTCTAAAAAGTTTGGGGATGCGATGCTTATGTCAAGAAACTTCAACCTGAAAAGCTCGAACCCAAGTCGGAAAATGCGTCTTCATAGGATACCCTAAGGAAACCATTGGGTATACCTTCTACCTTAGATCCGAAGGCAAGATCTTTGTTGCCAAGAACGGATCCTTTCGGAAAAAGAGTTTCTCTCGAAAAGAGTAAGTGGGAGGAAAGTAGAACTCGATGAAGTACTACCTCTTGAACCGGAAAGTAGTGCAGCTCGGAAAATGTTCTGTGGTGCCTACACCGACTGGAGAGGAAATTAATGATGATGATCAAGGTACTTTGGATCAAGTTGCTACTGAACTTCGTAGGTCCACAAGGACACGTTCCACACAAGAGTGGTATGGCAACCCTGTCCTAGAAATCATGTTGCTGGACAACGGTGAACCTTCAAACTATGAAGAAGCGATGGCGGGCCCAGATTCCAACAAATGGCTTGAAGCCATGCAATCCGAGATAGGATCCATGTATGAAAACAAAGTATGGACTTTGACAGACCTGCCCGATGATCGGCGAGCGATAGAAAACAGATGGATCTTTAAGAAGAAGACGGACGCGGATGGTAATGTTACCATCTATAAAGCTCGACTTGTCGCTAAGGGTTATCGGCAAGTTCAAGGGGTTGACTACGATGATACTTTCTCTCCCATAGCGAAGCTGAAGTTCGTCCGAATCATGTTAGAAATTGCCGCATACTATGATTATGAGATATGGCAAATGGATGTCAAAACGGCATTCCTTAACGGCTATCTTAAGGAAGAACTGTATATGATACAGTCGGAAGGTTTTGTCGACCCTAAGAATGCTAACAAGGTATGCAAGCTCCAGCGATCCATTTATGGGCTGGTGCAAGCATCTCGGAGTAGGAACATTCGCTTTGATGAGATGATCAAAGCGTTTGGGTTTATCTTGGACTTATGGAGAAGCCTGCGTTTACAAGAAAGTGAGTGGGAGCTCATAGCATTTCTCATATTATATGTAGATGACATACTTTTGATGGGAAATGATATAGAACTTTTGGACAACATTAAGGCCTACTTGAATAAGAGTTTTTCAATGAAGGACCTTGGAGAAGCTGCTTATATATTAGGCATCAAGATCTATAGAGATAGATCGAGACGCCTCATAGGTCTTTCACAAAGCACATACCTTGATAAGATATTGAAGAAGTTCAAAATGGATCAGTCCAAGAAAGGGTTCTTGCCTGTATTACAAGGTGTGAAATTGAGCTTGGCTCAATGCCCGACCACGACAGAAGATAAAGAAGAGATGAGTGTCATCCCCTATGCTTCAGCCATAGGATCTTTTATGTATGCCATGCTGTGTACCAGACCTGATGTTAACCTTGCCGTAAGTTTGGTAGGAAGGTACCAAAGTAATCCCGGCAAGGAGCACTGGACAGCGGTCAAGAATATCCTGAAGTACACGAAAGGACTAAGGACATGTTTCTCGTTTATGGAGGTGACAAAGAGCTCGTCAGAAGGGTTACGTCGATGCTAGCTTCGACACAGATCTGGATGACTCTAAGTCACAAACCGGATACATGTATATGTTGAACGGTGGAGCGATAGCTGGTGCATTTTGCAAGCAGAAAGCGTCGTGGCGGGATCTACATGTGAAGCGGAGTACATGGCAGCCTCGAGGCAGCGCATGAAGCAATTTGGGCGAAGGAGTTCATCACCGACCTAGGAGTCATACCCAATGCGTCGGGGCTGATCAAACTCTTCTGTGACAACAATGGAGCTATTGCACTTGCCATGGAGCCCAGGTTTCACAAGAAGACCAGGCACATCAAGCATCGCTTCAACTCCATTCGTGAAAATGTTCAAGATGGAGACATAGAAATTTTCAAAGTGCATACAGATCTGAATGTCGCAGATCCGTTGACTAAACCTCTTCCGCGAGCAAAACATGATCAACACGTAACTCCATGGGTGTTCGATTCATCACAATGTAACTAGATTATTGACTCTAGTGCAAGTGGGAGACTGTTGGAAATATGCCCTAGAGGCAATAATAAAAGGATTATTATTGTATTTCTTGTTCATGATAATTGTCTTCTATTCATGCTATAATTGTATTATCCGGAAATCGTAATACACGTGTGAATACATAGACTACAACATGTCCCTAGTGAGCCTCTAGTTGACTAGCTCGTTGATCAATAGATAGTCATGGTTTCCTGACTATGGACATTGGATGTCATTGTTAACGGGATCACATCATTAGGAGAATGATGTGATGGACAAGACCCAATCCTAAGCATAGCACAAGATCGTGTAGTTCGTTTTGCTAGAGCTTTTCCAATGTCAAGTATATTTTCCTTAGACCATGAGATCGTGTAACTCCCGGATACAGTAGGAGTGCTTTGGGTGTACCAAACGTCACAACGTAACTGGGTGACTATAAAGGTGCACTACAGGTATCTCCGAAAGTGTCTGTTGGGTTGTCACGGATCGAGACTAGGATTTGTCACTCCGTATTACGGAGAGGTATCAGTGGGCCCACTCGGTAATGCATCATCATAATGAGCTCAAAGTGACCAAGTGTTTGGTCACGGGATCATGCATTACGGATGCAGTAAAGTGACTTGCAGAACTTGAGATTGAACGAGGTATTGGGATACCGACGATCGAATCTCGGCAAGTACCATACCGATTGACAAAGGGAATTGTATACGGGGTTGCTTGAATCCTTGACATCGTGGTTCATCCGATGAGATCATCGAGGAGCATGTGGGAGCCAACATGGGTATCCAGATCCCGCTGTTGGTTATTAGCCGGAGAGATGTCTCTGTCATGTCTGCATGATTCCCGAACCCGTAGGGTCTACACACTTAAGGTTCGGTGACGCTAGGGTTATTAGGAAGACTTGTATGTGATTACCGAATGTTGTTCGGAGTCCCGGATAAGATCCCGGACGTCACGAGGAGTTCCGGAATGGTCCGGAGGTAAAGATTTATATATGGGAAGTTGTCATACGGTCACCGGAAAGTTTCGGGGGCATATCGGTATTGTACCGGGGCCACCGGAGGGGTTCCGGGGGTCCACCGGGAGGGGCCACCTCTTCCGGAGGACCTTATGGGCTGTATGGAGAAGGGAACCAGCCCAAGTGGGCTGGGGCGCCACAACCCCCTAGGGCCCATGCGCCTAGGGTTTGGGGGGGGGGGGGAACCCTAGAGGGGGCCGGCCCCCTTCCCCCTTCCCCTATAAATAGAGGGGCAAGGAGAGGGCTGCACACACAATCCAAGGCGCAGCCCCTCCCCTCCCCAACACCTCTCCTCCTCCGCGTGTGCTTGGCGAAGCCCTGCCGGAGAACTTCCACTCCATCACCACCACGCCGTCGTGCTGCTGTTGGAGCCTTCTTCCTCAACCTCTCCCTCCTCCGTGCTGGATCAAGGTGCGGAGGCGTCATCCGCTTCGACGTGTGTTGTTGAACGCGGAGGTGCTGTCCGTTCAGCACTTGGTCATCGGTGATTTGGATCACGACGAGTACGACTCCCTCAACCCCGTTCTCTTGAACGCTTCCGCTCGCGATCTACAAAGGTATGTAGATGCACTCCTATTACTCGTTGCTAGATGAACTCATAGATGGATCTTGGTGAAACCGTAGGAAAATTTATTTTCTGCAACGTTCCCCAACAGTCTCTTTACTCGTTCTGTAATGCATCATCCCGTAACTAACTCATTAGTCACATTGCTTGCAAGGCTTATAGTGATGAGCATTACCGAGAGGGCCCAGAGATACTTCTCCGATACACGGAGTGACAAATCCTAATCTATGCCAACCCAACAAACACCTTCGGAGACACCTGTAGAGCATCTTTATAATCACCCAGTTACGTTATGACGTTTGATAGCACACAAAGTGTTCCTCCGGTATTCAGGAGTTGCATAATCTCATAGTCAGAGGAACATGTATTAGTCATGAAGAATGCAATAGCAATAAACTAAACGGTCATTATGCTAAGCTAACGGATGGGTCTTGTCCATCACATCATTCTCTAATGATGTGATCCCATTCATGAAATGACAACACATGTCCATGGCTAGGAAACTTAACCATCTTTGATTAACGAGGTAGTCAAGTAGAGGCATACTAGGGACACTCTGTTTGTCTATGTATTCACACATGTTGTGGCACCCCGGTCCGCATGGAGCAGGGGGCCTTCGCACGTCAGCCCAGGATAACACCTGACGCATGAGAGGTCCATGATACAACATTCCAGGTACAATAATATTCATCAACACATGTGTATATGATTACATCATTGATGAATACAATTATCTGACATAGCCCTAAGGCTATTTAAATGGTGGCAGAAGTCTATTTAAATGCGGGTAGAAGTCTTGGTTTGGCAGCATAACAACTCTGGCTGGGATCCACAACTCACAGGACTGGCAAGATTACGGCCTAGCACGACGGAACAAACGAACAATTCGGGCACGACCTACAAAACTGGCATGACACGCCAGGTCAGTACATTGAATGTACTTGCAAGACAACCAAATACATAGCGTCCAAACGAACAGATGACAAAGCAAGAACCAAGTGTGTGCAACAACCTATCTCATAGCAGAAACTAAGCTTGGCATGATATTAACTAGAGACATGGATAAAAAATAAGCATGAACAACATCATGGCATCTACTAGCATGGCAATAGCGTGGCATATCAAACTTACTTCTAACATGGCAACGACAAAACATAGCATATCATAGCATTTCAATCATGACGTGATCTAACATGGCATAAGTTCAGTCAAAACATTGCATGGCATCATGAAACTATGCTGAAAATAAACTACCAGTCATATCCAATGCAGACATAACATATTAACTTTATGCACTCATCTCCTGTTCTACCATGGTTCCTTAAATGCAAATAACAACTTATTACTCATGCAATGCAACCAAACTTGTGCGCTGACTCCCTCGGACTCTCTCTTACCAATGGATTGCCTCACAACCAAGCAACGATCATTCACGGATCACAAACGGAACCAAACTTGGTTCAACACTCACCGAGACCTCGTCTCATGATCATATCAACACATCATCGTGATTACTCATGACTATCTCATAGTCCAAGTCACCACATTATTTGTTACACATTATTCATCAACTTAGTTATTTCAGGTTTATCCTCCATTTCGACCGAGACCTGATAGTGTGACCTACTACGAACTTGTGCCCATGACTGAAGACATGGCTATCGATAGATTTAACACACACACACACACACACACACACTCTGCAGATGTAGCACACTGTACCCACACCACAGAACCCATGTCCTCGCACTCCCATTCAGGTGGACCAACGACGTTCCGACAAAACCTATCTACTGCCATGACACTCTCCCGGCCACTCCGACCAACACCCCTTTTTGGGTTCAGTCCTGGGTGGCCCAGCCTACCAAAGGCAAACTACCACCGTCGTGGCAAACAAAAACGGTCCCAAACGGGGACAAAACGCGCAAAACAACTCAGGCTCACAAGGTTCATGTCCACCTAACATGAAACTAAACTAGACAGAGGCATGATATTATCAATAACAACATCTAGCTAGCATGTCAACTTATTTCATGAAAGCACAAGCATGAAAGGCAGATAACAAAAACTTATAGCACGACTGAGATATTAGCAGACGGAATAGACAAGAAACTACTGCAACTAAACACACACACGAGGTGCAAGAAAAGTCAACATGCAAGTTAGGGGATCATGATAAGAGGTTGGCTTGCCTGGGGGTCGAGAAATACTCCGGGAAAAAGTGCGGAACGATCATGGAAAGAATTGCCGAAAACGGTTCTCTCTCGGAGGGGTTGTTTTAGGGCAATGGAAAAATGGTCATTTTCAGAATGTGCAAACATAAAGAAAATGGTCCCATCGAAAAGAGCTCGATGAATAGAGAACGTGATCATTGGAATCACCTCATTTGGAGTTACGGTTGCAAAATTGTGGCCGTTCACTTTTTAGGCAGAAAAGTGGCTTAAACAATGAATGTTCACAATATAGGCATTTCGGCCGGCTGAGCTGAAAAAGAGAAAGCGCTTTTCTGAGAATACGCCTTTAGAGAAGTGAAAACGTATTTTCATCTAACAAAGCACTGGAATACGCTTTCTAAAGTTGGAAACACACTCACTGGGAATGCACCTTTAGCGCGGGGAAACGGCTTCGAGGCGGGGGCGCCGCCACTTATCCGACGTGGCGCTGGGCCAGGCCCTTCGGTCAATGCCAGGTGGGGTCGCTCAGGGAGGGGCCCGGCTGGCGTGGCGTCTTAAACCTCGCGCTCGGGCACGCGACGGGCCGAGGCAGGGGATCGCCCTGACGGTGACTGCCGGCGGCTCTGGCCACCGCAGACGATGGCTGACCCACCCACGAGCTCAGGAGCGAGAGGCGCATCCCGTGGTGGCCTTCGTTGCCGGCGACGAGCACTAGAAGGAGAGCACCGCGGCTTGCGACAGAGAGGGGCTTCGGCCACCAGAGAAAATGGTGCTCTGGTGGGGGAAATGAGTGGGCGAGGCAACGGGGAGGCTCACCGGACCCCAAGGAATGCACTGGTGGAGGTGGAATGGCGAGAGGGGCGCGACAGTGCCGGGATGGAGCAGAGCCTGAGGCGGCAGCCAAGGCGAAGGGGAGGGGGTGGAGAGCTCCTCGAGCTCGAGCTAGTGGCTAGGCAGGGTCGTGGAAGTGTGGGGAGTCGAGAGGTGAGCTCGGACGGGTCGAGGGGTGGCTATAAATAGCCGGACGAGGAGATGTCGAGACGTCACCGCCAGACGAGTCCGGCCAGGGCTCTAGTGCGTGCAGGGCTCATCGGGAGAAACGGGAAGGCGACGAGGGGGATGCGGACGACGCGCAGGAGCTCACGGAGTCGAGCAACGCTCGCGGACAAGAGGAGGAAAAGGAAAGGGGTGAGGAAGGCGACGAGCTCACGGGCGCGCACAGTGCGGCCATTAGAACGGCTCGCCGGAGAAGCAAACGAAGGGGTCGAGCGGTCCCGAGGGAAGAGGACATCGATGCTGAGCTATTTGACACTCGGGTACAAGCCAGAACCGGTCGGAGCGGCTCTGCTGTTGCCAATAGTGGCGAGACCATCGTTTTGACCGGCATTGCCCGTGGTCACCATGGACAATGCACGCTCTGGTCTCCTACTGTAGGGACCCGACCTGAGACGGTCAACTCTCTGTGCTTAAGTGTCATCCCTGGATCGGTATGCTGACACACACAGTACTCGAGGATTTATAACAGAGGTAAATAACATGTATAAATAACGTAAATACTATTACCTCAATCCAAATAGCGGAAGTAACAGCAAGGTTGTGGATTCCCATCAACACCAACGGCAAAGTTGAGTGTAGAAATCATAACCCTAACGTATCACTTACTCAAATGCGGATCACCGCAACATGAGACGTTGCAGCCACAAAGGGTCAGTACATTGGATGTACTGGCAAATTCACACCATAGGATAATGATGAATAATAGCTATCACTACATGCATATATGGCTGGTGGAGGCTCTATGGTTATAATGTTTTTGCGAAAAGCCAATTTTTCCCTACTGCAAAGGAATATAATTTATTTAGCTACAAAGTTGGTTGAAAATATTGAGAAGGTTCCTCCAACTCAATCCCAAATTAACATCAATAACCCAACAACTTATTTAAGTAACGTGATGAGATCAATATGATAATCCAAGTACGAGATACTCAAGATGTCCATAACCGGGGACACGGTTAATCATGGTTAGTTTGTACACTCTGCAGAGGTTTGCACACTTCTCCCCACAAGACTCGATCTCCTCCATTGGATTTCTCGCACTACATGTTGTTTGAGAAACGGATGACCGAGACACAGTCTTTCAGAAGCATTATCTCTAACCCCGGGTAGACAGTACCAACCTACACCCCCTACATTTGCTAGCCTACCACTAGAAGAGGTCATGCAACATACTCAACTATCCTAGAGCCCATAATAGCTTGTGGCTGCACACGGAAGTTTCTAGCATGAATAATCTTATGATCCCTTTGAGCCTGGGTGGCATTCGATAGGGTGATCACATGGGTCCTCCGGGATCCCCTTGGGCAAGCACTGGGTTCTCCAGGTGCCCGGGCAAACCACTGGGTGCTCCAGGGTGCCCCAACCAATCCACCCAGATGTGTATTAAAGTAGCCACCTTAAGTTAACCCTTAATGATAACTCTCACATCTGTCATGGATACACTCAAGCAATCCGCGTCTACGAGCATAGCAGAGCAGTATAAGCATAACGTAGAAGTAACTCCCAAGGTTTGAATGCAGGACAATTGGTTCCTACCTCATCAACTACTTCCCAATACCCACATGTTATCAATCCTACTCATGCAATGTTTGAGGGTTGAAACTAATGCGTAAAAACTGGGTATGAAAGGGATATGATCAAAATGTGAACTTGCCTTGTACAGTTGATGAAGATGATTCACACTCATAACTCCTGATAGTTCTACTCATCACACTCGGGTCAATCTATCGTAAGCAAGCAATAGTAACCACACATAAGCAATCACTCAAAAGATCAGAAAGAACGAAGAAGACAATTCGGAAAACATCAAAGCCAAGCAAATAACTTTTGCAACAAAAAACAATTTCTAACTGTACCAAAACTATGTGCATTTGGCCTTATCATAAAGTTTAGGTCAAGAGCTTCAATTTGCAAAAAGAATCAAGTAAATCGGAGTTATAAATCTGTTTGAATTCAAATTTTAAAACTTCCAAAAACATGTTTAAGTTGTTTTACTGGATATAGGAGATCATAATGAAGAAGTGAGCGTTGGTTTCATCTAATTCCGACTAACGAGCAAAAAGTAGTGATCGTTTTAAGACTAGGGACTAATTTCTAAAATAAAATACTACGGATAGGTCCCTGGCCGAAATTGAAAAGAAAAAGAAAAAACTATCGAGCGAACACTCGCTAACAGATCCTAACGAATGAATTCCTTCGTTAAAAATAAACTAACCGGCGAACGTTCTCTAAATAAATAAACCTAAACAAAACCGGTTTTAAAACGAAAACCAAAACTAAAACAACTAAAAAAATAAAGAAAAACCGGGTGAACCGGGCGGTTCCTACCGGTTCTGGTGGGTCGGTGGTGGATCGGATTAGCCAGTTTGAGTCCCGGACGACGGCGGACGGCTTGTGGCAAAAGCGGCGAGGCAAGGCGAAGCAATGGCGCCGTGCGTAACGGCGGCGACAATATCACCAGCAGTAGGCGGTGACGGCGAACTAGAGCTGCGGCGGCGGCTCGGGTCAGGCGCGGGTGGCTCGGTGAGATGCGGCGGCGGCATTGCTGAGAGGGGGCTCGGGGCTCCGCTATTTAAGGGAGGGGAGGCGAGGCGTGGAGGAGGGGCAAGGGGTGAGGCGGCGACGGTCTCCGCGTCGGGTACGGCGGCGGCGGCCGTGGTGGCGGCGGACTCCCGAGCTGATTCCCGCTAGGGGTCGGGGGAGACGAGCGCGTGGGCTCGGCCATGGCCTGGCTTGGGAGCTGGGCCGACCCAGTCGGAGGAAGATTTTTTTAAAACAATTTTCAGAGAACTAAAATAAAAAAATAAAAGAAATACATTATATAGGCATATAATATATCAAAATTTTCAGAAAAATATTTTCTACGTCATGAACATTTTTTTAAGTCAAATAAAATCCACACAAATTTAAATAAAGCAAAGAGTGCTACTGCTCTATAAAATCCAGTAAAAATCATTTTAAAAATACCAAAATAATTTCAAATTTATTTCTCTCCAATTTTCTATTGCAGGGAATCATTTTACCCTAATTTCCATATATTTTATTTTTGGCGAAAAATAATTTGAATAAAACCCAAATAACTCCAAATTGAAAATAATTTCCAAAAGGACTTTAAACTTGATCCTTTTAACTTCCAACTCATATTTCATATGATTTGAAGTAGTCATTTTACCTTCTCTCATGAAAATCATTGAGTTGCTTAAAGTTTCTGAATAGGAAAATATTTCCAAATAAAATTCAATTTTTTTCAAAACCCTTTTCATTTATTCAAATGGAAGAAGTCATGTCATCTTCTCACTAGGGTTTTGTATTTGAAAAGAATTTGAATTCACAGAGATCATAAATGCAAACATGAAAGTATGGGAAAGTCCTTTTATTCCCTCTCATTTAACTTTCAGAAAGTTTCGAATTCCACTCAATTTCACTCATCATAATCAAGCAACAATCAAATCTATCTATTTAATATAACATTCCAAAATTAGAATTTTGGGATGTTACACCTACTTCATGCCAAACGATGTCTACATCGTAGTCCATCCAAAGTGCATTAAAACCATGGCAATGAGACAAGCAGAAGCACAGGGAATAGAGAGAACCAAGCTTCACAAGTTTGTTATAGCAAACTTGACCACGCTTTTGTGATCAACCTAGTGAGGTTAAGGAGTAAGATTGATGTCTGGGAGGTTTAGGCTAGTGAGGACTACGGTCCTGGGAGTTATGAGGTCATAAGAACAAAGATATAGCATAGTTGCAGTGCAACTGCCAAATCTGGCCCAGAAGCCAAATCATGAAGTAACACTCACTAGGAGTGTTGGATTAGGCCAAAACTTGGCAAAGCTTGATAATTTGGTCATATGTAGATGCTGCAAAAAGATCATACCAAATGGACTTGCCAAAATGGTACTTGTTTCACAAGCATCTCTTCTGTCCAGAAACTTGGGAAAATTCTATGAAAATATTGGTTAAAAGAAATGAGCCAAAATCCCGTGGAGGTGGATCATATGGATAGGAGAAGGCCTGGGAATATTTTCAGCCATAATTGAGCAAGATATAATATACTTGCTTGACAAACTGAAAATTTGGGCAGAAAACAAGAATTGCTCCTGTGCTCACATAGTTCAATGAAATGAACTGAATTTAGGTGGAGACTAATTATTTGAGATACTTGAGAATATGGAAACGTTTCATCTCATTTGGAAACTCTATGAACGTACTTCCTTCACAAAGTTACAATCTGGTCAGGAACTTTGAAAAATTGCACATGGAGCTAAGATGAAGGGATTGAGCTCATCTTTGGTATCCATGGATTATTTATCCATGTTAATCACCCTGCCAAATTGCAGATCAATTGGAATTAAGAATAAAGCACTTCATTTGCAAAATTTCAGAGAAGGCAGAAACTTGCATTGGATCATGTGCCCAATTTTGAAATGTAGAATCATAAGATAAGGATGGAACTAGTGATTATATAACAAGGACAAGCTCCACAATTTATGTGGGAATTTTCTCTGCTATAAAAATAGTAGTTCCTTTAGGAAGTGGCAGAAATGAGATATTGGCATTAAATAAGAAAAGGCATTTTTTCCTTATTTAATTATGGCCAATATTTTTGCCAGAGCTTGGATTAGGCATCAATATCAACTCCACCAGTTCTCATGAATTTAGGAGATGGCTAGCTATGCCTTTGGATTTTTATTCCTGAGAAAGGCATGAAAAGGAATAAAAATCACAATTCAAAAATATTACATGGGGCTTGGTAATATTTTTGCATATCCAAGGGTTAGGAGGATAGGAGGGTCTCTGGGAACAGATGGGATGATCAACAGATCAAGGAAAATGATGGCTCCTTTGTAATCACAAAAGCCACCTTCAAATTCCAAAAAAAATGGAATAGGGTTTGAGAGGGTTTGAGATGATGCAAATGAGGTCTTGCCCACTGACAAAGACATGAGCAAGGTTTCGAATGGTTGGAAATGACAAGAATTCTCAGAGTCATCCAGCAAACTCAGGAGAAAGATTTTGAAAATGATTGCCAGGAAGGAATAACAACACAAAAATTGATAACCCAATTTTGGGGCCGTTACACATGTACTAACTTTCCGGTTAATACAATTCTAGCATGAATAATAAACATTTATCATGATATAAGGAAATATAAATAAAAACTTTATTATTGCCTCTAGGGCACATTTCCTTTAGTCTCCCACTTGCACTAGAGTCAATAATCTAGATTACATAGTAATGATTCTAACACCCATGGAGTCTTGGTGTTGATCATGTTTTGCTCGTGGAAGAGGCTTAGTAAACGGGTCTGCAACATTCAGACCCGTATGTATTTTGCAAACTTCTATGTCTCCCTCCTTGACTAGATCGCGGATGGAATTGAAGCGTCTCTTGATGTGCTTGGTTCTCTTGTGAATTCTGGATTCCTTTGCCAAGGCAATTGCTCCAGTATTGTCACAAAAGATTTTCGTTGGACTTGATGCACTAGGTATTACACCTAGATCGGATATGAACTCCTTCATCCAGACTCCTTCATTTGCTGCTTCCGAAGCAGCTATGTACTCCGCTTCACACGTAGATCCCGCCACGATGCTCTGTTTGGAACTACACCAACTGACAGCTCCACCATTCAATATAAATATGTATCCGGTTTGCAACTTAGAGTCATCCGGATCAGAGTCAAAGCTTGCATCGACGTAACCATTTACGACGAGCTCTTTGTCTCCTCCATAAACGAGAAACATGTCCTTAGTACTTTTCAGGTATTTCAGGATGTTCTTGACCGCTGTCCAATGATCCACTCCTGGATTACTTTGGTACCTCCCTACTATACTTATAGCAAGGCACACATCAGGTTTGGTACATAGCATTGCATGCATGATAGAACCTATGGCTGAGGCATAGGGAATGACTTTCATTTTCTCTCTATCTTCTGCAGTGGTCGGGCATTGAGTCTCACTCAACTTCACACCTTATAACACAAGCAAGAACCCTTTCTTTGACTGATCCATTTTGAACTTCTTCAAAATCTTATCAAGGTATGTGCTTTGTGAAAGTCCAATTAAGCGTCTTGATATATCTCTATAGATCTTGATGCCCAATATGTAAGCAGCTTCACCGAGGTCTTTCATTGAAAAATTCTTGTTCAAGTATCCTTTTATGCTATTCAGAAATTTTGTATCATTTCCAATCAACAATATGCCATCCACATATAATATCAGAAATGCTATAGAGCTCCCACTCACTTTCTTGTAAATACAGGCTTCTCCAAAAGTCTGTATAAAACTATATGCTTTGATCACACTATCAAAGCGTATATTCCAACTCCGAGAGGCTTGCACGAGTCCATAAATGGATCGCTGGAGCTTGCACACTTTGTTAGCAGCTTTAGGATCAACAAAACCATCTAGTTGCATCATATACAACTCTTCTTTAATAGATCCATTAAGGAATGCAGTTTTGACATCCATTTGCCAAATTTCCTAATCATAAAATGCGGCAATTGCTAACATGATTCGGATAGACTTAAGCATCACTACCGGTGAGAAGGTCTCATCATATTCAATTCCTTGAACTTGTCGAAAACCTTTCGCAAAAAATCAAGCTTTGTAGACAGTAACATTACCGTCAGCATCAGTCTTCTTCTTGAAGATCCATTTATTCTCTATGGCTTGCCGATCATCGGGCAAGTCAACCAAAGTCCACACTTTGTTCTCGTATATGGATCCCATCTCAGATTTCATGGCCTCAAGCCATTTCGCGGAATCTGGGCTCATCATCGCTTCCTCGTAGTTTGTAGGCTCGTCATGGTCTAGTAACATGACGTCCAGAACAGGATTATCGTACCACTCTTGTGCGGATCTTATTCTGGTTGACCTACGAGGTTCAGTAGTAACTTGATATGAAGTTTCATGATCATTATCATTAGCTTCCTCACTGATTGGTGTAGAAATCACTGGAACTGATTTTTGTGATGAACTACCTTCCAATTCGGGAGAAGGTACAGTTACCTCATCAAGTTCTACTTTCCTCCCACTCACTTCTTTCGAGAGAAACTCCTTCTCTAGAAAGGATCCACTCTTAGCAACGAATATCTTGCCTTCCGATCTGTGATAGAAGGTGTACCCAACAGTCTCCTTTGTGTATCCTATGAACACACATTTCTTCGATTTGGGTTCGAGCTTATCAGTTTGAAGCTTTTTCACATAAGCATCACAGCCCCAAATTTTAAGAAACGACAACTTCGGTTTCTTGCCAAACCATAGTTCATATGGTGCCGTTTTAGCAGATTTAGATGGTGCCCTATTTAACATGAATGCATTCATCTCTAAAGCATAACCCCAAAATGATAGCGGTAAATCAGTAAGAGACATCATAGATCGCACCATATCTAATAAAGTATGGTTACGATGTTCGGACACACCATTTTGCTGTGGTGTTCCAGGTGGCGTGAGCTGCGAAATTATTCCGCACTGTTTGAAATGAAGACCAAATTCATAACTCAAATATTCACCTCCACGATCAGATCATAGAAACTTTATTTTCTTGTTACGATGATTTTCCATTTCACTCTGAAATTCTTTGAACTTTTCAAATGTTTCAGACTTATGTTTCATCAAGTAGATATACCCATATCTACTCAAATCATCTGTGAAGGTTAGAAAATAACGATACCCGCCGCGAGCCTCAACACTCATTGGACCTCATACATCAGTATGTATTATTTCCAACAAGTCTATCGCTCGCTCCATTGTTCCAGAGAATGGAGTCTTAGTCCTCTTGCCCATGAGGCATGGTTCACAAGAATCAAGTGATTCATAATTAAGTGATTCCAAAAGCCCATCCGCATGGAGTTTCTTCATGTGCTTTACACCAATATGACCTAAACGGCAGTGCCACAAATAAGTTGCACTATCATTATTAAACTTATATCTTTTGGCTTCAATGCTATGAATATGTGTATCACTACTATCGAGATTCAACAAAAATAGACCACTCATAAAGGGTGCATGACCATAAAAGATATTACTCATATAAATAGAACAACCATTATTCTCTGATTTAAATGAATAACCGTCTCGCACCAAATAATATCCAGATATAATGTTCATGCTTAACGCTGGCACCAAATAACAATTATTTAGGTCTAAAACTAATCCCGAAGGTAGATGTAGAGGTAGCGTGCCGACGGCGATCACATCGACTTTGGAACCATTTCCCACGCCAGCATCGTCACCTCGCCCTTAGCCAATCTTCGCTAATCCATAGCCCTGCTTTGAGTTGCAAATATGAGCAACAGAACCAATATCAAAAACCTAGGCGCTACTACGAGCATTAGTAAGGTACACATCAATAACATGTATATCAAATATACCTTTCACTTTGCCATCCTTCTTATCCGCCAAATACTTGGGGCAGTTCCGCTTCCAGTGACCAGTCCCTTTGCAGTAGAAGCACCCAGTCTCAAGCTTAAGTCCAGACTTGGGCTTCTTTACTTGAGCAACAACTTGCTTGCTGTTCTTCTTGAAGTTCCCCTTATTCCCTTTGCCCTTTTTCTTGAAACTAGTGGTCTTGTTAACCATCAACACTTGATGCTCCTTCTTGATTTCTACCTCCGTAGCCTTTAGCATCGCGAAGAGCTCGGGAATTATCTTATCCTTCCCTTGCATATTATAGTCCATCACGAAGCTTTTGTAGCTTGGTGGCAGTGATTGAAGAACTCTGTCAATGACACTATCAACAGGAAGATTAACTCCCAGTTGAATCAAGTGATTGTTATACCCAGACATTCTGAGTATATGCTCACTGACAGAACTATTCTCCTCCATCTTACAGCTGTAGAACTTATTGGAGACTTCATATCTCTCAATCTGGGCATTTGCTTGAAATATTAACTTCAACTCCTGGAACATCTCATATGCTCCATGATGTTCAAAACGTCGTTGAAGTCCCGGTTCTAAGCCGTAAAGCATGGCACACTGAACTATCGAGTAGTCATCAGCTTTGCTCTGCCAGACGTTCATAACATCTGGAGTTGCTCCTGCAGCAGGTCTTGCACCTAGTGGTGCTTCCAGGACATAATTCTTCTGTGCAGCAATGAGGATAATCCTCAAGTTACGGACCCAGTCCATGTAGTTGCTACCATCATCTTTCAACTTAGCTTTCTCTAGGAACGCATTAAAATTCAGAGGAACGGTAGCACGAGCCATTGATCTACAACAACATAGACATGCAAAATACTATCAGGTACTAAGTTCATGATAAATTAAAGTTCAATTGATCATATTACTTAAGAACTCCCACTTAGATAGACATCCCTCTAGTCATCCAAATGATCACGTGATCCAAATCAACTAAACCATGTCCGATCATCACGTGAGATGGAGTAGGTTTCAATGGTGAACATCACTATGTTGATCATATCTACTATATGATTCACGCTCGACCTTTCGGTCTCAGTGTTCCGAGGCCATATCTGCATATGCTAGGCTCGTCAAGTTTAACCCGAGTATTCTGCGTGTGCAAAACTGGCTTGCACCCATTGTATGTGAACGTAGATCTTATCACACCCGATCATCACACGGTGTCTCGGCACGACGAACTGTAGCAATGGTGCATACTCAGGGAGAACACTTGTACCTTGAAATTTAGTGAGAGATCATCTTATAATGCTACCGCAGTACTAAGCAAAATAAGTGATATGATATGGCCATCATCATCTTGTGCCTTTGATCTCCATCTCCAAAGCACCGTCATGATCACCATCGTCACCGGCTTGACACCTTGATCTCCATCGTAGCATCATTGTTGTCTCGCCAACTATTGCCTACGACTATCGCTACCGCTTAGTGATAAAGTAAAGCAATTACATGGCGATTGCATTTCATACAATAAAGCGACAACCATAAGGCTCCTGCCAGTTGCCGATAACTTTTAGAAAACATGATCATCTCATACAACAATTTATATATCATCACATCTTGACCATATCACATCACAGCAAGCCCTGCAAAAACAAGTTAGACGTCCTCTACTTTATTGTTGCAAGTTTTACGTGGCTGCTATGGGCTTCTAGCAAGAACCGTTCTTACCTACACCTCAAAACCTCAACGATTTTTCATCAAATGTGATGTTTTAACCTTCAACAAGGATCAGGCGTAGTCAGACTCGATTCAACTAAAGTTGGAGAAACAGACACCCACTAGCCACCTGTGTGCGAAGCACGTCGGTAGAAACAGTCTCATGAACGCGGTCATGTAATGTCGGTCTGGGACGCTTCATCCAACAATGCCGCCGAGTCAAAGTAAGATGTTGCTGGTAAGCAGTATGACTATTATCGCCCACAACTCATTGTGTTCTACTCGTACATATAACATCTACGCATAGACCTGGCTCGGATGCCACTGTTGGGGAACGTAGTATTTCAAAATTTTCCTATGATCACACAAGATCTATCTAGGAGAAGCATAACAACGAGCAGGGAGAGTGTGTCCACGTACCCTCGTAGACCAAAAGCGGAAGCGTTTAGAAACGTGGTTGATGTAGTCGAACGTCTTCGTGATCCAACCGACCCAAGCACCAAACTGATAGCACCTCCGCATGCAGCACACGTTCAGATCGATGATGTCCCTTGAACTCTTGATCCAGTTGTCGGTGTCAAAACCTGCGGATCTCGGGTAGGGGGTCCCGAACTGTGCGTCTAAGGTCAATGGTTGCAGGAGATGGGGACACAATGTTTACCCAGGTTCGGGCCCTCTCTATGGAGGTAATACCCTACTTCCTGCTTGACTGATCTTGATGAATATGAGTATTACAAGAGTTGATCTACCACGAGATCGTAATGGCTAAACCCTAGAAGTCTAACCTGTCTAACTATGGTAATGAGTATATTCTTTCCGGACTACACCCTCCGGTTTATATAGACACCGGGGGGATCTAGGGTTACATAGAGTCGGTTACATAAGAAGGAATCTTCATAGTTGGTCACCAAGCTTGCCTTCCGCACCAAGGAGAGTCCAATCCAGACACGGGTATACTCTTCGTTCTTTATGTCTTCACAGCCCACCAGTCCGACCCATTGATAACAGGCCGGACGCCCGAGGACCCCTTAGTCCAGGACTCCCTCAGTAGCCCCTGAACCTGGCTTCAATGACGAGGAGTCCGGCGTGCAGATTGTCTTCGGTACTGCAAGGCGGGTTCCCATTTCCGAACTCGAAGATAGTCTTCAGATGTAATGATTGCATCCGAACCTGTATACACAACTGCAGAGGATATAATATTTCACGAGTCCAACCCGCTGACAACTTCTTGGTAATAGACATCACGCTTGCTCGGCCATTATTTTCAGACCGTTAGCTAGCCCGTCGCCCCATGTCTCAAGACGTGGTTTTATCGGCATGTCTTGTCCAAGCGGAGATCGTGTCACCCCTTTTCTAAGGGATCCTTATCAACTCGGACGTGGGTAACCCAACCGTCGCTTGGGTACAACTTCTTGGGAATAGGCAGGTTTTGAGTTCCAGGAGGAGACATCTGATATTCGCGGCTTTATATAGGGGCACAGACCCGTCTTTTTCTTTCACGCTTGCTTCTCCCTGAACCCTTGCTACCTCGAGTTCCAAGACCCGGGTTTCAAGCGCCACAAGCTCCAATCATATCCGGATCCAGCCGTCAAGGCCGGTGGGTGGCTTCTTCTGTCACGGAGGGAGACATTGCAAAGCTTCGGGCGGCGAGGTATCTGACCGCAGAAATCCTTCATCGGCTTCCTGCCGAGGGGCAGGTTATTCCTACCCCTAGATCCGGCGAGAGGGTCGTGTTTGTGTCCCACTTCCTCCGCGGGTTAGGGTTTGCACTTAACCCCTTCGTCTAAGGGCTCATGTAATTATGGGCTAGATTTTCACGATCTGGACCCGGACTCTATTCTTCTTATCTCGGCGTTCATCGTCACGTGCGAAGCCTTCCTCCAAACTCCTCCGCACTTTGGCTTATGGCTAAAGACCTTCGATGTGAATACACAGGTGATAGAGGGGGAGCAGGCAGAGTGCAGCGGTGCCATGGTGAGCAAGGTTGCTAGCGCTGTTTGGCTGAAAGGATCCTTTGCCAAATCTTCCGATTTATGGCAGCAGGGGTGGTTCTATATCATCGAGCCCCGTGGATCCAAGTGGGCAGCAATGCCCGTGTTTTGATCCAGCCCCCCAATTCAGCTTGCATCGTGGATTAACAAAGGTTTGGACTAGGGATCAACGGATGAGGTGCGGACTTTGCAAAGTCGCATCCGAAGCCTCATTGAGAGGGACATCAATATCGTCAACGTTGTTCAAATAATGCTAGTCCGCCGGACCCTGTTGTGCCAGGGACGACCTCTCCGCATGTGGGAGTTCAATCCAGAAGGGCCGCGGACTCTTTAGCACTTCTTTGGCACTACGCATGAAGGAATGTGGAGATTCTTTTTCGGGAAACAAAAGCAATGGCCGGACACCACCGAATATATCGGCCTAGACTGTAACCATCCGGACACCCAGGTAAGTACCCATTCGAAGAATGCTTCATAATCAGATAGCCAGTGGTAAGATACTAACCGGATCATCCTTTTTCAGGGCTGGATAAAGAAAGTGGAACGGATTAGGTGTCCAGCTCCCCTTCCCGAAGACTCAGCTAGTCCTATGTTAACAAGGATGCTGTCCTCAGCACCATACCAGGCGCCGGCAAGGCAGGGTAAAGAGGAGAGTGAGACCCGAGATGACCTTTGTTCCGGAGGTTAGTCGGATACTGAGTACGGAGAAATCGACCTTTCCTCGCCTGAAGACAAAGGCGAAAGAGGACCCAACATCCCTTCTCCGAGCAGGAGGAAAAGGGCCGCCTCCGAAGGTTGGAAGGGCCGGTCTCCCAAGAGGGGCCAGATGCCACCATCAAGCGGCTTGGGTTTGGAAAGCGACACCATTGAACAACTCCAACATGGGGACAAGCCCTCGACCAAACCGTAAGTGAATCCGGGGTGCTTTGATAGCGTCCCGCTCCTTTGCAGTTACCGAAGATATAAGTAATGTGTCCGGGCATTTTTACAGATCAGCACCGAGTTTTTTGGGGCAATCCTCTTCTTCGGGAGGTCTCCTCCCAGAGATGATGGAAAGCGAGACGCCTCCCTCGACCTCATCGCCCAATAGGGCGGACGACTCCGAAGTGTCATCGTGGAGGGTTTTTCTTGCTCAACAAGCAATGCAGGGGATGAAAGAGGCAGGCCCGGTGTAGCAATGCTGCTGCCGAAAAGGCATCAGTTGAGTTAAAAGCCAAACAAGCTGCATGGCGCCAAGACGAGGAGAAAATATCCACGATGGCGCTCGAACTGGAAAATGCGACTGGCTGTTGTGAATTTCTGGAGAAGGACAATAAAGCCTTAACGGCTGAACTGGACAAGGCCTTACAAGAGGCGAAAGAAGCGCGGTCGGAATCCAGAGCATCTCGTAAGGATTTTCGGAAAGCTAGGGAGATTGCGGCTGGTAAGCCCTTTCTGCTGCAAACTAAGTTCGGTGATCCAAACTATGCTCAGCTTAACCAAGTGTGGAGTTCTCCGGACGAGTTTTTAGACTTGCCGAAGAGTTCTTCCGATGCGGCACAGTATTACCAAGCGCGAGACGGGTATGCAACGGAGAAGCTTTTCTGGTCACAGTTTGGCGCATCGAAGTGCCCTCTGTTTTTTTGACTAACTACTGCAAGGCATAGCCCCACAGTCTTTTATTCCAAAAAAACCAAGAGTCCAATACAAGTTAACTGTACAAAATGGAAGCTAAGAGAAAAGAAATCCAGAGAGGCCAAACTTCCCTATACCTACCTATACAAGAGAAAACTCAATGGGGCCCATCCAACCAATTTAGAAGGAGGGGTCTAACATGAGCCTTAACTCTATGGGAGAGCAAAGTTAAATCATGTACAAATTTACAACGCCAAGCACTAAACGTAGGTCGTTCCCCTCTGAATGTCCTTCCATTTCGAAGAATCCAAATGTTCCATGCTGCCGTGAAGACCACCTCAAAGAAGAAACTTTTAGCAAATCTTTGCCTGGCCAAAGAAATGCATTGATGTACATTGGAGCCACCAGACCAGTCAATCTGCAAATATGTCCAGATTCTTGTACTGAAGTTGCAAGAGAAGAACATGTGTCGGTGTCAAAACCGGCGGATCTCGGGTAGGGGGTCCCGATCTGTGCGTCAAGGCTGATGGAAACAGGAAGCAAGGGACACAGATGTTTACCTAGGTTCGGGCCCTCTCGATGGAGGTAAAACCCTACTTCCTGCTCGATTAATATTGATGATATGGGTAGTACAAGAGTAGATCTACCACGAGATCGTAGAGGCTAAACCCTAAGAGCTAGCCTATGATGGTATGATTGTAATTGTGATCGGCCTTCTAAGGACCAACCTGTACGGTTTATATAGACATCGGAGAAGGCTAGGGTTTACCTGGAGTCGGTTACAAGGAAGGAAATTTAATATCCGAATGGCCAAGCTTGCCGTCCACGCCAAGGAAAGTCCCATCCGGACACGGGCCGAAGTCTTGAGTCTTGTATCTTCACGCTTCAATAGTCCGGACTTTGTACACAGTCCGGCTGTCCGGATACCCCCTAATCCAGGACTCCCTCAATAGCCCCTGAACTAGGCTTCAATGATGATGAGTCCGTAGCCTTGATCTTGTTTTCGGCATTGCAGGGCGGGTTCCTCCTCCGAATACTCCAAAGTGGTCATCGAACATGTAGACCGTGTCCGGATCTGCAAGATGATCTTCGTATGGTATAGATCTGATTTGCTGGCAATCTTCGTGCGTCATGCCCTTGCAACGGGGCCTGGTCCAACACAAACCGACGCTTCCTGCCCCATCACTTCTCGTGTTGCGAGGCGGCTTTATTGGCATGTCCCGTCGAGGTAGAGATCGTGTTCCTCTTATTACGGGATTTTCCATCAATATGAGCACGCGTGACCCCATGACGGTCGTTGGTATAACCCATGTGTTTTTTAGATAAGCCTCAAACGGTCACATCGGGGACTCTTGATATTCACCCTCTTTATAAAGGGGTCGAGACCTACGCCTCCTTTTTCACCTTCATCGCGCCTTCTCGCACCTCGAGTTCTAACACCCAAAACCTAAGCTCCACCCCTCTGGAATCCTCCAATATGTCCGGATCTGACCCTCAGGGCCGGTGGGTGGCCTCCTCGATCAAAGAGAAGGACATTGTCAAGCTTAGGGAGGTCGGATACTTGACCGCAGATATCCGGCACAGGCTCCCTGCTCCAGGGCAGGTCATCCCTACGCCGGAGCCCAACGAGTGTGTCGTTTTCGTCCCACACTTCCTCCATGATGCAGGTTTCACCCTCGATCCCTTCGTGAGGGGGCTCATGTTCTATTATGGGTTGGATTTTCACGATCTGGATCCCGACGCTATCCTCCATATCTCGTCTTTTATTATCGTGTGTGAGGCTTTTCTCCATGTCACCCCACACTTCGGCTTATGGCTTAAGACCTTCAATGTGACGCCGAAGATGATCGAGGGGTGACATGTGGAGTGCAGAGGTGCCGTAATAAGCAGGAACGGCGATGCCCCGTGGCCAGAGGGTTCTTTCCCAGAAGTATCCGATGTATGGCAGCGGAGGTGGTTCTATGTCACGGCTCCCAGAGGCACAAAGTGGCGGCTGACCCCGAGTTTCGTTCGGGCCCTCCGTCACAGTTGGCGTCTTGGACAGACGTAGGGCGGAATTGGGGACCCACTGGTGATATACCAGTACTGCAGAATCGCATCCGGGAGCTTCTTGCAAGGGACATTAACCTTGTCAGCATAATGCAAGTGATGTTGATCGGGCGGATGTTTCCATGCCAACGCCGGCCTCTCCGGATGTGGGAGTTCAATCCGGAGGGTCCGCGGACCGTCAAGCACTTCTTCGGCCTGAAGCTCGAAGAGATGTGCAAATTATTCTTCGGACGGAAACTAAAGTGTCCGGACACCACCGAGGATGCGGGCCTAAGCTGCAATCGCCTAGATACCCAAGTAAGTAAACTTGATACCGGACACTGTGTTTTGTATCTGTTATGATTGTTTATTCTGAAAATCATCCGCGTCGTGAATGGCTCAACAAGGCGTAGAGAATTAGGTGTCCGCGCCACTTCCAGGAGGCTCGCCCGCCCCCACCATGGCCAAGATGCTTGACCGAGTACTCAGCAGGATGCCCCCGGGGAAAGACAAGGGGAAGGACGAAGAATCCGAACCCCACACGCGACGCATCCGAACTGGGGGAATTGTCACCTCCCCTAAGGAGGATAGTTGGGAAGGGGAGGTTAAGGCCTCCTCCCCGCGCGGGAAGAAGAGGGCCGCCTCCGAAGACTCGGAGAAGGAGATGCCCAAACCCGGGAAAAAGATAACACCAGGGGGCTCTGCCCCAACGGGCAACCTCACCGCCTCGTGCCCAACAACGGCCAGCTCTCCACCGAGCTGTAAGTTAATTTTTAATTCGAAGGTACTGCGTTCCTCCTAGATCAATAACCAGGATTCGTCTTTCGCAGTTCGGCTAGCAGCCCCTCTCAACAGAGTTCGTCTTCGGGGGACCTTCCTCCGGAGATGATGGAGAGCGAGACCCCACCTACCTCTCTGGCTCACGAAGCGGGCGACACCGAAGTGTCAAATCCGGAGGAGTCCGGATCTGCCGAAGCCGGAGGCCAACGCGTCAGCCGCCCTGAGCTCAGAGCGTTTGGCTCCCGCGAGGGGCGATGGGAAGGGTCCGGCACAGTTCGATGTCCGGCCGAACATACTGACGGGCCTACTGGAGCGGGCTGCGCTCTCGGAGGAGCACCTCTCATTAATGAGCGCGGTGCTCCAGAAGATTTCATCCGCTACAAGCGGTTTGAATGAAGCATTTGCAAGTCCGCCGGAGGCTTTGAGGTATGTAGTGAAGAATACACTGTTTTTGGGCTGTGAGGCACGCGTTAGGTGTGCTCCATATAGATAGTAGCCCATGAGACATGGTTGCCCGCCCTAGGGGGCAAACGGGGATCATAAATCAATGATTGCGCTTATAAATATGTGCAGGTACACTGTGAGTCCGACGACCAGTCCGTGGAAATTTCGGAACCTGAAGGCAGATTCGATCGATTGATGCCGATATCACGCTGGTGAACGAGCGGCTAGACAAGTCACAAGGTATGTGCTCTGCCTTCCTTTGTATAGGAAAATATGGAGGCGGCATGATATTAATGTAATATGTTCAGACTGCAGATGGTGCTGCTGCCGTGGAGGCCCTGAGGGCAGAACTTGTCCAAGCCAAGGAACAAGCTCGGATTAGCAATACGGCTGCCCTGAAGGTGACCGAGGAACTGAGAGCCGAATAGGCTGCTCATCACCGAAGCGAAGTAAAGATGGCCGAAATGGCTATTGAGTTAAAAAATGCCGCTGACCGGTATGAGCTCCTTAAAAAGGAGCATAAGGATAGCTTGGCCGAGCTGGACAAGGCACGCAATGCCACCAAGGAAATACGGACCGAGCTCAGGGGTGCGCGGGAGGAGCTTCAACAGGCCGGTAAAATCGTGGCTGGAGGTTCCTACTTACTGCAGACGAAGTTATTCGATCCGGCATCGCTCCCCTGGATGGGCGCCTGAGTCTGCGCAGGTTGCAGCGGATTTGGCGAAGAGTACGACCGACGCTGCCAAGTTCTTCGAGGGTCGAGGAGATAAGGAGGTGGAGAAGCTTTTACGGTCGCAATTCGATTGCTCCCACTCGCCCGCTGCCGTTAAATGACAAGATGGATGTCAGTGTGAGCTTCACGAGCTATCCGGTCTTGCAATGCGGTCGTGATAGACCATCTTTGGCGGAAGGGCCTAAGCAGACGATTACTTTGGCTTGGTGCAGCAGTTCCTTGGGGCCGTGCCTCGGATCGACGCCATGAGGAGGTCGGCGTGCATAGAGGGTGCATGGATGGCTCTTGCCCGCGTGAAAGCCTATTGGACGGATATGGAGGCCAATATTATAGCAACCCAAGATCCGGCGGGGGGCCAGTATCCGGCCGAGCACTGCTTGGCGCAGGTCACAAAAGGTGCCCGCCTAATAGAGGCGCAGTGCTCGAAGAATGTCTTATTCGAGTGATGAATCGAATCATTGTAAAAAACAATGTTAGTTTGGTTGTAAGGCTATATTTATACTTTTTGCCCAAAAGTATTATTGTGTCCCCTGTGTGGCCGTTTACATATATATATATATATATATATATATATATATATATATATATATATATATGAATGTTTAATCCGAAAGATAGCAGTCCTTGGCTTCATCCCCCACGCAGGACGCAGGCAATGCGGGGGTGTTCGCAAAAAATATGCTTAATCACAGTTGATCCAACGTCTTGGTCCATGAAGGAGGTGATCGCACGTCGAACTAGGCAACCGGACTATATAGTCAGTAACACTTTAAACTTAGCCATGGGAGTCTAATGTTGGGGCTACTATGTAGCCCCTGGTACCTTCAAGTGCATCCGAATATGGTAGCGTGTGTACATGACCGGAAAGCGGTCCTTCGTTAATCTTGGAGGGATCCTAAAGATTCCGATAAGTCTTCGAGTGGTTGAACAGTCTCTCATTTGTATCATGACAGTCAGTTTTCGGCTTTCTCTACTGAGGTGCTTGTCCGGAATAACCAGGGCACAATCGCAGTAGTTCTCCTTTGGCCACCTTAGCCGATAGTAACGGAACGTAAGGCGGCAAACCCAGGGCAAACCCAACATTTGACCAAAGACATGATTCGGAGCTATTGCATATAAGGCCAAACTCGTGATGCCGAACACTCCTGAGGGTATTCAGACTTTATAATAGTCGATGGGCTCAAGAATGCCCATTCGTTATAAACCCTGTTTTTCTAGGTACGTGCGTTAATCTGTCGTGGTGAGATGCCAAAAACGGCAGTATCCTCTGTGGGTATGGAACCCATGGGATGGTTAAACAACAAGATGCAATAAAAAAGGTTTACACAGGGGCTTAATCTAAAAAGAAACCTGTTGAACGGGGCCCTGCTGCATGTCTGCGCCTTTGTCTCCATTGTGCCGTATCCTGGAAGGGTATCGCGCGAATCCTTGTGTGTGGAAAAAGGAAAACTCGTAAAAGAGTGCAAAGTAAGTATGTGATGGATAATAAAAGTGTGAGATGTTGGCCTGCCCATAAGGTTGAGCCAACTGTGGGACTGTGTTAAGTATTTGTAGCCCCTGGTGTCCGCTATGGGATTACATATACGGTGCCCTGGTTCAATTTTATCCGGCGTAGGACTCATCTAGCCGAGTCTGTGGTCTTTAAGGACCGATCATGTTTTTCGATGTTGGAGGTCGCTTATAGTCCGGCCGTGAGGGCCGTCAGCGTGTTCCTCTGCTGCGTGTGGCGCTCGTTAGTCCTCTAACGGTGATGACGCCCACGTGGACCGGACATCTTAAGCGTAAGGTAGCCATAGTGCGGCAATGCGTTAAAGCGGCGAAGGCCGTTCTTCCGAAACAACTGCGTGATAGTCGCTTTGGAAGGGTGCGATGGTGAAGAGTAGTTCTTTGCTTACGGAGTTGCTTGAGAGGCGAATGTTACCTCCGGTCACGGAGCCTCTGCTATGGGCTTCAACGCCTGGTATTACCCCTTCAAAGGTGGTGTTGCTTTGGTTAATTCTGGATGGGTCTATCCCCATCCTGCGGACAGTGTCTTCATATATTAAATTGAGACTGCTGCTGCCGTCCATAAGGACGCGGGTGAGACGGTATTCGTCGATTATCGGGTCAAGCACCAGGGCCTTTGATCCTCCGTGCGGAATACTAGTTCGGTCATCCAAGTTATCGAAAGTGATCGGATAAGGCATCCAGTGGTTAGGCGTGAGTACGATGGGCTCTATACCGAGCGCGTCTCTATGCACGCGTTCGTGCCTCCTCATGGATGTGTGAGTCGCATGGATCATGTTCACTGTTTTAACCTCTGGCAGGAATTTTTTCTGTCCTTCAGTGTTCGGCCGGCGAGGTTCATCCTCGTCTTCACTTGGTTTTTCCCTTTCCTTGTGTTCGGCATTTAATTTGCCGGCCTGCTTGAAGACCCAGCACTCTCTGTGCGTGTGGTTTGCAGGTTTGTCAAGGGTGCCATGATTTTGGCATAGTCTTCTAGGACTCTATTCAGACCGGACGGTCCCTCTTTGCTGCCTTTAGATGGCTTGTTTTGCTGATTAGGTCGAGAGCCCCTGAATCTGGCATTAACCGTCGTGTTATCCGGGCTCTCTTCCTTGTTTTGGCGTTTGTTTTTATGACGTCGTGGCTTCCCGTTGTCATCCCTTATTTCGGATGTCTTTGGGGTCGCTGGTGCCTTCTGAGCTAGCCAGCTATCTTCTCCAGCAAAAGCGGGTCATAAGGCTTGTTAGGGCTGCCATTGTCCTTGGCTTTTCTTGGCGAGGTGTATGGCGAGCCACTAAATCCTGAGATCTTTGTGCTTGAATGCTGCTAAGGCTTGACATCCTGGACGATCAACAATTTGATTCTTCTTAGTGAGGAATCTGTTCCAAAACTTGCGGGCGGATTCTCTGGGCTGTGGGACTATGTGACTTAAGTCGTCAGCGTCCGGGGGCCGGACATAGGTCCCTTGAAAGTTGGCCCTGAACGCATCCTCGAGTTCCTCCCAGCTCCCAATTGAATTTTCGGGGAGGCCTTTCAACCAGTGCCGAGCTGGTCCCTTCAGCTTGAGGGGGAGGTATTTGATGGCGTGAAGGTCAACCCCACGAGCCATATGTATGTGTAGGATAAAGTCCTCGATCCAGACCCCTGGGTCTGTTGTTCCGTCGTATGCCTCTATGTTCACAGGTTTAAAGCCCTGTGGGAATTCGTGGTCTAGTACTTCATCGGTAAAGCACAGGGGGTGAGCAGCCCCTCTGTATCTGGACGTGCTGTGGCATGACGTCGGCTGTTGTTGTGTCCGGTCTTTATTTCGGACTGGTATTCGATTGGCGTAATCGTTTTGGCGACCATAGCCCTTCGCCATGGTGCATCCTTTGGATCCATAAATGGACCTGGCCGTGCCAGCTTTCTTATTCAGGTGTTCATGTGGATCGGTAGCCGCTTTGTTGCGGTTATGAAGTGGTACAACTTCGTCGTCGAATTCTGGCAACAGATTGCGTTTTGGATAGCTCTTTGTATGGCGATCATCGCCGTATCTTTCTTCAGTGTCTAGCACTTTATTCCATCAACGGTTGAGCGTTTCCTGTGCGGCCTTGAGCTGTTGCTTCTGCTTCTGTAGGCTTCTTGCGGTGGCCATAAGCTTTCTGTGGAGGTTATCTCGTTCCACGTGTTTTTCCGGAGTTGCATCGTTATCCGGACCGTTTTCCTGTGCTGGTTCATTTTGATGACCTCGTCCGTCGGGATCATTGTCCTCGGGCGTCTGCTCCGAACTGTGTTGAGGGTGACCTGGTTCATCCTGCTCCATCGCTGGGTCCGTATGGTCGTTGTTGTCTTCGGAGTTGATTGTATTATCGATCCTTCTGGCGCTCTTGTCACTAATTTTTACTGTTGCTGGACTTAGAACGGCGTCTGCGCCGTCGCTTTGGCTTTTGTCCGGGGGTTTTATCATCCGGACTGTCGCCTTTGTCCTCTTTGGGCGTATCCACCATGTATACGTCGTGTGACGAGGGGGAAGTCTGGCGTCCCATAGATTCCGCATCTTCTCCTGCATCGTCGTCCATACCATTGATGTCTTCGGAGTTGAAGTCAGGCACGTGGTTAAATCATCGACCGTGGCTATGAAGTGGGTGGTGGGTGGGCAACGAATTTCTTCGTCGTCTGCTTCCCACTCGAACCGGACGTAGTTTGGCCCAGAAATTTCTGTCAAAGAGAGAGTTTTCAACGAGTTCAACATGTCGCCAAAGGGCGAGTGCGAAAAATGTCCATGGCGGTGAATTCCATTACGGAGCCCAACCTGGCTCGACCGGTTCGGCGGTCTTGTGGACGGACTCAACATCGGAATCTGAATCCGGGGTCCGGAGTCATAGGCCACCACAGAGGTAAGGCCCGTGTTTGGCTCCAACGCCGATGAGTGCGCGACCTGCGGGGCGGGGTCCAGCCCTCCGTCCTCAGGCAACACAGCCTGCTCCGGATTTAGGTCCGAGGCTAATGTGGGGGTGATACCCCGAGCTTTGTCCAACAACAGGTCTAAGCCGTGCTCGTCGTGACTGTCCGGTATCATGTTATTGGCGATGGTTGAAGGAGCCATCGAGCCCAGTAGCGACGACACGGAGGAACTCTCAATGAAAGCACCAATGCCGGTGTCAAAACTGGCGGATCTCGGGTAGGGGGTCCCGATCTGCGCGTCAAGGCTGATGGTAACAGGAAGCAATGGACACAGGTGTTTACCCAGGTTCGGGCCCTCTCGATGGAGGTAAAACCCTACTTCCTGCTTGATTAATATTGATGATATGGGTAGTACAAGAGTAGATCTACCACGAGATCGTAGAGGCTAAACCCTAAGAGCTAGCCTATGATGGTATGATTGTAATTGTGATCGGCCTTCTAAGGACCAACCTCTCCGGTTTATATAGACACCGGAGAGGGCTAGGGTTTACATGGAGTCAGTTACAAGGAAGGAAATTTAATATCCGGATCGCCAAGCTTGCCTTCCACGCCAAGGAAAGTCCCATCCAGACACGGGCCGAAGTCTTGTATCTTCACGCTTCAATAGTCCGGACGTTGTACACAGTCCGGCTGTCCGGATACCCCCTAATCCAGGACTCCCTCAACAGGTGTTGACGATCCTCATATATATGCTGGTGGAACAAAACACAAAGGTTATCAGCATCCCCAGCCCTCCAGTGCCTCCTCACCAACAGGTCCTTGGTGTTGAGCCTATCAAAGAATAATAGCCAAGCAAAAACCTTGATTTTCAGTGTGCATCAACTCCTTCATAACCATTTGCAGGGCTGAATGATGGCCATATGAGAGTGCATGATGGTATAATAGCTCCTTGACGTGTAAGCTCCTGTGGGTCCCACCCAATACGAAACATCATTAGCCAAAGGATCCCTAGCCAGATTGTTCACCCGGAGGTCGGTGAATCCAGTTCAAGAGCGACTGTTGGGAAATAGGCAAGCTGAAAAAAGGAGGCTCTATCACGGCGCCAAGAAAATCTGCCACTGAAATCTTATCATCCAGAGCATAAGAAATTAACCGAGGCAGTCTTTGTCTTAAAGGCAATGAAGAACCACCCAGATTCCAAGCATCAGACCAGAACAAAACCGAATCCCCTTTATTAACCGAAACAGAGGCAACAACTCTGTAATTATCAGCTAACTTGAAGATATCTTTCCACCAAAAGGAGCCACAAAGGACAGTGGCATGAGGGACAACTCCATCATAGTAGGAATCCCACAATAAGGATACCCAAGGTATATCAGCTTTATTGTAGAATTTATGCAGGTGATTAATGAGAAACCCTTGGTTCTGAAGCTGCAAATTGATAACACCCAATCCCCCTTTTTCCTTAGGTCTGCAAACCATATCCCACGAAGCAAGGGATTGCCTAGGGGTATCAGAATTCCCTCTCCAAAGACATTGTCGCATAATTCATTCTAATTGCTTGATGATGCCAGGTGGGATGGATAGAGAACAAAGAAAATATATAGGCATGGAAGAGAGAACAGATCTCAGCAACTGAAGCCTGCAACCTTGATCTAACATAGCTGTACTTGCTGTCAGGCGCCTCTCTACTGAATCCACCAGCGGCATCAGATCAAGGATCGTGGGCTTGGTCATTCCCAAAGGGAGACCAAGATAAGTGAACGGCAGAGATCCTAGAGCACCTTTGAAAACACTGAGAAAGCGAAGAGCTTCAACCGAGGACATTAATAGGTACCATGATGGATTTAGCGAAATTGACTCTCAGACCAGTGGATTCAACAAACACATGTAACATGTCCCTAAGGGCCACTAACTGAGCCTCATCCGCAGGAAGTAGCAAGATTGTATCGTCAGCATACTGAATTATTGGAAAATCCAGGTCATGACAGTCAATCGGCAGAGTGAGAATACCATCAAGCAACATCTTGTTGACAATAGATTGTAACAGGTCTGCTGCCAAAACAAAGAGCAACGGAGAAAAGGGGTCCCCGTGCCTAACCCCACGCTTACATTTAAAATGATTGCCAGGGATGCCATTCAGTAGAACCTGAGAGTCACCCGAGGACAGAATTTCCTTGACCCAACCAATCCATTTAGGAGGAAATCCTTTTGCAACAAGAGGAGCCAGGATGGCCTCATGTTCCACAGTATCAAAGGCCTTAGGAAAATCCAACTTTAAGAGAATGATTGGCTTCTTTGATTGCTTGCACTGATAGATATACTGAAAAGCCCAGGCCAAACAATCCTGAATAGAGCGATGCTTCAGAAATCCATATTGGTTCTTGTGTATGCACTTGAGGATTACGTTCTGTAATCTATTAGCCAGCAATTTTGTTAGGAATTTGAGACATGTGTTAGTTAAGGAAATTGGACGGAAATCATTAGGGCCCATGGGCGCTACCATTTTCGGAATGAGGGTGATGAAGGAAGAATTAATGTTCTGCAAGCTGATCCTCCCCTCATAAAAGTCCTTGACTAACTGTCGGAAATCTTTCTCAATAATAGTCCAACACCTTTTGACAAACATACCATTAAAACCGTCGAGGCCCAGTGCCCGATCGATGGCGAGATCCTTTAACACAATGAGATCTCCTGATCAGAAAAGGGAGCATACAAATCATCAAGCCCCAAGACCGGTTCAATAAGAGAAGGGAGATCAAAACCCATAGAAATACCCTGCGCTTGGCCCATTCTAGACTTGAAAGAGTTCCATAAAATTCCTGCCATTTGGTCATGATCACTGACAATTGAACCATCCTCTCTCTGCAGCGAGGAGATTGAGTTACGTCTGAGCCTCTCCGAGGCCATAGCATGAAAAAACTTGGAATTTTCATCCCCCACCATGATGTATCTAATAGTGCACCTCTGCTTCCAGTATATATGATGCAGTTTCAGAAGGCGTTCATACTGTAGCTTAATGATTTTCCTGAAATTAAACTCAGGTCTAGTCAGGGGTGTGAATTCCTCAAGGGAGTCAAAGTACATAACCACCCCAGAACATTTAGTGGCCAACTTCTTTAAGGAGGAAAGATTAGTGCTCCACTTCTTAAGGGTGAATCTCAACCTCTTGAACTTAACAGATAGAGTGGCAGGTGCAGATAATCCCACAGCAACGGGCGCCTCCCAAGAGGTCCGAACACAATCCAAAAAACCTGGCATTTCCACCCAAAAATTCTCCAAGCGGAAAACCTTGGACTTTGGAATAGTGGTATCAATTGACACAACACAAGGCACATGATCCGAGGAGGTTTTAGCCAAGGGAAGGACTAATGTATTTGGATAGGCAGATATCCAATCAGCAGTAGTAAAATACCAGTCAAGTTGCTCCATGAGAGGCTGCTCCTGCATGTTAGACTAGGTGTAGGCTCTGCCTTTCAGAGGTAATTCAAGCAAACCAAGGTGGCCAATGATCTCATTAAACAAAAAAATGTCATTAACATCACCCCCAGGCCTATTCCTATTATCCAACGACCGGATAAAATTAAAATCCCCAAGGAGGAGCCAGTTTTGATCCGCAGGTATAGAAAGGTTGTACAACTACTGAACAAACTCATCTCTTAGGGGCCCTTGGCACGGGCCATGAAGCAGAACACCAACGTCCAAGATTCAGAATTGTGCACAGACTTGAAAGAGATAACTAGACCATAGCGTTGCACCTCAACCAGAGTGCCACTAAAAACTGCCGAATTCCAAATAACCAAAAGACCACCTGACGCTCCCACAGAGGGGGAGAAAGCAAAATGATCAAATCTATGAGGACAAAATGCACGGATCGATCGCAGATCAAAATTCTCAAACTTAGTTTCCTGCAGGCAGATGATAGAACATTTACTCTCCTCAATCTTAGCCCTAACATCTCTTTGCCTGTCCTCAGAGTTTAGCCCGCGCACATTCCAACACAGTACTCACCAATTATGAAAAGACGTATGATCCATGAACACATGAATGAAAGCATAGTAGACTCATAACTGCGTAGCAGAATGAGTAGCATAACATGACATATTTCAGCCAATCCACAGATAAACCCAAAACACAGAAGTCCAAGATAAAGACAGCCCAAAATAACAGAGGTCTCTAGATCCTCCCCCAGCCTAAACAAATAAGATTACTTATCATTGGAAGGCTTGCTAGAATAATCAGACTCTGGGCCAGCCATAAGCTTGGCCACCGTAAGATCTTCGGCAGGGATTTGCAGCGCCTCACCCAGCTGCTGCAAAAAAGAAATAGGCGTCGGAGGTGGAAGCGCAGCTCCATCGTCTCCAGAATCTGGCGCGGGAAGGCGAGGCTTCTTGGCCCAAGGTCGACGAAGGCTTGACGAAGCGCCCTCTGTTGCTGAATGAACAGATGTCCCGATGGACCGAGCTTCATAGGATATCCGGCGCTGCTACGGTTGTGGCCAACCGAGCCTGTTCCGAATAGCTACTTCGGTTTGGTGCAGAGGCTTGTTGGCGCGGTGCCGCCTATCGACGCTGTGAAGCGGTCAACGTGCATTGAGGGTGCACGGATGGCTTTTGCCCGAGTCAAGACATTCTGGGGGAAGATGAAGGCCATCGATGTTGCATCGAAGAGTCCACCCAAGGACAAGGACCGTCCTAAATCGAAGCATTATTTTGAAGACGACCTGGAGGCCGCCCGCTTGATAGAGGGTGACTGCTCAAAATACATAATGTTTGAGTGAGGTGTATGAGAATTGTAAAAGACAATTTTATAGTTAATCTATTTTAATGTTTTGCTCGAAAGCTTGTATTCCTCCTATGCGGCCGTTTGTAATATAATCTGAAAGTTTTCTAGTCGTCGGTTTCAGCCCCCTCGTAGGAAGTACCGGGGTGTTCAGAAAAGCATTTAATCACTCTTTATCCAACATCTTGGTCCATGAAGGAGGTGATAATGCGGCGAACCAGGCAATCAGAATATAGGGCGTTAACACTTTCACTTAGCCATAGGAGTTTTATGGTGGGGCTACGAAATAGCCCCTGGTATGTATGCAACGTATTATAATATGGCGCCTTACATATTTGATCTGAAAAAGATCCCTCGTGTGACACGGAGAATTGCTAAAGATTCCAAGAAGTCGTCAAGTGGTTGACCAGCTCTCGCCGCATCATGACAGTCAGTTTTCGTCTTTCTCTCTTTGAGGTACTTGGCGGATAAACCCGGGCACAATCGCAGTAGTTCTCCCTTTACTACCCTAGCCGATGGTGCGGAACGTAGGGTAGAAAGCACAGGAGCCGGGCAACCCAACTATTGACCCAAGACAATGATTCGGAGCTGATGCATATAAGGTCAAACATGCGATGCCGAAGTACGCTATAGAGTTGTTCGGACTTTTGTTGGCAACTCATTTGTTCCCGTACCGAGCCCCTGGCGGGTTATGCCAAGGTATATCTGTGAAGTGACCATGGGAGCTGTATTCATTGGAGAAACAACACGGATGATTAATTCGGATACTGTTTTACTGGGACCTGAGTGATATGCCGATGATTACTTTATATAAATATAAAGACCACAACCCCGGCTATTTGACATGCTCGGGGTTGACGGCCGAGGAAGAGGCATAGTACAGGCTCGAAATAAAGAGTGCGGTCTACAAAAAGTTATTTTGGACCTCCTGTCGCACATCTGCGCCGCCTGTCCTCGGCGAGGGGAATTCTTGATGGAAGTAACCCCCTAGGTGAGTGCACGGATCCGAACTCCGATAGAGTCAGTTTTAGATGTTTGTCCTATTCATCACCTGTTTTTAAGAGATATTGAAGGAAGAAATAAAAATAAAGTGGATAAAAAATGTTATGGGGACGCTTGCAGGCTTGTTCGTAGTGTGCTCCCGCCAATGCCCATGGTATCTTGAGTGTGTAGTGATGTATGCGTGGCACAAATTTTGCAGGTGTACGAGGTGGGCGGCGGAAGCCGGACTGCTATTTTCGCTTCGGGAGTAGTTGATCCTCGGGTGGAAATTGCTTCTGACACCCGGTATTTCGTTGGTGAGCCTCTCCGTCATCCCTGTCGCCTGGCGGCCTCCTCCCCTTGTGTTCGGCATTGAGCTTGCCGGCCTGCTTAAAGACCCAGCAGTTTCTATTAGTATGATTAGTTGGTTTATCGGGGTGGCCGTGAATCTGGCAGGGTCGGTCCAATATCCTGTCTAGGTTGGATAGTTCGTCTCGGTTCTCCTTGAATGGCTTCTTCCGTTGACCGGGGTTGGGAGTGCTGAATCCGGCGTTGACCGCTGTGTCGCATGATTTTTCATTATCATTGCGACTGTTGTATTTGCTTCGTCGTGGCTTGCCGTTACCGTCTTGGATTTCGGAAGTGCCCGGGTCGCTGGCGCTGTTGCTTCTACGAGCGAGCCAGCTGTCTTCTCCCGCGCAAAAGCGGGTCATTAGAGCGGTGAGGGCTGTCATGGATTTAGGTCCTTCTTGACCGAGGTGGCGTGCAAGACATTCGTCCCGGACACTGTGTCTGAAAGCTGCAAGGGCTTCCGCGTCCGGACAGTCGACGATTTGGTTCTTTTTGATTAAGAACCGAGTCCAGAACTCCCTGGCTGACTCTCCGGGCTGCTGGATAATGTGACTTAGGTTATCGGCATCCGGTGGCCAGACATATGTTCCTCGGAAGTTGTCGAGGAAGGCCTCTTCCACATCCTCCCAGCTGCCTATGGAATTTTCAGGCAGGCTGTTTAACCAGTGCCGAGCTTGCCCTTTTAGCTTTAGTGGGAGATATTTCATGGCGTGGAGGTCGTCTCCACGGGCCATATGGATGCGGAGAATAAAATCCTCGATCCATACTGAGGGATCGGTTGTTCCGTCGTATGATTCAATATTGACGGGCTTGAATCCCTCGGGGAATTCATGGTCCATTACTTCATCTGTGAAGCAGAGAGGGTGTGCGGCGCCTCTATGTTGGGCCACACTGCAACGTAACTCCGAAGGAGTCCATTTGCTGTTTTCGGCTCGGGTGTGTCTGGGTTTGTCACGTCTGGATATGTAGCCATCGTCGCGTGTCCGGCAGTGCCCTGGCGGTCCGTATATCGATTTTGCGTGTCCTGCTCTACTGTCCAAGTCCCGCTGAAGGTCGTCTAGACAACCGTGAGCTGCATTATTCTTGCCTTTACGGCGAGGTGGGGCGGTCTGGTGTTCGGCTTGAGTTGCCTCTTTGTCCGGACTGGGTTGTCGACGACCTGCCGAATTGTGTGATGATGGTACGGGCTCCAACGCATCGTCATCGGATTGAGGTAGCAGTCTATGCTTCGGGTAGCTTTTGGCTGGGCCACTAAGGCTGTATTCTTCGGCGTCCAGGACTTCGGTCCATCTATTGTTGAGTAGGTGTTGGTCACCTTGAAGCTGCTGCTCCTTCTTTTTCATGCTCCTTGCAGTAGCTATTAGCCTGCATTTGAAGCGCTCCTGCTCGAGGGGTTCTTCGGGTACGACAAAGTCTTCATCTCCGAGGCTTACCTCATCTTCGGAGAGCGGAAGGTAATTGTCGTCCTCTGAATTGTCGCTGGGCAGGGCCTGTTCATCAGGGCTGGCTTGCCCATTTTCTTGTTCCTCCTCTTCGGATCTTGCTCCAAGAGGGTCTTTATTCCTTTCGGCGTCGTTTGGAGTACTATTTTCTCTGGTACCAGCGTTGTTGTGATGTGGATTAGAGCGGTGTTTAGGGCGCTGATACTTAATCAAGCATGTCGGTTAAGTCCTCGATAGTGGCTATGAAGTGGGTGGCGGGTGGGATGCGAAATTCTCCATTATCAGCTTCTAGCTCGAACCGGACATAGTTCGTCTGTGAGTCCCCCGCCAAGGACAGGTTTTTTTAATGAATTTAGAACGTCGCCCAAGGACGAGTGTTGGAAGATATTTGCGGCGCTGAACTCGAAGATCGATAACTGATCCAGCTCTGCGCCCGCGGGCGTGCGTGGTTCGGAACTTATAGCTGGAGGCGAGTCCGGAATTCTGTTGTCGCAGACATTGCAAGGTGCTGAGTCCGTGTGCGGCTCCAACGCTGCAGATTCTGTGTTTCAGATGGCGCAATCTACTCCGAATCTAAGGCTGTAGCAGTTATAGGAACCATCTCCTGAATATGGTCTGATGACAGATTTAAGTCTTGTTCATTGGAGCGAGGGGGAACGATCTCCGCGGTATCAAATCCGTTGAAGATCAAGTCTCCACGGATATCCGCAATGAAGTTTAAGCTTCCAAATCTGACCTGGTGGCCAGGGGCATAGCTATCGATCCACTCCAGGTGGCCAAGCGATTTGGCCCGTAGTACTAAGCCGCCGAATACGAAAATCTGTCCGAGGAGGAAGGTTTCTCCTTGGACAGCGTCACTATAGACGATCGAAGGGGCCATCGAACCTTTCGTCGACGGCACAGTGGAACTCCCAATGAAAGCACCAATGTCGGTGTCAAAACCGGCGGATCTCGGGTAGGGGTCCCGAACTGTGCGTCTGTTGACCCACAAGTATAGGGGATCTATCGTAGTCCTTTCGATAAGTAAGAGTGTCGAACCCAACAAGGAGTAGAAGGAAATGATAAGCGGTTTTCAGCAAGGTATTCTCTGCAAGTACTGAAATAAGTGGTAACAGATAGTTTTGTGATAAGATAAATTTTAACGAGCAACAAGTAACAAGAGTAAATAAAGTGCAGCAAGGTGGCCCAATCCTTTTTGTAGTAAAGGACAAGCCTGGACAAACTCTTATAATAGGAAAAGCGCTCCCGAGGACACATGGGAATATCGTCAAGCTAGTTTTCATCATAATCATATGATTCGCGTTTGGTACTTTGATAATTTGATATCTGGGTGGACCGGTGCTTGGGTGCTGTTCTTACTTGAACAAGCATCCCACTTATGATTAACCTCTATTGCAAGCATCCATAACTACAACAAAAGTATTAAGGTAAACCTAACCATAGCATGAAACATATGGATCCAAATCAGCCCTTACGAAGCAACGCATAAACTAGGGTTTAAGCTTCTGTCACTCTAGCAACCCATCATCTACTTATTACTTCCCAATGCCTTCCTCTAGGCACAAATAATGGTGAAGTGTTATGTAGTCGACGTTCACATAACACCACTAGAGGCTAGACAACATACATCTCATCAAAATATTGAACGAATACCAAATTCACATGACTACTAATAGCAAGACTTCTCCCTTGTCCTCAGGAACAAACGTAACTACTCACAAAGCATATTCATCTTCATAATCAGAGGGGTAATAATATGCATAAAGATATGAACATATAATCTTCCACCAAATAAACCAACTAGCATCAACTACAAGGAGTAATCAACACTACTAGCAACCTACTAGAACCAATCCCGGACTTGGAGACAAGAATTGGATACAAGAGATGAACTAGGGTTTGGAGATGAGATGGTGCTGGTGAAGATGTTGATGGAGATTGCCCTCTCCTGATGAGAGGAGCATTGGTGATGATGGTGATGATGATTTCCCCCTCCCGGAGGGAAGTGCCCCCAGCAGAACAGCTCTGCCGGAGCCCTAGATTGGTTCCGCCAAGGTTCCGCCTCGTGGCGGCGGAGTCTCATCCCGAAAGGTTGCTTCTTATTTTTTTCTTGACGAAAGACTTCATATACGAGAAGATGGGCGTCGGAGAGCCACCAGTGGGCCCACGAGGTAGGGGGCGCGCCCTAGAGGCGCCCCCACCCTCGTGAGCGAGTGTAGGCCCCCGGCCTTCATCTTTGGCGACGATTTTTCTTTATTTATTTTAAGATCTTCCGTGGAGTTTCAGGACTTTTGGAGTTCTTGTGAATAGGTCTCCAATATTTGCTCCTTTTCCAGCCCAATTCCAATTTGCCGGCATTCTCCCTCTTCATGTAAACCTTGTAAAATAAAAGAGAATAGCCATAAGTATTGTGACATAATGTGAAATAACAGCCCATAATGCGATAAATATATATAAAAGCATGATGCAAAATGGACGTATCAACTCCCCCAAGCTTAGACCTCGCTTGTCCTCAAGCGAAAAGCCGATAACAATAAATATGTCCTCATGTTTAGTGGTAGAGGCGTCGATAAAAATAAAATACGGACATGAAGGCATCATGATTGTTCTCATAACAGCAACACATATAGATTTTGTCATATGATTACTTATGTTCAAGTGATGATCTTTTCACAATGCAAAAGTATGAATCAGAAACCTTATTGAGCACCAACAAATTATAACCTCAGTCATTGAAGCAATTGCAATTTATCATAACATCGGAAAAAGTCTATGTCAGAGCTTGAAAGCAAGTCCACATACTCAACTATCATTTAGTCCTTCATAATTGCTAGCACTCACGCAATACTTGTGGTTACGGAGTTTTAATCGGACACAGAGAAAAATAGGGGCTTATAGTTTTTCCCCACAATCTTTTACCTCAAGGGTAATGTCAAAAATAATAATTCATGCTCCCCTACATCCAATTAGATATATATATATATATATATATATATATATATATATATATATATATATATATATGTATATATATATCATGTTCTTTCCATCATGCTCGGCTTGCCAAAGGATAAAATGAAAAAGGAAAGGTGAAGATCACCGTGACTCTTGCATAAGGTAGAGGATAATAATAAAAGATAGGCCCTTCGTAGAGGGAAGCAGAGGTTGCCATGCGCTTTTATGGTTGGATGCACAAAATCTCAATGCGAAAGAACGTCACTTTATATTGCCCCTTGTGATATGAACCTTTATTATGCAGCCCATCGCTTTTATTACTTCCACATCACAAGATCGTATAAAGCTTATTGCCCCTTGTGATATGAACCTTTATTAGAGCAATTTTTATTGCTTTGCACCGATGACAACTTACTTGAAGGATCTTACTCAATCCATAGGTAGATATGGTGGACTCTCATGGCTAAACTGGTTTAAGGGTATTTGGAAGCACAAGTAGTATCTCTACTTGGTGCTGAGAATTTGGCTAGCATGAGGGGTAAAGGCAAGCTCAACATGTTAGAGGATCCATGACAACATACTTTATCTCAGATATAAGAACACATAACTCATCACGTTGTCTTCCTTGTCCAACATCGACTCTTTAGCATGTTAAATTTTAATGAGTGCTCCCAATCATAAAAGATGTCAATGATAATATATCTATATGTGAAACCTCTCTTTCCTTATTACTTCCTATTAATGCAACGATGACCAAAGCTATGTTTGCCAACTCTCAACAACTTTTAATCATCATACTCTTTCTATGTGAAGTCATTACTCTCAATAAAATCAATATGAACTCTTTGTTTCTTTTTATTCTTTTTCTTCTATCTTTTCTTTTGTTCACCCAAGATCATGGCAAAATAATCAAGCCCTTGACTCAACACTAAACTTTATTATATATATAGCTCACGGACTCGATTACATAGAGAGATCATAAAGCAAAACTCAAAACTAGATCATGCCATGACTTTATTCTACTAAATCAAGATACTACTAAAAGGATCAAACTAAGAAAAGCGGTAAAGATAGGAGTTGTGATGGTGATACGATACCGGGGCAGCTCCCCCAAGCTTGGCAGTTGCCAAGGGGAGTGCCCATACCCATGTGATTATGTCTCCTTCGTTGTCGGTGAAGGTGGAGGTGATGGATAGTCGCACATCGAGCGTAAGAGGTCCTCCATCTTGCGAATAATGCCCTTGAGTGCAACGATATGCTCCTTCAACAAAATATTTTCACTTGTGAGATACTTGTTTTGAATCTGAGCTAACTCAATCATCTTGAAAGCTTCGATTTCAGTTGGGGTAAGAAGGTTGTGATCAAGTTGAAGGATGTCTTTTCTTTGCGGAGTTTGGTTCTCCGTGGCCTTCTTGATCCCTTCATCCTTGTTGATCTCCATGGGTTCGTCCCTCTTCAGCTCTATCTTCATTAGCCAAGCATCTTTGTCACTATTGTTGGAGGAGGGGGACGACATGATGCCTGGCCTTGACAACCCTGACAGAGAACAGCTCGAGACAAGAACAAAAGATATTTGCGTGATACGGGAGTCAAAACCTTCGGGAGAATATATAATGAATTTTTACCGACCAAAATATGTATCGTGCAAGAAAACGGAGTCCGGAGGGCACACGGGGTGCTCACGAGGTAGGGGGGCGCGCCCAGGGGGGTAGGGCGCGCCCACCACCCTCGTGGGGCCCTCGTGTCCTTCCCGGACTGCTACTTATTTTTCTATTTTTCTAAATATTCCAAAACGGAGAAATATTGCCTTAAAAATTGTTTTGGAGTCGGTTTACTTACCGTACCACATACCTATTCCTTTTGGTCTAAAGCGGCAGAAAGTGTCCCTTATGTATTCCTCTGGGGTTACGGTCTCAATAATATTGGTTTCAACATTTATGGGATTATCTGAGATATAATGTTTTATCCTTTGACCGTTTACCACCTTCGGATTTGTGCCTTCGAAGTTGTTAATTTTTATGGCACCGGAACGATATACCTCCTCGGTAACGTAGGGTCCTTCCCATTTAGAGAGAAGTTTTCCTGCAAAAAATCTTAAACGAGAGTTGTATAGCAATACATAATCACCTACATTAAACTCACGCTTTTGTATCCTTTTGTCATGCCATCATTTAACTGTTTCTTTAAACAACTTGGCATTTTCATAGCTTGGGTTCTCCATTCATCAAGTGAGCTAATATCAAATAACCTCTTCTCACCGGAAAGTTTGAAATCATAGTTGAGCTCTTTAATAGCCCAATATGCCTTATGTTCTAGTTCGAGAGGTAAGTGACATGCTTTTCCATAAACCATTTTATACGGAGACATACCCATATGATTCTTATATGCAGTTCTATAGGCCCATAATGCATCATCAAGTTTCTTGGACCAATTCTTTCTAGACCTATTAACAGTCTTTTGCAAAATTAATTTGAGCTCCCTATTGCTCAATTCTACTTGACCACTAGACTGTGGGTGATATGGAGATGCAATTCTATGATTAACATCATATTTAGCAAGCATTTTACGGAAAGCACCATGAATAAAATGTGAATCACCATCAGTCATTAAATATCTAGGGACTCCAAAACTCGGAAAAATAACTTCCTTAAGCATTTTAATAGAAGTGTTATGATCATCACTACTAGTTGGAATAGCTTCTACCCACTTAGTAACGTAATCAACAGCAAAATATGTGTATATCCATTAGAGGCAGGAAAAGGTCCCATATAATCAAAGCCCCAAACATCAAATGGTTCAATGACAAGTGAATAATTCATAGGCATTTCTTGACGTCTACTAATATTACCAATTCTTTGACATTCATCGCAAGACAAAACAAACTTACGGGCATCCTTGAAGAGAGTGGGCCAATAAAAACCGGATTGCAATAACTTATGTGCAATTCTGTCTCCAGCGTGGTGTCCTCCATAAGCCTCGGAGTGGCACTTGCGTGAGATCATTCCTGTTCATGCTCGGTACACAACGTCTAATAACACCATCTACTCCTTCTTTATAAAGATGTGGGTCATCCCAAAAGTAATGTCGCAAATCATAGAAAAACTTTTTCTTTTGCTGGTATGTGAAGCTAGCTGGTATAAATTTAGAACCGATATAATTAGCATAATCAGCATACCATGGAGTGCTACGAGAAGTGCTTATGGCATTTAATTGTTCATCAGGAAAGCTATCATCAATAGGTAGTGGGTCATCAAGAACATTCTTTAACCTAGATAAGGTATCTGCAACGGGGTTCTCAGCTCCTTTTCTATCAACAATATGCAGATCAAATTCTTGCAGCAAGAGAACCCATCTAATAAGTCTAGGTTTTGCATCTTTCTTTTCCATCAGGTATATAATAACAGCATGATCAGTGTGAATAGTTACTTTAGAATCAACAATATAGGGTCTGAATTTATCACAAGCAAATACAACTGCTAAAAGTCCCTTTTCGGTAGTAGCATAATTTCTTTGAGCATTGTCTAGAGTCTTACTAGCATAATGGATAACATTTAATTTCTTCTCAACTCTTTGCCCTAGAACAGCACCTACAGCATAATCACTAGCATCACACATAATTTCAAAGGGTAAATTCCAATCAGGTGGCTGAACAACAGGTGCAGGGACTAATGCTTTCTTAAGTATTTCAAATGCTTCTACACAATTATCATCAAAGACAAATGGTACATCTTTTTGTAATAAATTAGTCAGAGGCCGAGAAATTTTTGAGAAGTCCTTAATGAACCTCCTATAAAATCCGGCGTGACCAAGGAAACTTCTTATACCTTTGATGTCCTCGGGACATGGCATATTTTCAATAGCATCAACCTTGGCTTTGTCAACTTCAATACCTCTTTCAGAAACTTTGTGCCCCAAGACAATACCTTCATTAACCACAAAGTGGCACTTTTCCCAATTCAAGACAAGATTAGTTTCTTCACATCTCTGCAAAACTCGATCAAGATTGCTCAAGCAATCATCAAAAGAGGAACCATAGATGGAAAAATCGTCCATGAAAACCTCACAATTTTTTTCACAAAAATCAAAGAATATAGCCATCATGCATCTTTGAAAAGTAGCAGGTGCATTACATAAACCAAAAGGCATACGTCTATAAGAAAAAGTACCAAAAGGGCAAGTAAAAGTAGTCTTTGATTGATCTTTAGCCGACATAGGTATTTGAGAGAAACTAGAATAACCATCTAGAAAGCAATAATGTGTATGTTTGCGTAATCTTTCTAGCATTTGATCAATAAAAGGTAAGGGGTAATGATCTTTCTTAGTAGCTTTATTTAATTTGCGGAAATCAATTACCATCCTATAACCTGTGATAATTCTTTGCGGGGTCAATTCATCTTTATCATTAGGGACAACAGTAATACCTCCCTTCTTAGGGACACAATGGACTTGACTTACCCACTGACTATCAGCAACGGGATAAATTATACCTGCCTCTAGAAGCTTGAGTATTTCTTTTCTTACCACTTCTTTCATTTTATGATTCAAACGTCGTTGAGGATCACAAACTGGTTTGGCATCCGCTTCCAAATTTATTTTATGTTGACATAGAGTGGGACTAATGCCCTTAAGATCATCAAGAGTATATCCAATAGCGACACGGTGCTTCTTCAGAGTTTTCAATAATCTTTCTTCTTCATGCTCTGAAAGGTTAGCACTAATAATAACAGGATATATTTTATTTTCATCAAGATAAGCATATTTAAGATTACCAGGCAACGATTTAAGCTCAAACACGGGATCACCCTTGGGTGGAGGAGGATCCCCTAGGATTTCAACAGGCAAATTGTGTTGTAGAATAGGTTCCTATTTAAAGAACACTTCATCTCTTTCCCTTCTTTCATTCATGAACATATCATTTTCATGGTCTAACAAATAGTGTTCTAAAGGATCACTAGGAGGTACGGCAATAGAAGCAAGACAAATAATTTCATCCTTACTAGGCAATTCTTCCTCACGATGTTGTTTACTAAATTTAGAGAAATTAAACTCATGAATCATATCATTCAAGCCAATAGTTACAACATTCTTTTCGCAATCTATCTTAGCATTAACAGTGTTCAAGAAGGGTCTACCAAATATAATGGGACAAAAGCTATCTTGTGGAGAACTGAGAACAAGAAAATCAGCAGGATATTTAGTTTTCCCACACAAGACTTCAACATCTCTAACAATTCCCACTGGTGAAATAGTATCTCTATTGGCAAGTTTAATTGTGACATCAATTTCTTCTAACTCAGCAGGTGCAATTTCATGCTTGATTTCTTTATACAAGTCATAAGGTATAACACTAGCACTAGCTACCATATCACATAAGCCATGATAACAATGATCTCCTATTTTAACAGAAATAACAGGCACACCTACCACAGGTCTATGTTTATCTTTAACGCTAGGTTTAGCAATTCTAGCAGATTCACCATACAATTGAATAACATGCCCATCAATATTATCAGACAAGAGATCTTTAACAATAGCAATATTAGGTTCTACTTTGATTTTTTCAGGAGGTGTATAAGTTCTAATATTGCTTTTACGAACCACAGTTGAAGCTTTAACATGATCCTTTATTCGAACAGGGAAAGGTGGTTTCTCAACATAAGAGGTAGGAACAATAGGATCATTATAAGTGACAGTCTTTTCTTCAACTTTAATAGGTGCAACTACTTTTACTTCTATGGGAGGATGATATTTAAACCACTTCTCCTTGGGGATATCAACATAAGTAGCAAAAGATTCACAGAAAGAAGCTACTATCTCGAGTCAAGTCCATATTTAGTGCTAAACTTACGGAAAATATCGTATCCATAAAAGATTTAACACAATCAAACTTAGGTGTCATACCTGACTCCTTACCTTCGTCGAGGTCCCAATCTTCAGAGTTGCGTTTAATTCTATCCAATAAATCCCATCTGAATTCAATAGTCTTCATCATGAAAGAGCCAGCACAAGAAGTATCGAGCATGGTGCGATTGTTACCAGAAAGCCAAGCATAAAAATTCTGAAGAATTGTCACTCTTGAGAGCTCATGATTGGGCATGAATATAACATTTATTTAAGCCTCCCCAAGCTTGAGCGATGCTTTCTCCTTTGGGAGGCCAAAAATTATGTATATATATAATTGCGATCACGATGAACAAGATGCATAGGGTAATACTTTTGACGAAATTCCAATTTCAATCTTTTATATTTCCATGATCTCGTATCATCACATAGCCTATACCATGTCAATGCGTCTCCCTTCAAAGGTAAAGGGAAGACCTTCTTCTTAGCAACGTCATCGGGTATACCTGCAAGCTTAAATAATCCACAAACTTCATCCACATATATTAAGTGCTCATCAGGATGCTTTGTTCCATCTCCTGTAAAAGGATTAGCTAGCAGTTTTTCCATCATACCCGAAGGAAATTCAAAAGGAGTTTCATTTTCAATAGGTTCAGTGGGTTGAGGAGCAACTCTTTGCTCTCTTTGGACGGGTGAAGATACCCGAACAAGCCCTCGGAAGAATTACTTTCCATAGTAACAAGTGACGATGAAATTTCAGCACACTATATAAATTTTTCCTTACCAAATTCCACCTACCAAAGGCGCTACACTCCCGGCAGCGGCGCCGGAAAAGAGTCTTGATGACCCACAAGTATAGGGGATCTATCGTAGTCCTTTCGATAAGTAAGAGTGTCGAACCCAACAAGGAGCGAAGGAAATGATAAGCGGTTTTCAGCAAGGTATTCTCTGCAAAGTACTTGAAATAAGTGGTAACGAGATAGTTTTGTGATAAGGTAAATTGTAACGAGCAACAAGTAACAAGAGTAAATAAAGTGCAGCAAGGTGGCCCAATCCTTTTTGTAGCAAAGGACAAGCCTGGACAAACTCTTATAATAGGAAAAGCGCTCGAGGACATATGGGAATATCGTCAAGCTAGTTTTCATCACGTTCATATGATTCGCGTTCGGTACTTTGATAATTTGATATGTGGGTGGACCGGTGCTTGGGTGCTGTTATTACTTGAACAAGCATCCCACTTATGATTAACCTCTATTGCAAGCATCCACAACTACAACAAAAGTATTAAGGGAAACCTAAGCATAGCATGAAACATATGGATTCAAATCAGCCCCTTACGAAGCAACGCATAAACTAGGGTTTAAGCTTCTGTCACTCTAGCAACCCATCATCTACTTATTACTTCCCAATGCCTTCCTCTAGGCCCAAATAATGGTGAAGTGTTATGTAGTCGACGTTCACATAACATCACTAGAGGCTAGACAACATACATCTCATCAAAATATCGAATGAATACCAAATTCACATGACTACTAATAGCAAGACTTCTCCCTTGTCCTCAGGAACAAACGTAACTACCCACAAAGCATATTCATGTTCATAATCAGAGGGGTAATAATATGCATAAAGGATCTGAACATATAATCTTCCACCAAATAAACCAACTAGCATCAACTACAAGGAGTAATCATAGGAGGTTACCGATGAGAGGAGTGTTGGTGATGATGATGACGATGATTTCCCCCTCCCGGAGGGAAGTGTCCCCGATAGAACAGCTCTGTCGGAGCCCTAGATTGGTTCCGCCAAGGTTCCGCCTCGTGGCGGCAGAGTCTTGTCCCGAAAGGTTGCTTCTTAATTTTTTTCTTGACGAAAGACTTCATATAGGAGAAGATGGGCGTCGGAGAGCCACCAGGGGGCCCACGAGGTAGGGGGCGCGCCCTAGGGGGGGGGGGCGCCCCACCCTCATGAGCAGGGTGTGGGCCCCCTGGCCTTCATCTTTGGCGACGATTTTTCTTTATTTATTTTAAGATATTACGTGGAGTTTCAGGACGTTTGGAGTTCTTGTGAATAGGTCTCCAATATTTGCTCCTTTTCCCGAGAATTCCAAATTTGCCGCATTCTCCCTCTTCACGTAAAACTTTTAAAATAAAAGAGAATAGCCATAAGTATTGTGACATAATGTGAAATAACAGCCCATAATGCGATAAATATAGATATAAAAGCATGATGCAAAATGGACGTATCAGCGTCTAAGGTCAATGGTTGCAGGAGACTTGGGACACGATGTTTAACCAGGTTCGGGCCCTCTCTATGGAGGTAATACCCTACTTCCTGCTTGATTGATCTTGATGAATATGACTATTACAAGAGTTGATCTACCACGAGATCGTAATGGCTAAACCCTAGAAGTCTAGCCTGTATGACTATGGTAATGAGTATATTCTTTCCGGACTACACCCTCCGGTTATATAGACACCGGGGGGATCTAGGGTTACATAGAGTCGGTTAAATAAGAAGGAATCTTCATAGTTGGTCACCAAGCTTGCCTTCCACGCCAAGGAGAGTCCAATCCGGACACAGGTACAATCTTCGGCCTTTATGTCTTCACAGCCCACCAGTCCGGCCCATTGATAACAGGCTGGACGCCCGAGGACCCCTTAGTCCAGGACTTCGTCACCAGTTGAGGTCCAGGGAGAGTTCCTCAACACGATGGCGTGGTGACGGTGATGATGAAGTTACCGGCGCATGGCTTCGCCTAAGCACGACGATATGACCGATGTGTGTAACTGTGGAGGGGGGCACCGCACACGACTAAGAGATTATCTGTTGTCCTATCGGGGTGCCCCCTGGCCACGTATATAAAGGTGGGAGGGAGAGAGGAGTCCGGCCAGGTTGGGCGTGCCAGGGGGGAGTCCTACTTGGACTCCTAGTCCAAGTAGGATTCACCCCCCCTTTTCCTTTCTTCCACCAAAGGGAAAGGGAAGGGAGAGAGAGGGGGAAGGAAAGAGGGGGGCCCCTCCCCTAGTCCAATTCGGTTTGGGGAAGGGGAGGGAGCGCCCCTCTCTTGTGGACCTTTCTCCTCTCCTCCAATAAGGCCCAACATGCCCAATACTTCTCCGGGGGGTTTCGGTAACCTCCCGGTACTCCGGAAAAATGCCTGAACCACTCGGAACCATTCTGATGCCGAAATGCAACCTTCCAATATATGAATCTTTATGTCTCGACCATTTAGAGACTCCTCGTCATGTCCGTGATCTCATCGGGACTCCGAACAAACTTCGGTCATCAAATCACATAACTCATAATACAAATCGTCATCGAACGTTAAGCGTGCGGACCCTACGGGTTCGAGAACTATGTAGACATGACGAGACACATCTCCAGTTAATAACCAATAGTGGAACCTGGATGCTCATATTGGCTCCTACATATTCTACGAAGATCTTTATCGGTCAAACCGCATAACAACATACGTTGTTCCCTTTGTCATCGGTATGTTACTTGCCCGAGATTCGATCGTCGGTATCATCATACATAGTTCAATCTCGTTACCGGCAAGTCTCTTTACTCATTCCATAATGCATCATCCCGTAACTAACTCATTAATCACATTGCTTGCAAGGCTTATAGTGATGAGCATTATCGAGAGGGCCCAGAGATACCTCTCTGATACACGGAGTGACAAATCCTAATCTTGATCTATGCCAACCCAACAACCACCTTCGGAGACACCTATAGAGCATCTTTATAATCATCTAGTTACGTTGTGACATTGATAGCACACAAAGTGTTCCTTCGGTATTCGGGAGTTGCATAATCTCATAGTCAGAGGAACATGTATAAGTCATGAAGAAAGCAATAGCAATAAAACTAAACGATCATTATGCTAAGCTAACGGATGGGTCTTGTCCATCACATCATTTTCTATTGATGTGATCCCGTTCATCAAATGAAAACACATGTCCCTGGCGAGGAAACTTAACCATCTTTGATTAACGAGCTAGTCAAGTAGAGGCATACTAGGGACACTCTGTTTGTCTATGTATTCACACATGTACTAAGTTTCTGGTTAATACAATTCTAGCATGAATAATAAACATTTATCATGATATAAGGAAATATAAATAACAACTTTATTATTGCCTCTAGGGAACATTTCCTTCAACGTCGTCGAGCTGAACGTGTGCCGAACTCGGAGGTGCCGTACGTTTGGTGCTTGATCGGTCAGAACGAGAAGAAGTTCGACTACATCAACCGCGTTAACAAACGCTTCCGCTTTCGGTCTACGAGGGTACGTGGACACACTCTCTGAAGGAAATATGCCCTAGAGGCAATTATAAAGTTGTTACTTTATATTTCCTTATTCATGATAAATGTTTATTATTCATGCTAGAATTATATTGACCGGAAACCTTAATACATATGTGAATACATAGACAAAACACTGAGTCCCTAGTGAGCCTCTACTTGACTAGCTCGTTGATCAAAGATGGTTAAAGTTTCCTAACCATGGACATGAGTTGTCATTTGATAACGGTATCACATAATTAGAAGAATGATGTGATGGACAAGACCCATCCGTTAGCTTAACATGTTGATCGTTCAGTTATATTGTTGTTGCTTTCATGTATGTCAAATACATATTCGTTTGACTATGAGATCATGCAACTCCTGGATACCGGCGGAATGCCTTATGTGCTATGAAACGTCACAACGTAATTGGGTGATTATAAAGATGCTCTACAGGTATCTCCGAAGGTGTCTTGTTGGGTTGGAGTGAATCGAGATTAGGATTTGTCACTCCGAGTATTGGAGAGGTATCTCTGGGCCCTCTCGATAATGCACATCATAAGAAGCCTTGCAAGCAAAGTGACTAATGATTTAGTTGCGGGATGATGTATTACGGAACGAGTAAAGAGACTTGCCGGTAACGAGATTGAACTAGGTATGAATATACCAACGAACGAATCTCAGGCAAGTAACATATTGATGACGAAGGGAATAACGTATGTTGTCATAATGGTTCGACCGATAAAGATCTTCGTAGAATATGTAGGAGCCAATATGAGCATCCAGGTTCCGCTATTGTTTATTGAACGAAGAAGTGTGTCGGTCATGTCTACATAGTTCTCGAACCCGTAGGGTCCGCACGCTTAATGTTCGATGACGATTTGTATTATGAGTTATGTGTTTTTGGTGACCGAAGATTGTTCGGAGTCCCGGAGGAGATCACGGACATGATGAGGAGTCTCGAAATGGTCGAGGGGTAAAGATTGATATATTGGATAATAGTATTTTGACACTGGAAGTGTTTCGGAATGCACCGGGTACCGAGACTTGCCGGTAACGAGATTGAACTAGGTATGAATATACCAACGAACGAATCTCAGGCAAGTAACATATTGATGACGAAGGGAATAACGTATGTTGTCATAATGGTTCGACCGATAAAGATCTTCGTAGAATATGTAGGAGCCAATATGAGCATCCAGGTTCCACTATTGGTTATTAACTGGAGATGTGTCTCGTCATGTCTACATAGTTCTCGAACCCGTAGGGTCCGCACGCTTAATGTTCGATGACGATTTGTATTATGAGTTATGTGTTTTTGGTGACCGAAGATTGTTCGGAGTCCCGGATGAGATCACGGACATGATGAGGAGTCTCGAAATGGTCGAGGGGTAAAGATTGATATATTGGATAATAGTATTTGGACACTGGAAGTGTTTCGGAATCCCGGTTCAATTGACATTCCGAAACATTCCGAAATACTCCGACACCGACATTGGTGCTTTCATTGAGAGTTCCTCTGTGGCGTCGACGACGGGATTAATGGCTCGCCTTGTCTCAGGAGGAGCCCTGGCCCCAGGCCAAACCCTCCGGCTGGGCAGCTTTACCATGGCCGCCCGTTCGGCCGTTAAGCCGATGATGACCTCTCAAGTCATCAAAAATCGTCTCCGTGTTGGCCCCAAACACCCCAAATGGATGGATCCAGAGGATTTGTCATCTTTAAACGAACTCCTAGATCACATCGCCGCCCTGGGGGTCGCTACAGACTATGATCGGATTGGGCTTTAACCCGATCAGAGAGAAATCAAATCTCCGCCGATCACCCAATAGCGGTCGTAGAGGAGCAAAACAACAACAACTCTTCCTCTATGCTAAAAACAAGCTATGTTCGGATCTCCGAGCTCAAAGAGCCGGATACCCGTATGCGAGGTGACACCCCGAGTCCTCAGAACTTAGAATCGGGCATTAAGTCTAGAGAATCATTGGACATCCCGGAGCCCGAACTAATGAGCTCAGAAGTTTTTCAAACTCCGGACTCCACAGTGGGTCAGGGTTCGGATTTAACGCCACCCACCCACAACAAACAATATTCGCCAAGAAATTCCGGTCCCCTGGATATATGCGACCTCATGTACGTACAACAGCAGCCTCAGGAAATGGTCCATCACTTTTGGGTGAGATTCCTCCTTGTTAAGGACGGGATTAAAGGTTGCCGTGACGAGGACGCAATTCAACGCCCTCAACAGCCGTCGTGTATCACACTTTGCTGACTTGGCAACCATAGTATAGAAATACTGCGGAATGGAAAGCGCTTGGAAAACTTAGACAACTCGCTAGGAACTACCGACTTTCACGCCACCTCCTGGGCGGGAAAAAAGGATGCACCCTCGCGGCACACCCGACCCCGTGGGCAAGAAAATAAAACCTATTATGGGACGTGGAACCGTTCTTGAGGGATGGCTCGATAAGCCATGAAAAATACACACGACACCGGATACTGAACCAACCCACAGCCTTAGAGCATGTTGGATACTCCGGCAAGTGCCCAAGAGTGGCGAAGATATCCTCACCAAAAACACATCGGAGCAGTACTCTCCGGAAAATGACGACCTCAGCGTATTGACGGTCTTCGAGACTTTCGCTTCAAACAATCGGCGCAAGAGGGCACTACGTGACCTCACCGAAGTCTGCCAAGTTGCAGCAATAAATCCTGGGAACAACACGGCCATAAATTTTACTGCCGATGACGAACCAAAATTTTGGTCAGTCCGGGCACCACCCGCCTTGGTTCTCAACCCAATTGTGGATGCCTTTCGGCTCACTAAAGTGCTCATGGACGGCGGCAGCAGGCTGAACCTCATCTACAAGGACATGCTCAATAAAATGCAAATAGACAGAAGCCGCATCGAGCATAGTAATACGACCTTTCGAGGAATCATACCCAGTCGGGAAGAAAGATGTGCACGAAAAATTAAGCTCGAGGTGGTATTCAGCATGCCGGAGAACTATCGGTCCGAAGAGATAACCTTCCAAGTGGCTTGTTTCAACAGTGGATATCACGCCCTGTTGGGGCGAGATGCATTCACGCGTTTCCAAGCCATACCTCATTACGGGTATATGAAGCTCAAGATGCCCGGGCCCAACGGTATTATCACTCTCGCTAGTGATCCGAACATAGCACTTTGCGTCGAAAACAAAACTGCATCCCTGGCCCTTGAGGCACTATCCGAGGCCCTCGCAGCCGAAGAGTTAACCGCACTACGCTCCACGGTGGATAGGGACGACGTAATTCTCGATAAGCGGCCCAAATCCACCTCCTTCAAACCAACAGACAAAATAGTCAAATTTCAGGTTCACCCAACGGACCCTAAGAAGACAGCTTCCATCGGGCACGCAATTTGGACCCGACGGCCCGACGCCGCATTCTGGCAGCTCTGCGTGAAGCTGGGACATATTCGCCCGGCATCCCTCAGATATGCCAGGAATCCCACGCAGGTTGGCCAAACACAGTCTCAATATATTGAAGGGACACAAGCTGGTCAAGCAAACACTGCGGCACTTTTCCGAACCCAAACAACAAGCTACGGGGGAGGAGCTAGCCAAGTTAATTGAGGCCGGGTTCGTTAGAGAAATAAAACACCCAGACTTGCTAGCAAAACTGGTGATGGTACCAAAGAAGGACAAATCCTGGCGCCTGTGTGTCGACTTCAAATACCTCAACAAGGCCTGCCCTAAGGATCCCTTCCCCCTCCCCCGCATCGATCAGATCATTGATGCCACTGCAGGACACGACTCACTGTGCTTCCTCGACGCATACTCCGGATACCATCAAATCAAAATGAAGGAATCCGATCGAGCCGCAACGGCATTCATTACCCCATATGGGCCTTTCTGCTTCAATACTATGCCCTTCGGGATGAAAAATGTAGGCGCCACCTACCAATGCATGATTCAAACATGCCTGGAGAAACAAATCGGCAAAACGATCGAAGCATATGTGGATGACATCGTCATCAAAACTAAGCACGTCGAGTGACTAATAGACGACCTACGTATCACATTCGACAACCTCCGTACATATGACATCAAGCTTAATCCGGAAATATGTGTTTTCGGCGTCCCCGCCGGAAAACTGCTGGGCTTGATTGTCTCCAATAGAGGAATTGAGGCAAACCCAGCCAAAATCCGAGCTTTGTCAGAATTGGCTAGACCAACAGACCTCAAACAGGTCCAAAAATTAGCCGGCTGCGTGGCAGCTTTAAGCTACTTTATCTCCAGGTTAGGAGAAAAGGCATTGCCACTATATCGACTGCTCCGGCGCACCGACCACTTCGAGTGGACGCACGCGGCAACGGCCGGACTGGAAGAAATGAAAGCTCTTTTAGCAATCAAACCAATCCTGGCCGCGTCAAACGTCGGTGAACCCATGTTATTATACATCTCTGCAACACACCAGGTGGTGAGTGCGGTGCTCGTCGTGAATGAGAGGAGGACGGACACAAATTCCCACTCCAGAAACCGGTATACTATGTATCCACTGTCCTCACACCATGCAAATCCCGGTACCCTCATTACTAAAAGATAGCATACGCGGTCTTCATGGCATCCCGGAAGCTACAACACTACTTTCAAGAGTGCTTGATCATGGTGGCTTCCGAGGTACCACTCAATGACATAATAAACAACCGCGACGCTATAGGCCGGATTGCCAAGTGGGCCATTGAGCTCTTGCCATTCGACATAACATACAAATCGTGCCGAGCTATCAAATCCCAAGCGTTGGCTGACTTCGTCGCCGAATGGGCAGAGGCCGAACTCCCTAAAGAGTATGGTACATATTCCAACTGGGTCATGCACTTCGATGGCTCTAAAATGCTGGCCGGTTTAGGAGCAGGCGTTGTCTTAACGTCCCCCACAGGAGACACAGTTTGATACGTACTCCAAATACTGTACACAGACTCCAACAACGCAGCCGAATACGAGGCCTTATTGCACGGTCTTCGGATGGTTGTATCCATGGGCATACAACACCTGGAGGTGCGCAGGGATTCAAACCTCGCAATATCCCAAATAAACATAGACTTCAACACAAAAGATCCAAAGATGGTGGCATATCGGAACGCCGTACTCAAAATATCAGCCCGGTTCGAGGGACTCAAGTTTCATCATGTGGCTCGAGAAAGTAATCAAGCGGCGGATGTCCTTGCTTGCATGGGCACCAAGCGTGACCCCATCCCGCCTAACATCTTTTTGGAAAGGCTTGTCAAGCCATTGTGGCGTGGCAGGATGAGAATGGCAACACTAGTCAGGATCCGATTATACCCCCAGATTCCGAACATAACACCGATGTCATCTGGGGCTTGGCCACTGAAATAAAACCATTGGCCCATCTAATAATGGCAGTAATTGCCCCATGGACCGAACCCTTCTTGGCCTACCTCAATAGGCGAGAGCTCCTTGAGGAACAGACTGAGGCCCGATGCATCGTTCGGTGTTCGAAAGCCTACAAGGTTCATGAAGGAGAGCTCTACAAGAAGAGCGCTACCGGACTCCTTCAAAGATGTATCTCCGAGGAAGAGGGACGGTAGCTCTTGGCTGAGATCCATGTTGGTCTCAGCGGTCACCACGCCGCGGCTCGGGCCCTTGTAAGTAAAGCCTTCCGTACCGGTTTCTTCTGGCCGACGGCCCGAGCAGATGCACAGGACCTTGTCCAATGTTGTATAGGATGCCAGCTTTTCGCCAATCAAAGCCATATGCCGCCCCACCGCTCTACAAACAATCCCCATTACTTGGACTTTCGCGGTCTGGGGGCTTGATATGGTCGGACCCCTTTAAGGGGGAAGCCATGAGAAAAAATACCTGCTGGTCATGGTAGATAAATTCACTAAATGTATAGAGGCCAAACCAGTTAAAACGGCCGAAGCCGGACCGGTGTGCCAACCTGGGCATCAAGCTCGATTATGCCTCCGTCTATCACCCACAAACAAACGGTCAAGTCGAACAAGCTAATGGTATTATCATGAGCGGCAATAAGCCCAAACTAGTGCGGTCTTTGAAAGAATCAGACAGACACTGGGTCGAGGAGCTCGACTCCTTACTCTGGGGGTTGCGGACCATGCCCAATCGCACTACCAGTTACACACCATTCTTCATGGGGTACGACATAGAGGCTATTTTGCCCTGCGACATCATTCATGACTCACCTCGAGTGCGCATGTACGAAGAGAGAGAAGCCGAGCTTGATCGGCATGACAGTCTAGATACTCTGGAGGAGGAGCGCGACGTTGCAAAAGCCTGTTCCGCATTCTATCAACAACAAGCTCGCAGATATCACAGCAGAGAAGTGCGGGCCAATACTTATAATGTTGGTGAAATCATTACGCTTGCCAGAAAAGAAAAAGGAAAAACTCAAGCCCAAATGGGAGGGTTCCTTCATTATAGATGAAGTTCTCACTGGAGGTGCGTACCGCCTGCGTGATGCATCGGATAATCACTTAGATCCGAACCCGTGGAATGCCGCCAGACTCCGAAGATTCTAGGCCTAGAGCCAGGCTCATTGTATGTTTTCTTGTTCTTCTTTTTACATTTTCCTCTCTTTAATTTTTTTCAGCTTTATAGCTCTTATGCGGCTAGACTGCACACTTATGAGGTACACATCATTAAATGTACATGCCCATAATACCTGGGGGCTTCTTTTACAAAAGTTTTTGCCAAGCTGGGTTGCCTGGCTCCTGTGCTTATGCCCTACGTCCCCGTTTGTTCGGCTAGGGCATAAAGGGAGCACCTCTGCGATTGTTATAGCAGGGTCATCCGGACATGTACCTCAGACTGGGTGAAGCTGAAAGCTAGCATTCTTAAGGGATTAATCGGCCGCCGGAATAAAGACATTTTACCCTAGTTGCAATGTGAACCCCCAGATACTATGTATACTACGATTTTTTCGAATCACAGTTCGGGCATGCATACTAACGCATGTTCACCCAGGGAAAGGAACTCTTAACTGAACTATTCTCTCTGGAAGATGTTTCTTACAATCAACAAGTAATATAACATAGCTAGCCGGATACAACTTGTCTGTTCAAGCAACTATGACCCCTACGCCTGGTTTCCATGCATGCCCCGGTATTTATTACCAGTTCGGTATTCGGAAACACTCCGCACCTTTGGGTCCGGAGGTGGAAGTGAAAAGGTCGGCCATGACAATCGTTTTACAATTCGGCTAGGGACAAATCTGTCAATTGAAGTACATAGTCACTTGGACTCAGAAGCTACTTCTTCCTCTATAACGTCTAACAGGTTGTCTAACCTACAATCCTGTTGTGAAAACTTGGCGGCTATCTTTACTTGGTCATATACCAAGCTTACTGGAATTTCTTTCCCATCTGACCCCCGAGGCCCGACCCGGGCCATATGATTCGGATCAAGTCTGGTGTACCGTGTTTTCACCATGGCCCAGGCCTCGTGTGCACCTTCCCGGCAAGCCGATATCTTCCATAATCCAAAGCTGCGCCGAGCTCCCTTGAATAGATTTACAAGCTCCTCCATACTTCCTGGAGGGGATGCGGATGGCCATAAAGCCTTGGCAACACTCCGCATCGCTTTCTGAGCTCTATCATGCACTTGGGATAGCTCTTGTAGCAGACCGCCTTGAGATCCGGACATTTCCTCTTCGGGACGGCCAGTCAGTATACCTGTAGACATAAATCTGTTAGCTCATTTCATTGCCGCAGTACATGAAGGTAATTTCAAACGCATACTAAATATGCCGCCCCGCAGCCTTTTGTTCTCTTTTACGGCGTCTGCTAGCTGGGCTCGCACGTCTTTTAGCTCTTCACCCAGCAGGGTGTTGGAATCCTGAAGCTTGTTCTTATCATCCCTAGTCCGCGTCAACACACGTTAGCGGTAATCGATTGCCTTCGGCATGTTGTTTACCCGCTTGCGCGACCTTCAGTTCCTCTTTCAGTTGATCCAACGATCCTGCCATGGGAAATACAACAGTATTAACATTACTAGCATATGATTATATTTGTCTGATGGAGGGGAACATTACCAGGCGGTGCCTCCTTGGACTTCTCCAGTTCGGCGGTAGCAACAGCTAGCTGGGTCTTTCTATAAAAAAACAGCTAGTTGGGTCTGACACTTTTCCAACTCATGAGACAGTATGTTGTTCTTCTCCGTGAGGGCCTGATTATACAATGATCCTTAAATCAGTTGTTTCAACTGCTTCAAGTCTCGGGGGCTACTGGTATATGATTACCAGATATGTACAATACGTACTTACCCACATATCTTTTAAATGCTGGTCAGTGGCTCTGGCAAGCCCGTCCCTAGCAGCTCGGATGTACACATCAGTCGAGCTGAAGGCATTGAACGCCTATTTAGTAAAGCTGGGGTCGCGAAGAGCGGCTCTTCGACGCGATGATTCATGGCGCTATCTACTTCAGAGTTCGTGACGGATACCTCATCCGAATCCTCTGAAGGAGGACAATCTGGCGGCACTCCCGCGTCAGCCCCCACCCTAGAGGCTAGGTCTGGAACCTGATTGGTGGAGGCGCGACCGGCAGGATCCGAGGACATAGTCCGGCGAGCACTCTTCCTGATAAAACACAGCGGACAATGTCACAGTTCGGTGTGACCGCCAGAGGGCATATTTAATGTCATACCTCCTTGATGGAGGCTCGGCCGTGTTGTCGTTCGCCTTCCTCTTTGAAGACCCGCCTGGCGCAGGCGCCAACCTCTTATGAGACGCCTCTGGTGCGGAATGGCACGCCGAGTGCTTCCCCTTTGGAGCACGAGACAGTGTGGCGGGGTGAGGCATAATGAGGAAGTTCTTTTGGAGGAAATGTCTCTTGACTACTTACATATGAAGCAGGGAGGAGGCCGCGATGGCTACTTCTGTGCCATCATAGCTCGCCTGATAGAGGACTCCCTCATGGAGCTCTACAAATACGTCCGGATCCTCCTCGTATCCGGGATTGAGGTCCCGGTTGTGGTCCTCCAGCTATGGAGCGGGGCTATGGATCCCTGCGACGACCTTCCGCCATTCCTATTAAAAATGGACAGGTTAATGTCACTCAAACATAATTAAGGGAGAAGATTGAGTAAGGTGGTGGGATTAAAACTCACCCAGTTAGGAGGATTGTACATGGAAAATCCCTCTCGGCGCTTAAGACGAGTAAACTCCTCTTTCTCCCCTTTGTACAGATCGGCCAATATTGTGGCCAGGGTGGCGAGGGTGTCCGGACCCTTGCGTCCGCAGCGTGAGGCGTCACCTTCCCCATTATAGTGCCACATAGGGAGCCCTCTGAATTGGAGTGGCTGGACACCCCACGCTATGGAAGTCACCATTACCTCGATTATTGATAATCCGGACTGGGCGAGTATCCTTATCTTGCCCATTAATTGTTGGACTTCCGCACTATCTTCCTCCTCGAAGCTCCGAGGGCGCCAGCTGTGGCGTTTCTTCAATGGAGCACTGAAAAATTCGGGAAGGCCCATTCGTACTGGGTCGGGGGGGGGGGGACATCTTCAATATAAAACCACTCAGAGGGCCACTCTTCGGACGCCTTCTTCAGCGTGCCGGACAGGTATCCGGTCCCGGTTATGCGCCATACCTCGGCGCCGCCTGTCGGTGTCAAAACCGGTGGATCTCAGGTAGAGGTCCCGAACTGTGCGTCTAAGGTCAATGGTAACAGAGACAGGGGACACGATGTTTACCCAGGTCCGGGCCCTCTTGATGGAGGTAATACCCTACTTCCTTCTTGATTGATCTTGATGAATATGAGGATTACAAGAGTTGATCTACCATGAGATCGTAATGGCTAAACCCTAGATGTCTAGCCTGTGTGATTATGATTGCCCCTACGGACTAACCCTCTGGTTTATATAGACACCGGAGGGGACTAGGGTTGTACCAAGTCTGTTACAGAGAAAGGAATCTTTATATCCAAACGCCAAGCTTGCCATCCACACAAAGGAGAGTCCTATCCGGACACGGGAGAGAGTCTTCTATCTTGTATCTTCACGGCCCACGTCACATAGGCCGGACGCCCAAGGACCTCCTAATCCAGGACTCCCTCGATAGCCCCTGAACCAAGCTTCAATGACGATGTATCCGGCACGCAGATTGTCTTCGGCATTGCATGTCAGGTTCGTCCTCCGATTACTTCAAAGCACCTGACTTAGAGAGCTGTATTCGGCTTGTGATCTAATGTCATGCCCTTCGGCTTTTGTGCCTCCATTGCTTATGTTCCACGTGTCGAGCGAATACGAGAGGTCAGGGTATTTTTTGCACATAACACCCTAGCCATGCAAGAAAGGCATCTATTTAAAGAGATTGGATCTCAGATCCCATTCCACATCCAGCGGGAAATACTTAGAGCTTGCCAGGAGAAACCATTCCGACATGGCTAGCGTTCCCAGCTTTTCCTCCCACCCCCACGGCTCCAAAAAAGGCAACTGGGAGATATGCTCAGTATCCCACGATCAGCTGGTCAAGCTTCAAACGCAGGGATTCCTTCCCCTCGCGGATCTAGTCCCTGTTCGGGCAGGATTGACCTCCTTCTCTGGTGAAGCCCTAGCGGAAAATTTCCCATATCCAACCAGGGGGAACGGGTGTGCTTCGTTTCCTACTTGTCGAGGGGTGTCAGGTTTCCAATCCACACCTTCCTCCGAGGACACCTGGAGTATTATGTCCTCCAGCTGCACAACCTCACACCAGCCTCAATCCTGCATATCGCGGGATTTGTTGCTCTTTGCGAGCTATTCCTGGGCTGTGAGGCCCATTTTAATTTATGGAGAAAGCTATTCTGCCTCGTCCCTCGCACCCAAGAGGGATCGGTATTCGAGGTGGGCGGCCCTGAAGTATGGCGCATAGCCGGGACCGGATACTTATCCGGCACACCTAAGCAGGCATCCGAAGAGTGGCCCTATAAGTGGTTCAATATTGAGGACGTCGCTCTCCCCGACCCAATCCGCATGGGTCTTCCCGAATTTTCCACTGCTCCATTGAAGAAACGCCACAGCTGGCGCCCTCAGAGCCATGAGGAGGAAGATAGCACGGAAGTCCGTCAATTAATGGGCAAGATAAGGCACTCGCCCAGTCCGGATTATCAGTAATCTAGGTAATGGCGACTTCCATAGTGCGGGGTGTCCAGCCGCTCCAACTCAGAGGGATCCCTATGTGGCACTATAATGGGGAAGACGACGCCTCACGCTGCGGACGGAAGGGACCGGACATACCCGCCGCTTTGGCAAAAATATTGGCTGAACAGTACAAAGGGCAGAAAGAGGAGTTCTCTCGCCTTAAACACCAAGATGGATTTTCCATGTACAATCCTCCTAGTTGGGTGAGTTTTAATCCCACCTCTTTACTCAATCCTCCCCCTGAGTTAATTTTGATTTACACTAACCCGTCCATTTGTAACAGGAATGGCGAAAGGCCATTGAGGGGATCTATAGCCCCGCTCCACAGCCGGAGAACCATAACCGGGACCTTGACCCCGGATTCGAAGAGGATCCGGACATATTTGTAGAGCTTGAGGAGGGAGTATTTTACCAGGCGAGCTACGACGACACAAAAGTGGCCATCATAGCCGACTATCCCGGCCTCTTTCCTGCCTCACATGTAAGTAATCAGGAGGAATCTCTTCCGAAAGAGCTTCCTCATTCTGAGGCGACTCATAAGAGAGCAATGCCTGCAACGCGCAAGCCTTCGAAGAGGAAGGAAAATGAAAACACGGCCGAGCCTTCATCAAAGAGGTATAGCTTTTCAAATATGCCCCTTGGGCATCACATCGAACTGTGACATTGTCCACTGCGTATTATCAGGAAGAACGTTCATCGGACTATGTCCAGGGATCCTGCCAGTCGTGCCTCCACCAGTCAGGTTCCAGATCCTGCCTTAAGGATGGAGGCTAACACGGGAGTGCCGTCGGATTGTCCTTCCGCAGAGGATTCAGATGATATGTCCATCACAAATTCTGAAGTGGAGAGTGCCATGAATCATCGGCGCCGGAAGGCTGCTCTGCGTGACCCCGGCTTTTCAAAAGAGGCATTCAATGCCTTCAGCTCGGCCGATGCATACATCCGAGCTGCTCGGGATGGGCTTGCCAGAGCCACATACCAGCATTTAAAAGATATGCGGGTAAGTACAAATTTGATAATCATATACCAGTAGCCCCCGAGACTTGAAGCAGTTGGTACAACTGATTTAAGGATCATCGTATAATCAGGCACTCACGGAGAGGAATAGCCTGTTGTCCCAAGAGCTGGAAAAGTGTTAGACCCGGCTGGCTGCGGTTACCACCGAACTGGAGAAATCCAAGAAGGCAACGCCTGGTAATATTCCCTTCCATCCAGATCATATACTAGTAATGTTAATACTGTTTGCGTTTCCGATGACAGGATCAACAGATCAACTGGAAGGGGAACTAAAAGTCGCGCAGGTTGGCGAACGAGAGGCCAAAAGGCAACTGGCCCCAGGAGAACGTGTGCTGACACGGGTCAGGGATGAAAAGAACAAGTTGCAGGACTCAAATACCCTGCTGGGCGAAGAGCTAAAAGATGTGCGAGCCCAGCTAGCTCACGAATTCAAGGAGAATAGGAGGCTACGAGGCGGCATATTTAGTATGCTTTTGAACTTATCTTCGTGTAATTCAGCAAAGAAATGATCTAACAGATTTATGTCTGTAGGTATGCTGACCGGCCATCCCGAAGAGGAAATGTCCGGCTCTCGAGGCGACTTGCTGCAAGAGCTATCCCAACTGCACGAGCGAGCTCGGCAGGCAATGCGGAGCATTGCTAAAGCTTTGTGGCCATCCACCTCTCCTCCAGGAAGTATGGAGGAGCTTGTGAAGCTATTCTAAGGAGCTCGGCGGCGCTTCCAATTATGGAAGATATCAGCCTGTGGAGAAGGCGCGCGAGAGGTCTGGGCCATGGTAAAAACACGGTATGCCAAGCTTGGTCCGAATCATATGGCCCGGGTCAGAATGTTGGGGTCAGATGGAAAATAAATTCTAGTTAGTATGGTATATGACAAGGTAAAGATAGCCGCCAAGTATTCCCAATAGGATTTTAAGCTAGATAGCCTGTTGGATGGCATAGAGGAAGAAGTGTTTGAGTCCAAGTGACTATGTACTTCAATTGACAAATTTGTCCCAAGCCGGATTGTAAGACAATTGTCATGGCAAACCTTTTCGCTTCGACCTCTGGACCCGAAGGTGCGGAGTGCTTCCGAATACCCACTCGGTAATATAGACTGGGGTATGCGTGGAAACCAGGCGTAGGGGTCATAGTTCCTTGAACAGACAAGTTGTATCCGGCTAGCTATGTTATATTACATGTTGATTGTAAGAAACATCTTCCAGGGAGAATAGTTTTGTTAAGGGTTCCTTTCCCTGGGCGGTCATGCGTTAGTATGCATGTCTGAACTGTGATTGAAAAAATCATAGTATACATAACGTCTGGGGGGGTCATAATGTAACAAGTGTAAAACATCTTTAGTCCGTCGACCGAATATTCCCTTAAAAACGCTAGCTTTCGGCTTCACCCAGTCTAAGGTACACGTCCGGATAACCCAGCTGTAACAATCACAGAGGTGCTCCCTTTATGCCCTAGCCGAACTAACGGGAACGTAGGGCATAAGCACAGGAGCCAGGCAACCCAGCTTGGCAAAAACTTAAGTCATAACGATGCATATAATGGCGAAGAAAAGGTACATATCCGGAAGAGGACACATATGTGGTGAGCTTGATGCTCGAAAAATAATAATAAGCTTCTGTAAAAGAACCCCCAGGTATTATGATTGTATACATTTAAGGATGTGCACATCATAGGTGTGCGGCTTGGCTGCACAAGAGCTATAGAGCTATAGAGAAAAGCAAAGAGAGTAAAAATGGAAACAAAGGGAGAAGAAGAACGAACAAAGAGTACGTCTCTAGGCGTAGAATCTTCGGAGTCTTGCGGCATTCCACGGGTTCGACTCTGTGCGATTGTCACATGCATCACGCAGGCGGTACGCTCCTCCAGTGAGAACCTCATCTATGATGAAGGGACTCTCCCACTTGGGCTTGAGTTTGTCCTTTTTCTTTTTTGGTAGGCGTAGAACAAGTTCACCAACATTATAAGTCTTGACCCGCACTTCTCTGCTTTGGTATCCGCGAGCCTATTGTTGATAGAATGCAGAACGGGCTTTTGCAACGCCACACTCCTCCTCCAGGGCATCTAAACTGTCCCGCCGATTAAGCTCGGCCTCTCTCTCTTCGTACATGCGCTTTCGAGGTGAGTCATGAATGATGTCGCAGGGCAAAACGACCTCTGCGCCGTACACCATGAAGAATGGTGTGTATTCGGTAGAGCGATTGGGCATGGTCCGCAGCCCCCAGAGTACGGAGTCGAGGTCCTCAACCTAGTGCTTATCTGATTCTTTCAACGACCGCACTAGTCTAGGATTAATGCCACTCATAATAAGACCATTAGCTCGTTCGACTTGACCGTTTGCTTGTGGGTGATAGACCGAGGCGTAATCGAGCTTAATGCCCAATTTAGCGCACCAGGATTTCACTTCATCGGCTGTGAAATTGGAGCTGTTATCGGTGATGATCCTATGTGGGACACCATAACGGTGCACGACACCGGATATAAAGTCTATCACCGGTCCAGATTCAGCCGTTTTTACTGGTTTGGCCTCTATCCATTTTGTGAATTTATCTACCATGACTAGCAGATATTTTTCTTATGGCTTCCCCTTTAAGGGTCCGACCATATCAAGCCCCTGCATCGCAAAAGGCCAAGTAATGGGAATTGTTTGTAGAGCGGTAGGCGGCATATGGCTTTGATTGGTGAAGAGCTGGCATCCGACGCAACGTTGGACCAAGTCCTGTGCATCTGCTCGGGCCGTGGCCAAAAGACACCTATACGGAAGGCCTTACTTACAAGGGCCCAAGCTGCGGCGTGGTGACCGCCGAGACCAGCATGGATTTCAGCCAGGAGCTGTCGTCCCTCTACTTCGGAGATACATCTTTGAAGAACTCCGGTAGCACTTTTCTAGTAGAACTCCCCGTCATGGACCTTGTAGGCTTTCGAGCACCGAACAATGCAGCAAGCCTCATTCTGGTCCTTAGGGAGCTCTCGCCTATTAAGGTAGGCCAAGAAGGGTTCAGTCCATGGGGCAATTACTGCCATTATTAGATGTGCTGATAGTGTTATTTCGATGGCTGAGCCCCCAATGATATCGGTATAGCGTTCGCAATCTGGGGGTATAATCGGATTCGGACTAGTGTTGTCGCTCTCATCCTGCCATACCATGGATGGCTTGAAGAGCCTTTCCAAAAAGATGTTAGGCTGGACGAGGTCACGCTTGGCGCCCATGCAAGCAAGGACATCCGCCGCTTGATTGCTTTCCCGAGCCACATGATGAAACTCGAGTCCCTCGAACCGAGCTGATATTTTGAGTACAGCGTTGCGATAGGCTGCCATCTTCGGATATTTGGCATCGAAGTCTCCATTTATTTGGGATATTGCGAGATTTGAATCCCCGCGCACCTCCAAGCGTTGTATGCCCATGGAGGTAGCCATCCGAAGATCGTGCAATAAGGCCTCGTATTCAGCTGCATTGTTGGAGTCTGTGTATAATATTTGGAGTACGTACTGGACTGTGTCTCCAGGGGGGACGTTAAAACAACACCTGCTCCTAAACCGGCCAACATTTTAGAGCCATCGAAGTACATGACCTAGTTGGAATATGTGTCGTACTCTTTAGGGAAATCGGCCTCTGTCCATTCGGCGACAAAGTCGGCCAATACTTGGGATTTGATGGCCCAGCATGGTCTATATGTTATATCGAATGGCAGGAGCTCAATGGCCCACTTAATTAGCAATCTGGCCCATAGCGGAGCGGTTGTTTATTATGTCATTGAGTGGTACTTCGGAAGTCACCATGATCGAGCACTCTTGGAAGTAGTGCCGTAGCTTCTGGGATGCCATGAAGACCGCATATGCTATCTTTTGGTAATGAGGGTACCGGGATTTGCATGATGTGAGGACAGTGGATACATAGTATACCGGTTTCTGTAGTGGGAATTTATGTCCGTCCTCCTCTCACTCAACGACGAGCACCGGCTCACCACCTGGTGTGTTGCAGATATGTATAATAACATTGGTTCGCCAACGCTCGACGCAGCCAGGATTGGGTTGCTTGCTAAAAGAGCCTTTATTTCTTCCAGTCCAGTCGTTGCCGCATCCGTCCACTCAAAGTGTTCGGTGTGTCAGAGAAGGCGATAAAGTGGCAATGCTTTTTCTCCTAATATGGAGATAAAGCGGCTTAAAGCCACCACACATCCGGCTAGTTTTTGGACCTGCTTAAGGTCTGTTGGTATAGCCAATTGAGACAAAGCCCGGATTTTGGCTGGATTTGCCTCAATACCTCTATTGGAAACGATGAAGCACAACAGTTTTCCAGTGGGAACGTCGAAAACACACTTTTCCGGATTGAGCTTGATGTCATATGTACGGAGGTTGTCAAATGTGAGACGCAGGTCATCTATTAGTGACTCGACGTGCCTACTCCTTTTGACTACGTCATCCAAATATGCTTCAACTTTCTTGCCGGTTTGTTTCTCCAGACATGTTTGAATCATGCGTTGGTAGGTGGCACCAGTTTTTTTGAGCCCGAAGGGCATAGTGTTGAAGCAGAAAGGCCCGTATGGGGTAATGAATGCCGTTACGGCTTGATCAGACTCCTTCATTTTGATTTGATGGTATCCGGAGTATGCATCAAGGAAACACAGTGAGTCGTCTCCTGCGGTAGTATTGATGATATGATCGATGCGGGGGAGGGGGAAGGGATCCTTAGGGCAGGGCTTGTTGAGGTATTTGAAATCGACCCACAGGCGCCAGGATTTATCCTTGTTTGGCACCATCACGAGGTTTGCTAGCTAGTCCGGGTGTTTTATTTCTCTGATGAATCCGGCCTCGATTAACTTGGCTAGATCCTCCCCCATAGCTTGTCGTTTGGGTTCGAAAAATCGCCTCAGTGTTTGCTTGACCGGTTTATATCCCTTCAATATATTGAGGCTGTGTTCAGCCAGCCTGTGTGGGATCCGTGGCATATCAGAAGGGTGCCAGGCGAATATGTCCCAGTTTTCGCGTAGGAACGCTCGTAGTGCAGCGTTAACCGTTGGGTCCAGCTGTGCCCCGATGGAAGCTGTCTTCTTGGGGTCCGTCGGGTGGACTTGAAATTTGACTATTTCATCTGCTGGTTTGAAGGAGTGGATTTGGGCCGCTTATCAAGAATTACGTCGTCCCTATCCACCGTGGAGCGTAATGCGGTTAACTCTTCGGCCGCGAGGGCCTCGGACAGTGCCTCGAGGGCCAGGGATGTCGTTTTTTTTCCGGCGTGGAGGGCTATGTCCGGATCACTGACGAGAGTGATAATACCGTTGGGCCCGGGCATCTTAAGCTTCATGTACCCGTAATGAGGTATAGCTTGGAAGCGTGTGAATGCATCTCGCCCCAACAAGGCGTGATATCCACTGTTGAAAGGAGCCAGTTGGAAGGTTATCTCTTCGTACCGTTAATTCTCCGGTGTGCTGAATACCACCTCAAGTGTGATTTTCCCCGCGCATCATGCTTCCTGGCTGGGAATAATCGCTCGGAAGGTCGTGTTACTTTGCTCGATGCGGTTCCTGTCTATTTCCATTATGTTGAGTGTATCCTCGTAGATGAGGTTTAGTACGCTGCCGCCGTCCATGAGCACTTTAGTGAGCCGAAAGCCGTCCACAGTTGGATTGAGGACTAGGGCGGCTAGTGCCCGGACTGATCGGAATTTTTGTTCGTCACTGGTGTTGAAAGTTATGGCTGTGTCGTTCCAGGGGTTTATTGTTTTTTTTGAGGAATTAGACAGTGGGAGAGGCTCCCACTGTGTTTGTATTACTCAAAAGAAGGATACAATGTACATGGTGGATTTACATGGTGCCTGACCTCCACTTGTGGAGGTTGGGCTACTACTTTTTATGGGGAGGCAATCAAGGGGGTTCTAGGCTATTTACAAAGGAGAGAATAAAGTCTCTCACATCTTCTCTGGTTCTATGTTGGAGCAAGCTAAAATCATGTTTGAAACGTTCGAGCCAAGAGAGAATAGTTGGTGTGATGCTTCTGAAATGTTTGTTATTCCTCTCTTTCCAAATGCTCCAAGCCGCTTGAAGGAAGACATCCATGAACATGGGATTGTTCCAATCATGAGCTGCCATGCTGATCCACCGAAGCCTTGAACCAGTTTGCTGCCAAGTTATCCCTAGAATGGACCAACAACGTTGACTAAAAGGGCATTGGAAGATCATGTGTTCGACAGTCTCTTCAATTCGCTGGTCACAAAGAAGGCAGTTGTAATTGTCTCCAATGTTGTAGTGCCTCCTCTTGAGCATGTTACGTGTGTTTAAGCGGTCAGAGAGAAGAAGCCACCCAAACACCTTAATTTTCAACGTTGACCTGGCTGACCAGAGCCACTTGTATGATTGATGTGCACGCACCTCTCTAAAGTAGAATTTGTAATATCTGATTGCCTTAAAATCCACTAAGCCCCAACAATAAGTCCAGTTATCATGGGGGGTCGGGTCAGTAGCGTTGCCAACATACCTCACCTCTTGCTGTAGATCACGGACTTCTTGCATTGCTTGAACTGAGAGTGGGAGGTGAAACGTTTCATGCAGCGACGTGGATCCCAGGAAACCTTTAACCGAAATATCTTCATTTATTGCGAAGGAGAAGGCATCTTTGGTACTTTTAAATCCGAGAGTGGCGTCAAGCCACGAGGTCTTTCCACATGAGCACTGTGGCTCCATCATGCACAGTAGCTTTAGAAATACCTCTGTAAATCGGGGTGAGCTTGAGAACATCTCGCCACCAGAATGATCCGCATGGTTCCATGGCGTGGGGGATTTTGTTTGTGTAGTATGTGGACCATACAAGCTCCACCCAAGGTACATCGTGTCTGTTGTAGAATTTATGCAGGTATTTGAGTAGGAGGGCATCGCTTTGTATGCGTAGGTTGATTATGCCAAGGCCCCCACACTGTTTTGGTCAACACACGATGCTCCATGCCCCAAGCGAGTTGCATTTGTCCCCATGTTCAGTCTTCTTTGTCCATAGACACTTCCTTCGCAGTTTATCAAGCAGTTCAAGTATCTTTGGTGGCAGTCTGAGAGTGCACAGAGCAAAGATAACTAGAGAAGTGATCATGGTATTGAGTAGTGATAGCCTGGCTCCATACGACATCAAGGCCAGAGTGCTTGACATTCGATGTTCCATTGTACAAACAAGCGGCATTAAATCTTGGACTGAGGGCTTGGTTGTCCCGAGAGGTAACCCTAGGTAAGTGAAAGGCATGGAACCTACTTTGCATCCAAAGATATTGGAGAGCTCATTGTAGCGATCGAGCCTCACAGTTGATTGGGATAAGTGTGGACTTGTGGAAGTTTATCTTGAGCCCAATGGAGTCAGCGTAGTCAGTGAGAATGTTTTTAATTGTGCGAGCTTGGAACGGGCAGGCAGGAAGAAGAATGAGCGTGTCGTCCGCGTATTGTATCACAGGGTAGTCGAGTTGGTTCTCTCTGGGGAACGGTAGGTGGATTCTCCCATGTCTGAAAGCATCGTTAATTGCAGCTTGTAAGAGGTCAGCCGCCAGTACAAAAATCAATGGAGAGAAGGGGTCTCCTTGGCGAACTCCGCATTCTGATTGAATTGGCGACCGGGACACCATTTAAAAGCACCGCTGACTTGCCGTGAGGAGAAAATGCATTTTACCCAATTGAGCCATCTGTCATCAAATCCCATATGCTGCATAATCATAAGCATAGCATCATGCTCGATCGTGTCAAAGGCCTTGGTGAAATCCAGTTTTAGGAGAATGATCTTTTCCTTGGAGGCTTGACACTGATGGATATATTCGAACGCCCAGGCTAAACAGTCCTGTAGTGATCGGCCTTTCAGGAATCCATATTGATTTCGATGAAAGATTTTAAGAATGAGCTTTTGTAGTCGGTTGGCAAGAAGTTTTGTGAGAATCTTAAGACAACAATTCAACAAAGTGATTGGTCTAAAATCAAAGACAATCTCTGGGGAGCGAACCTTAGGAATGAGTGTAATAAACCCCTCATTAATTCTTTCGAGATTTAGGTTCCCCTCATAGAACTGGTTGCATAGCTCATAGAAATAATTCTTAATAATATGCCAACATTTTTTGATAAAGATACCAGAGAAACCATCCGGTCCTGGGGCGCGGTCGGCCGGCATTTCTCTGACGATCACATCTATCTCCTGCTTGGTGAAGGGAACGGTAAGTAGATCCAGTCCCTCAACTTTATTGATGATGCTAGGGAGGTTGAATTTCATTTGGAATTCGCCTGATTTTCCCAACCGCTCTTTAAATGTTTGATAAATGACTGCCTCTTTACCCGCGTGGTCATCCACGAACGATCCATCTGAGAGTTTGAGTGTTGGTATTGTGTTCCGTCTGTATCTCTCAGAAGCCAGAGCTTTCAGAAATTTAGGGTCTTCGTCACCAAATTTGATCCAACAGATAGTGCATCTCTTTTGCCAGTATTGTCGTTGATAGCTCAACAGCCGAAGGAGGTGCCTTTTCAGGATTTTCCTGAAGTTTTGCTCTGGTGTGGAGAGGGCTCTAATGTTTTCAAGAGCATCCAGATTGGCCAATGCCAGATTGGAGTTATCAATTGCCACTGTCAGTTTAGAGATTCTTTTGCTCCACCGCTTCAACTCATATCTTAGTGCTTTGAATTTTCTGGCAAGCAAAGTGGCTGCGTTTGAGGTATTCTTGAAAGTTCTTGACCAGACCAATTGGACTAACTCAAAAAAACCAGGATGTTCAGTCCAATAAGATTCAAACCTAAAAATTTTACTGCGTGGAATGGATGTTTCAATTTTCACCACACACGGGATATGTTCAGTCCAGGGGTTTATTGTTGCGACTGGGCAGACTTCGGCGAGGTCGCGGAGTGCCCTCTTGCGCCGATTATTTGAAGAGAAAGTATCGAAGACTGTCAATACTCTGAGGTCGTCGCCCTCCAGTGGGTGTTGCTCTTTGGTGAGGATATCCGCGTCGCTCTTGGCCACTTGCCGGAGTATCCAACATGCTCTAAGGCTGTGGGTTGGTATGGTATCCAGTGTCGTGTGTATTTTGCATGGCCTATCGAGACATCCCTCCAGAACGGTTCCGCGTGCCGTAGTGGGCTTAGTTTTCTTCACTATGTGGTCGGGTGCCCCGCGAGGGTGCATCCTTTTTGCTCGCCAGGGGGGGTGAGTGGAAACCGGGGGTTCCCAGTGAGCTGTCTGAGTTTTCCAGGCGCTTTCCATTGCGTAGTACTTCTATACTATAGTTGCCAAGTCGGCGAAGTGCAATACGCGATGGCGGTTGATGGCATCGAGGATTCCTTCGTACGTGCAATTATTGCAGAATACTGAAATCGCATCCTCGTCACGGCAATCTTTAATCTTTTCCTTGACAAGGAGGAACCTGGACCAAAAGTGATGGACTGTTTCCTGAGACTGTTGTTGTATGCACGTGAGGTCGCATATATCCGAATGACCGGAATTACTTGGCTAATATTGCTTGTGGTGGGTGGGTGGCTTTAAATCCGAACCTTGACCCAGTTTGGAGTCCAGAGTTTGAAGAATTTCTGAGCTTGATAGTTCGGGCTCCGGGATGTCAACTGATTTTTTGGGCCCAACGTCCGACTCTAGGTTCGGAGGGCTAGGAGTGTCGTTTTGCAGACAGGTATCCGGCTGTTCGAGCTCGGATATCCGAACATAGTTCATCTTCAACATAAGGGAACAGTCGTTGTTTTGCTCCTCTACGACCGCTATCTGATGGGTGATCGGCGGAGATTTAATTTCTCTCTGATCGGGTTTAAGCCCAATCTGATCATAGTCTGTAGCAACCCCCATAGTGGCGACGCGATCCAGGAGTTCGTTTAAAGATGACAACTCTGCCGGATCCATCCATTTGGAGTATTTGGAGTCAACACGGAGGCGATTTTCGATGACCTGAGAGGTCACCGTCGGCTTAACGGCCGAACGGGCAATCATGGTAAAGTCGCCTAACCGGAGGGTTTGGCCTGAGGCCAGGGCTCCTCCTGAGGTGATGCTGTCGTTGATGACAAGGCGAGCCATCGATCCTATTTTCGATGTCACGGTGGAACTCTCAATGAAAGCACCAATGTCGGTGTCAAAACCAGCGGATCTCGGGTAGGGGGTCCCGAACTGTGTGTCTAAGGTCAATGGTAATAGGAGACAGGGGACACGATGTTTACCCAGGTTCGGGCCCTCTTGATGGAGGTAATACCCTACTTCCTGCTTGATTGATCTTGATGAATATGAGGATTACAAGACTTGATCTACCACGAGATCGGAATGGCTAAACCCTACATGTCTAGCATGTGTGATTATGATTGCCCCTATGGACTAAACCCTCCAGTTTATTGAAGGAAATATGCCCTAGAGGCAATAATAAAGTTATTATTTATTTCCTTATATCATGATAAATGTTTATTATTCATGCTAGAATTGTATTAACCGGAAACATAATACATGTGTGAATACATAGACAAGCAGTGTCACTAGTATGCCTCTACTTGACTAGCTCGTTAATCAAAGATGGTTATGTTTCCTAACCATAGACATGAGTTGTCATTTGATTAACGGGATCACATCATTAGGAGAATGATCTGATTGACATGACCCATTCCGTTAGCCTAGCACTTGATCGTTTAGTATGTTGCTATTGCTTTCTTCATGACTTATACATGTTCCTGTAACTATGAGATTATGCAACTCCGTTTACGGAGGAACACTTTGGGTACTACCAAACGTCCACAACGTAATCGGGTGATCATAAAGGAGTACTACAGGTGTCTCCAAAGGTACTTGTTGGGTTGGCGTATTTCGAGATTAGGTTTTGTCACTCCGATTGTCTGAGAGGTATCTCTGGGCCTTCTCGGTAATACACATCACATAAGCCTTGCAAGCATTACAACTAATGAGTTAGTTGTGAGATGATGTATTACGGAACGAGTAAAGAGACTTGCCAAGAATTTGAGATTGAACTAGGTATTGGATACCGGCGATCGAATCTCGGGTAAGTAACATACCGATGACAAAGGGAACAACGTATGTTGTTATGCGGTCTGACCGATAAAGATCTTCGTAGAAAATGTAGGAACCAATATGGGCATCCAGGTCCGCTATTGGTTATTGACCGAGATGTGTCTCGGTCATGTCTACATTGTTCTCGAACCGTAGGGTCCGCACGCTTAAGATTTCGATGACGGTTATATTATGAGTTTGTGTATTTTGATGTACCGAAGGTTGTTCGAGTCCGGATATGATCACGGACATGACGAGGAGTCTCGAAATGGTCGAGACATAAAGATTAATATATTGGACGGATATATTTGGACACCGGAAAGGTTCGGAGAAGTTTGGAGCTCAGGGAGGTTACGGAACCCCGGGAGGTATATGGGCCTTATTGGGCCCATGTAGGAGGAAGGGAGAAGGAACAAGGGAGGCGCGCCCCAAGCCCAATCCGAATTGGGGAGGGTCGGCCCCCTTCCTTCTCCTTCCCCTCTTCCTATTCCTACTACTAGTACTACTTCCTAATACTAGTACTCCTTCCTTCCCTCCAAATAAGATAAGGAAAGAGGAAACCTACTTGGAGTAGGTTTCCCTCCTATGGTGCGCCCCCCTTGTGGCGGCCACCTCCTCCCTCCCTCCTTTATATACGGGGAGGGGGCACCCTAGAACACACAAGTTGATCCTTGAGATCGTTCCTTAGCCGTGTGCGGTGCCCCCTCCACCATATTCCACCTCGGTTATATCGTGGCGGTGCTTAGGCGAAGCCTGCGTCGGTGAAACATCAAGATCGTCACCACACCGTCGTCTTGTGGAACTCCCTCTCCCGGAGCTTTGCTGGATCGAGCCCGAGGAGGCGTCATCGAGCTGAGCGTGTGCCAAGAACTTCGGAGGCGCCGAGTAACTGCGCTGGAATCGGCTGGAATCGCGAGGAGAACGTCGACTACTTCCTCTACGTCATCATCGACTCGGAGGTGCCGAATGTAACGGCTTTGGGATCGGCAGGATCGCGAGGAGAACGTCGACTACTTCCTCTACGTTGTGATCGCTTCCGCTTCACGGTCTCACGAGGGTACGTGACAACACTCTCCCCTCTCGTTGCTATGCCATCACCATGGTCCCGTGTGTGCGTAGGAAATTTTTTGAAATTACTGCGTTCCCCAACAGTGGCATCGAGCCGAGGTTTTATGCGTTGATGTCATATGCACGAGTAGAACACAAGTGAGTTGTGGGCGATACAAGTCATACTACCTACCAGCATGTCATACTTTGGTTCAGCGGTATTGTGAGATGAAGCGGCCCGGACCGACATTACGCGTGCAGCTTACGCCGAGACTGGTTTCACCGTTCACGAGCATTCGTGCTTAAAGGTGGCTGGCGGTGTCTGTCTCTCTCACTTTAGTTGAACTGAAAGTGTGGCTACGCCCGGTCCTTGAGAAGGTTAAAAGCGGAGTCTATTTGACGGAAGTATCGTTGTGGTTTTAATGCGTAGGTAAGAACGGTTCTTGTTCAGCCCGTAGCAGCCACGTAAAACTTGCAACAACAAAGTAGAGGACGTCTAACTTGTTTTTGCAGGGCATGTTGTGATGTGATATGGTCAAGGCATGATGCTATATTTTATTGTATGAGATGATCATGTTTTGTAACCGAGTTATCGGCAATGGCGAGAGCCATATGGTTGTCGCTTTATTGTATGAAATGCAAGCATACCTGTAATTGCTTTACTTTATCACTAAGCGGTAGCGATAGTCGTGAAAGCAATAGATGGGCGTGGCGACAACGATGCTACGATGGAGATCAAGGTGTCGCGCCGGTGGCGATGGTGATCATGGCGGTGCTTCGGAGATGGAGATCACAAGCACAAGATGATGATGGCCATATCATATCACTTATATTGATTGCATGTGATGTTTATCCTTTATGCATCTTATTTTGCTTTGATTGGCGGTAGCATTTTAAGATGATCTCTCACTAAAATTATCAAGTAGTGTTCTCCTGAGTATGCACCATTGCCAAAGTTAAATGTCTTAGAGACACCACGTGATGATCGGGTGTGATAAGCTCTCGTCCATCTACAACGGGTGCAAGCCAGTTTTGCACACGCAGAATACTCAGGTTATACTTGACGAGCCTAGCATATGCAGATATGGCCTCGGAACACGGAGACCGAAAGGTCGGCGTGAATCATATAGTAGATATGATCAACATAAGATGTTCACCATTGAAAACTACTCCATCTCACGTGATGATCGGTTATGGTTTAGTTGATTTGGATCACGTGATCACTTAGATGACTAGAGAGATGTCTCTAAGTGGGAGTTCTTAAGTAATATGATTAATTGAACTTAAATTTATCATGAACTTAGTACTGATAGTATCTTGCTTGTCTATGTCTGTTTGTAGATAGATGGCTCGTCTTTGATGTTCCGTTGAATTTTAATGCGTTCCTTGAGAAAGCAAAGTTGAAAGATGATGGTAGCAATTACGGATTGGGTCCGTAACTTTGAGGATTATCCTCATTGCTGCACGTAAGAGTTACGTCTGGATGCACCGCTAGGTGCCGAACTTCTTCTTGATACCGGCGGCGTTAGAACGTCTGGCGAGCAAAAGTGATGACTACTCTATAGTTCGATTGTGCCATGCTTTACGGCTTAGAACCGGGTCTTCAACGACGTTTTGAAAGTCGTGGAGCATATGAGATGTTCCAAGAGTTGAAGTTGATATTTCAACAGAATGCCCGGATTGAGAGATATGAAGTCTCCAATAAGTTCTATAGCTGCAAAATGGAGGAGAATGGAGTCTGTCGGTGAGCACATACTCGGAATGTCCAGGTATTACAATCACTTGACTCAATTGGGAGTTGATCTTCCGGATGATTGTGTCATTGATGTAATTCTTCAATCACCGCCACCAAGCTACAAAGGCTTCGTGATGAACTATAATATGCAAGGGTTAGTAAAGACTATGCACGAGCTCTTCGCAATCTTTGAAGGCTGCGGAGGTAGAAATCAAGAAGGAGCATCAAGTGTTGATGGTCAATAAGACCACTAGTTTCAAGAAGAAAGGCAAAGGGAAGAAGAAGGAACTTCAAGAAGAACAGCAAACAAGTTGCTGCTCAAGGGAAGAAACCCATGTCCTGGACCTAAACACGAAACTAAGTGCTTCTCGCAAGCGCAGTCCTTTGGAAGCGGAACTGCCCCAAGTATTTGGCGGATAAGAAGGATGGCAAGGTGAACAAAGGTATATGTGATATACATGTTATTGATGTGTACCTTACTAGAGCTCGCATGATAGCACTGGGTATTTGATACTGGTTACATTGCTAATATTTGCTACTCGAAACAGGGACTACATATTAAGCGAACACTGGCAAAGGACGAGGTGACGATGCGCGTGGGAAATGGTTCCAAAGTCGATGTGATCGCGGTCGGCAAGCTACCTCTACATCTACCTTCGGGATTAGTTTTAGACCTAAATAATTGTTATTTGGTGCCAGCGTTGAGCATGAACATTATATCTGGATCTTGTTTGATGCGAGACGGTTATTCATTTAAATCGAGAGAATAAAGGTTGTTCTATTTATATGAATAATATCTTTTATGGTCATGCACCCTTGAAGAGTGGTCTATTTTAATGAATCTCGATAGTAGTGATACACATATTCATAATGTTGAAACCAAAGATGCAGAGTTGATAATGATAGTGCGACTTATTTGTGGCATTGCCGTTTAGGTCATATCGGTATAAAGCGCATGAAGAAACTCCATCTTGATGGACTTTTGGAGTCACTTGATTATGAATCACTTGGCACTTGCGAACCGTGCCTCATGGGCAAGATGACTAAAACCCGTTCTCGGTACTATGGAGAGAGCAACAGATTTGTTGGAAATCATACATACAGTATGTATGTGGTCCAATGAATGTTGAGGCTCGTGGCGGATATCGTTATTTTCTCACCTTCACAGATGATTTAAGCAGATATGGGTATATCTTCTTAGTGAAACATAAGTCTGAGACATTTGAAAAGTTCAAAGAATTTCAGAGTGAAGTTGAAAATCATCGTAATAAGAAAATAAAGTTTCTTCGATCTGATCGTGGAGGCGAATATTTGAGTTACGAGTTTGGTCTACATTTGAAACAATGCGGAATAGTTTAGCAACTCACGCCACCCGGAACACCACAGCGCAATGGTGTGTCCGAACGTCGTAATCGCACTTTACTAGATATGGTGCGATCTATGATGTCTCTTACAGATTTACCGCTATCGTTTTGGGGTTATGCTCTTGAGACGGCCGCATTCACGCTGAATAGAACACCGTCAAAATCCGTTGAGACGACACCTTATGAACTGTGGTTTAGCAAGAAACCAAAGTTGTCGTTTCTTAAAGTTTGGGGATGCGATGCTTATGTGAAAAAGCTTCAACCTGATAAGCTCGAACCTAAATCGGAGAAATGTATCTTCATAGGATACCCAAAGGAGACAGTTGGGTACACCTTCTATCACAGATCCGAAGGCAAGACATTTGTTGCTAAGAATGGATCCTTTCTAGAGAAGGAGTTTCTCTCGAAAGAAGTGAGTGGGAGGAAAGTAGAACTTGATGAGGTAACTGTACCTTCTCCCTTATTTGAAAGTAGTTTATCACGTAAACCAGTTTCTGCGATATCTCTGACAAATAGTGAGGAAGTTGATGATGTTGATCATGAAACTTCAGATCAAGTTACTCTGAGAACCTCGTGAGATCAACGAGAATAAAATCCGCACCCAGTGGTACGGCAATCCTGTTCTGGAAGTCATGCTACTAGATCATGATGAACCTACGAACTATGAAGAAGCGATGGTGAGCCCAGATTCAGCAAATTGGCTTGAGGCCATGAAATCTGAGATGGGATCCATGTATGAAAACAAAGTGTGGACTTTGGTTGACTTGCCCGAGGGTCGGCAAGCAATAGAAAACAAGTGGATCTTCAAGAAGAAGACTGACGCTGACGGTAATATTGCTCGTCTACAAAGCTCGACTTGTCGCAAAGGGTTTCGACAAGTTCAAGGGGTTGACTACGATGAGACCTTCTCACCGTAGCGATGCTTAAGTCTGTCCGAATCATGTTAGCAATTGCCGCATTTTATGATTATGAAATTTGGCAAATGGATGTAAAGACCGCATTCTGAATGGGTTTACGGAAGAAGAGTTGTATATGATGCAACCAGAAGGTTTTATCGATCCAAAGGGAGCTAACAAAGTGTGCAAGCTCCAGCGATCCATTTATGGACTGGTGCAAGCATCTCGGAGTTGGAATAAACGCTTTGATAGTGTGATCAAAGTATTTGGGTTTATACGGACTTATGGAGAAGCCTGTATTTACAAGAAAGTGAGTGGGAGCTGTAGCATTTACGATATTATATGTAGATGACATATTCTTGATCGGAAATGATATAGAATTTCTGGATAGCATAAAGGGATACTTGAACAAGAGTTTTTCGATGAAAGACCTTGGTGAAGCTGCTTACATATTGGGCATCAAGATCTATAGAGATAGATCAAGGCGGCTTAATTGGACTTTCACAAAGCACATACCTTGATAAAGTTTTGAAGAAGTTCAAAATGGATCGAGCAAAGAAGGGTTCTTTACTGTATTACAAGGTGTGAGATTGAGTCAGACTCAATGCCCGACCACAGCAGAAGATAGAGAGAAAATGAAAGATGTTCCCTATGCTTCAGCCATAGGCTCTATCATGTATGCAATGCTGTGTACCAGACCTGACGTATGCTTAGCTGTAAGCTTGGCAGGAAGGTACCAAAGTAATCAAGGAGTGGATCACTGGACAGCGGTCAAGAACATACTGAAATACCTGAAAAGGACTAAGGATATGTTTCTCGTATATGGAGGTGACAAAGAGCTAGTCGTAAATGGTTACGTCGATGCAAGCTTTGACACTGATCCGGACGATTCTAAATCGCAAACCGGATACGTGTTTTTGTTAAGCGGTGGAGCTGTCGGTTGGTGCAGTTCTAAACAAAGCGTCGTGGCGGGATCTACATGTGAAGCGGAGTACATAGCTGCTTGAAGCAGCAAATGAAGGAGTCTGGATGAAAGAGTTCATTTCCGATCTAGGTGTTGTACCTAGTGCATCGGGACCAATGAAGATCTTCTGTGACAATACTTGGTGCAATTGCCTTGGCAAAGGAATCCAGATTTCACAAGAGGACCAAGCATATCAAGAGACGCTTCAATTCCATTCGGGACCAAGTCCAAGTGGGAGACATAGAGATTTGCAAAATACATACGGATCTGAACATTGCAGACCCGTTGACTAAGCCTCTTCCACGAGCAAAACATGATCAGCACCAAGACTCCATGGGTGTTAGAATCATTGCTGAGTGAACTAGATTATTGACTCTAGTGCAAGTGGGAGACTGAAGGAAATATGCCCTAGAGGCAATAATAAAGTTATTATTTATTTCCTTATATCATGATAAATGTTTATTATTCATGCTAGAATTGTATTAACCGGAATAATAATACATGTGTGAATACATAGACAAAGCAGTGTCACTAGTATGCCTCTACTTGACTAGCTCGTTAATCAAAGATGGTTATGTTTCCTAACCATAGACATGAGTTGTCATTTGATTAACGGGATCACATCATTAGGAGAATGATCTGATTGACATGACCCATTCCGTTAGCCTAGCACTTGATCGTTTAGTATGTTGCTATTGCTTTCTTCATGACTTATACATGTTCTGTAACTATGAGATTATGCAACTCCCGTTTACGGAGGAACACTTTAGGTACTACCAAGCGTCACAACGTAATCGGGTGATCATAAAGGAGTACTACAGGTGTCTCCAAAGGTACTTGTTGGGTTGGCGTATTTGAGATTAGGTTTTGTCACTCCGATTGTCGGAGAGGTATGTTCAGGCCTTCTCGGTAATACACATCACATAAGCCTTGCAAGCATTACAACTAATGAGTTAGTTGTGAGATGATGTATTACGGAGCGAGTAAAGAGACTTGCCGATGCTTGAAGATTGAACTAGGTATTGGATACCGACGATCGAATCTCGGGTAAGTAACATACCGATGACAAAGGGAACAACGTATGTTGTTATGCGGTCCGACCGATAAAGATCTTCGTGAAAATGTAGAAACCAATATGGGCATCCAGGTCCCGCTATTGGTTATTGACCGAGATGTGTCTCGGTCATGTCTACATTGTTCTCGAACCGTAGGGTCCATGCAGCTTAAGGTTTCGATGACGGTTATATTATGAGTTTGTGTATTTTGATGTACCGAAGGTTGTTGAGTCCGGATATGATCACGGACATGACGAGGAGTCTCGAAATGGTCGAGACATAAAGATTAATATATTGGACGGATATATTTGGATACCGGAAAGGTTCCGGAGAAGTTTGGAGCTCGGGAGGTTCTGGAACCCCGGGAGGTATATGGGCCTTATTGGGCCCATGTAGGAGGAAGGGAGAAGGAACAAGGGAGGGCGCCCCAAGCCCAATCCGAATTGGGGAGGGGCCGCCCCCTTTCCTTTCTCCTTCCCCTCTTCCTATTCCTACTACTAGTACTACTTCCTAATACTAGTACTCCTTCCTTCCCTCCAAATAAGATAGGAAAGAGAGGAAACCTACTTGGAGTAGGTTTCCCCTCCTATGGTGCGCCCCCTTGTGGCCGGCCACCTCCTCCCTCCCTCCTTTATATACGGGGAGGGGGCACCTAGAACACACAAGTTGATCCTTGAGATCGTTCCTTAGCCGTGTGCGGTGCCCCCTCCACCATATTCCACCTCGGTTATATCGTGGCGGTGCTTAGGCGAAGCCCTGCGTCGGTGAAACATCAAGATCGTCCTGCCTTGCGTCGTCTTGTGGAACTCCCTCTCCCGGAGCTTTGCTGGATCGGAGCCCGAGGAGCGTCATCGAGCTGAGCGTGTGCCAAGAACTCGGAGGCGCCGAGTAACGGCGCTGGAATCGGGCTGGATCGCGAGGAGAACGTCGACTACTTCCTCTACGTCATCATCGACTCGGAGGTGCCGAATGTAACCTTTGGGATCGGCAGGATCGCGAGGAGAACGTCTGACTACTTCCTCTATGTTGTGATCGCTTCCGCCACGGTCTCACGAGTGCGTAGACAACACTCTCCCCTCTCGTTGCTATGCCATCACCATGGTCCTGTGTGTGCGTACGAAAATTTTTGAAATTACTGCGTTCCCCAACATTTATATAGACACCGGAAGGGACTAGGGATGTACAAAGTCAGTTACAGAGAGAGAAATCTTTATATCTAAACGCCAAGCTTGCCATCCACGCAAAGGAGAGTCCTATCCAGAAACGGGAGAGAGTCTTCTGTCTTGTATCTTCACAGCCCATCAGTCTGGCCCACGTCACATAGGCCAGACGCCCGAGGACCCCCTAATCCAGGACTCCTTCACCGCCCACCTCGAATACCGATCCCTTTTGAGTGCGAGGGACGAGGCAGAAAATCTTCCTCCATAACTCAAAGTGGGCCTCGCAGCCTAGGAATAGCTCGCAAAGAGCGACAAAACCCGCAATGTGCAGGATGGAGGCCGGAGTAAAATTTTGCAGTCTGAGGCCGTAGTACTCCGGGAGACCTAGGAGGAAAGGATGGATTGGAAATCCGACGCCTCTTAATAAGAAGGATATTAAGCACACTCGCTCCCCCTGGTTGGATTGGGGAAATTTTCCGCTAGAGCTTCACCAACAAAAGAGGATAATCCTGCCCGAACAGGGACTAGATCCGCTGGGGGAAGGAATCCCTGCGTTTGAAGCTTGCTCAGCTGACCATGGGATACTAAACATCTCACCCAATCGCCTTTTTTGGAGCCATGGGGGCGGGAGGAAGAACTGGGAGTGCTGGCCATGTTTGAATGGTTTCTCCTAGCGAGCTCTAAAGATTTTCCGCCTGGTGTGGAATGGCATCTGAGATCCAATCTCTTTAAATAGACACCTTTCTTATGTGGCCAGGGTGTTATGTGTAAAAAATACTCCGACCTTTTGTATTCGCTCGGTACATGGAAGCAGAAGAAACGGAGGCGAAGAAGCCAAAGGGTGTGACATTAAATGAAAAGCCGAGTACAACTCTTTGGGACAGATGCTTTGAAGTATTCGGAGAAGGAACCCGCCTTGCAATTCCGAAGACAATCTGTGCACCGGACACATCGTCACTGAAGCCTGGTTCGGGGGCTACTGAGGGAATCCTGGTTTAAGGGGTACTCGGGCGTCCGGGCTATGTGACATGGGCTGGACTAATGGGCCGTGAAGATACAAGACAGAAGACTTCCTCCCGTGTCCGGATGGGACTCTGTTTTGCATGGATGGCAAGCTTAGCATTCGGATGTAAAGATTCCTTTCTCTGCAAACTGACTCTGTACAACCCTAGGCCCCTCCGATGTCTATATAAACCGGAGGGTTTAGTACGTAGAGGCAATCAGAATCAGAATCATACAGGCTAGACATCTATGGTTTAGCCACTACGGTCTCGAGGTAGATCAACTCTTGTAACCCCATATTCATCCAAGATAATCAAGTAGGAAGTAGGGTATTACCTCCATCAAGAGGGCCCGAACCTGGGTAAACATTGTGTCCCCGTCTCCTATTACCATTGATCCTAAGATGCATAGTTCGGGACCCCCTACCTGAGATCCGTCGGTTTTGACACCGACATGCACTTCTAGGGCACATCAATTGTTCTTAGCTATGTGCAGTGCCCCCTCCACCTTTTACTCCTCTTGTCATATGTCGTGGTGCTTAGGCAAAGCCCTGCATGGATCACTTCGCCATCACCGTCACCAAGCCATCATGCTGACGAAGCTCTCCCTCGACACTTTGCTGGATCAAGAGTTCGATGGACGTCATCGAGCTGAACGTGTGCAGAACTCGGAGGTGCCGTACGTTTGGTACTAGATCAGTTGAATCGAGAAGACGCTCGACTACATCAACCACGTTAAACTAACGCTTCCACTTTCGGTCTACGAGGGTACATGGACACACTCTCCCCCTCTCGTTGCTATGCATCTCCTAAATAGATCTTGTGTGATCGTAGGAATTTTTCTAAAATTGCATGCTATGTTCCCCAATAGTGGCATCTGAGCCAGGTCTATGCGTAGATGATATGCACGAGCAGAACACAAAGAGTTGTGGGCGATCATTGTCATACTGTTTACCTCCAACGTCATATTTTGATTCGGCGGTATTGTTGGATGAAGCGGCCAGACTAACCTTACATGACCACGTTCATGAGACCGGTTCCACTGACAGACATGCAACTTGATTTGCATAAAGGTGGCTGGTGGGTGTCTGTTTCTCCAACTTTAGTTGAACCAAATTTGACTACGGCGGGTCCTTGTTGAAGGTTAAAACAACAAACTTGACGAAACATTGTTGTGGTTTTGATGCGTAGGTAAGAAGGTTCTTACTAGAAGCCCGTTGCAGCCACGCAAGAACAAAGTAGAGGACGTCTAACTTGTTTTTGCAGGGCATATTGTGATGTGATATGGTCAAGACATGATGTGATATACGTTGTTGTATGAGATGATCATGTTTTTAGAAGTTACCATCAACTGACAGGAGCCTTATGGTTGTTGCTTTATTATATGAAATGAAAACGCCATGTAATTGCTTTACTTTATCACTGTGCGTTAGCGATAATTGTAGAAGCAATAGTTGGTGAGATGACCACGACGATATGATGGAGATCAAGGTGTCAAGCCGGTGATGACGGAGATCATGACGATGCTTTGGAGATGGAGATCAAAGGCACAAGATGATGATGGCCATATCATGTCACATATTTTGATTGCATGTGATGTTTATCTTTTAGGCATCTTATTTTGCTTAGTACAGCGGTAGCAATATAAGATGACCCCTTAACTAAATTTCAAGGTATAAGTGTTCTCCATGAGTATGCACCATTGCGAAAGTTCTTCGTGCTGAGACACCACGTGATGATCGGGTGTGACAGGCTCTACGTTCACATACAATGGGTGCAAGACACTTTTGCACATGCGGAATACTCGTATTAAACTTGACGAGCCTAGCATGTACAGACATGGCTTAGGAACACTGGAGACCGAAAGGACGAACATGAATCATATAGTAGATATGATCAACATAGAGATGTTCACCATTGATGACTACTCCATCTCACGTGATGATCGGACATGGTTTAGTTGATTTGGATCACGTATCATTTAGAATAGTTAAGGGATGTCTATCTAAGTGGGAGTTCTTAAGTAATATGATTAATTGAACTTAATTTATCATGAACTTAGTCTTGATAGTATTTGCATATCTATGTTGTACATGAATAGCTTGCGATGTAGCTCCCCGTTTATTTTTGATATGTTCCTAGAGAAAAATAAGTTGAAACATGATAGTAGCAATGATGTGGACTGTGTCTGTGATCTGAGGATTATTCTCATTGCTACATAGAAGAATTATGTCCTTGATGCACCGCTAGGTGACGGACCTATTGCGGGAGCAGATGCAGACGTTATGAACGGCTCGGTATGATGACTACTTGATAGTTTAGTGCGCCATGCTTTACGGCTTAGAACCGAGACTTCAAAAACGTTTTGAATGCCACGGAGCATATAAGATGTTCCAAGAGCTGAAATTGGTATTTCAGACTCATGCCCGAGTCGAGAGGTATGAGACCTCTGACAAGTACTTTACCTACAAGATGGAGGAGAATAGCTCAACCAGTGAGCATGTGCTCAGAATGTCTGAGTACTACAATCGCTTGAATCAAGTGGGAGTTAATCTTCCAGATAAGGTGATTGACAAAGTTCTCTAGTCACTATCACCAAGTTACTGGAACTTCTTGATGAACTATAATATGCAAGGGATGACGAAAATGATTCCCGAGCTCTTCGTGATGCTAAAATCGGCGAAGGTAGAAATCAAGAAAGAGCATCAAGTGTTGATGGTTAACAAGACCACTAGTTTCAAGAAAAGGGGCAAAGGAAAAGAAAGGGAACTTCAAGAAAGAATGGCAAGAAACTTGCCACTCCCGTGAAGAAACCCAAAGCTAGACCTAAGCCTAAAACTGAGTGCTTCTACTGCAAAGGGAATGGTCACTGGAAGCGGAACTGCCCCAAATACTTGGCGGATAAGAAGGATGGCAAAGTGAACAAAGGTATATTCGATATACATATTATTGATGTGTACTTTACTAGTGTTGATACTAACACCAGGGTATTTGATACCGGTTCAGTTGCTAAGATTAGGAACTCGAAACAGGAATTGCAAAATGAACAGAGACTATTTAAGGGAGAGGTGACGATGTGTGTTGGAAGTGATTCCAAGGTTGATAAGATCACCATCGCACACTCCCTCTACCTTCGAGATTAGTGTTGGACCAAAATAAATGTTATTTGGTGTTTGCGTTGAGCATTAATATGATTGGATCATGTTTATTGTGATATGGTTCTTCATTTAAGTCAGAGAATAATAGTTGTTTTGTTTACATGAATAAAGCCTTCTATGGTCATACACCCAATGTAAATGGTTTACTGAATCTCGATCGTAGTGATACACATATTCATAATATTGATGCCAAAAGATGCAAAGTTGATAGTGATAGTGCAACATATTTGTGGCACCGCCATTTAGGTCATATTGGTGTAAAGTGCATGAAGAAACTCTATACGGATGGATTTTTGGAATCACTTGATTATGAATCATTTGATACTTGCGAAGCAAGCCTCATGGGGAAGATGACTAAAACTCTGTTCTCCGGAACAATGGAGCGAGCCACTGACTTATTGGAAATAATACAGACAGATGTATGCGGTCCAATGAGTGTTGAGGCTCGCGGCGGGTGTCGTTATTTTTTGACCTTCACAGATGATTTGAGTAGATATGGGTATATCTACTTGATGAAACACATGTCTAAAACATTTGAAAAGTTCAAAAAATTTCAGAGTGAAGTGGAGAATCATCGTAACAAGAAAATAAAGTTTCTACGGTCTGATCGCGGAGGCGAATATTTGAGTTACGAGTTGGGCCTTCATTTAAAACAATGTGGAATAGTTTCACAACTCACGCCACCTGGAACACCACATCATAATGTTGTGTCCAAATGTCGTAATAGTACTTTATTAGATATGGTGCGATCTATGATGTCTCTTACCGATTTACCACTATCGTTTTGGGGTTATGCATTAGAGACAACTGCATTCACGTTAAATAGGGCACCGTCTAAATCCGTTGAGACGACACCGTATGAACTGTGGTTTAGCAAGAAACCTAAGCTATCGTTTCTTAAAGTATGGGGTTGCGATGCTTATATGAAAAAGCTTCAGCCTGATAAGCCCGAACCCAAATCGAAGAAGTGCGTCTCAATAGGATACCCAAAAGAAACTGTTGGGTACACCTTCTAACACAGATCCGAAGGCAAGATCTTTGTTGCTAAGAATGGATCCTTTCTAGAGAAGGAGTTTCTCTCGAAAGAAGTGAGTGGGAGGAAAGTAGAACTTGATGAGGTAATTGTACCTTCTCTCGAATTGGAAAGTAGCTCATTACAGAAAACTGTTCCCGTGATGCCTCCAACTAGTGAGGAAGCTAATGATAATGATCATGAAACTTCGGATCAAGTTATTACAGAACCTCATAGGTGAAGGAAATATGCCCTAGAGGAAATAATAAAGTTGTTATTTTATATTTCCTTGTATCATGATAAATGTTTATTATTCATGCTAGAAGTCTATTAACCGGAAACTTGATACATGTGTGGATACATAGACAAAACACCGCGTCCCTAGTAACACTAGAAAAGAGGAAACTTCCGTGATGATACGTGTTTGTTACAGTTGGTCACGTTTTCTGTCATGCATGTACATCCATGACAAATTTATGATAGAATCAAGATAATCATAAATGTGCTGTCGTTGAAGAGTTTCATGACATTACCAAAATTATCATCATGGAAGTGTCCACTTCCATGACGATAAATCGCGCGTCATAGAAGTGCTTTCATAAAGGGTGACCGACACGTGGCATCCACCGTAACGGGACGCCGTTAAGCTATCTGGTCCGGTTTTGGATCCCATAACCCGTTAACAGCCCGGACCAATGGTAATTTTCCATGTGTAAAATTCTCATTGGCCGGAGGAAACACGTGTCGGCTCAACGTTCGGACAGATGTCATCCACTCATTGGATAGGAGGCACCTATGATACGTTGACACGTGGCACGACCCAACAAAGGCCCATTCCAGTGAAAAGGACGACCCATTTGACTTGGTCAAAAGGTAACGGGTCGGCCCACGGAAAGCCCGTTAACGGCCTGTTCATATATAGCCCATTTACGGCCCGCTTACTACCGACCCGTTACGGCCTATCGGAATTAAGCCCAGTAGCTTCATCTGGGCCGTCCAATATGATTCCAGCCTGTTGTAACTTCCAGCCCATGTATGGCCCATGATGTCTTTCGGCCCACATGAGGCCCTTTGTAACTCTCGGCCCATTAAAGGCCTGAGATGAAACTGGCCCATAATATACGGTGTATCGCTTTATACCCATTAACGGCCCATTATTCCGTTGGCCGTTTCCAGCCCGTGTTAACTTTTGGCCTTCTAAGGTCCCATTTATTCTTGGGCTCATTTCTAGAATTCGGTTAGATACGGTCCGTTACTGGCATGTTCCGTTTGTGGGCCAAATACAGCCCGTGGTTACATTCGGCCCGTTTGTGGCCCGTTAACCCATTGGGCTGTTTTCATAGCGTTATCAAATACGGCCTATTAACGGCCCGTTATGGTCCACGAATAGTACGACCCATGTTTGGAGAAATGATTATACGCCCCGTAGAAGGCCCATGGATCCTACGGCCCGTAGAAGACCAATGGATCCTACGGCCGTAGAAGGCCCATAGATCATACGACTCGTAGAAAGTCCATGGGTCCTACGGCCCGTAAAAGGCCCATGGATCCTACGGCCCGTAGAAGGCCCACGGATCCTACGGCCCGTAGGAGGCCCATGGTTACAACAGTCCGTGTGTTGCCATGATTATTGTGGCCTAGTTACCAAAATTAGGTTACTGTGGCCACTAAAAAAACACAGAAAAAGAACTGCAGTGACTACAAGAAAACAACTAAACAAGACAATAAGGAAGCTATTACTCATATTACATCCACTGGGCATCAAAGTTCGCCAGCAGTGCAAATATAGGGAACAAAGCAGTGTATTACATATACTGGCCGTCAAAATTGGCCACTAGTGCAAATAAACGCAGCAGCAAAACAAGTCCATGACTGAAACAACTTCAGAAGCGCTCAAGAAACGTTATCCTGGGTATCCACCATGCTGGCAATATGCTTAGCAAGCTTATTAGCTTTGTCCTATTTGGCGCTAAAATCCTCCAACACTTGTTGTTGCACCAGAAAGTATGCATCTGAATGCTCCAGGCTTCCATGATCCTTCCGCTTCTTGTCGCAGCACAACTGATCGATGTCTTTCAGCTTGTAGTTGAGACTCGAGAAACCGAACTGATTCAGATAGTGAGTTTGAATAGCTTGTGCAAGCGGTAGTGGCCAGTAACTGGAATAGTAAACCAAGACAGGACTTTGGGGTTGCCTCACTGTCTTCAAGATAGTTTTCCTTAGCTGTTTTATCAGCTTTGTTGGAGACCAACAAGGATGTCTCATGATCCTGAACCTTATCTGCATTACTTCCTTTATCATTGCTTAATAAGGCACTCTTCCCCAATATTCACAAAGATTCTAAAAGAAGAAACAAGCAGACACATAACAAGTTTAGCATGTACTAGTATATGAAACTCATTTCGGTGAACCAGTTCATTAGTAAGGTGGACAAGATTAATAGAGACATGGTTCAAATAATATCAGTTCAAGAGAAAGCAACACTGAAAGAATACAAAGCGTGGGAAACTAAATGGCACAACATGATTTCACATGGGTACCACGGGTCTACATGTACAACAACACTATTGGCCGTGTTATGATGCTAGTAATGTGCATGATATGAGAAGTCAACTGTATACACAATTAAAATTGAAATCAACAGAGCTATTTATAAGAGCAAACCTATTAAAGAAACATGCGTAAACATACCTGTTGTGCCGTTGGAGTTTCCATTGGATAGTTCAATTTAAAAATAAGTTTGTATGAGTAAATACAGCGATACAAGAGCAAAGCAGTATGCACGATAGCAATGGAATCTTAAATGAGAACAGTTGTTCTTCAGGTTTAAGCACTTGTTCTACATGAACAGAGTACAGTAAGACGCAAGCATATATATAGTACTTAAAATAAAATGAGCTCATAGACCTTACCACATTCTTGGTTGGGACCAGTAAAGAACAAGGCATTCCCACTCATCGTCCAGTAAATGTGTCTCAGGAGAACATAGGGGAATTTCATGAGTTTCTTGGACAGTGAAATCGTTTTCTTACGGTAATTACGATCGCCACCAAGCATTCTTGAAGATAGCAGAGGTATTAGCACAGGTTACCTCAGCACTGAGTTTCCAAATCGGTCCTTCTCTATAGAGAAAAATGGGAAAATTTTACGTATTATAACCATCATGGAGGTAGAATGTATGGGACAAAGCAAAGTAATTGCCATGAATAACATTACTTACACATAACTCCCGGACAAACACACCTGCAACTGGCATTTTCCTTCATCTTCAGTATAATATTTCCATGATGGGAAGATACGCACATAGGATTTAACAACATCAAATGTGATAGATGCTAAACTATGAATGGCTGGTTGTGCTTCCTCCACAGGAATAGGTGTACTAACTGGTGGAGTTGGGGTTCGCCGTGGTAGCACTCGCGCTTTGGGCACCGGAGCTGCCTTACTAACTGCTCCTGTTTGGGAGCTCTGTGGTGGAGATGGCGTTGTGTCAACAGGAACTGGGTTACTATCTGCTGGGGTTGGGGTTAGATTGGGTGAAGCTGGTTCTCATCCATCGTAGTAGGGGTAAAATCTGCGAGAGTTTGGGTTATGTGTGGTAGGGCTGGTTCTCGTGCATGTACAACCGGGGTGCTATCTCCACCAAGAGGTAACACTGTTTTATTTGAAGACTGTGTTTTTACTCCGCTACGCTATCACCAGCTCCAATTCAAATGGCTGATAAACAAGAAACATAATTGAATGTACATACATTGTACGAGAGACAGATACAATAGATAGTGTGGAAAAAAGAGGGCATTAAATAATTGACATGTATATTGTTTAACTAAAAGGATAGCATGACATAATTTCACATATATGATGTCTATCTAAACTAGATAGCATAGCATAACATAATTCAAAGATATGATGACTAACTAAACATGATCGCATGACATAATCCACATACATGTTATCTACGTAACCAGGAACGCATGATTTAATTCACATATGTGATTTATATGCTAAGAGGAGGGCATTCACATATATGATGTCTGAACTAAGAACATGGTGTTGAATATTGTGTATATGATGTCTAAACTATGCAATGCAAGACACCATATGCATAATATGAGCAGTAGAACCGTGCCAAGTTAGATCATACACCTCAGTGGGGGAATAGGACTGGTCATCTGTCTCTGAATCCATCTCTGAGGAGCTATCGGGACCCAGCAAGAGATCTGCTTCGACAGGTAGCATTATAGAACATGTATAAACAAAGCAAATGACATGATGTCGAAAGTAGGCACTGCAAGGCAACATATGCATGATATGACAAACATCACCATGCCAAGTTAGAGCAAACACCTTGGGGGTAAATAGGAGTGGACAGCTGCGTCTGAATCTGCCTCAGAACAGATATCTTCCCCTGGATTACAATCTGGAGGGGGGGAGGGTTTGCCATTGAACCCACCATGGAGCTATGTATGCATGACATTGTATTGCCGTGCAAAACTCTTGTCTTTTTCTCTACATGTTTAGCATGACTGTGTACAATATCTGTCATGCATACAAAAAAATATAGTGAGATTATGTAAGGAGAGCATGCAGGAATCAAGAGTAATGGTACCAACCAGTGGAGTAGCAGACTGATGATTGCTTTAATTTAATAAAAAACAGATGATGATTGTTTTTCCCACCCAAGATGAACAACATAGACATACCCTAGGTGAACCAGATATTAGACAGAGATACTATTGATTGTTGCCTCGATATGCGCCTCACAACTAATTTAGAACTCAAGTTTGAACATCAATTTGGACCTGACTTGGAGTCTAAGAGGTGAACAGGACAATAAAGTAGCAGGTAATATTAAGCAATGCATAACATAAGTAGAAACAAAAGAGTGCGACCTCTCTTGTGGACCCGTGTACTCCTTAGGTTCATCTGTTGAGTCGATGATGGTGATGCCGTTGCGGTGGGTACCGGCGGTAGGGAACGAGATCTAAGGCGGCGAAAGACGGTCAGGAGTCATGATGTCTGGTTTGGTGGATGCTTCTGTCGATGGAGCAGCTCAGGTGAGGTGGACGACATCGCGGCAGGAGCAGGACAAACCACACAAAGTTTTCATCGGCACCTACCTGTAACTGAAGTAATTCTCTAAGGGATCATTTGGCTTGCATGATTCTAAAAACGCAGGGATAGGAGGAAAAACACCGGAATAGGATAGGAATGCACATGGGAAACAGAGCATTTGTGAACACTGGATTTCTGTCAACTTAGGTGTTTGGTTCACAGGAAAAGGAGGAGCAGAGGAATGCAAAGAAACATGGCCAAAATAAAGTGAAACCGTATGAAAGCGTGTACAGTTAGAATGTTATTCTGCCACTAATGCACTTGGTCTTGTTTTCATGCATAGGATTTTGGAAAGTAGGTCCAGGTGGATGTTTTGCTCCATTCCTTTCAACAAAATGCATGAATAATTGAATATTAGAGTGCCATAGGAAAATTTCCTATTGCTATGTTTTTCCATTGAACCACAATAGCCCTAATGGATCGACATGAATGTAGAGTAATAAGTGATGCAACAAGTGTACAACCTCTTTGCCATAGCCGTGTTGACCTCAGCATCATTGGTTGGTCGCTGAAGAAGTTGAGGCAGAGGTGGTTGTCGGAGGTGTGGAGGAAGATCTGAGGAATCTGTAGACGGCGTCGAGGGCACTGCTCTGTTGTGATTAATCATTCCGTCCTTGGAGCATCTCGGGTGAGCCGTAAGACATCAAGGCTGAAGCAGCACAAGACAGACATCGTTAATCTCAAGTGGGATTCTAATAGCATCTCCAATAGATGATGTAAAATGCATTACCAAAAAATGATAGATGTAAAATTTACATCACCAAAAACCACCTAACTACGACAGATGAGGTAAAAACTGTTGACTCTGAACTTAACTGTCGAACCCGAAATTTACTGTGAAATCTGAATATTACTGTCGAACTGAACGCAATGGTAGCAGAGAGGCACTTCACATGGGATAGTATAGGGAGGGCCTGCAGTTCATCTTCAACCTGCACCCCCCTGAGCCACCGGCCGAACCCCTCGCCGCCTCGCTACCCCGAAACAACTCCCCACCGCCGCCTTGCCGCCCCGAAACAACTCCCCACCGCCGGTCCGCCGCGGCCTCGTCGCCCCAAAATAACTCCCTACCGTCGGTCCGCCGCCGCCCCGGCCAGCCCTCTAGCCCCCCCCCCCCCCCCCGCACCAAGCTTTTTCTCCGGCGATCCTCAAGGCCATCGCCCCACCATCAAGACCCCCGCCGCGGCAGCACCCCACCAAGAACTCTAAGATAGATAGTGGGGTACCTCTTCGGCGAGCCCCCCTCCCCATTTCGGGTGGTTCTTCCTTAACTCCGGCGAGACCCACCACCCCATGAGAATCGACTGACCCAAAAGTTGATTCACTTGACTGAAGTGTAGCTAAATCGGAGCAGAGCAGTAGCACGAGCGAGGGGGAGAGCAGCAGCAGCAGCGCGAGCGAGCGAGCGAGAGTCGGAGCAGCAGTAGTAGCGCGAACGAGCAAGCGAGAGCTGGAGCAGCAGCAGCAGCGCGAGCGAGCGAGAGCCGAAGCAGCAGCATCTAGGCAAGCGAGCAAGAGCCGGAGCCGCAGCAGCGCGAGCGACCGAGTGAGAGCTGGAGCAGTAGCAGCGGATCCGGCTGGTATGGACGCCGCCGACGAACGGGTCTCACACTGGAGCAGAGCCGCCGTGGGGATGTCGCCCGCGGTGCCGGCTTCAAGGTAGCCGCTCCATGGGGGTGTGGGATGGAGCACCGTCGGTGCCGGGAGGTTGAGTTAAGGAGAAGGTGTGATGCGATGAGTGTACAACCTCTTTGGTGGCGCCGAGTAGGCCTCGGCTTTGTTCGAGGAGTCGATGAGGATGTTGCGGTTCCGGTGGAGCAGGTTAAGGCGGCGCTGTGGGGATGGAGTAGCCGCGATAGACGAGGCGATCGTCGGAGCAGCTCCTTGGAGGTGGAGGACGGGGTGGCTGAACCGGCGGGGCGACGGGGTGGACGAAGGATCCTCATCCGGGGAGGCGGATGAGGGACGTCGAGCTATTGTGGTGGACGACGTCGTCAGGGAAGAGGCTCCGGCTGGGCAGCGGTGAGGTGGCAGACGGAGGAGGGTGGGGTTTCACGGCTAGAGCAGAGAGGTTATGGCGGCCAGATTTCGAATGGCGAAAAGGAGGCGATGGGAGGGGAACCATGACTCAGGGACACGCTTGTCCAAAATGTAGGGTGTGTTACAAAAGTACCCCCACCGATTTGAACTAGCGGCCCTTTCGGCTCAGGGTTAGAAGGGGGATTTCGCGTGTCGGGATTTTGCAGCTGGAGCGAGTTTTCGGGCAGGTTGTAATTTTGGGATAGCAAGGCGCGGGTTGTGAAGGCGCCAATTTTGGGAGCACGATATCAGAATTTTTGGGATATGACAAGGTGCGGGTTGAATTTTAGGGACAAGCCTAACGTGTAATATTGTACTTGTACGTACCAAATCAATTTGCACTTCCCTCAATGAAAAAATAAACAAAAAAATAGAAACTATTCACACCACACAAAGAGAGAGTCTTGTCCTGTTTTACTATAGAAATTCTATTCAAAGCTACTCCTCCTTCCATCTATATAGGGCCTAATGCGTTTTTCGAGGCTAAATTTGACCAACCAAATATTAGAGCAATAATATATGACATGCAACTTACACAAAGCACATTGTTAAATTCGTGTGTGAAAGGAGCTTTCAATGATATAATTTTCACATTGTGCATGCCATGTACTATTAATCTTGTCAATAGTCAAAGGCGGTCTTAAAAACGCATTAGGCCCTCTATAGATGGAAGGAGGGAGTACGAATCAAGGTTATGTCCAATTAAATTTTTTCACTGGCTGTATAATGCATGTAACCTACTCATGCCAACATTTTAGTGCATTCCAAATGTCTATACTACCGCTGCAATTCGAACTGAATTTGAATTCGTTTCTCTATTACAATAAGAATCTGCAATCATGATTGTTGCCAACTTCAACCATCATTCGTGTATTACCTTAACAACACACCACATGATTACTATAGAGATAGATATGAACTATGTGTACTATATGAAATCGAATTCAATTTTTTGAATACACTTGATGTTGATTCCAAATAATAGTACATTTGATGTACTAACTAGATATTCATAATCTAATGTACACCTTGTTTATCACACAAAGTATAGTGCCCCGCCCCCTACATTATGACAAGTATTTAGCCCTGAGCTGCAAAAGCCACACATTAGCCCAAATTATAATCAATGTTCTACATTATGATATCTTCTTCAAGTATCTGTATCCACTTTTTTATAATGAATTATGATCTATGTTCGTCTTTAACACCTTCATGATCCTCTTCTCTTTGTATCTAGCTAGCGCTAATTTTCTATCGTGCATGCACACGCCCGCCCCCTCTCACCCTCCCTCAGCGTCCCCTCCATCGCACACGTTTGTTATTTCTCTTCAGGTCGTTCATCCGTGGTGTGTGTATGCCCCCCGACTCCTTCTTTCCGACACACGCCGGTCAATATACCTCTCTAGCCAAGTGTGCCTACCACAAACACATACTTCCCCTCTTCTCTTCTCACCGTCCATGCCTCCTATGTCCAATACGGTTCCACGTAGGTGCACACTCACGCCCCTCTTTTCATTGATCTCATAGTCGCACACTCCTCCCACCTCGACATAGTAGGCCTCTCGCACCACCTCCTAGCCGCACCCCTCTCCCCCTGTCTGTCTCTCCAGACCTTATTTGCTTCTAACACATGCATGCATGTATACGTACTGATCTCCCTACATATAGCTAGGTCGACTATAATTCTTTTCCCCACGCACCGATAGACTTACTTCGCTAGTTATGCCTCTCCCTTTCTCGGACACACGACAGTTGATCTTCCTATGTAGTTACGTATGCTTACCACAACCATATCGTCTCCCCTCATAATCCTTACATACCTCCCGACCCGTCTCTCACGCGCACGTGCATAGACAGACATACATCCCCGCCCTCTCTTATTGATATGGCACTCGTACCCTCCGTTTGTCTAGCAGGCCTCTCCCACCATTTGTAAGACGCCACTCCACCACCAACCCTCCGACACTCTACCTTGTCTTTCTCCCAACCTTATTCCTCTGCTACACATATCCATGGATGTCGATCGATCTCCCTATATACATAGCTAGGTCTCTCTACTTCTCCACACATATACTAGTCGATCTACCTCTCTATAGTTAGGTATCTGCCCCCTCCCCCCCCCCCACCGATAGTCGAACATTGTAGGTAGGTATACATGCCACAGAGAAAAACTGCACCTTTGCCCTCTCAAATTTCAGTAGGCCAGCTGCCCTGTATCTTTAACGTGGGAAAACACAAATTCGATGGCACTCTTTATCAATCGCGAAGCCACACACTTCATCCCTGTTTTTTATTCTGTCGATATCTCACGCCGATGATCCCTCCACTCTCTTCTCGTGGCTCGCTCCCTCTATATATGATATATCCATGACTCTGTTTCACACACATTGCATATGTTACTTTTTTTGTTTGAGATATCATCGACACAATGCCTCGGTTTCGCACAAACCATCTCTCTCACACCCACCCACGTACGTACCTGCACCTAAAGAAGAGGTGCACACAGGACGCACGTACTCACGTCTCGTTGCCGGCCACAACCGCGCGGGTAGACGGTGGAGTTCGTTTCTGTACGAAAAGGCAGCCCATGTGATAATTTGACGCGTGTAGCGGTTGTTTACTCGAAGGAGGGTCGGGTACCACGCCTAGACGGAACAAAGTTTGACTTGACGCGTTTGTATGAAATAAAGTTATATATTCCTCCTCAATGGCACGTACTCACGTCATGTCTACATAGTTCTCGAACCTGTAGGGTCCGCACGCTTAACGTTCGATGACGATTTGTACTATGAGTTATGTGTTTTGGTGATCGAAGATTGTTTGGAGTCCCGGATGAGATCACGGACATGAAGAGGAGTCTCAAAATGATCGAGATGTAAAGATTGATATATTGGATGATAGTATTCAGACACCGGAAAGTTTTGGAATGTATCTGGTATGTATCGGAGTACCGGGGGGGTTACCAGAACCCAACGAGGGAAGATATGGGCCCTATGGGCCATAGGAGCGATGCAACGCAGCCCACAAGGGTGCCCCCCCAAGGGAGGAGTCCGAATAGGACTAGGGCATGGGGCGGTGCCCCCCTTTCCTTCTCCTTCTCCCTCTCCTTCCCCCTTTCCCCTCTGATAAAATGAAGGGGAGCCGAACTGGACTAGGAGCCCAAGTGGGACTCCTCCCACTTGGCGCGCCCCTAGGCTGGCCTCCTCCCCTCTCCCTCCTTTATATACGGGGGTAGGGGGCACCTCTAAGACACATAAATAGTTCTTAGTCGTGTGCGGTACCCCCCTCCACCGTTTAGTCCCCCGGTCATATTTCCGTAGTGCTTAGGACAAGCCCTGCACGTATCACTTCACCATCACCGTCACCCACGCCGTCGTGCTGACGAAACTATCCCTCAACACTTTGCTGGATCAAGAGTTCGAGGGACGACATCGAGCTGCACGTGTGTAGAACTCGGAGGTGTCGTACGTTCGTTGCTTGATCGGTTGAATCAAGAAGACGTTCGACTACATCAACTGCGTTAAGCTAACACTTCCGCTTTCGGTCTACGAGGGTACGGGGACACACTCTGCCCTCTCGTTGCTATGCATCTCCTAGATAGATCTTGCGTGATCTAGGGCTTCCTCAAAATGCATTAGGTCTTCATGAGCAAGCAAGTTGGATGCACACCCACTTAGTTTCTTTTGTTGAGATTTCATATATTTATAGCTCTAGTGCATTCGTTGCATGGCAATCCCTACTCCTCACATTGACATCAACTGATGGGCATCTCCATAGCCTAGTGATTAGCCGCATCAATGTGAGACTTTCTACCTTTTTGTCTTCTCACATAACCCCCATCATTATACTTTATTCCACCTATAGTGCTATATCCATGGCTTGCGCTCATGTATTGCGTAAGGGTTGAAAAGGCTGAAGCGCGTAAAAAAGTATGAACCAATTGCTGGGCTTGTCATCGGGGTTGTGCATGATGAGAACGTTTTGTGTGACGAAATTGAAGCATGGCCTAACTATACGATTTTGTAGGGATAAGCTTTCTTTGGCTATGTTATTTTGATAAGACATAATTGCTTGGTTAGCACGTTTGAAGTATTATTGTTTTTATGTCAACATTAAACTTTTATCTTGAATCATTCGGATCTAAATATTCATGCCACAATAAAAAGAATTACATTGAAAATTATGCTAAGTAGCATTCCACATCAAAAATTCTGTTTTTATCATTTACCTACTCGAGGATGAGCAGGAATTAAGCTTTTGGATGCTTGATACGTCTCCAACGTATCTATAATTTTTTATTGTTCCATGCTATTATATTATCTGTTTTGGATGTTCAATGGGCTTTATTATACACTTTTATATTATTTTTGGGACTAACCTATTAACCGAAGGCCCAGCCCAAATTGCTGTTTTTTTTGCCTATTTCAGTGTTTCGAAGGAAAGGAATATCAAATGGATTCCAAACAGAATGAAACCTTCGGGAACGTGATTTTCGGAACAAACGTGATCCAGAGGACTTGGAGTGGACGTCAAGCAATCAACAAGGAGGCCACGAGGCAGGGAGGCGCACATGCCCCCCTGGGCGCGCCCCCACCCTCGTGGGCCCCTCGTAGCTCTCCTGACCGACCTCTTTCGCCTATATATACTCATATACCCTGGAAACATCAGAACAGGAGCCGAAACCCTATTTCCACCGCCGCAACTCTCTGTACCCGTGAGATCCCATCTTGGGGCCTTTTCCGGCGCTCCACTGGAGGGGGAATTGATCACGAAGGGCTTCTACATCAACACCATTGCTTCTCTGATGATGTGTGAGTAGTTTACCGCAGACCTTCGGGTCCATAGTTATTAGCTAGATGGCTTCTTCTCCCTCTTTGGATCTCAATACAAAGTTCTCTTCGATTCTCTTGGAGATCTATTCGATTTAATCTTCTTTTGCGGTGTGTTTGTCGAGATCCGATGAATTGTGGGTTTACGATCAAGATTATCAATGAACAATATTTGAATCTTCTCTGAATTCTTTTATGTATGATTGGTTATCTTTGCAAGTCTCTTCAAATTATCAGTTTGGATTGGCCTACTAGATTGATCTTTCTTGCAATGGGAGAAGTGCTTAGCTTTGGGTTCAATCTTGCGGTGCTCGTTCCCAGTGACAGAAGGGGAAATGACACGTATTGTATTGTTGCCATCGAGGATAAAAAGATGGGGTTTATATCATATTGCTTGAGTTTATCCCTCTACATCATGTCATCTTGCTTAAAGCGTTACTCCGTTCTTATGAACTTAATACTCTAGATGCATCTTTGGATAGCGGTCGATGTGTGGAGTAATAGTAGTAGATGCGGTGCAGGAGTCGGTCTACTTGTCACGGACGTGATGCCTATATACATGATCATACCTAGATATTCTCATAACTATGCTCAATTCTATCAATTGCTTGACAGTAATTTGTTCACCCACCGTAATACTTATGCTCTTGAGAGAAGCCACTAGTGAAACGTATGGCCCCCGGGTCTATTCTCTATCATATTAATCTACCGTTATTTCTACTACCGTTTATTTTGCTTTCTTTACTTTTAGTCTCTATCATAAAAATACCAAAAATATTATCTTATCATCTCTATCAGATCTCACTTTTGCAAGTGGTCATGAAGGGATTGACAACCCCTTTATCGTGTTGGTTGCAAGGTTCTTATTTGTTTGTGTAGGTACGTGGGACTTGAGCGTGGTCTCCTACTGGATTGATACCTTGGTTCTCAAAAACTAAGGGAAATACTTACGCTACTTTACTACATCACCCTTTCCTCTTCAGGAGAAAACCAACACAGTGCTCAAGAGGTAGCAGAAGTCATGTTACTAGACCACGGAGAACCTACGAACTATGAGGAAGCGATGATGAGCCCAGATTCCGACAAATGGCGTGAGGCCATGAAAACTGAGATAGGATCCATGTATGAGAAGAAAGTATGGACTTTGATTGACTTGCCCGATGATCGGCGAGCCATTGAAAATAAATGCATCTTCAAGAGGAAGATGGACGCTGATGATAGTGTTACTATCTACAAAGCTCAAATTGTCGCAAAAGGTTTTCGACAAGTTCAAGGTGTTGACTACGATGAGATTTTCTCACTCGTATCAATGCTTGAAGTTTGTTCGAATCATGTTAGCAATTGTCGCATTTTATGAAATCTGGCAAATGGATGTCAAAACTGCATTCCTTAATGGATTTATTAAACAAGAGTTGTATATGATGCAACCAGAAGGTTTTCTCAATCCTAAAGGTGCTAACAAAGTGTGCAAGCTCCAGTGATCCATCTATGGACTGGTGCAAGCATCTAGGAGTTGGAAAATATGCTTTGCTGAGTTGATCAAAGCATATAGCACTACTAGAATCAGCTACTTTGCCATCTGCCAGATGTTTGCCGTCCGCTAGCGGACGGCAAAGAAGCTCTTTGCCATCAGCTACCAGAAAGCAGACGGCAAAGAAACGACAGACGGCAAAGAAGATCTTTGCCATGCGCCATTTCTTTGCCGTCCTCCAGCTGACGGCAAAGAATCTTTGCGATCACCGGTTGACGGCAAAGAGGAGGTGCCCCCGCCCGCTTAAAAAAACTTAACGCCCAACCTCTTTGCCGTCTGCTAGCAAACGGCAAAGAGAGATAAAGGCGTACGGCAACGAGCAGAGTAACTAACGGACGCCACACCCCCCGCCTGTTACTCTCTCTTCTCTTCCTCTCTCCTCCCGACGCCCGCCCTAGCTAGATCCGCGCCACCCGCCGCCCCGCCTTCCGCCCGCCGCCGCCGCCCGCACCCTTGGCCCATCATCGCACCACCCTCTGCCCCCACCCACCCGACGCCACATCGTCCCACCACCCCTCCGCCACCCGCCGCCTCGCCCCCGCGCCAGCGCCGCCCCCCACGCCGCCCGTGCCGCCCGCGCCGCCCCGTTCCGCACCTTGGCGTCGCCCCACCACCCTCCTCCCCACCCCACCACCCGGCCCGCCGCCCGCCACCCGCCCGGCGCCCGCCCCGCCGACGGTGCCCCTCCCCGCCGACCGTCCCATTGCTCCGGTGAGGGACTACTTTTTTTTTCTGTTTTTCATTTTTTTGCTGTTTAATTGTTAGTGCTAGATTGTGTTAGTGTTAGTGTTAGAAAAGAATTAGAAGAAGTAGAAGAAGTAGAAGTAGTAGAAGTAGTAGAAGAAGTAGAAGTAGTAGAAGAAGTAGAACAAGAAGAAAAGAAAAGAAGTAGAAAAAAGATGAAAAAATAAAAAGAAGAAAAGAAGTAGAAGAAGAAGAAAGGAAGAAAAGAAAAGAAGTAGAAAAAAGATGAAAAGAAGAAGAAGAAGAAGAAGAAAAGAAGTAGAAGAAGTAGAAGAAGAAGAAAAGAAGAAACGAAAAGAACTAAAAAAGTAGAAAAAGATGAAAGAAGAAGAAGAAGAAGAAAGGAAAGAAGAAGAAGAAGAGAAAGAAAGAAGAAGAAGGATAGAAGGAAACACCCCGACCCCTTGACCCCGACACCACACCCTGACCCCCTGACCCCCCTGACCCCGACACCCGACCGGACACCCCGACCCCGACCCCTGACCCCGACACCCCGACCCGACACCCGACCCTGACCCTGACCCCGACTCCCGACCCGACACCACACCCCGACTCCGACACGACACCCAGACACCCTGACACCCGACCCCCCGAGGCCGACGGGGTCTTATATTTGTGAATTATTAGTTAGGTCATATATTTTTCGATTTTGTTATGAAAAACATCATATATAATTGTGCTCTTGTTCCTGGATATTTCATACAGTCGATACATCGCCCTATTCTCGTATGGAGCGGTGATCCAAAAGGATTCCGTCGAAGAGTATGAGCTTCTCGCAAAGCAAGGAGGCGGCTATCCCGGTTTCATCTCTTGGTTCAAACAAACGGTAATTTCTATTAGACAATTTCATTTCATTCGCTAATTTGTGCGTAATGCAACAATCCTTTCATATTAAACTTGTAGGCTAATTCAGAGTCTATGGACGCCGAATTGAGACAAGTCGCCAATGGTTTTGACTATAAGGTCCGTTCATTTGACAAATACGACATCAACGGGTATCACTTTCGTACCTACGACAAAGAGCTATCTATGGCCGAACGGAAGTCTACAAATTGTTGTGTATCTGCTATCGGCGAAGGAGGTACCGAGTATTATGGGAGAGTTGAAGCAATTTATGAACTTCTATTCTATGGTGAAAACCCACCGAATGTCGTAGTCTTCAAATGTTATTGGTTTCAAATAAGGAGACTACAAGGACTCATGAACATATATGGCAAGTTGAAATCAACCAAAGCACCCATATAGAAGTTCCCGAAGTCTATATTACGGCTCAACAGGTGACCCAAGTATTCTATCTACCGTGGGCGTGCCAAACTAATCCAAATCTGAAAGGTTGGGATGTCATTTATGAAGTGCCGCCACGTGCTAGACTATCTCCCCCAAAGGAAGAAGATTATGAACCTCACATTAACCCAGACACATATGAAGGAGAATTCTTCCAAGAGACACGTCTTTCCAAAAAGAGTTTCAAGAACCGGTATACTTCACCCCAAAACATTGAAGTAGACAGCGCAGTGAATCCCACATCACCCCAGAGGAGGAACAAGAAGAGCCGGAACAAGAAGAGGTTACTGCTGCAGATGACCTGTCAATGCTTGACCGATTACGTAAAGGTGGCCTTCCACATGTTGATGCCACTGAACCCTATGATCCCGTCATTGATTATAGTGATGATGATGATTATGCATTTATTGATGATCTTGATCGAGATTATTAGTAGTGTCGTGTATTCAATTTTTTATGTTGTACTTGATGATGATACACTTAAGTGATATACATATTATTACTCATGTCGGTATTTTTTTTATGTTGTACTAATTTCGATTACTCTTTGTCATGGCAGGTGTTGAAAGATGGAAGGGGAGCCGACTGAGGCCAAGGACAAACGTGCCCAAATTGAAGTGTGCCACACCATCAAGGTAGCTCCAGCTTATATTAGTTCGGGCGGAACTGGGTATGTGGTTTGCTTCATGATTAATGCAATTCATCATGCTAGCTTGAGCCCTTTAATTACTAATTTACTTTGTTTCTCTCTTTCAGGCATGCTACAATAAGACAGATAAGGTGCCAGAGGGGTGCGACACATGTATGCCATGGCCCACACTACCTCTTACAAGCAAGTCAAGGGAAGGCGAGGAAAGGGAGGAGTTTAACCCAGGCGATTCCCATTGATCCGAGGCGGTGATGATATCCGGTAGCGGGAGGACCCGTGGCTCCATAGCCATTGATCCAGAGATTGCTCCTGAGACCATGGTGAGTTTAATTTGAATGGACGTTACTTGCTAGTCTTAACATTTGAGTTTCATCATGCTAACGAAACATTGGAAATGATCTTTGGTGCAGCGTAACTCCACACAAGCATCACACGATCCTTCTCCAGCTACTGGCACGAGCCAGCCCGCTCCTACACCTCCATGATCAAGGTAAGTTTCTCTAGTTTTTGCTTAACAAATGCATAAAGACCTAGACTTAGCTTTATTTCCTCCAATATGCTTACCTTAATGACCTAGAGTTAGCTTCTTTTCCTCCAAAATGACTTAATAAGCTCACTGACCTCCAAAACCAGCCATTTTACCTAATTTAGCTCTAAAACGATCTATACTTAGCTTTGTTTCCTCCAAAATGACCTAAGTTAGTTAAAATATGCTTAGTTAACTAGGTTTGCTCAATAATGACATGTACTTAGCTTACTTATGTAAAAACGGCATAATTAGCTTAGTTAGCTCATAAACGATCCATTTTACCTATGTTAGCTCTAAAATGATGCATTTTACCTAAGTTAGCTCATAAACGATCCATTTCACCTAAGTTACCTCACAAACGATGGCGTGCTTCTTCTTCTAGGCTTCTTCTTCTAGTCACCTTTTCCTAACTTTCTTATTTGCCATTTTGCAGATTTCATTCACTTCTCGGAAGCTAGCTAGCTATGATGGAGTGCTTGTTTTTTATTTCATTCTCTTCTAGTATTCTTCTAGCTTGCTACGATGGAACTTGCTATCTTGATGAAACTTTGCATTGTAATATGTATGTGCAACTTCCTAATGGTTGCAACTTATGTGTATGTGCAACTTGCTATGTATGAATGGATGGAACTATATATGTATGTACGATGAAACTTATGTGCTGTTAAATAGCCCTCTGAAATATATCTATATATGTCATATATATTTGCTGTGAAAATTGTTGGATTTACAAAAAAACAGAAAAAAGAGCCAATATGCAGGCTCTTTGCCGTCCGCCACTGTCGGATTTCGGGTTCCGGCAAACCCTCTAGGTTCAAACTCTGGGGTGCACACGGAGATCTCACCCCCTACCTACCTGCACCTCGTCGCCTCGCAAAGATCTAAACTACACAAAGAGCAACACAAGGGACACAATGTTTATACTGGTTCGGGACACCATTGTGGTGTAATACCCTACTCCAGTGTGTGGTGTGGTGGATTTCCTTAGGGGCTGATGAGAAACAATACAAGGAAGAACAGCCTCGCAAGGGTCTGTTCTAGGCCGGTGCGATGAACTGCTAGGGGGAGTTTGATCGCTCTCTCTCTCTCTCTCTCTCTCTCTCTCTCTCTCTCTCTCTCTAGATCCAAGGTGGATCTCTAGCTCTCTTCCCGATTTTTGGATCCCAGATGCCTCTACCATGTGGGAGGCTAGTCCTATTTATAGGCAAAGGCCCTGGGCCTCTTCGCAAATATTGAGCGGGAAGGGCGCCAACAATTGGTCATTTTGAAGGGGAACATCTAGTACACTTATCCTGACTAAAGTTGGTCCTCGCCTGCCAAAGGCTCTGACGATGACGCCGGCTTGGGCTCCACGATGACCTCCTTCCTGCCGTTGTGTTGGTCTTGGTCTTGTTGCCCGAAATGGCTGCCTTTGCTTGATGCTCTCGCCTGTGCTTGCCTCCTTTGCACCAAATAGGAAATGAGGACATCAGCGGTGGCGCCCGCCTGGCGCCCTTGGTCGTCATGGCTTGCGTCATGGGCACGTCGTGAGGTACCCCGCCTTGATCTCTCCGCCTCCTCGCGAGCCAGCCTGACGAGGCCGTGCCTGAGGAGGCTTCCTGTCGCCCGCCCCACGAGGCTTGGCCCCTCGCGAGGGTCTTGAGCTTGTGTTGATGAAGATGGGCCGCGCTGGGCCACCCCTTGAGATAGGCCGCAGGCCGCAGGCAGGCAAGTATGGGTACCCCCGTTCCCAGAACGCCGACAGTAGCCCCCGGGCCCAAGGCGCGCCTGGACTTGGCTTAGCGGAGAAGCGAAGGGGCAAGTCTTGCGGCGCGAGCCCCTAACAGCCTGCGGCCTTGGGCGCCGCGTGGCAGTTGATTGGATGTGGGCACCCCTGCTTCCCATGACGCCTCGCTGACTGCACGAATTGACAAGTCCCTGCATGCAAAGCGGGTCATGATTACCTGTGATCGTGGAGGTCGTCAGTTGGCCTTCCCCGGTTATAAGTACGGAACGGTGCGTGCCCTTCCGGTCCATCTCCTCTTGCGTCTCCTTCTTCTCCTTTGCTCCGCCAAAGAGGTTCTCCACCGCGAAGAAGGGAAAGGCCCGCCAGGTGGAGCCTGACTCTCCCCCAGCCAAGCGTGGTCGAGGTCGTCCTCGCAAGCACCCTATGGCCCCCACAGCGGCTCCACGCGGCCGTGGAGGCGATCTCCTGCGCGGCGACGGGCGTCAGGCTGTCGATGGGGGGCGTGCTACGGCCGCACGACCCCCTAGGCCGTGCTTCCATTCGGCAGAGGTGCTGCCGGAGTTTGTCATGTGGTCGGCGGAACCGACCAGCACCTGGCTCCAGCTTCCACGCTTCCTTTTAGGTGAACTTCCGGCCGGCACCCCGGGCGGCCTCGCTCGGTGGGACGGTTGCTGCAGCCGGGCCTCCTGGGCTTCGCTGGAGGTCTCCACCGCCGGGAGTGTGGCCCTGACCCGCGGCTGGCAAACGTTTGCCCGCGCGCGAGGTCTGAGCCAGCGGTGCACCCTGCACTTCAAGTTCGACGGCGACGCCACCCTCTACGTGAGGGTGTTCAGGGAAGATGCTCGCCGCGCTGGGTGCTGCCCCGAGGACGACGACCGCGGCCGTGGGCCTAGTCCCGGCGGCGATCGGGACGAAGATGGCGGCGCGCGCGTGGTTGGCGGGGCACGGGGTTCTTCAAGCTTCAGCGACTCTTCTTCGGACGGCGGCTCCTCCAGCAGTGGCCGTGACGAGCCTCCGCACCGCCGCGCCCGCCTGGAGGGAGGTAGCGGGTTCGCCTGCCGTCGCGCCTCGGTGAAGCACGAGAGGGAGTCCGCTTGAGCTCCGGAGGCGGTTCGAGCCTCCGCCGCGAGTTGGCGTCAAGCGAGCTGCGCCTGTCTTGTTATTTCCCTTTTCCTGCACAAAGAGACAGTAGTGTAGGGCCCCGTGGGGGCGTGCTTGGACTGTTGCTGTTTAATTATCGTACTATTTCCGCTACTTTCGTATTAGGGTCCTGTGTCACACGCCTGCGTGTAGGAATTACTTAGCTTGGGGGCGACCTGTCACAGTCTTCGCCTCCCGAGGCTGAGGCCTCGTCGAACGCTTCATGCCCTGCAAATATTAGCCAGGAGAGGTAGTTTCCGGCCTCAGCCGTAGGGGCGACCGACCCAGGTCCTGTGTTCGCGTCGCGGTGCCCGTGGGGCACGGACTGGAGGGGTGCTCCCGTAGCGAACCCAGTTAGGGAAGCCTCAAACAGTAAGAGCAGAAAACACTCGCGAGGGTGCCCAAGTTGCTCTCTCGCGAGACTCGCGCGAGAGAAACCGAGGTAGGAGAGCGAAGAAGCCAAAGAGTCGCAAGACAAAGATGGCAACACTTTCAATAAGACTTCAAATGGGAACAAACAAGCCAACTGCAGAAAGCAAATGAAAAAGGCCGCGTCCGGCACCTAATCTATTCTTCGACCTCTTCTCACCAGCGCGGAGCTAAGTGCTGCCACTGGGCGTGGGAGGGAGCCCCAGGGCCTAAGGCCGGCGGTCCTGAGACTCCGGGGCGTGTACAACCCCAACTCATTATTACGTGAGAGTGTCACGGGCAGCGAGCTTCACAGGCGCTGGCCTTCTTCACAGGTACCGGGTCTTTTCCAAAACGCAACTACTTCACAGGCGTTTGCCTTCTTCACAGGCACCGGGCCTTTCTCAGAAAGATGAGCTTCACAGGCGTTTGCCTTCTTCACAGGCACCGGGCCTTTCTCAGAAAGATGAGCTTCACAGGCGTTTGCCTTCTTCACAGGCACCGGGCCTTTCTCAGAAAGATGAGCTTCACAGGTGTTTGCCTTCTTCACAGGCACCGAGCCTTTCTCAGAAAGATGAGCTTCACAGGTGTTTGCCTTCTTCACAGGCACCGGGCCTTTCTCAGAAAGATGAGCTTCACAGGCGTTTGCCTTCTTCCCAGGCACCGGGCCTTTTTAGGGGTAAAACTTCCTTAGCTGCTAGATGTTCCACGCGTTCTGGACGGGCACCCCCTCCTGAGTCTCCAAGCGCGCGGATCCAGGCCTCAAGAGTTCTGGGGCGAATGTTGCGGCAGTGATATCGCCGCAGTGCTTGTTGGTACCTCGCCGCCCGTAGCGCGGCTTCTCGACGATGCTCCTCCCCCAGCACGAGGTCCGTCCCCCGCATGGCGTCCTGCTGCGCCTCGTCGAACGCCAGGAACCGTGCGAAACAACGTCTGACCTCGTGAGGTAGGACTGCTTCAGCTCCATAGACCAGGAAGAATGGGGTCTCGCCAGTCGACTTGGTCGCGGTTGTGCGGATGGACCACAACACGGACAGAAGCTCGTCGTACCATCCCCTGCCGCAGTTCTCCAGCTTCTTCTTGAATGTCCTGGTTTTGAGGCCCCTCAGGACCTCTGCGCTGGCCCACTCGGCCTGACCGTTGCTCCGCGGGTGCGCTACCGAAGCGTAGCATACCTGCGTCCCAAGGTTAGCACAATAAGTTTTGAAGAGGTTACTGGTGAACTGTGAACCGTTGTCGGTGATGATGCGGTTCGGCACCCCGAACCGGCTCACGATGCCCTTGATGAACTTGACCGCAGAACCTGCGGGGATGGTGCGGACGGCTTCCACTTCAGCCCACTTGGTGAACTTGTCAACCCAGCGTAGAGGTAACAATAGCCTCCTGGCGCCCGAGGAAGCGGGCCCGGGATATCTGCCCAGACTGCGAATGGCCACGAGAGGGGTATAATTTGCAGACCTCCCGCCGGCTGATGGATCTGCTTGGCATGGAATTGGCAGGCCTCGCAAGCCTTCACCAGTTCCACGGCATCATTGAGCGCAGTGGGCCAATAAAACCCGTTGCGTAACGCCTTGCCAACGAGGGTCCGTGATGACGAATGATGCCCACAGTCTCCACCATGTATGTCTGCCAGCAGCTCCTTCCCTTGCTCCCTAGAGATGCAATGTAGGGACACATCACTTGGCCGCTTCCAGAAGAGCTTTCCATCCCTGATGTAGTACGTCGTGGCTTGCCGCGCCACACGCTCCACTTCCTCCTCCTTTTCCTGCAAGGTCCCTTGCGTCAGGTAGCTCCAGAGCTCTGTGATCCAGCATCCCTCCTGAGGCTCCAGCGTTAGGAGCAGACGCGCTCCCGAGGCCGGGCCACAGACCGGGGCTCCCGAGGCAGGTGGCTGGGGGAGCTCTTCCCGAGGCTGCACCGTGCTTGACAGCGATGGCGTTACCGAGGGCTTGAAGAGCTGCTCCTCGAAGACGCCGGGCTCCTGAGGTAGCTGACTGGAAGCCCGTTTGGCGATGTCATCAGCCTCTTGATTGGTGCCACGAGGCACATGCAGCAACTCCAGTCCCCAGAACTGCTTCTCCATCCTGCGGACCTCTGCAAGGTAGGCTTCCATGTGCTCATCCCTCGGCTCGTACACTTTGTTGGAGAAGTTGATGAGGAGTTGTGAATCACCCTTAATGGTAAGGCGCTTCACTCCCAGGGCAACCGCGGCCTTCAGGCCTGCTATCAGACCCTCATATTCCGCTATGTTGTTGGAGACCTTTTCTCCGTGCTGGAAACAGAGCTGCACGGCATAGTAGAGCTTGTCTTGAGTAGGAGATATAAGCACCTTTGCCAGCCTCCCAGCGCCGATGTCCTGGAGAACGCCCGTCAAGTACATGATCCATCCATCCGGTGCCTCGCTTCCGGGAGAGGGATTGATCCTCATCAGCCTTGAGGTCCAAGCGCCTCCGTCCATTCCGCCTGAAGTCCGCTAAGCGCTGCTCCTTGATGACTCTGGTGGTGCTGAATTCTAGCTCAAACGCTCGCAACTCGATGTTCCACTCAGCGACTCTTCCAGCCGAGTTGGGGCTCGTAAGCACCCATTGCTAAGGGTACGCTGAGACAACATTGATGGGATGGCCACGAAAATAGTGCCGCAGCTTGCGCTGAAGCCACCAAGAGCGAGGAGGAGTTTCTGGGCATGGGGTACCAGCGCCCTCGCGTCCCAACACTGTGTGTTGACGAAGTACACAGGGTGTTCGACGAGGTTGGGAGTGTTGGTGTTGTTGGCGTCCTCCGGAGGCCGTGGCGCCTCCTGAGACAGTGGAGCCCCAAGTGGCTGGTCGTTAGGGGGAGGGGTCTCTTCTGTTCCGAGTGTGCTTCCCTGGGGCGGCTGATCCTTCTCGGCTGTGGTAGTGGTCTTCGTGAGGCCCCCTTGATCCTGCTTCGCCTTGACCCGGGCAGCTGCCGCGGCTTCGGTCCGACGCTCCTCCCTAACCACCACCAGGGCTGCGCTGGCAGAGTAGGGGGTGGCTGCAAGGTAGAGCACCAGGGGCTCTTGGGGGCGCGGAGCCACCATTACCGGAGGGCTGGTTAAGTACCTCTTGAGATCTTGGAATGCCTTGTCAGCCTCTTCAGTCCATTCAAAGGGGCCTTTTTTCTTCATCAGCTTGAAGAAGGGTAGCGCTCGTTCCCCCAACTTGGAGATGAAGCATCCTAGGGCGGTCACGCGTCCAGTGAGCTTCTGCATTTCTCTGAGGGTCTTCGGCGGGCTCATGTCCTCGACTTCCTTGACCTTTTCTGTGTTAGCCTCGATGCCTCGATGGGACACGAGGAAGCCCAAGAGCTTGCCCGAGGGGACCCCAAACACACACTTTTCCGGGTTGAGCCGCAGGTCCACTGCGTTGAGGCTCGCGAAGGTTTCCTCCAGGTCTTGTATCAAGGTTTTGTCCTACCGAGACTTCACCACAATGTCATCGACGTAAGCCACAACGTTCCTCCCGAGCTGCGGACCCAAGGTGATGTGCATCAGCCGTTGAAAGGTCGCTCCTGTGTTGCGCAGCCCGAACGGCATGCATGTGTAGCAGTACACCCCACACGGGGTCAGGAAAGCCGTTTTATCCACATCTTCTACCGCCATCTTGATCTGGCGATAGCCAGGGAAGGCATCCAGAAAACATAACAGGTCGCACTCGGTGGTGGAATCGACGATCTGATCGATACGAGGGAGCGGGAATGGATCCCACGGGCAGTCTTTGTTGAGGTTGGTGAAGTCGACACACATGTGTTCCTTCCCCCCCTTTCTTTGGCATGACAACCGGGTTAGCCAACCAATCTGGGTATCAGACCTTGCGAATGACCCCTGCCGCTTCTAGCTTGCAGGTCTCTTGAACAATGAAAGCTTGCTTTTCAGTGGACTGCCGTCTCGCTTTCTACTTCACGGGGCGTACGTTGGGGCACACGTTGAGGTGGTGCTCGATTACGCCTCTCGGGATCCCTGTCAACTGATATGGTTCCCATGTGAATACCTTCTTATTCGCGCGCAGGAACTTGACCAGGATCTCCTCCTGCTCGGGCTCGAGGTTGGCGCCTATGGTGAAGGTGACGTTAGTGGATCCGTCCTCGTCGACTAGTATCTGCTTGGTTTTTGCCTTGTCTTGGGTGAACAGCTGCTTCTTTTTGGCTGACGCAGCCCCCTAGGGCTCAGGGGCGTCTGAGTCGGTGGGCTGCGCCGCCGCTGCAGTCTTGAAGACGAGCTTGAACACTTGCAACGCATCCCCGGCGTCTCCGGACACGGTGAGGACGCCGTTGCTCCCGGGCATCTTCATGAGGTTGTACGCCGGGTGAGTCGCGGCCATGAATCGGGCTAGTTCTGGGTAGCCGAGGATGGCGTTGTATGGGAGGCCGATGGGGCGATGTCGAAGTCGATCAGCTCCGTGCGGAAGTGGTCGTAGGTGCCGAAAGTCACCGGAAGACGGATCTGCCCCAGGGAGCCAGCTAAACCGCCTCCGACGCCCAAGAAGGGCCTGCTAGGCTGAAGTCGCTCCGGCGGTATGTGGAGGAGGCTGAAGGCATCAACCGAGAGCACGCTGAGGCCCGCGCCACCGTCGATGAGAGTCCTGGTCACGGCCACCTGGCAGATGGTGGGGGTGCACAACATTGAGAGCGCGCCCGAGCAGGCTGAGTTGGAGGGGTGGTGTCGGTGTCAAAACCGGCGGATCTCGGGTAGGGGGTCCCGAACTGTGCGTCTAGGCGGATGGTAACAGGAGACACGGGACACGATGTTTTTACCCAGGTTCGGGCCCTCTCGAGGGAGGTAATACCCTACTCCTGCGTGATTAATATTGATGATATGGGTAGTACAAGAGTAGATCTACCACGAGATCAAGGAGGCTAAACCCTAGAAGCTAGCCTATGGTATGATTGTTGTTCGTCCTACGGACTAAGACCCTCCGTTTTATATAGACACCGGATAGGTTAGGGTTACATAGAGTCGGTTACAATGGTAGGAGATCTACATATCCGTATCGCCAAGCTTGCCTTCCACGCCAAGGAAAGTCCCATCCGGACACGGGACGAAGTCTTCAATCTTGTATCTTCATAGTCTTGGAGTCCGGCCATGACGATAGTTCGGCTATCCGGATACCCCCTAGTCCGGGACTCCCTCAGTAGCCCCTGAACCAGGCTTCAATGACGATGAGTCCGGAGCGTTGATTGTCTTCGGCATTGCAAGGCGGGTTCCTCCTCCGAATACTTCATAGAAGGTTTTGAACACAAGGATAGTGTCCGGCTCTGCAAAACAAGTTCCACATAACACCGTAGAGAGAATAATTTTTGCACAGATCTGCTGGCGTATTCGCGGGCGTGACATCACACCACGGCAAGGCCTTTATATGAATCATTTTTTACTGTTCCCACCTCAGCGTGCTTAGCGAGGCGGTTTCCTTGGCACGTCTTATCAAAGCATAGATCATGCCCCCTTATTCCGGGATTCTCATCAATACGGACATGGGTAACCCATCCGCGCCATTGATTACGGCGCTTGGGAAATAAGCGAGTTTTACCAGGCTGGTGGGGGACGCATAGCTTCGTCCGTCTATATAAGGGGATAAGGATCCACCTTTTCACCTACGCCTTCTTCCTCCTTTGCTTATCCATTTCTGCACACTCGAGCTCCAGCGCCCAAAGTCCGCACATCCCACCTCGACCTTTCTCCAATCATGTCAAGAGCGGGAGGCAGGTGGATGGCCTCCTCCGTCACGGAGGGGCACATCGCAAGACTGCGGGAGGCCGGATATTTGTCCGGCAACATCAGCGCCTGAGCTTCCCGACGAGGCAGCTCATTCCGACCCCAGCCCCGTGAGAGGGTGGTGTTTCTCCCCCACTTTCTCCGCGGACTAGGTTTTCCTCTTCACTCATTTGTCCGGGGGCTTATGTTCTACTACGGCCTGGACTTCCATGACCTGGCCCCGAATTTCATCCTCAACATCTCGGCGTTTATCGTCATGTGCGAGGCTTTCCTCTGCATCCCGCCCCACTTCGGCTTATGGCTGAAGATCTTCAACGTCCGGCCCGAAGGTAGTGGGCGGCCGTCGGGCAGTCTTGAGGCGCCATGGTTGGCAAGATGGCCAAAGTCCCATGTCTCGAAGGCGCCTTCGTGGAGACAATAAAGGGGTGGCAATCAGGGTGGTTCCACATCACCGAGCCCCGCAACACCAAATAGGTGGCGGCCCCCGAATTCAAATCTGGCTTCCCCACACGGCTCTCGTCATGGAAAGAGACGGGCCTGACGTGGGGGAATTAGGACGAGACATCCGGACTTCAAACATGCGTCCGAAACCTGGTGGCCAAGAATCTTAGGCTCGTCATAATCCAGGTGATGCTCATCCGCCGGATTCTCCCATGCCAACAAAGGGCCTTTAACTTGTGGGAGTTCGATCCGGCACAGCACCAAACCTTGAACCGGCTCTTCGTCACTACATACGAAGATGCCTGGAAGGTGCTGTTCAAGGGTGCCGAAGCCCCAGCATCCGCTACCAAAGATCGCAAATACAGCTCGCAGCGTCCAGCCGACGAGGTAAGTTATTTTACCCTTTACGGGACTCTTTTTTCATAGATTGACTCTACGGGGGATCTAAAACTCACTAATCTTTGACAGGACTGGCTGAAGACGTCCGGACAGATTAACTGTCCGGCTACTTTACCGGAAGATCCGAAGAACGCCCGATTGACGGGACTGCTAGCTCCGGCGCCGTACGTGGTGCCGAAGAATAAGGCCAAGAAGGAGGCCACGGGAACTCGAAGGAGCTCCGGCGCCAATCGCTGTCGATTCGGCGGAATCTTCTCCTGAAGACGAGGAGGAAGAAGAAGAAGCTCCTCCCCCAGCGGTGGAGGAGAAGAAAAGGAAGGCCGTGCCAACTGGGGAGGCTGGAGGATCCAAGAAGGGAAGAACCCTTCCTCCGGACTTCTCCACCAACGTCGACGACGATGATGAGGACTGGCCTACAAGGGCCAAGCCCCTGGCGACATCGTAAGTGTCCGGATACCCATGGTTTTATTATTGCAGGCGTTCTCTAATGTTGAACAACCATGCAGCCGCCCAAAGGCGAAGCTCGCCCGATTCATCGGCGGGTCCACAGGCTCTCGTCGGAAATGGAGAGTACCTCGCTTTCGACCGCCTGCTCGCCTCACGCCGCGGGCGACGCGGCGGCGGGGCCCCAAGGGGGGCTTGGTCAAGAGGAGGTAGCGCAGGAGGTGCCACAAGGCGACCTCCCGGACTCAGCCTTGAGGCAATATCCCCAGGGGCTCTAAGCCCGACCCTCGTCCGGACTCCATGCCGGAACCATCAGCGGTTCCGGAGTCCGGACAGCGGATCCTTCGCAAGAAGGGTAAGACGCCGGTGTCCTCCATCCAACCGGAGGCACCGGATAGCTTACAGGAGGCGCTTAACAGCGCTTCCATCAAGGAGGAACACCGCCTTTGTCATGAGTGCGGTGATCCGGACGATTCGATCCGCCAAGAGCGGATCGACTGAAGCCTGTACCAGCCTTCTAACGGGCTTTGAGGTAAGTTTTAGAATATGTAAAAATATAACCGCATAGGCGGTAGCCCCTGATGCTTAGTTCGGTGTTCGGGAAGAAAAGCCGAGTAAGGATCTAAAAGATATACGCAAGAGTCTAACATAAGGATGTCAATATGGGAATGCAGTACTTGACCTCTGCCAGACCTTGCTGCGGAGGTCAATGTATTGAAGCAGAACCTCGAGCGGTCCGAGAACGAGCTCGGACAAGCCAAGAAGGAGCTCGAGGACAAGGAATGTAAGTAATACCTTATTAAAGAAATACCTTATAGAAAAGGCTTTAGTTGCAAAAGATAACAGGAATAACTTTGGGTACTGCAGGGGCCACGAACGAGGTGGCGGCCCTGAAGGAAGCGCTGTCCGTGGCTCAAACAAAGCGGCTGTGGGAACGCACCGAGCGAGAGAAGGGGAGGCGAACCCGGCCAGAGGCAGCAAGAGCTCCAAGCTCTCGTGGAAAAACATGAGAGTTTGGGCGTGACTCAAAGACTCGAGTCCGAGCTCGCCTCGGCTCTTGAAAGTGCCAAAGCTGCTAAGGCCGAGGCCCAAAAAGCCCTCCAAGAAATTGAAGCACTAAAGAAGATAGCGGCGGTAAGGCATTCTTTATGCAAAGCAAGAATGTAAAGGTCAATTACCTGTTACTTACCCGGATTCGAGCTCTCTCGAAGCATTCGCAGATTTCCCGTCAGGCGTCGATGCTGCCGCATTCTACCGCGCCAGAGGGGAGCTCCAGGAGAAGGTGTTCTGTCTCGGTATCTTTGAGGCTGACCATCCGGTGCCCACTGGCGACCAGCTGAAGCAGCTGGTCGAGCTCCATAAGGTCGCCGAACAGGCCATGAAGGGCCTTATAAGCGGTCAGGCCATTGGAGGCCATGCCGAGAGCTACATCGGCTTGGTGCAGCGGTGGTGGATGCCTGTCCGCGGCTTGAAGTCATCAAGCGCTCCGTCTGCATTGAAGGTGTCCGTCGGGCCCTTGCCCGTGCTAAAGTGCACTCGGGCAAGCTGGATGCGGAGAGGCTTGTGACGGACGGGCCACCGAAGGGCCATGAGCATCGCACGCCCGAAATGTACTATGAGGGCCTCCTGAAGGGTGCCCGCCGAATAGCGGATGAGTGGTCCAGAGATGTAATTTTTGAATAAACTCGCATTTGTTATCTTGTACGCTGAAAACTTGTTCATATGTGCTAAGCAACGCTTATTAATTTAAAATATTACCTTCTGTGCGGCTGTTTATCAAATTTTGAGAGATGGCAAGTCGTTGGCTTCAGCCCCCGTGCCCACAGTCTTTGGGGTGTTCGGGATAAACTTGAGCGCTCTTGTTCCCATTCTTGGGTTCATCTAGGAGGCGCTCAACACAACGAACAAGGCAACCGGACTTATAATGATTGAACACTCTCACTTAGCCATAGAATTCTATAATTTTAAATTTCGCGAAGCCCCTAGTATTCGAAGACCGAAGTTCGGGTGCTATCCACGCCTTGGCCGGAAAATTCGGTTCCTCGCTCTAAGCGGCATAATTCTTTAGGGACCCGAAAAACCTCTCGAACAGCGACCGGCTCTCGCCCTATCATGACGGTTAGTTTTAGCTTTCTCCTTGAGGTGCTCGACCCAAAGCATAAGCTGGGCACAATCATGATGGTTCTCCCGGTGCTACCTTAGCCGATATAGCGGAACGTAAGGTACCAAAATGGAGCCGGCAAACCCAACTATTGACCCAAGACATGATTCGAGCCAATTCATATAATGCTATAAGTTCGGGTGCCGCACTTGTGAAAGTGTTCGGACTTATCACACCATAATTTTGGGATACTTAAGCCCCACGGTGTATCGGCCCGTACCAAAGTGTACGGTTGCAACATGTCATGAAATGAACACATGTATATATAAAGGAAATAGAGCAATGATAAGCAAAAAGCTGTGTATTGTTTATTCAAAAGGTACTGCAATGGAAGCGAGCGATACAAATAGTGCGATAAGCAAGGGATGGGACTATCTAACATGTCCCCTCCGAGGGGTAAGCTATTTGGATGATATGTAAAACAGGTATAATGCTCATAATAGAGACCACCTGAACACTCGACGTGGCTTTCCGCTTCCCTTGCTGTTGCATCGTGAGTCCGGCGATTCGAGTGTCGGACAGGACTTCCCAAAGAGGGAGTCCTGGAAGTAAAAAAAGGAAGAAAAAAGAAAAAGAAAAAGGAATGACACAAACGGTAGCCCCTGGTGCGGTCGAGCCGCATTCTTGGCGTGCCGTTGTCTTGCCCTTCCCCATATGCCCATGGTATCTCCGTATGCGTAATTATGTCTGCGATACTACTAGCATCGCAATTTCGCGAGGGCTGGGGTTGGGGCCGGATTGCTACTCGTGCTTGAATCTTGCCAGGTGGTCTTGTTGCAGGTTACTCCGGGCGCGCTTGGCGGTGTCCGGTCGCTTGGTGGCTGGACTCATGAATTGCCGTGAGAGGCTGCTTTGCACCTCCGCCGCGAGGGCCGCCGTATGCTCCTCCGTTCGGAGAGAGCGTTCAGTGTTTCCATTGACCGTGATTACTCCTCGAGGGCCTGGCATCTTGAGCTTGAGGTATGCGTAGTGCGGCACCGCATTGAACTTTGCAAATGCGGTTCGTCCGAGCAGTGCATGATAGCCGCTGCGGAATGGGACGATGTCGAAGATTAACTCTTCGCTTCGGACGTTATCCGGGGATCCGAAGACCCCTTCGAGTGTGACCGAGCTTTGCATAGTTGGCCTCTACACCCGGTATGACGCCTTTAAAGGTCGTCTTTGTAGGTTTAATCCTTGAGGGGTCTATGCCCATTTTGCGCATTGTATCTTGATAAAGCAGGTTCAGGCTGCTACCGCCATCCATCAGGACTCTGGTGAGGTGAAATCCGTCAATAATTGGGTCAAGAACCAATGCGGCGAAGCCGCCGTGACGGATGCTAGTAGGGTGGTCCCTTCGATCGAAGGTGATTGGGCAGGAAGACCATGGGTTGAACTTTGGGGCGACTGGCTCCATCGCATATACGTCCCGTAGTGCACGCTTTCGCTCCCTTTTGGGTATGTGGGTTGTGTATATCATGTTCACCGTCCGCACTTGTGTGGGAAAACCTTTCATCCTCTATTGTTCGGGCGGCCGGGGCTCTTCCTCGTCATCTCTATGCGGCCCCTTGTCATTGAGTTCGGCACTTAACTTGCCTGCTTGCTTGAACACCCAACAATCCCTGTTGGTGTGATTGGCTAGTTTTTCGGGGGTGCCATGTATTTGGCACAAGAGATCGAGTATGCAGTCCAAGTTGGATGGGCCCTGGGTATTTCTTTTGAATGGCTTCTTCCGCTGACCGGGTTTAGAGCCTCTGAATCTGGCATTGACGGCCGTATCTTCAGTATTATCGCCGTTAACGCGGCGCTTATTCTTGTTGCGATGCGACCTGCCATTGCTGTCCTTGGTATCCGGACTATCCGGATGTTTGGCTAAGTTGTTGCTTCGAGCTAGCCAGCTGTCCTCTCCCGCACAAAAGCGAGTCATGAGGGTTGTGAGGGCTGCCATAGATTTCGGCTTTTCCTGTCCTAGGTGCCGGGCAAGCCACTTGTCATGGATGTTATGCTTGAAGGCTGCAAGGGCCTCTGCATCCGGACAGTCAACGATTTGATTTTTCTTTGTTAGGAACCGAGTCCAGAATTGTCTGGCTGATTCTTCTGGCTGCTGAATTATGTGGCTAAGGTCATCGGCGTCTGGTGGTCGCACATATGTGCCCTGGAAGTTATCAAGGAATGCGGCTTCCTGGTCCTCCCAACAACCAATTGATTCTGCTGGTAAGCTATTGAGCCAGTGTCGAGCTGGTCCTTTAAGCTTGAGTGGGAGGTATTTGATGGCATGTAGATCATCACCGCGGGCCATGCGGATATGGAGGAGATAATCCTCGATCAAGACCACGGGATCTGTGGTACCATCGTATGATTCGATGTTTACAGGCTTGAAGCCCTCGGGGATTTGATGATCCATTACTTCATCTGTGAAGCATAGTGGGTGTCTTGGCGCCTACAGATTGGGCTATATCACGGCGTAGCTCATATGAGCTTTGTCTCATCGTGTTGCCCGCCGGTTTTGCTGTATCCGGCGCGACAGTAATCATCCCGCATTGCTGGGCGCCCACGCGATCCGTAGATCAATCTTGTATGTTTTGCTTTATCCTCCAATATATCTCGCAAGTCCGGCGCATTTTCCCGTGCCTTGGTACTTTTTGAGCAGCGTCGGGGTGTGGCTTGAGCGGAGGGTCTAGAGTCCTCTCTATTGCGGCCACGGGGTGGCCAGTCTGCCATGTCATGCGCTGGTGACTTGGGTGCTTCTTCCTCTAGTCGAGGCAACGACCTGCGTTTGGGGTAGCTTTTGGAGGGGCGTTCGAGTTCATACTCTTGACGCGAGGACTTGATCCACACGCCGGCTAGCAGGTCTTGGTCAGCTCTAAGTTATTGCTGCTTTTTCTTGAGGCTGCTCGCCGTGGCTATAAGCCTGCATTTGAAAGCGCTCCTGTTGGCCGGGATCCTCAGACACGACAAACTTCGTCGTCGTCGAGGCTTGCCTCATCTTCGGAGGGAGGCGCATAATTATCGCCCTCAACCCCTCTTTCTGCACGCTTGTCGTGCGGACTTGCTTCTCCCTCCTCTGCGCCGAGTCCTGCTGGAGGGTGTTCTCTTCCGGCCGTCCGGGGTGTTATTATCTCCCGTGCGGAATCACCGCTTTTATTGTGTCGAGGATTTAGAGCGGCGCCGCTGACGCGTCGGCGCTTGGCTGTTCTTGGAGGGGTCATCCTCCGTTGTTCCATCGCCGTTCCCATCTTTTGGGACGTCCACCATATATATGTCATATGACGAGGTGGCCTTCCAGTGCCCTGTAGGCGCTAGGTCTTGATCGTCTCCGGCATCATCGTCCATACCGTCGATGTCTTCGGAGTTGTAGTCTAGCATGTCGGTTAAATCATCGAAAGTGGCTACAAAGTGGGTGGTGGGTGGGTGTTGAATTTCTTCATCGTCCGCATCCCAACCTTCCTGTCCGTAGTCCGGCCAGGGCTCTCCGGATAAAGAGAGATACTTTAGTGAATTCAGGATGTCGCCGAAGGGCGAGTGCTGAAAGATGTCTGCGGCGGTGAACTCCATGACCGGCGCCCAATCGAATTCGATTGGCGAGTAGCGGAGGGTTGAGTCCGGAGAGGAGTCCGCACCACAGTCGAGGTCTTCGCAAGCGAGGGATGGAGTTCGGCTCAATCGCCGTAGAGATTGTAGCCCCCGAGGCGGTGTCCAACCAATCGTCCTCGATCGGGGAATCCGGCTCCGGATTAAGGGTCGGAGCGGATGCTGGTGCGGCCTCCGAGGCCTTTGTTCGACCGCGAGCTAGATCATACCCGCCGAGGAGCAGTCGCGGCACGCTTGGCTGCGGCTTCGAATCCGTCGAAGATCAAGTCTCCGCGGATATCGGCCGTATAGTTTAAGCTTCCAAATCTGACCTGTTGGCGGGCGTAGCTTTCGATCTGCTCCAGATGGCTGCTTAATTGGCCCAGTGCAAAGCCGCCCGAACACGAAGATCTGTCCTGGGAGAAAAGTCTCACAAAGGACCGCGTCGTTGTTTATTATAGTAGGAGCCATCGGGCTTATCGGTGAAGACACAGAGGAACTCTAAATGAAAGCACCAATGTCGGTGTCAAAACAGGCGGATCTCGGGTAAGGGTGTCCCCACTGTGTGTCTAGGCGGATGGTAACAGGAGACAAGGGACACGATGTTTTTACCAGGTTCGGGCCCTCTCGATGGAGGTAATACCCTACTCACGCTTGATTAATATTGATGATATGGGTAGTACAAGAGTAGATCTACCACGAGATCAAGGAGGCTAAACCCTAGAAGCTAGCCTATGGTATGATTGTTGTTAGATCCTATGGACTAAGACCCTCCGGTTTATATAGACACCGAGATAGGTTAGGGTTACACAGAGTCGGTTACAATGGTAGGAGATCTACATATCCGTGTCGCCAAGCTTGCCTTCCACGCCAAGGGAAGTCCCATCCGGACACGGGACGAAGTCTTCAATCTTGTATCTTCATAGTCTTGGAGTCCGGCCGTGACGATAGTCCGGCTATCCGGACACCCCCTAGTCTGGGACTCCCTCAGGTGGTCCTCCGAGCTGAAGGCCAGGTCGGCCTTGGGCGCCGTCCGACCCGGAGGAGCCCCCTGCCGTGCGGATGCAGCGCCGATCTGGCGGGCGAATGGCTTGACGTGGCGGCCTGAAGGTGGTGCCTGCGAGCCGCCCAGGAGAGCTGCGATGACTGGGGGCCCCGGCGCAGCGTGCTGGACGAGGAAGAGGTTGCGCAACTCCTACCAAGAGGCCACGGAAGCCGCTGGCAAGTGGAGCAGCCACATGCGCGAAGCGCCCGGTGAGGGCCATGGGAAGCCCGATTAACCATGACCACAGTCGCCTCCTACTTCGTAAGGCCTCCTCGTCACGCGCCCGGCGAGAAGGCGATGGATCGGTCGTGCCGTCGCAGCACGATGGCGTCTCCGGCTTGAACTTGTTCGCCACTGCACCGTCGCAAGAATTTGGGGCCAAGGCTCGGAGCCCCACGGCTCCTGCGCCCGGCCTTTGGCGGCGAGGGGTGGCGGCCTTCGCTGCTCATCATAGGGCGAATCGCGATGTTGGCGGAGAGCGAGTCGGCGGAAGGGAAAGCTCCGGCGCACCCCTACCTGGCGCGCCAAATGTCGGATTCGTGTTCCGGCAGACCCACTCAGGTTCGAACTCGGTGCACGCGGAGATCTCACCCCTACCTACCGCACCTCATCGCCTCGCAAAGATCTAAACTACACAAAGAGCAACACAAGGGACACAATGTTTATACTGGTTCGGGCTACCATTGTGGTGTAATACCCTACTCCAGTGTGTGGTGTGGTGGATTGCCTTAGGGGCTGATGAGGAACAATACAAGGAAGAACAGCCTCATGAGGGTCCTGTTCTTGGCAGTCTGATGAACTGCTAGGGGGAGTTCGATCGCTCTCTCTCTCTCTCTCTCTCTCTCTCTCTCTCTGGATCCAAGGTGGATCTCAGCTCTCTTCCCAATTTTTGGATCCCAGATGCATCTACCATGTGGGAGGCTAGTCCTATTTATAGGCAAAGGCCCTGGGCCTCTTCCCAAATATTGAGCGAGCAGGGCGCCAACAATTGGCCATTTTGAAGGGGAACATCTAGTACACTTATCCTGACTAAAGTTGGTCCTCGCCTGCCAAAGGCTCTGACGATGACGCCGGCTTGGGCTCCATGATGACCTCCTTCCTGCCGTTGTGTTGGTCTTGGTTTTGTTGCACGAAATGGCTGCCTTTGCTTGATGCTCTCGCCGCACTTGCCTCCTTTGCACCAAAGAGGAAATGAGGACATCATGAGTCGGCGCCCACCTGGCACCCTTGGTCGTCATGGCTTTGCGTCCATGGGCACCTCGTGAGGTACCCCGCCTTGATCTCTCCGCCTCCTCGCGAGCTAGCCCGACGAGGCCGCGTGCTCGAGGAGGCTTCGTCAATCTGCCTCATGAGGCTTGGCCCCTCGCGAGGGTCTTGAGCTTGTGCTGATGAAGATGGGCCGCGCTGGGCCACCCCTTGAGCCACGCCGCAGGCCGCAGGCACGCAAGTCTGAGTACCCCCGTTCCCAGAACTCCGACAGCCACCGACAGCAATGGGCACTTTGCCAACAGCCGCGGACGGCAAATAAGGCACGTGGCAGCCAACGATGCTTCCTGGGAGCTGACCCATTTAGTCAGTTTGCCCTCAAGGCGCGGACGGCAAAGGCGGGGCCAATTTTTGCGTCGGCGTGAGACGGCAAAGTCTGCCGTTAGCCACCTAACGGACTAACAGCGCCAATTTTTGCCGTCCGTGTTCTTTTGCCGTCATTGCCGATGGCAAAGGCCCTTTGCCGTCGACCACCAAAAAAGCGGGCAACGAGCGTAGCTCTTTACCGACCTTTCTTTGCCGCCCACTTTTTGCCGTCCTTGGCGGACGGCAAAGACCTTTGCCGTCATTATTCAGGTTTTTTGCCGCCCACCGTGGCGTGCATCAAAAGTAGCTGATTCCTGTAGTGTAGTCTCATACAGACTTGTGGTGAAGCCTGTATTTATAAGAAAGTGAGTGGGAGCTCTGTAGCATTTCGGATATTATATGTGGATGACATATTGCTGATTGGAAATGATATAGAATTTCCGGATAACATAAAAGGATACTTGAATAAGAATTTTTCAAAGAAAGACCTCGGTAAAGCTGCTTACATATTGGGCATCAAGATCTATAGAGATAGATCAAGACGCTTGATAAGATTTTCGATGAGTATATACCTTGATAAGATTTTGAAGGAGTTCAAAATGGATCAGACAAAGAAAGAGTTCTTGCCTGAGTTGTAAGGTATGAAGTTTGGTAAGACTCAAAACCTGACCACTGCAGAAGATAGAGAGAGAATGAAAGTCATTCCCTATGCCTCAGCCATAGGTTCTATAAAGTATGCCATGATGTATACCAGACCTATTGTGTACCTTGCCATGAGTTTGGCAAGGAGGTACAATAGTGATCCAGGAGTAGATCACTGACAGCGGTCAAAATTATCCTTAGGTACCTAAAGAGGACTAAGGAAATGTTTCTCGGTTATGGAGGTGACAAAGAGTTTGTCATAAAGGGTTACATCGATGCAAGCCTTGACACTGATCCGGATGACTCTGAGTCTCAATCTGGATACATATTGAAAGTGGGAGCAATTAGCTAGAGTAGCCCCGTGCAGAGCATTATAGACATAGAAATTTGCAAAATACATACGGATATGAATGTGGCAGACCCGTTGACTAAACTTCTCTCACAAGCAAAACATGATCACACCTTAGTACTCTTTGGGTGTTAATCACATAGCGATGTGAACCAGATTATTGACTCTAGTAAACCCTTTGGTTGTTGTTCACATGGCATGTGAACTATGGGTGTTAATCACATAAAGATGTGAACTATTGGTGTTAAATCACATGGCGATGTGATCTAGATTATTGACTCTAGTGCAAGTGGGAGGCTGAAGGAAATATGCCCTAGAGGCAATAATAAAGTTGTTATGTTATATTTCCTTATTCATGATAATTATTTATTATTCATGCTAGAATTGTTTTGACTAGAAACCTTAATACATGTGTGAATACATAGACAAAACACTGAGTCCCTAGTGAGCCTCTACTTGACTAGCTCGTTAACCAAAGATGGTTAAGGTTTCCTAACCATGGACATGAGTTGTCATTTGATAACATGATCACATAATTAGGAGAATGATGTGATGGACAAGACCCATCTGTTAGCTTAGCATGTTGATCGTTCAGTTATATTGCTATTGCTTTCATGTATGTCAAATACATATTCCTTTGACTATGAGATCATGCAACTCCCGGATACCGGAGGAATGCCTTGTGTGCTATCGAACGTTACAACGTAATTGGGTGATTATAAATATGCTCTACAGGTATATCCGAAGGTGTCTTGTTGGGTTGGCGTGAATCGAGATTAGGATTTGTCGCTCCGAGTATCGGAGAGGTATCTCTAGGCCCTCTCGGTAATGCACATCATAAGAAGCCTTGCAAGCAAAGTGACTACTGAGTTAGGATCGGCATGATGTATTACAGAATCAAGTAAAGAGACTTGACGGTAATGAGATTGAACTAGGTATGAAGATACCGACCATCGAATCTCGGGCAAGTAAAATACCGATGACAAAGGGAAGAACGTATGTTGTCATAACAGTTCGACCGATAAAGATTTTCGTAGAATATGTAGGAGCCAATATGAGCATCCAGGTTCCGCTATTGGTTATTGACCGGATAAGTGTCTCGGTCATGTCCACATATTTCTCAAACCCGTAGGGTCCGCACGCTTAACGTTTGATGATGATCTGTATTATGAGTTATGTGTTTTTGGTGACCGAAGATTGTTCAGAGTCCCGGGTGAGATCACGAACATGACGAGCAGTCTCGAAATGGTCGAGAGGTAAAGACTGATATATTGGATGATAGTATTCGGACACCGGAAGTGTTTCAGAATGTATCGGGTACGTCTCGGAGTGCCAGGGGGTTCCCGGAACCCCTCGGGGGAAGATATGGGCCCTATGGGCCATAGGAGGGAGGCAAGGCAGCCCACAAGGGTGACGCGCCCCCGCCCCCCAAAGGAGGAGCCCGAATTGGATTAGGGAAGGGCGCGACGCCCCCCTTTTCTTCTCCTTCTCCCTCTCCTTCCCCCTTTCCCCTTCCGGTAAAAGGAAATGGGGGAGAGAATTGGACTAGGAGTCCAAGTTGGACTCCCCCCACTTGGCGCGCCCCTAGGCCGGCCTCCTCCCCTCTCCCTCCTTTATATAAGGGGGTCGGGGGCACCTCTAGGACACATCAATTGTTCTTAGCCGTGTGCGGTGCCCCCCTCCATCGTTTACTCCTCTGGTCATATTGTCGTAGTGCTTAGGCGAAGCCCTCTGTCCGGGATATCCACGGCCACCTATGGGACCAGGAGGCCCCTTGCTGGTTCGACAGGGGGACGGCAACACGTCACAGAACACACAAGCAATTTACCCAGGTTCGGGCTGCCGTGAGGCGTAAGACCCTACTCCTGCTTTAGTGGATTGATGGTGGAATGGAAATGGTGCAACACAGTATACTTGCCTGGCAGGGGTTGCCATAGGGCAGCAGCGACTACGCGCGTATGAGTGTGTGGGTTCGTCAACTTTCCAACCCTTCCTACGGTTGCCATGGGCCTCCTTTTATAGATTGAGGGGTCACCAGAATGGCAAAGTGGTCATTATCCACTGATATGATAGCAAACAGTGCTATCATACCTAACTCTGCGAGTTGACAGGGTGCACTAAATGCACCGCTTAGTGTCACATCACTAGTTGCCTGACACGGCTTGACGGGCTATCTCGCCAGCTTCGCGCCTGTTGCCTCGACATGTCGCAGGACGGGTGTCATCTGTGGGTTTCTTCTGTAGGAGATGGCCGCCATGTGGTGAATGGCTGCCAGTTAATCACCTTGCGGCTTCACACCGCACTGATCGACGATGTGGGTCATGCTTGAGTGGTTGTTGGGGTGGTACTACCCTCGTGAGCCCCGGCAGACCTTGCCGGGGTGCCTTGGTTGCCTGCTTCTGGTGGTGGCCTTGCCCCTTGCCGGGCTCGCCTGCCCGGCAAGGGGGCCCTTCTCTTGCCGATACCTTGCTCCTCTGGCTTGATCTTGGTCCTTCTAGGCTGCATATTTGTTCTTCAAATCTCTTGGTCCTTTGCACTCTTGCTAGTTCTTGGCTTGTCCGTGCATGAGTCAGGGGAAAATGCATGCCCCTATATATTTTCCCCGACATAAGCCCCAGGCCTGAGCCACACGTGCCGCATGGCACGTTGTGTTAGGGCCCAAACAGTGCGCAAACACGTGGTAGGAGAGGTCTGTGTGTGACGGTTTGCCACAATGACTAGTCAACCCAATGTCCACTTTCGTGCAATCACTGCGCGTCGTGAGGTCGTGGGACTGTTGCAGTTAAGGTAAAATGGTAACTTTTTGGAGCGTCGCGCCTCTGTCCCACTTTTCCCCCTTTAAGAGCAGGGAAAATCGGAGCGACACGATACACCCGTCTCTCGTCCCGCTCCTCCATCTTCTTCCTTCGCAAGCCAAGCGACAATTCCTCATTGTGGCATCCCGGCTCAGAGCAACCGGTTTACCTTGCATTGCCAGCCCAGAGGTCGAGTCTTCTGGCAACACACAACAACTTGGTACAGAAAACAACCGCTTTATTGATACTAGCAGAACATAGGTCTGATATTACATCAAGTAGTGAGGCCAAGCGGCAAACTCGGTGCGACTGAATAGTATGTACATTATTTAATGAACATGAAGGGGCCTCGATCATGATAACTACGCGGCAGCGGAACAACGACAAAGTGGAACTCCATAGCACAGGGACACCGATGTGGACACGATCTAGACGTGGGAAGCTCTCTGATCCGAAATGACTTGCCTGAAATCTGGCATGACACGCTAGGTCAGTACATTGAATGTACTTGCAAGATCACAACAAGCATAAGCACAATGGCAGACAATATCATGACAATTAATCAGGTTAATACAATGCAACATGATACTATGGATGTGGTGAAATCATATGTGTACTGACTCACTCGGACTCTCTCACCAGACGGGTTATCTCGTAACCGAACGGTGATCATACATGGATCACAAACGAAACCAACACTTTGTTTCTCACCACGATCATATTCATGATCCCGCAAATCATCACATAACCAGTGCCAACAATGAAATTTTAGTGTGCAAGTTTATTTATTAATGTTGATCCATGGTGTGACTTACTCACGAGCTACGTCCGTCATCGAGGACGCGGCTATCGATAGATTAAATACACTCTGTAGAGGTAGTGCACTTTACCCACACCACGGAAATCCATGGCCTCGTCATCCCATTCGGGTGGACCAAGACATTCTGATGAAACCCTCCCATTGCCATGACACTCTCCCAGCCACTCCGACCAACTCCCCACTGGGCTAAGTCATGGGTGGCCCCGTGCCTACCAAAGGCATCAACGGCCACTGTCGTGGAAAAAAGGTCCCAAACGGGGACAAGGTACCATAACAACAAACATGCACACAAGGTTATGTCTGCTTACCGGGTAGGGTACCGCACGCCCATAACCTTCCCTCGTTGGAGGTACCGACCAGAGGCACGGGAACGGACCGAATCAAGACCTCCCCATAAATGTAAATGTGGTCGCACTGGGAAAAACCCGATTCAGTGGCACCATGACTCAATCAACGTTATGTTCAAGTTGGATAAACATCAGGTAAATCTTGAAATAAAATAACTCGAGTCATCATATGCCATGATCATGCAACTACTAGACATGCAAAACATATCACTCAAAGCGATAGATCATCATCATCAAAATATCTTACTTGCACTATTCATCAACTAAACATATTGGTTCAACTATACTAGCTATTAACATTCATCATTTTAATTCCCTCATAATATATTAAAATCATTTTATCACAAAATGAAACTATCATTATTCATGCAAGCATAAACATTTCAATGAAAATTTCTTCTACTGACTTAAACTAGCTCAAGCATTCAACCAGTACCACACTAAGCAATTCAAGCATGGTAAAATAACTAGCACTAAGCAATATTTAATTAAATAATTTAAATGCATGCAGATAACTCATATTCAAGTTGGAAAAATCATAGATATTGAGATGGCACGATCCAAATGTTGGTGTGGCTTGCCTTAGTGCAGAGGAGGTTCACACTCCTCCTGGTGATCTTCAAGACAAGCTTCTCCCTCTGCCTGTACCCGTGGCTTGATGAGAGGTGGCCGGAGCAGCTTGCAACTAAGCTCGCGAGTGGAGGCTGCGGTCAGGTCTTGCCGGAGAGGAAGAATACGGCGGGTTGGGGCAGTCCTAGGGGCTGCAACGCGTCTAGACGGCGCCAATGGACCTCCAAGGAGTCTCCCGAGCAGTTGCTCGAGCTTGAGAGGCACCAGAGCAATGTGGATGGCTGCGGGGGATCGCCGGCGAGCTCGGGTCAGGGACGGCGGCCAGAGGCCTGCCCATCCGAGCTACAGCTATCCTACGGCTTTGTGGAGGTTGTGTGGTGGGTTTGGGATGCTCAGAGCGGAGGGAGGGGCTCGGATTTATAGCCGTAGGGGAAGGGGGTACGTGGCTCTGCAAGAGCTCTCTGAAAGCTGGCGAGCAACAACAAACGGTGTCAGCAAGGGCTGGAGGGTTGCAGCACTCATGTGGGGGCTATGCAACATGCGGACGAGCTCATGAGGTGGTGGAGGAAGAAGATAGGGGCAGGGGGCGCACTGTGGCTTTTGGTCACGACGCGCCCGTGCTCCCTGCGGCGTCTGCGAGCGCCAAGGAGCCGTCAAGGGTGAAGAGACTGAGGGGGTGGCGCAGTGCGGCAGTCGTCGGCGAGCTCTGGCTCGATCACACGTGAAACAGAGACGGTGGCGCCGCGCAGAGCGCGTCGGGTGCGATGCCAGGGCCGTGTCAGGGAGTCCTGGACTAAGGGGTCCTCCGGCGTCCAGCCTGTTATCCATGGGCCGGACTGATGGGCTGTGAAGACATGAAGGTCGAAGACTGTACCCGTGTCCGGATTGGACTCTCCTTGGCATGGGAGGCAAGCTTGGCGATCAACTATGAATATTCCTTCCTATGTAACCGACTCTATGTAACCCTAGATCCCCCCGGTGTCTATATAAACCGGAGGGGTTAGTCTGGAAAAGATATACTCATTACCATAGTCATACAGGCTAGGCTTCTAGGGTTTAGCCATTACGATCTCATGGTAGATCAACTCTTGTAATACTCATATTCATTAAGATCAATCCAGCAGGAAGTAGGGTATTACCTCCATGGAGAGGGCCCGAACCCTGGTAAACATCGAGTCCCCTGTCTCCTGTAACCATCGACCTTAGACGCGCAGTTCGGTACCCCCTACCCGAGATCCGCCGGTTTTGACACCGACATTGATGCTTTCATTGAGAGTTCCACTGTGCCGTCGATGAAAGGTTCGATGGCCCCTTCGATCGTCTATAGTGACGCTGTCCAAGGAGAAACCTTCCTTCCCGGACAGATTATCGCATTTGGCGGCTTCGTACTGCGGGCCAACTCGCTTGGCCATCTGGAGCAGATCGATAGCTATGCCCCTCGCCACCAGGTCAGATTTGGAAGCTTGAACTACGTCGCGGATATCCATGGAGACCTTATCTTCAACGGAGTTGAGACCACGGCGATCGCTCCCCCTCGCTCCGATGAACATGACTTAAATCTGTCATCGGACCATATTCAGGAGATGGTTCCTATAACTGCTATGGCCTTAGATCTAGAGCAGACTGTGCCATCCAAAACCACAGAATCCGCGGTGTTGGAGCCGCACACGGACTCAGCACCTTGCAATGTCTGCGTCAACGGAATTCCGGACTCGTCTCTGGCTATAAGTTCCGAACCACGCACGCCTGCGGGCACAGAGCGGGATCGGTTATCGATCTTCGAGTTCAGCGCCACAGATATCTTCCAACACTCGCCCTTGGGCAACGTTCTAAATTCATTAAAAAACCTGTCCTTGGTGGGGGACTCATAGCCGAACTATGTCCAGTTCGAGCTAGAGGCTGATAATGGAGAATTTCGCTTCCCACTCGCCACCCACTTCATAGCCACTGTCGAGGACTTAACCGACATGCTTGATTATGGCTCCGAATACATCGACTGTATAGACGACGATGCCGACAAGGAGTAAGGACAAGACCCGCCATTCACGGGATGTGGGACGGCCACCTCTTCGTACGATGTGTACATAGTTGACACACCTAAAAAAGCTAGCGATGATGACAATGAAGATCCAGTTGAGAACAAACCTCCTGAGACACAGTCTAAGTACCGGCGCCCTAAACGCCGCTCTAAGTCACATCACAGCAGCGCTGGCACCGGAGAAAATACTACTCCGGACGATGCCGAAAACAATGAAGACCCTGTTGGAGCAAGATCCAAACAGGAGGAACAAGAAAACGGGCAAGCCAGCCCCGATGAACAGGCCCTGCCCAGCGACCATTGGGAGGACGACAACTACCTTCCGCTCTTCGAAGATGAGGTAAGCCTCAGCGACGAAGACTTCATCGTACCCGAAGAACCCCTCGAGCAGGAGCGCTTCAAGCGCAGGCTAATAGCTACTGCAAGGAGCCTGAAAAAGAAGCAGCAGCAGCTTCAAGCTGACCAAGACCTACTCAACGATAGATGGACCGAAGTCCCGGCCGCCAAAGAATACGGCCTTAGTGGCCCAGCCAAAAGCTACACGAAGCATAGATTGCTACCTCAGTTTGATGACGAGGCGTTGGAGCCCGTACCATCATCACACAATGCGGCAGGTCGTCGACAACTCTGTCCGGATAAAGAGGCAACTCAAGCTGAATACCAAACCGCACCACCTCGCCGTAAAGGCAAGAATAACACAGCTCATGGTTGTACAGACGACCTTCAACGGGACTTGGAAAGTAGAGCACGCAAGATCGATCTACGCATCGCGAGGGCATGCCTCGACACGCGACGGTGGCTACTTATTCGGACGTGACAAACCTAGCCACGCCCGAGCCGAACACCGCAAATGGATTCCTTTGGAGTTACGTCGCAGTGTGGCCCAACATAGAGGCGCCGTTCACCCCCTTTGCTTCAGTGATGAAGTAATGGATCATGAATTCCCCGAAGGATTCAAACCCGTCAATATTGAATCATACGACGGAACAACCGATCCCGCTGTATGGATAGAAGATTTTATCCTCCACATCCATATGGCCCGTGGAGATGACCTCCACGCCATTAAATACCTCCCACTAAAGCTAAAAGGGCCAGCTCGGCACTGGTTAAACAGCCTGCCTGAAAATTCCATAGGAAGCTGGGAACACTTGGAAAAAGCCTTCCTTGACAACTTCCAAGGAACATATGTCCGGCCACCAGATGCCGATGACCTAAGTCACATTGTCCAGCAGCCCGGAGAGTCAGCCAGGAAGCTCTGGACTCGGTTCTTAGTCAAAAAGAACCAAAACGTTGACTGTCTGGACGCGGAAGCCCTTGCGGCCTTTAGACACGGTGTCCGGGACGAATGGCTTGCACGCCACCTCGGTCAAGAAGGACCTAAATCCATGACAGCCCTTACTGCTCTAATGACCCACTTTTGCGCGGGAGAAGACAGTTGGCTTTCTCGTAGAAGCAACAACGCCAGCGACCCAGGCACTTCCGAAATCCGAGACGGCAACGGCAAGCCACGACGAAGCAAACACAACAGTCGCAATGATATTAAAAGATCACGCGACACATCGGTCAACGCCGGATTCAGCAATCCCAAGCCCGGTCTATGGAAGAAGCCATTCAAGGCGAACCGAGACGAACCATCCAGCCTAGACAGGATATTGGACCGACCCTGCCAGATTCACGGCCACCCCGATAAACCAGCTAATCATACCAACAGAAACTGTTGGGTCTTTAAGCAGGCCGGCAAGATCAACGCCGAACACAAGGGGAGGAGGCCTCCAGGCGACAGGGACGACGGAGAGGTCCACCAACGAAATACCGGGGGTCAGAAGCAATTTCCACCCGAGGATCGACCACTCATGGAGCGGAAATAGCAGTCCGGCTTCCGCCGCCCACCTCGTACACCTGCAAAATCTGTACTGCGCATACATCACTACGCACTTAAGATACCATGGGCATTGGCGGAAGCACACTACGGACAAGCCTGCAAGCATTCCCGTAACACTTTTTTATCTATTTTCTTTTTATTTCTTCCTTCACTATCCCCTAAAACAGGTGACGAACAGGGCAAACATCTACAATTGACTCTATCGGAGTTCGGGTCCGTACACTCACCTAAGGGGCTACTTCCATCTAGGATTCTTCTCGCCGAGGACTTGCGGCACAGACGTGCGACAGGAGGTCCAAAATAACTATTGGTAGACCGCACTCTTTATTTTGAGCCTGTACTATGCCTCTTCCTCCGCCACCGACCCCGAGCATGTCAAATACCCGAGGTGGTGGCTTATATATATATATATATATATATATATATATATATATATATATATATATATATATATATATATATATATATATATATATCTGCACGGTCTATTCTCGCTAATATTAGCAGAATAACTATTCTCGCACACCGCTCAAGATCGCATGCTGGACGCAAGTGCACTGCATCTCCTCTACGTTGGGCACTGCAATGCTTCACGGGAGAACTGCTTCATTTTCCGGTGTTCCGCCCGCGTTTTCTATGTGGAATCGGGTGTCGCGGGATGATTCAGTTTGTGTCTGTATCTCATTTTAGCTTTATATTCTTTCTAATTTACAGGAAAATATACTAGAGTGCTTGCAAATCGATGGATTTGGCGGACGAGCTTTCTCGTTACGTTATCGTGTTAGCGTCGAATCACGATTTTTTTGTGCTCGGATGTTGTTATTTAGTAGGAATTCTTTGATTGCGTTTGTTTTAATCGGTCCATTCACTCTATAATTTGTTAATTTTTAGGAGTTAGTTTTCAATTCTTGTTATTTTGATTGTGCGGGCGGGTGAGCTTCGTCCGCTCCTCTGTTCTTGTTGATTTTTTTGATTTTGCCCGTCCAGGCGTGTTTGAATATTGTAATTACTGTTGCTGTAGGTTTGAATTCATTGTATTGCGGGTATAATTGTCATTTTTTGGATCACGTTTTTTAAATGAAAGCTGATGCTGTTTGTCAAGTTGCCATGTCTTCCATGTAAATTTTTGCGGGTGTATTTTTTGATAGTTTAGTGGCTATACAATTTTTAGGCGAGTTATGGAAGTGCGAGTGAAATTGACACCTCTATCAGTCTATCACATGTCTGTAGTTTTACTGCTTTAATTTTATTTGTCGTAGTCGTGGCATACGTTGTAGTGCACTGCATTTTCTTTGGTAGTGTACTTCGTTGTAGCTGCATTACAGTGGTTATGGCTGCTTATGAGATTTCTCCTTTTCTTAAACTACATTATGTGTTCTAGATGACTGCATAATATGCATTTCTGTACTGCATTAGCAGTGTTGTTAATGTTCTATTCTGCTATTAGAATGGATGGTCCTTGATACGCTTGTGTTAGCTGAATAGTTATTATAAGAATTTTTTTGAACTGCATACTATGAGAATTGTTTTTGAACATCATATGTTAACTGCAAAGTTTCGACCATTTGCATTTCCTTGTTACTGTTCAGAGGGCTGCCTTTTGTTATTATTAGTACCACACTATGCGTTCGAGAGAACTGCATTACTGCCAACAACAACTTTGTCTAAAAAGGATGATAAAATGACGCAGTTGAGGTTGCATACTTTAAATAGGCATCCTTCAAATTGTCTGATGGACATAATTTAAAAAGCGTACAACATAAGCAAAGCATTAGAAATATTGGTTGCTTCTTATTAGACAGCCTAAATTGCAAATATTGTAAACTTGATGGAGTCTTCTTCTTTGTAGAAAAAGACCATGGCCACTTCTCCGGCCTCAAAGCCATTCTGGGAGACAAAATCTTTCCAACCAGTAGTTATGTTGATGCAGTCTTCAGAGTCGATGTGGTAGTCAGCTTGCATGTCTCCATAGTCATTCTTGTGTTCTATCTCCAAAGTAAGCTTCCCTGAACTCGGAGCATGAAATTTTATTGTGGATGGCAGTTTCTGCATGTTGGAATGGGTGGAAAAAGAATTTATAAGTAAACAGCAAATGTTTTTGTTTTATACCTAGTATGATTTGTTTATGTTTACTTAAATAGTTACATACATATGACTGTATTTTGCAAACTAGTTGCAATGTATGAACAAACTTATATACTAATTGCCTCCCTAGTTTTACTTTGGGATATATATTATCTTGCAACATGCGTGCCTTTAGCAACGTCGATAATGATGTACTTCTCCAAAGATGTTAAGATAACTGCAACGCTTATCTACTAACCCTTTTTTTCATGTGTTGGGATTCTGATCTAGCTAGTGTCGATACATGGTGTGGTACTGAAGAAAGATAGGTGGAAGCATCTAGTCTTAATAGCTAACAGATCTGAACAACAATACAAATTCTGTTTTGTATTTTTGTTGATATTACTGAACAAATTGATTGAACTATATATTCAGATGTGTATTTGCAGTCTAGATTATGTCGAAAATTGTGAGGGAAAAAACATACCCAACTTTCCTGTAGATCTGCGGTTGTGAGGCGATGAAGAAATGGCGCACGAAACCCCCTGTTGGGTATCATCAGTACCGAGCATCTTTGCGCCACTCGGTGTTGGTGAGCTCTAGACCTTCTGCGTAGACGCATGAGTCCGCTACCGGCTCCATCCTTGCCAAGCACCCGCACTTACAGTCCATGGCGGGTTCAGTGGAATTCCAGAGAAGAGCTGTGGATGGGATGAACCCTAGATCTACGTTTTGAGGAAAATGAGGAACGGGGGGAGTAGTTGTGTTAGTCTGTAGCACGAATGGATAAGTTTTTATGCAACCAATCGAGCAATGGAAGTAATAAATGGTGTGGTTGGCATTAGGTGGTGGATTGGGTCTGATTCAGTGAACACGAATGCATTTAAGAAGCAACAGGACTGCTTAGTTGAAAATAGCGAACTGCATTGTCATATCACGACGAACTGCGAACGCGTGGTTGGGCCTGTGTTTGTGTATGGTATGTAGCATTTTTTTTCAGTGGCCTCTCTTTTTTTTGTTGGCCATGTGTTCTGGTAGTGAAGACGCAATTGGGCCCAAGTCGGCCTGTGAGCACGGCTGGTTCGCGGTGCGTTTTGTGTGGTCTAATGTTTAGTCCCACCTCGCGAGCGGAAGCCGCGCCCGACATGTTTATAAGCGGTGGCGAGGCCTCTGTGTCGAACTCCTCTTGTTACTTATTTGGGCACTTGAACACGGCGCTCGTAGCTATATGCTCTCTGACCTGTGGGCCCATGTGTGGCCGGCCCCATGCACTGTGACTCAGAACGACTCGCCTTCTGTGGGCGCAGATCTATTACGAGACTGGCTGGGGCCGGTAGCACCTGGGTGGTCAATTTTTTTTCTTTTTATTTTTCTGTTTAGGTGTTTTTTTCAATGTCGGGGGTGTGCACTGCATTGATCAGGGTTCTGTACTGCATGTGTACGCATTGCGTACTGCATGAACAGTTGCCATTTTTTTTTGTTTCCGTCTTTTTGCTATTATGTAACCTTTTTTCCCAATGTATGGGAGTGCACTGCTTAGTAATCATACGCGTAATGTGTTGATTATGGTTCTGTACTGCACGTTCGTATATTTATGTACTTCATTGATTATTTACGTGTTTGCGTTTTTCTTTTTCTGGTTTTGCTCTTATGTATTCTTTTTTCAAATTTAGGTTCGTGCACCGCTTTGTGTGGTATGTTAAGACTTCATTCGAAAGATTCTGTACTGCATTCGTACACAACTTGCACTGAATGCGTCCCGTTTGCACACTGCAACTCATTTTTCGTTTTTTGCACTACTCGAATCTAATGATACATTAGCAGACAACACAAAACAAATTATCACAGGTATTTTGTATGACAATTTCATCACCAGCAAACTAAGTTGAATGTAAAGCAAACTAACATAATCTGAGTTCATCATTACAAAGCGATTACGCATGGCAAGCAAACTAAGTTCAAGACACAAGCAAACTAACGATACATAAGCAAACAACACAAAGCAAATTTGATGATAATTCTAAAAGAACGTCGGCATTGTTGGCTCTGGCGGCACCATCTTCTTCTTCACGGTCAGGCTCTCCCCATCCCGGCTGCTCCTAAGCGGCGCTTCTTGGGGGGCTCCTCCTTCTCCAGCTTTGCACGGCGAAGGCCGTCCTGGGTGAGGGTGATGTGGTTCCATATCTCGTACGCTGCGTAGGCGTCCTTTACCGCGTACTCGATGTGCCTCCTGGACAGAGGCAGGGTGGCCCAGCGCTGGTGCTCGTCGTCGGTGATCTTCTTCTTCATGTTGTTGTAGTAGTCATGGATGAGCACGCCGGAGACGTCTCCGAGTGAGTCCAACGGCTTGGTTTCCTCGGGCACCCTCCACTCCTTCTGGATGTCGACGAAGTTGGCGACCTCCAGTTTGACGCGCTGCAGCCTGGTTTTGTCACTGTCGATGGAGAAGCCTACAAAGGTTTACCTCGGGTCGGCGAGGAAGTTGTCGAAGACGATGCACCTTTCAGTGTCGCTCATTTGGAAGAGCAGCACCGGGTGATTCTTGCCGATGGAGAGCTGGCAGAGGGCGGGTTTCTGCGTCGCTTCAGGGTCGTTGTCGTACTCGAGATCAATGCCGACGATCTTGTGGCGCTGGAGGCTGAGGTGGCGCTCGTACTGCGCGAGGGTGATCGCCATCTGCTTCTTGTCGTTGGTGTGGATGACGTGCAACTTGGTGTTGCCGTGCGCCTCCACGGTGTTGTTGCCCTTGTACTCGTCGGCGAACGTCATCGCCGGTGGTAGGGCTTGGTGCTTTTGCGTTGATATGGGGCGATTTGGTGGGAGCGCAATGGATACTTGTGTTGTTGTGGATGAGAAGGCCTTTGGCAGGGGTCTAAATTTAAGGGGAAGGGCGCGGGGTGGGATGGCCTCGTCGGATGAACTGCACGATCGCGCTGATGATGCGGTTGTGCAGATCGTGGGTTGTTTTTGCATCTGTGATCGTGGGCTTGTGGCGATGGAACTGCTCCGATTGGGTGGTTGTATGCGAACCTGGGGTTTTTTTTAAGGTGGGTTTGTTTTATTTTTGATCAACACATTTTTTAACCACCAATTTTTTCTATGCGAACGGGCATTTTGTCATGTTTTATACATGTATACTGCGTGACAACATAACTGCGTTGCTTACACTTCCGCACTGCGTCACGTACAAATCAGAATTGCAACAGTGTATTACTTCATCGTTTTTTGCGTGTCTTTGCTATGTGCTTCGGCGATCTGCATTGTGCAACGGAATGCACTGCACTTCTACCGCCCCGTACTGCATCTTGTTTTTGCTTGTACTTACTACAGTCCCTGGTACGGGAAGGGTAGGGAAAGGGGGGGGGTGGGGGGGCCCCCACTTTTTTTTGAACTTATTGTTTTTTCTTAGTCGGTTTTGTTGGGCCTGTGTTCGGGTAGTTCAGAGACGCATGTACGTGGTCAATTTTTGTGTGGCTGGGGCCTGTATCATTTGGGTGATCAGTTTTTATTCTTTGTATGCTTTTTAATGTCATGGAGTGCACTACTTTTTGGTAAATCATCGATGCACTGCATTGATCATGGTTATGCAGTAGATGTGAACTTCATTCCTTACTGCATGTATAGTTCTCATTTTTGTTCCCGTGTTTTTACTTTTTTTGTAATCTTTTTTCGAATGTATGGGACTGCACTGCTTAGCAAATTCCAACTGTACTGCATTGGTTATGATATTGTGCTGCACATTTGTGTACTTCCGCACTGCGTTTACTTTTTCCGTGTTCGCGTTTTTCTTCATCCCATAAAGAAAGGCATAATGTCGTACTGCATCCCGTAAAGAAATGCACTGCATTTTTCCAGTAGTGCGTACTGCATTTTTTTGCCTGTGCTTACTGCACTCTACCGGATGTTTAAGGGGAGAGCGGAGGGGGGCACATTTTTTTGTGTGGCACTTATTTGAAGGTAGACTTTTTTTCGGATGTGTTTTCTTAACATGCGTTTTGTTTTTTATTTTAACTTTTTTTACGAACTGTATGTATTTTAGTTGTTGTTTTACCATTTGAACTTCATGATTCTTCACAGAGAACTGCATCATGTGCGTTTTTTTGTTTTTTAGTAATATGTGCGTTTTGATGTAGACTGGCTTATTTTGTCTGGGTTGTTTTTGGGCCGGCCCGTTTTTTGTGACCCTTTTTGGGACACGCGGGCCTCCTACTTATCACTTCCAGGCTATTCCACCGCTCCGCTGTCAGAGAAAGAGACCGAGAACAATCCTCTCTCCTCTCTTGCAGTTTCTCCCAAGGCATCTCTCCCTCGGGCAAAACCGCCGTCGCGAGCAGCAACCGCCGTCGCCCGGAGAACCGCCGCCCTCAAGAGGTCCTTATTCCTGCATTCCGCGTCGCTGTCCGCTCCGTGAGCCCTTGCCGCTGCGCTCCCGCAGCCCTTTCCTGTCTGTTCCCGTCGCTGCCCCCCCCCCCTTCCCGCCGCCGTCGCCGCACACTTTTCTTCGGTACGTTCCGCTTGGCTCGGTGTTGATCGTCCCCTCGTCTTGTTTTTGTGATTCTTGTAGTTGTTGTAGCTATTTTTGCTTGTGTAATTTTTCCGTAGGCAGTCGATTTTATCTCGTTTTGAAGTCGATAGTTGTGTGTAGCAATGTGGATCTAGGGTTTCGTGAGATTTTCGCCGATTTTGTTGCTTATGTCTGTCACTTCGTCCTTTGTGTTGCAGGGAAACGCTATGTCTTCGCCGAGCAGGCCGGGAGAAGGAGTTCAGGGTATGTGGAGTGCTTATTCCTTAGGCTTTGTTTATTTTGTTTGATGTTTATCTAGTTTCCTAATTCATCCTGCATATTGGGTTATGCTCTGTTAGTTGTCAGCGTTCGTTTGCATTATTTTGTCATGTGATGTTTTTGTAATTTCTTTTTTCTTGTTTTTTTGGAATCCAGCAGGTGATTGTACTGCTCATAATGATACACCAATTGTCTCTCCTTGTCCTGGTGGTAAGGATCATGGTGATGAGGGAGGACATCAAGTGAATTCACCGATTGAATCTTCTCCTATAAGTGTGGCCGCTCCTTCTGGTATGTGATTAATTTGTTTATTTTTGTGTATGCTTTTTTTTATCTAGTTCGACATTTTTGTTGCGAACAATCGTGAATTTAGTATATGCAGCACTGCATTTATTTCTGTATGTGAACTCCATTGTATGTATGTGTGAACTGCATTGTTGTTTTATTCAAGTTTTTTGTATAATGCATTATTTTTTATTTTGAGTTTATGGTTGGAGCACTGCATTTATATGTCTAACTGTACTGCATTTGTTCTTTTTGTGCAATTTTTAACGAGCATAGTCAAACTTTATTTTGACGCAGTGTCTGTTTCCATCTTTGGGCGCTTTGGGTTTGAGGAGGTTACTCTATTCATTGACTATTATTTTGCAGAGGGTAATGTTGGTGTGAGTTTTGATCAGAGACGTCCTGTCTTGTATGAAACATAGTCGCAGTCTGTTGATGGTACAGAGGAAGTTACACAGGATTGGATGGTCCCGGAACAGGTTCGTCAATATGAGTTGAAGCAAAGCAAGAAGAAGTTGAGGTTTGAAATTGAGTCAAAAGAGTTTCTTTGAGAAGGAGAAGCGGAGGAGATCTGGAGATGGTGGCAAGGGTGGTAAATTTGGCAAGGTGAAGAAGAGGTTGAGTACTGTTGCTGAGGAAGGTGGTACACCTCGGCGGAGTCCACGTGTTGCTGGAATGAAGAAGAATCTTGGCAAGAGAACCGCTGAAGCTGGTGGAAGTGATGATCCTCAGCGCAAACGACTACATGTCACTGAAGGTCCCAATTCGATGTGACGACTTTTTGCTTGCTGATTATGTGAAGGGTGTTCATCCTTCTAGACGCAAAGACTGTGATTCATCTAAGAGTGTACCCAAGCGTACCATGATGATGTCGACGAAGATGTTGGTGGTGATTCTGGCGAGGAGGTGGATGCTGCTCCAAAGGTTTGTTGAAGTGCACTGCATTTGTTTCCTTCATTTGTTATTCTTTCTGTATTTTCTATATCTCTTTTTTTATGCCTAATCTTCTAATGTGGACTGCATTTCCCTTTACACAGAGGAAGAAGTCTAGTAAGAGCAATGCAACTGAAGATGATGGTGAGGGAGATGATTCTCGATTTAACAAGACCGTGCTTTGTCGCTTCCCACTGTTTGCAAGGCTGCTTCTTTGTTGAAAGAGGTGCATTGCAGCCGTGTTAGGGATGCTGGATTTGGTGTTGTCTTTGATCATCGAAGAAAGAAAAATGTGTCGCTGCGTTCTTATGTGCTATCTCGATGGGAGTGATTGACCCTGCCACCATGTTAATGGACTTTGGGAATGGCAGGGTTCTTCGAATCAATCGTGATGCAGTTCATCACATTTTTTATTTACCTATGGGACGTCACACTGCACCCATGCCTGCTTCTAGCGATAATGATGAATCGTTGACTGCCCTCAAGGATGAGCTTGGCTTTGACCGTTCAAAAAGTATAGGTGTCAAGGACTTGCTTGAGAAGTTGAAGGTGTTGGTGGAGGAAGATGATTATGTGAGTGTTGACCTTGCTGTGAAGGTGTTCTTCCAGATACTTTACCAGAATTTCTTTGTGCCCGGGCTGCAGTTCGTTTGGGTAGAGTTGCTGCGATGGTAGAGAACATGGATTATGCGGCTATGGCTCGGATGTACTTTTGTCGACTTGTTGTTGATGAGTTGCGTGCATTTGTGGTTAGGTGGCAATCAGAAGGAAGCAAGCAGAATTGTGCAGAGGGTTGTGCCATTGTCCCCCTGATTATGTATCTTGACTGCTTGAAGCTTCGCAAATTTTCAGTCATGCACACGTTGACGCCACGTGCGTCATACCTGATGACCAAGGACCTGATGAAGTTGTACAATGAGGATGTGCTTGTGAAGGGAAAGATTTACTTGGAAAGTTACAAATTTGGGAAGCTGCCGGTTAGTGCACCTGATTTTTTAATATCAGATTAAAAAAAATGTGCAGCCATTATAAATGTGAACTTTTCTAGTACTCACATGTGTACTTCTCTTTGCGTGTTCTCTTTTTTTTGCAGTGGAAGGCGTCAGGTGATATTGTGTACAATCGTTCTGTTGCGGTTGTACATGGCAGCTCTAATGCGGGGCCGAGCACTCATGCTAGGTTTTATGAGCCTATCTGTAGTCAGCTTCCTTCCTGTGATGATGAGGTGACGCATACTCGTGGTTTCATGCCTCGACAGATGTTTGATAATACAAGCTCTTACAAACAGACATTTGTTGGCGGCAAAAAACATGAGGAGATTGATGAGCTTCTTCCAAGGTTTTGAAGTTGGTCAAGATTTGCCAACCTCTCGGTGACAGGTTGAGGACAGATTCTTTGGTTTTTTCCTCATGGCCATGGCCCATGAGATGAAGATATTGTTTCTGCTCACAATTTCGATTGTGGTGTGATTGAAAGCCCGAAGATTGCAGTGACAAATGTTCGTTCTTCGTATGCTCAATTGAGACATTCACAAGAAGAAAAATGCGGTCGGTATGAGAAGGATGCTGGGCATATTATGGACGAAATGATCCGTCAGGACACTGGCGTTGGCGCTGATAATGTATGTTCTAGGTTTTTTGTGGCTTTGAACCTCTTTTTTTGTGTATTATGTTGACTGCTCCTCACTATTTTTGTTTTTTTTGTTATAGGCTGGGGTGGAATCTTCTGGTGTCGATGGAACTAGAGACGATGGAGTTGGTCAGGTATAAATACTCCTGCCATGTCTGTTCTGCCATGCTTCCCTTTTTTCTTTGAACTTGCATTTGTTTGCTTCCCATATTTTTTTTGTGTACTTCTCTGTTGTGAAGTGTGTACTGCTTGTGCATAGTTGAAGTTTTTTCTTTTTCGGTCGGTACCATCTTATTTCTCGTTTTTGGTTTGTTCTATGCCCGTAGACTGGTGTTGCTGCTCGTGATGTGCACAAAGAGACCCTCGATGGCTCTGGGAAGGATGAGGTCTTGGGCGATGCGTCCCCTCTGGATGTTGTAGCTGATAATGTATAGTTGTATTACTTGTTCTGTTAGTGGGTTGTAATCTAATTTTTTGTTCTCTGTTATAAACTTAATTTATGCTGTTATGTTCATCCATATGCATTTTCATTTGCGTATGTTAGCTTACATGTGTGATCTTCACTGTTTGATAGAAGTGAACTGCAGTTCTTTTGGCATGCGCGATCCATACTGATTTACATACGTGAGCTTCAGTATTTAACATAAATGAACTGCAGCGTTTGTCAAAGCGAACTGCAGTTCTTTTTTTTATTTATATGTGGGTTGAAGTTGTAGTTGTGTTTGACACAGGTGTGTTGGTGTTGTTTTGCATATGTGGACTGTAGTTGTTATGTGTATGTTGCCAGCAGTCTTTTGAAATAAGTGTGTTGTGTGTTGTTGTGTTAGTTATCCCCATGCTTATTTTTGTGTTACTGTGTGTTTTTTAAACTTTCCACAGGTTGGAGAACAAAACATGGAAGTCCATGTTGATCTGAATCAGGGCGGTTGTGTTGTTGATGGCCGTGGCAGTGTTGATGCTTCTGTATCGGTTGCCGTTGAGTGTGCAGATCCTTCTATAGCTCAAGGATCCCATGATGTTGTTCCCACCAGTCGGCATGAAGATTCTGATGTTGGCATTGAAAAGCCACTGGAGAATGTTGCCCCTGCTGCTAGTGTTGTTGCTTCCCCTGTCTGTCTGGTGTCCAATGATGTTCCGGAAGTATCGATAGTGGAGCCTCATGTAGTTGAAGTATCTAAGAATGACTGCATTGACCGCATTTGTAAATCGAGAGAATGCTGATGTTGCTGCAGAAGGAAAGTCCAGTGAGGTTGTGGTGGATTCGTCGCAACCTATGCAAGAAAATATTTTGCTTAGTTCTGAAGAACAGTAGCCTGAAGACTTTGACACTGAAGGCAAGAGATTTTTTTTAACAGTGCAGTTTGATGTTTTTCTCATTCATGTTGTTTAATTACTATGGTATCTGTATTAGATGTTTAATAATAAGTGAAACTTTGATCTTTTGTCTATGATTTTCAAAATAGCTAGCAGAATTCCCTTATCTTAATATTTAAACTTCATTGTTTGGATAAGTGAACTTCATCTTTTTTATTACAGATGATGAACTTCCTGTTGTGACACCGTCGAGCATTGATCCAGCTCTTCTGAAAAGATACAATGAGTTGTACGCTGCTGTTACAAGGGCTCGGAAGGACAAGAAGAAGAAGTATGGTTTTTTAGAAATTGTTTTGTTCATATGTATTATCTAATTTTTGTATTTACCCCTTCTTATTTGTTGTTATTTTTTTAGTATCTTATGTTTGAGTTTTTCATGAAAAATTCAAGGACATGATTGCTTTTAAAACTGAGATGGGTGATATTAGCATTGGCGAAGTTGGTCAATCCTTTTGGGATAAAGGGATGCTCACTACAAGTCTTGTAGATCTTGGGGTTTCTTTGCTGGTAGATAAGTTTAAGGGATCTTCGACAATGGTTGTCCCGTACCATATTTGTGTAAGAACGCAGAAATTTTTGTTTTATTTTTTTATTTATTTTTCTGATTTCGTGCGACGACCTGTGTTGCTTATTTGATTTTTGGTTTTCTTTCGGCAGAGAAATATTTGGAATGGTGGTACTGTAGGCAGGAGTGTTAAAATGATGTTCTCTTCAAAAGCCGAGGAGCGTGTTGATAAAAAGGATATGGTGAGAGACGTTTTTATGTGTATTTTGCCTGTTTTGTTTTTATAGCGTTCTGTTTTTTCTTCTTATAATAATTTTATTTATTTTTTCATGCTTCCAACAGGTCCTTTTTGCAACTTTTGATCCGGCAGATACGAGGTTTGGTGTTGGTCATTATTGTGTAGTTGCGTTAAATGTGAAAGAAAGGCGGTTTGAATTTCTTGACTCGCTCAACAAACCTAGCAGCCGTGATGCGGTCGGGGTTTTTAGGAGGATGGTTAAAAATATCAAGCGTGCATGGAAAGAAGGTAGCTTGAGTTCTGATGAGCCGCTAAATCCTCCCACACTTAATGGATTTTTGTTGAAACATGTCATTGTCCCATTGCAGCCAAATGGGTGCGTTCTTCTTTACCCTTCATGTCATACCGTTCAAGTTTTTTTTTTCACTTCATTTTTGTGAAACTGATGTTTTTTATTCTTTTTATTGGAGGCATGATTGTGGATTCTATATGTTTCAATTCTTGCAGACATGGTATGGTGTTCGAGTTGCTAAGTTTGGGGTGGAGCACATTGGCTACATCAGAAAGGCCATGCTCTATAGCTGGCTAACATCGAGGAAGTGTTGCCTTGATTTAACATCACTTCTAATTTTTGCAGATAAAGGTTGTTTCATTGAACTTCTTTATCCTCGCTTTATTTTATTTTTGACTGCTGCTTGGTTCCGCTTCTTTATGGGCAAGTGGGCTGCATTTTTCTTTATATGTGGGTTGCATTGCTGTATACAAGTGTGGGCTGCATTGATGTAGAGAAGTGGGCTGCATTGTTCTTTATATGTGGGCTGCATTGCTGTATACAAGTGTGGGCTGCATTGATGCAGAGAAGTGGGCTGCATTGTTATTTATATGTGGGTTGCATTGCTGCATACAAGTGTGGGCTGCATTGATGCAGAGAAGTGGGCTGCATTGTTCTTTATATGTGGGCTGCATTGATGTAGAGAAGTGTGTTGCATTGCTGTAAAGAAGTGGGCTGCGTTGATGTATACATGAGTGGGCTGCATTCTATTTTTTCTATATACATGTTTTTTGGTTTTTGTGTTTTGTACTGAGTGCTTCCATGTTTTTTCTGCATGTTTTTAGGTTTTGATTGGGGGCTTCATGAAGGCTGTACGTCACTATTTGAGTCCCAGGGTTCTGATGTTGTTATGGAGGATTGTGTCATTGAAATCTCTCCAGATAATTCTAGTTTGAACACAAATGTGGCGTCTGGACCTGATGGTGGAAGTGTCTCTCGACCTAGCTCTCCACACGATGTATATGATGTTGGTGATGATGATTTTGTTACACCGTGTGCACGTGTCACTAGGACTAAGAGTGCAGCAATTAATCGTCCTCCTTTGGATGAGGTTGAAGTATTTTCGAACAAGAGGGCAGGTGAGAGGGCTTTTAAGTTGAGATGCTCTATAGAGACATTGAAGCCTCCGAGGTTCGGGATATATTGATGAGGCGATTAAAATAAAGGATCTTGTTCTCAGCAAAGATTTTGTAACCAAATACCGCGAGTAAGTTTTATGTGATGTGTGTGCCCTTTCATGCTTTCTTTGTGTTTTGATTTTAATTCTAATTTTATTGATCCCATCTGTGTATGTTTACTGCAGGAATGCGTTCTTTATGATGCATGGTCCTTTTGGTGATGTCGATACTTACAATATCGACTATATCTATGATACATTTGGCAAAGGAGCTTTAATGGATTCTTATATCATGGATTTTGTCATCAAATCTTTGGAAGCAAGACCCTGAATTGGGTTTAGCTTATCAATCCGGTGAACGTGTGCTACTTTCACCTTTATTTATCACGGTAAACGTTTGTTGTCATTCTTTCCTACTGCACTAGCTTTTTCATGTCCATGCCTGCTTGCATTGTTTTATTCTTTTTTTTCATGTCCTTTTTTCTGTTCTTTTTTGTGTGCAGTACGTTCTTCAAGTGGAAACCTCTGTGGCGAGAGATAATGACGGAAATCTTGTGTTGCCAGTTGTGCATAGCTCGTTTGTTTTAGAAGATGCAGTTAAGCAGTTCAAATTTTTTGTGAGCGACTTGCAAACACATTGGATGCAAAACTGGTAAGTTCATTGTTTTTTGTCATTTATTTTTCCTGGTTTGTTGCATTTCTTTTTATAGTTATTTTTGGAACAGTGGTCCTGGTGGTACGTGTCGAAAGAACTTTTCATTTCATTTTTTTATGCGAACAGATTATGATGCCGCGATTCAAGGATGGTCATTATTCCTTATACACGATGAACCAGCATCGCCAGACCCTTGATATCCATGACAGTAGGAAGTACACTGGCCATCCTGATGTCACGACAAGGTGGCGCAGGACTGACTACCACGCAGATTGCACTGAAGTGGTATGTTATTTTTTCTTTGCCAAGCGTAAAGCTTTTTTTGTGTTTCTCCCATCGCATTTTTTATAAACTGCAATTGTTTATGTAGTGAACTTCAACATATGCGCGACAGAACTGCATTTTTCTCACGTGCACTTAAAAGAGGGATTGTTTAGACGTTTGAGAACAACTTTTTTTTGTATGTTTGGATATCAACTTTTGATCCGTGATGTGTGTTATTCTTACCTTGTGCTTTTGTTTGGCAGATGGGGAGGATGACTCAGCTGCTGAAGGCGATTTATGGTGAAAAAATCTATAAATCAAGGAACCACCCTGACTGGGTTAAATTGGCAGAGAAGCCATCTTACCCAGTCGTGCAGTATGAGGAGCAAATGAGTGCGAAATCTATGTTCTGAGGATGACGCAGTTGTATGACGGCCAACGTCTAGTTGAGAAAATTTTGAAATCCGACGTAACAGCTTCTCTGTTTTCTTTTCACTTTTTTGTTCGTTATGACGACCTTTTTTAATCACTTGTCTGCATTTGTTTTCTTTTTTTAGCTTTCTTCTTGAAGATTGGAAGGCGGAGTACATGTTCCATTTCTTTGTTCAATCGTTTGAACATGTTGTGTTATGAAGACATGCCGCCTGAGTTACGTGAACTGATTGCGGACCTCGGTCTCACTTCCTATCGCAATCGCATAAGCCTTGATCGCGAGCCTTGATAACGATCATTTAGAACCTTGTTTTTCTCTTTGGGTGCGAAAGGTTGTGCATGGACAATAGCTAGGGTTTGATGTTGTGTTTGTGTGTGCTGACTAAGGTAGATAATGTATGAAAAAGACTTTTTATTCTGTCGTTGTGTTTCTACTTGTTCTTTTATGCAGCAGTGCATGTGGATGAATTTGTATATGTATGTGTATTTTATATCAATAACTCATACAATATATATAAGTGTATAATTTTATTATTTGTTGACGACCACGGTCTATGCGAACTGGCATTTTGTCATGCTTTATATGTATGATATGTGTTCAATAAACTGTATCACATTTGATGCCGAACTTCTTTGTCCAATATAAGAGCACTCCATTTTTTTGTCTTTCAAGCAAAGTGCTGCACGTGTGTCCATGCCGAAGCTGCATTGCTTTATGATAGCGAACTGCTTTTTTTTGCCAAAACAAAAAACGCATTGCTTTTTGCCTGTAGTTGCGTTTTGTAGTTGGTTTATTTATTGTTTGTATGTTAAGGTACATGGGGGGCCGAGCAGGGGTGGGGAGGGGGGGTCGTGACCCCCCCTCCACATCCCCCTGCGAGGCCGAGCCTGGAACGAGCCGGAGCAGGCGGCGACGCTGCTTGCCATGCCGGCGTAGGCGAGTCCGTCATACCCCGTCGCCCCCTGTCTATCTTAGGGGTGTGGCTCCGGGGGTTTTGCGCGCGTCCCCTTTGATGGAAAAACAGAATGTCCACACTGCGCGTGTCAACCAAGCGCACTGCGTGCGTTAGCGTGAGGCCGAGAAGGGGGTGGGGAGGGGGGGTCGTGACCCCCCTCCACATCCCTCGCGAGGCCGAGCTCGAACGATCCGGAGCAGACGGGCGACGCTGCTTGCAGCGGCGCCAAGATGCGAGGGCGAAATCACACCCCGTCGCCCACCGCCTATCTTAGGGGTGTGGCTCCGGGGTTTTCGGCGCGTCCCCTTTGATGGAAAAAGCAGAATATGCACCGCTGCGCATCAACCAAGCGCCTTTGCGTGCGTTAGCGAGGCGGCGAGGGGTGGGAGGGGGGGTCGTGACCCCCCTCCACATCCCCCTGCGAGGCCGAGCCTGGAACAAGCCGGAGCAGGCGGCGCCGCGGCTTTGCGGCGCGCCCGCTATGTGGCGAAGTCCGTCATACCCGTCGCCCCTATCTATCTTAGGGGTGTGGCTCATGAGTTTTTGCTGGCCCCTTTGATGGAAAAAATGTAATGTCTCGTGACTGGCTACCGTTAACTAAGCGCATCAAGGCATGCGAGGCCGAGTAGGGGTGGGAGGGGGTCGTGACTCCCTCCACATCCTCTCGCGAGGCCGAGCCTGAACGAGCCGGAGCAGGTGGCGACGCTGCTTGCCAAGGCGCCGCATGCGAGGCGAAGTCCTCATACCCCGCCACCCCTGCCTATCTTAGGGGTGTGGCTCCGGGGTTTCTTGCGCGTCCCTTTGATGGAAAAAAAAGAATGTCCGCACTGCGCCTGTCAACCAAGCGCACTGCGTGCGTTAAGCGAGGCGAGCGAGGTGGGGAGGGGGTCGTGACCCCTCCACATCTCCTGCGAGGCCGAGCCTGAACAAGCCGGAGCAGGCGGCGACGCTGCTTGTCGGCGCCGCTATGCGGGCGAAGTCCGCTATACCCCGCCGCCTGTCTATCTTAGGGGTGTGGCTCAGGGGTTTTTGGCCAAGGCCCCTTTGATGGAAAAAACAGAATGTCCGCCTGCTTTGTTAACCAAAGCGCCTGCGTGCGTTAGCCAGCGAGCGGCGGGGGTGGGGAGGGGTGCGTGACCCCCTCCACATCCTTCGCGAGGCCGAGCCTCGAACGAAGCCGGAGCAGCGGGCGACGCTGCTTGCGGGCGCCCGGCGTAGGGCGAAGTCCATACCCCGGCCACCCCCGCCTATCTTAGGGGTGTGGCTCAGGGGGTTTTGCGCGCGTCCCCTTTGATGAAAAAACAGAATGTCCGCACTGCACCTGTCAACCAAGCGCACTGCGTGCGTTAGCGCGAGGCCGAGCATGGGGTGGGGAGGGGGGTCGTGACCCCCCCTCCACATCCCCCTACGAGGCCGAGCCTGGAACGAGCCGGAGCAAGCGGCGACGCCCGCGGCGCCACATGCGTAGGCGAGTCCGTCATACCCCGTTGCCCCCTGTCTATCTTAGGGGTGTGGCTCCGGGGGTTTTGCGCGCGTCCCCTTTGATGGAAAAACAGAATGTCCGCACTGCGCCTGTCAACCAAGCGCACTGCGTGCGTTAGCGCGAGGCCGAGCAGGGGGTGGGGAGGGGGGGTCGTGACCCCCCCTCCACATCCCCCTGCGAGGCCGAGCCTGGAACGAGCCGAGTAGCGGTGCGACGCTTGCAGCGGCGCCGCATGCGTAGGCCAGTCCTTCATACCCCGTCGCCCCCCTGTCTATCTTAGGGGTGTGGCTCCGGGGGTTTTGCGCTCGTCCCCTTTGATGGAAAAACAAAAATGATGTCATTTGTACTGCTTGCACGAACGTTGAGTACTGCACTTCATGCATACACATGTTGAACTGCCTTATGTTCGTTCTGTGAACTGTATTCACGTTTGTTTAGAAAGGTATACGGATTATTTTTTTTAGATATATCAATATTAATTTTTACGATTGTGAACTGCATTAATCTTTTTCTTTTTTATGTCCGAGTTTGTAGTCAGATTACCTAATTTTTTTGGTTTAATGTTGGTTTTGAATATGTTTTGTATGTGAATACTATGTTTTAGTATCACTCATTAAAATTTTCAAAGTTGTGTAGATACTTGTTCTAATGCAAACTAATTTCTACGAAAGCAATTGATCACAAGCAAACTGACATTGTTTTTATAAAAGAAATGTTCGATATGAAGCATAGGACATTATCAAAATCTTGCATACGTGAAACAAAGAACAACACAACGCCTAAAGTAAAGTGAAACTAAACACAGCCCTGATTTTTTCTATTTGCTGTATTGGATTACAGCCTTGTTCTTCTTCTTCTTTTCTTCTTTGTCTCTTTTTGCCCTGTCCAGTCCCATTATGACATCGTAGATGATTCTCCATGACTCATATGTTGCGAATGCATCTATTGCTGCATACTTGATAAGCTTTTCTGGCAGCAGGAAAATCCCCACAGAGTATGGTCCTCCTTGCAGTTAATTTTTTCTTCATGTCCTGGTAGTGAATGTCTATCATCCTGCCGGCAACATCAGTCAAAGATTCAAACTTCTTTTTATTGTATGGGTCTCTCCATTCCACCTGAATATCAATGTAGTTGTCGGAGTTGATCTCCAAACCAGATACCTTCAGCTTGCTTTTGTCTCCTTTAGTAGCGAATCCAACGAAGGTGTACTCATCATTCATCAGGAATTTGTCTAGTTCCATTGGCCTGCAATATATTTGTATAGAGTGAATATAGTTTATTTCTTTAGAACTAGCAATGTTTTTTTGTGTTTTTCTGAAACTGAACTGCAATATGAATATCTGAATCTGTTGCATTGAGCAGTTGCTAATACTTTGTTCGACATAACTAGTAAATCTGATAATAGTTGCATAAACAATGCATGTTTTCTGTATGCTTGTATTCTTGAACCTAATTTCATACATGTTTTGTATGGTAATGTTGCAGTGAAGAAAATATAATTAAACTGCGTGTATTGCTAGATAATATAATTCAAGAATTGAACACATGAGTGACATACATGGAGCCAGATCAAAACTGTCAATAAATTCATATGCCATGCTTTTTCAAGAATGAGAACCAAAGGTTAAATATTATGGCAATTGCAGTGAAGAAAATTTAAAATCAATATTGACAAGCAATAATTATTCTTACCTGTCTTTAGCTGCAGATATGTGGTAGACAAGGCATTCTTTTTGTACGCATAGTTGTAGCACCGCTGCATGTTGTGGCTTCTCGTAGAGTGTGTACTCGACATCAACGCCGACTAGTTTGACGGGCATTCCGCCGAGCTTCCTCCTGAACGTGGACAGCATCTTGTCCACGTCTTTGCCCTTGCTTGTGCAAAGGACGTGGAGCTTGTGATTGCCGTGGAGGTGGACGTCGTGGAGCTCCCTGGTGTACTTGCGGCGCTGCTTGTACAGAGGTGCATCCGCCATGATTCTCCTCTGCTCTCTGGTGTTTGTTATAGAGAGAGAGGTTAGTGAAAGGAAGAGCGGAGAAGAAGATGCAATGGGGTTTTTTGGGGGGACGAAGCAGTTGTGTTTTCTCCTCTGCTCTCCTCTGCTCTCCTTGACAGGACGTGGGAGAGGTGGAGCGGGGCGGTAGCGTGGTGGGGCTCTGTTTTAAGTTACGTGGCAACTGCCAATAGGTTCTGCTATGAGGAGGCTCTTGTTAGTGCGTTGGAAATCCGGAACATCGTCGCCTCTTTTTTCGTGATTAGATCAATGTATTGACGCAACTGTCAGAAAATGTGATGATTGTGTTTTCAGTCAATTGTCCAAGTTAGTGCACTTCTTTTCTATCAGAAACGAACTGCTCAGGTCCACGTAGTGTACTGCAGTATGATTCACACAGATGTACTTTTTTTCTTCTCTTGATGGTGTTCTTTCTTTTCTTCTCTTGATTTTTGTGGTAATACAGCGTTTGTGTGGATGGAGGGTAGTGTGGCTAGGGGTGTCGGAGTGCTTTGGTTAAGTAACATGGCTGCATTCTTATTTCAGCCATACTGCATTGCAGAGTGAAGATAACTGCAATTCAAAAAAAAACTTTGTGCTTCCAATGCGTGAGAATGCATTGTTGTACGTCGTGTTGTTGCATACATGCGTTGACATCGGCTTCCTGCGTTTTATTTATTAATATTCTTACAGTGCCAACGCACATTTTATTTTGTTTGTTGTTATTCATTTAAAAAAGGTTTGTCATTTTTCTTTTTGATGTTTTATTTTTGAACATATTGTTTTTTCTTAGTGGGCTTTTGTTGGGCCTGTGTTCGGCTAGTTTAGAGACGCAATTGGGCCCAAGTCGGCCTGTGAGCACGGCTTGGTTCCCGTTTCGCTGTGTAAAAGCGCCCCTAATGTTTAGTCCCACCTCGCCCGCGTAAGGCGCGGCCGACCTGTTTATAAGGGCTGGCGATGCATACTTGTCGAACTCCTCCGTATACTTATCTGCGCACTTATACACGGCGCTCGCAGCTATATGCCCTATGACCTGTGGGCCCACGTGCAACCGGCCCCATGCATCGTGACTCGTAACGACTCCCCTTCGTGTGCGGACCTATTACGAGGCCGGTGGGCCGGTAGCACTGGGTGGTCAATTTTTTCTTTTATTTTTTTTTTTACATTTAGGCGCTTTTTTCAATGTCGGTGTGTACCTTTGCATTGATCGTGGTTTTGTATCGCATGTGTACGCATTGCGTACTGCATGAACAGTTGCCTTTTTTCTGTTTCCGTCTTTTTGCTATTATGTAATCTTTTTTCCCAATGTATGGGAGTGCACTGCTTAGTAATCATACGCGTAATGCGTTGATTATGGTTCTATACTGCACGTTCATATATTTCTGTATTTCATTGATTATTTACGTGTTTGTGGTTTTCTTTTTCTGGTTTTGCTCTTATGTATTCTTTTTTCAAATTTACGTTCGTGTACTGCTTTGTTGGGTATGTTAAGACTTCATTCGACAAATTATGTACTGCATTCATGCACAATTTGCACTGCATGCGTCCTGTTTGCATTTTGTACGACAATTTCATCACCAGCAAACTAAGTTGAACATAAAGCGACATAATCAGAGTTCATCACTACAGGCGATTGTGCATGGCAAGCAAACTAGGTTCAGCACACAAGCAAACTAACGATACATAAGCAAACAACACAAAGAAAATTTGATGACAATTCTAAAAGAACGCTGGCATTGTTGGCTCCTGGCCGGCACCATCTTCTTCTTCACCAGTCAGGCTCTCCCCATCCCCAGCTGCTCCTCGCGCGCTTCTTGGGGGGCTCCTCCTTCTCCAGCTTTGCACGGCCTGTGTTTTTGTATGGTATGTAGCATTTTTTTATATTTTCAGTGGCCTCTCTTTTTTTTGTTGGCCCTGTGTTCTGGTAGTGAAGACGCAATTGGGCCCAAGTCGGCCTGTGAGCACGGCTGGTTCGCGGTGCGTTTTGTGTGGTCTAATGTTTAGTCCCACCTCGCGAGCGGAAGCCGCGCCCGACATGTTTATAAGCGGTGGCGAGGCCTCTGTGTCGAACTCCTCTTGTTACTAATTTGGGCGCTTGAACACGGCGCCCGTAGCTGTATGCTCTCTGACCTGTGGGCCCATGTGTGGCCGGCCCCATGCACTTTGCCTTAGAACGACTCGCCTTCTATGGGTGCAGATCTATTACGAGACTGGCTGGGGCCGGTAGCACCTCAAGTGGTTAATTTTTTTCTTTTTATTTTTACATTTAGGTGTTTTTTCAATGTCGGGGTGTGCCTTTGCATTGATCGTGGTTCTCAGATCGCATGTGTACGCATTATGCATCGCATGAACGATTGCCATTTTTTTTTGTTTCCGTCTTTTTGCTATTATGTAACCTTTTTTCCCAATGTATGGGAGTGCACTGCTTAGTAATCATAATGCGTAATGTGTTGATTATGGTTACATCTTTGCTGCGTTCAGATATTTATGTACTTCATTGATTATTTACGTGTTTGCGTTTTTCTTTTTCTGGTTTTGCTCTTATGTATTCTTTTTTCAAATTTAGGTTCGTGCACCGCTTTGTGTGGTATGTTAAGACTTCATTCGAAAGATTCTGTACTGCATTCGTACACAACTTGCACTGAATGCGTCCCGTTTGCACACTGCAACTCATTTTTCGTTTTTTGCACTACTCGAATCTAATGATACATTAGCAGACAACACAAAACAAATTATCACAGATATTTTGTACGACAATTTCATCACCAGCAAACTAAGTTGAACAGAAAGCAAACTAACATAATCTGAGTTCATCATTACAAAGCGATTCTGCATGGCAAGCAAACTAAGTTCAGCACACAAGCAAACTAACGATACATAAGCAAACAACACAAAGCAAATTTGATGATAATTCTAAAAGAACGTCGGCATTGTTGGCTCCTGGCCGGCACCATCTTCTTCTTCACCAGTCAGGCTCTCCCCATCCCCAGCTGCTCCTAGCGCGCTTCTTGGGGGGGGGGGGCTCCTCCTTCTCCAGCTTTGCACGGCGAAGGCCGTCCTGGGTGAGGGTGATGCGGTTCCATATCTCGTACGCTGCATAGGCGTCCTTTGTCGCGTACTCGATGTGCCTCCTGGACAGAGGCAGGGTGGCCTAGCGCTGGTGCTCGTCGTCGGTGATCTTCTTCTTCAAGTTGTTGTAGTAGTCGTCGATGAGCACGCCGGAGACGTCTCCGAGGGAGTCCAACGGCTTTGTTGCCTCGGGCACCCTCCACTCCTTCTGGATGTCGACAAAGTTGGCGACCTCCAGTTTGACGCGCTCCAGCCTGGTTTTGTCGCCTTCGATGGAGAAGCCTGCAAAGGTGTACCTGGGGTCGGCGAGGAAGTTGTCGAAGACGGTGCACCTTTCAGTGTCGCTCATTTGGAAGAGCAGCTGCGAGTGATTCTTGTCGATGGAGAGCTGGCAGAGGGCGGGTTTCTGCGTCGCTTCAGAGTCGTTGTCGTACTCGAGATCAATGCCGACGATCTTGTGGCGCTGGAGGTCGAGGTGGCGCCAGATCTTGCGCGAGGGTGATCGCCATCTGCTTCTTGTCTTGGTGTGGATGACGTGCAACTTGGTGTTGTCGTGCGCCTCCACGACGTTGTTGCCCTTGTACTCGTTGGTGAACGTCATCGTCGGTGGAAGGGCTTGGTGCTTTTGCGTTGATATGGGGCGATTTGGTGGGAGCGCAATGGATACTTGTGTTGTTGTGGATGAGAAGGCCTTTGGCAGGGGTCTGAATTTAAGGGGAAGGGCGCGGGGTGGGATGGCCTCGTCGGATGAACTGCACGATCGCGCTGATGATGCGGTTGTGCAGATCGTGGGTTGTTTTTGCATCTGTGATTGTGGGCTTGTGGCGATGGAACTGCTCCGATTGGGTGGTTGTATGCGAACGTGGGGTTTTTTTTAAGGTGGGTTTGTTTTATTTTTTTATCAGTACATTTTTTTTAACCAGCACTTTTTTCTATGCGAACGGGCATTTTGTCATGTTTTATACATACAATCCTGTGCGATAATGAACTGCATTTGTATATAGTCCTGCACTGCATCTTCTAGAATACAGTACTGCACTTGTGTATACATGTGCATACTTCACTGTTTTTTGAGTTTATTTATTCGTGTAGGGTAATCGGGAACTAGATTGCCATACCGCACTGCATCGTGTAACGTAATGCACTGCATTTTTTACAGCCACGTACTGCATCTTGTTTTTGCTTGTACTTACTGCAGTCCCTGGTACGGGAGGGGTAGGGAAAGGGGGGTGGGCCCCCCTTTTTTTAACTTATTGTTTTTTCTTAGTGGGCTTTGTTGGGCCTGTGTTCGGCTAGTTTAGAGACGCAATTGGGCCCAAGTCGGCCTGTGAGCACGGCTTGGTTCCCGTTTCCTGTGTGTGCGTCCTAATGTTTAGTCCCACCTCGCCCGCGGAAGGCGTGCCCGAGCTGTTTATAAGGGCTGGCGAGGCATACTGGTCGAACTCCTCCGTATACTTATCTAGGCGCTTATACACGGCGCTCGCAGCTATATGCCCTATGACCTGTGGGCCCATGTGCAACCGGCCCCATGCACTGTGACTCAGAACGACTCCCCTTCTGTGGGTGCAGACCTATTACGAGACTGGCTGGGGCCGGTAGCACCTGGGTGGTCAATTTTTTTCCTTTGTAACTTTTTCAACGCTAGCGCAGTAATCGCTTTTTTTGTAAATCATCGTGCCTTTGCATTGATTTAGTTTCGATCGCATGTGCACGCTTACCGTCCTGCACATTTTCTGCGCTACATTTTTGTGCACTGCATTGGTATCATTTTTCTTTATTGTGTTTCCTCTTTCGTATTCTTTTTTCTTAGTGTACGGGTGTGCACTGCTTTTGTGCCCCTATGCGCACTACACTCAGCATAGTTCTGTGCTGCAGGTGTACACATTTTGCACTGCATGCATCCTTCTTTGTGCCAAAAAGCATGTACTGCACTTCATGCACACATATAGTGAACTTCCCGGGCAATTTGGAGAACTGCACACATAAAATGGTCTGTGGATTATAATTTTTTAGAGTATTATTTTTTAATGATTTGTGGTTTTGTTCGTGGGAATTGCTGCAGTCAAAGTACGCCTTGTTTTTTCGTTCCTCTTTCTTTGGTAACATAAGCCTTTATTGATTGTCCTTTATTCTTGGGAACATAATTTCCATTAAGTCCCCTTTAATTTTCAGTTTTGACCTTTTTGCATTCCTCTTATATAAATGAAGGCTAACTTATACCCTTCCTTTGCATTTCATTTTCTCCTCTAGCCACAAGTTCTCTCCTTTCTCCAGCCTATTTTTTTTGCTTTTCTAGGTTTTTGTTGCGATGGCTCCAGGCCCCTGTGCGTATCTCTTCTGCTGCGGCCATGGTTGTGGTGTGCCGACGACCGCAATTGTTCATTTGCTTTCGCAGTCTGCCGTGCTCGTCGGGGTGGGAAGGTATTGTGCCGAACTGGGCGAGCCGAGCAGCTTACATATGGTACAGTATTCACGGAAGGATTGGATATGGGCCAGATCAACGTATCTGCGTTCTATTCTGTGCTGCTTCGTCGTGGCCTTGGCTGCACGAGTCCTTTTGTCCATCAGCTTACGCCAACAGATGTGGAGACTCGCTACAAGATGGTATGTTTCGTTAGATATGATTTTTTTCCTTTGTGTTTTTTTGTATAACTCCATTGTATTCTGAACTTGTAGTATTTTAGGAACGCACTTTTTTCTTTGTTTTCTAAAGTGTACTGCAATGTGTTCTTATTTTCTTGTTTTTTTGCTTGTGTGCAAGTAGCTTATGTTTTAGTTTACAGGTTAGAATATGTGAACTGCTTATATATTAGCTGAGCACTTCATATTTCTACATTTTTTCCAATTTGTAAGGTGTGTACTACATGTAGCTAGTCTACAGTACTGCATTATAGTTCTAAGTGAACTGCATATTTGCAAGTTCCATACTGCATATTGAAACGTTTTATATGTACTGCTTGTTGGACTGTTGTGCACTTCATCTATCTCTGTTCACAATATGAGAATAGTACTGCTAGTTTCGTTCTCAAACAGTTTTATTAATTTTTATAGAAAATTCCTCAACGAGCTGTTAGGTATGTGCAGCTCAAGAAGAAAGGAATTCTTCAAGTTGTTCTTGGTAATGGATACCTTAACCCAGCCAAGTACAAGCAGTAGGCGCTGACCGCTACGTGGTTCTGCACAAAGGGTGGAAGGAATTTGTCATTGATAGTGGCCTGAAGTCTCGAAAGAAGTTGTTGTCCTCAACTTCTTTGAACTCGAGGATCGTACTGTTAGAATCACATTTTGACGTGATTGGCTAAGGTTATGAGGTTGATTTGTAATAACTACTTTTGCGTGTTGAACGCTTCATCTTTTTGATGTGTTTTGTAATAAGCACTTTTGTGATCTGAACCGCTTCAATTATTATTCAACGGGAAATTTGTGTTTGCATGATTACAATATGTGAACTGCTTATATGTCACCGAGCACTACATGTTTCCACATTTTTCCCAATTTGCATGGTGTGTACTACATGTAGTTAGTCTATAGTAATCTGCATGATAGTTCAAGCGCATCGCATATTTGCAAGTTCCATACTGCATATTGAAATGCGTTTTTATATGTACTAGTTGTTGGACTGCAGCGATCTAACAGCATTTTTTACATGGTTTTTAAATCAAAATGTGTCAACGTTTTACTCAAGACTGCTATATATATAGTATACTCTATATACCATTTTCTCCTTGCATGGTTTACACAAAATTTAAACTGATACATAAGTCACAGAGATAAGCAAATTGCTATGCATACGATTAATTTATTGTCTGTTCATCTATTTGGTCGTTAACTGCCGCTTCACATGATCGAGCGTGTCTAATGTCGCACTTTCTTTTTGTTTTCCATGGCGGTGTTGTCGGTTCTTGTCTCTGCACCTTTGTGTTTGTAGCCCCTCGCGTCTTTGGTTGATGGTCGCTTCGCTTTTTCAAATACCGTGAACTGCATCCTTCTTTGTTCCGCGCTTCTTCGTTGATGGCTGCTTTGGTTTTTCAATAGCAGCGAACTGGATCCTTCTTTGCTCCCAGCGTCGGTTGATGGCTGCTTTGGTTTTTCAAATACCGTGGATCTGCATCCTTCTTTGCTCCCCGCATGTCGGGTTGATGGTCGCTTTGGTTTTCCAAAGGCCGTGAACTGCATCCTACTTTGATCCCCGCGTGCTGGTTGATGGTGGTTTTCGTTTTCCAGTGTTGTGAACTGCATCCTTCTTTGCTCCTACCTTGTTTTTTGAAAGTGGCGTTGTTCTCGGTTTTTTCTGTACAGCAGCATTTCCTAGTGGTGGTCTTGTTGACACTGTTTCTTCATGTTCTTCGTCCTCTTCACTCTCTTCAGTCTCTTCACTATCTTCTTCCTCTTCATCATCTTCATCATCTGTTTCTTCATAAGCCACCGCTTTCTTGGGCTTTCTTCATGTTCTTCGTCCTCTTCACTCTCTTCTTCTTCCTCCTCTTCTCCATCTGCTTCTTCATAAGCCATTTCTTCTTCAATTGTGTCATCATCTTCTTCTTTGATCTCACCTTCTTCGTCTTCCTCATTTTCTGATCTTTTTCTTTTTCTTTTGGGGCAGGTTCTTGAATTGTGTCTCTTCCTCTTTTGCAGATGCTACAACGTCTCGGTTTCGGCCCATTTCTTAGTGTTGTGAGTGGAATTTCTGTTTTGTTGTGCATCTCCATGTCCTCGTTTTTCTTGTTCATTTCTTTTTGTACACGTCCTGGAATTGTAGCCGCTGATTTCATTACATGTCTTCCACCTTCTTATTCCTAGTGGGTGACCATCACTGTCCAGCTCAGGCTGTGGCTTACTGTTTTTGTCATCATTTTTCTCCTTGCATGCCACATTTTTCTGGGTTGCGTCTCCCCTTTCTTTCTTCCTCTTGTGTTTGAAACAGGAGGTGGAAGAATTGTTTCTTTTTTGATAGCACCAGTTCCGAGGTGTTCAGTATTTTCTACTTGCTCGACATTATTGTCATGCTGGTATTTCTCTGCTTGCTTTAGTTTTGCTGCTTCTTCTTCTTCTTTGTTGAGCACGTCAACTTCCTCTATCAATGCCCTCATACCAGACAACGCTCTATGGCACCCAGCGTCAGACCTTGTCGCTCTGTTTGCAAGGTCCATTGTCGCTTCACAAGCAATTTTCACGGCAAAAAGCGAGGTTCCATCTGGTGATGTTTGTTCGTAGTCTCTTCACAAACGTTGCATCCGATCTTATGCTACGGGTGTATCTTTTCTTGATGTACACCTCAGGAATGTTGAGTACTCTCAAATGAGAAAGCATGCATAAGACATGGACGCAAAAGAGGCTTGCAGACAAACACATGATTTTTTTGTTCTGTAAGTGAACTGCATGAAATTAGTAAACATATATTTGTTTTCGTTATTTGTTCATTTTTTAAAGAAGTGAACTTCATTCGGTTTTGTGAATTACTCATGCATGTGTACTTTTAAAGTTCAGTAAGTGAGCTTTCGTGCATGACTATGAGAATCTAGAATTTTTTTTTTTGCTAGGAGTCTCACCTGTGTGTGTCCAGAGTTTGCACTCACATTCGTAGACACCTTTCTCTTCATCGGCGACCACTTTGGAAATTATGCCTTGCCCAGTCAAATGCTTCCGATCTGTTGTAGTGGTGTACGAGATACTTTGTCGGGTTCTCGTGGCACCGCTCGCTCAATGCAAGTACTACGGTAGAGTGTTTCTTTGAAATCTGCAAACACCGCCTTGTATACACTTTTGATAGCTGAACTTCAAGCCAAACTTTGTTGTTGTTTTTACCTCCGATCGCATGATCACAAATGCAATCATATTTAACTAGAGAAATGAAAAAATTGTTTGTTTTTGTAGTCATATTTTTTAGCAGTTTTGATTGACATTTTGTTTACCTCATTTGCTACCGTCTCGCATGCTCGACGGCCTTCCCGGTCTGAATGCACTTGTCCACTACCGAAAGCAAACAGATGGAGATCATGCTTCTCCCCGACAAATTTTTTCTTCAAGATATGCGGTTCATGCTCTCGCTTCTCCGTGTGGAAGTCATCCGAGCACGTAAAATTTCCTTGTAGTAAGTCGAGATCCACTCGTGACTGTCATCCCACAGCGAATTCATCACTTCGTCGTCTTGCAAGTTGTACCTCTGAATGAGGTTCTTCCATGCTCGTTCAAATTCTGACGGCATTAGTGGGTGGTTCAGCACTGCATTGAGTTCGTCCTTGAGCTTCTCGTGCGCCTTATACAGCAAGGCGAGGTGGTCCTTGTACTTCTTCATGATATGCCACCGACACAGCTTATGCAGAGTTTGTGGGAGGATAGTTTTTAATGCTGCCTTCATCGAAGAACACTGGTCTGAGAAGAGACAAACAGTGTTTTTTTATTAATTTGTTTGCGTGTGTGCAAGATAGATGGAAGAAATATAAGTGCACAAAACAAAACGTAAGTATGCAGGTGTTTTTTATTTTTGTACTGTGAGCATGCAGATTACGCCTTGTTGTTCATACACCTCAGAAAGGTTTTGAAAACCCACTCAAATGATGGTATTGTTTCATCTCGCACGAGTGAAACAACAAATATGGTGCTCTATAGATGATGGTTCACCCCCACAAACACTCCCAGTGGCATGTGGAATTTGTTAGTTTAATACATCGTGTCAAATGTAACGCAGTCTCCAAAATCTTCATACGATCCTCTGCAACTTGCGTTCGCCCAAAAGATGTTTCTTACACGGTTATCTGCATCAACGTCATAATCATAGAAGAACTCTGGGTTTATCTTTTGCATTTTCTCGAAGAAATCCAGAAGTTTCTTGACATCATCTTTAGACTCTTCTCTGGCAAACTTCTGTTTCCTGCATTTTCAGAGACAATGCAAGGTTATCTCATCAAACAGAGAATAATTACAGACATAATGCTCAAGAGATATGCTCTGTTACGTGCTTACTTGTTTACACAACAAGGCTAGTATGTCCCATGTACCTGCAGACCACCGGACATACGTGATAAAGATCGACATCATCCGAGCAGTGTGTGGTTGTCCAGTTGCATGTCTTTCACTAACTGGTCTATCAAAGGATCGTCTTTTTTGTGCGATCGCATGTGCAAAAGCATCCCGAGGCTTTCCAGCATCTTGTGATTGTGGTTGAGTTGAACCATTTCTATCACAAATTTTCCATCCTTCCTTTTTTTACTCTAATCTTTGCATTGGAGCCAATCCTTTTTTATGTCTTCTGACGTACCCGATGATAATCTGACACAGTCTGGTTGTGCACCCCTTCTCTTGAGCAGACAATGTAGGCATTTTTCCTGTGTTTTGCCCTCTTGCATATGCCAAACCCTGCACAACTTTCATAATTGTTGTAAAAGTCTCGTGCCTTGTCGTACGTGGTGAACTTCATTCCAGCAGCAGGTACGAGGTTCAGCGGCATGTTTTTATCCTGCATTAATTGCAATGCTCTATGAGATAATTTGTTTTGTTTTTTTTTAAATACGAGGAGTGCATACAAGTTTAATAAAGCATTGCAATGTTCCTAGCCAAGCCTCACAAGAAATATCAGTGTGCACTGCAATGTTATCTGAATGGACTGCAACTATTTTTTTTAGACCATAAACTTACATGTGTGTAGAGTCGTTCGCCCGATGGTGTTTGCAGCTTGCCGGGTTGTATTGGACATGGCAGGGTTATAGCAGATCTGTGTAGTTGAGGATCTCGCGGCGGCAACAGTGAGGAGGATTTGTACTTGCTGTCTACTTTTGACCGAGGCACCATTGGTGGTCGCAGCGTCGAAGTAGATGCAGTCTCCGTTGGAGCTCTGCTTTTGGTGCAAGAAAGTGACGCTGAGCTCTGTTTTGGGGTGCGGCAGGTGGACGTGGTGGTAATCCAGTGTTTTGACGATGTCTCGGTGGATTGGTTTGAAAATTTTGGAGAAGTGGCACATCATCATAGACATAATCATCATCTACTGCAACATCGTGTTCAACTGCGTCATCATTGTCTGTTCGGACATGCTCTCCAAACGTAGTGAACTCGTGCTTATACTCTGGGTTGAGAACTGTTATTGGCTCATCTTCATCATCATCGTCTTCATCATCGCGTTGGTGAGTGCCTTCCTGCATTTAATGTGACATCATCGTCACCTTCAACCACATCTTCTTCCTGGGAAAAATCTTCTTGTGGAGAGTACCGCACCCTGTTTGTCGTGATGAAGAATCCACAAGGAATCTCAGGGGTAACCCAGCCAGTATCTCTTCCAGAAGAATATCCACTCTTCTGAAAGTCGTTGTTCTCAGTGTTGTCAATTATGCGTGGCATTTTGTATCTGCTGAATGTCATTTCCTGCACACAAAATGACCGAGCTGCATTGTCAGGTTAAATGAACTGAATCATGTGAACTGCAATGTGTTTAAAATTGTACTGCCGAAGCATTGCAGGGTGACTGCATCACCCTGCAAGGTGAACTGAAGCAACCGCACTGCATTGTTATCCGTAATGAACCTATAGAAGCGTACTGCATTTTCCCCCACAACGAACTGAAGCAACCGCACTGCATAGGGTTTGTACTGCATAATCGCTGCGTCCGCATCGCTTGTGTTGCTTTGTCTATGATAACTACACTGAGATGGTTGAGGAAGTGTACTGCTTACCTCGTGATGCAGTGATTTCTTGCGTTTACAGAGGAAGTTCCCTTCTCGTCCGCCTGCACAACTTTCACGTTCGCCCGTGCAGTCCACTTGCCCTTCGAAGTTCATGGGCGGTCCGGGCGTTGCTCAAGGTGAACGGGAAAGGAGGATTTGCTCAAGGTCGATGCGCACTTATTCCAAGAAGCTACCGTGGATGAAGCAACCTTGCGCACACTCCTCCTTGCTTGAATTGGTTTGATGTCGAGGCAGCACCAATCCACATCTCGATGAAGCATGCCTAATTCTTGCCCGGAGGAGTTCGATGGCGGCGCTACCGAGCCGCTGCCATGGAAGACGGCCGACAGTCGGTGTTGCTCGGTGCCTGCCGCGGAAGAAGGCCGAGAGGCGACGGGCGGCGTCGCTGCCTGGCCGCCATCACGGAAGAAGGCCGGGAGGGGAGGGGCGGCGTCGCTGCCGGCCGCTGCCGCGGAAGAAGGCCGGGAGGGGAGGGGCGGCGTCGCTCCCAGGCCGCCGCCGCGGGAGAAAGCGGGGAGGGGAGGGGCGGCATCGCTCCCAGGCCGCCGCCGCGGAAGAAGGCCGGGAGGGGAGGGGCGGCGGCTCGCCCAGGCCGCTGCCGCGGTAGAAGGCCGGGAGGGGAGGGGCGGCGGCGCGATATGTTGGTGGTGTGCAGAATAAGGTTTTTGAGGTGCAGAATAAGGTCTTAAGGGGTGTTATCATAATAGACCCACCCTATATATATATATATATATATATATATATATCTTCCTATGTGTTTTTCAACAAGAACTTATCTTCCTGCGTGCACGACGGACGGAAACAGGGGATGCAACGTCGAGCTTCCGGTCGTTCTCCGGAGCGATGTTGCGGGCCATTCGTTGCTAGAGGAGACATGTAAGGGGTTCCGCACGTGCGCGCGCTCAGCTGGATGTGTTTTGCGATCTATAGTCACCGGAGGTGACGGCGTGGGCATTTTGGCGGCGGACGTGATTTTGGGCGTCAGTGTTTACTGTGGTGTTTGTGGGCCTCAATTTACGTCGTGTTTGTCTTTTTTGATGTGAGAATTATTAGTATGTTATAGTTTTTTTAGATTATTTTCATCCGTAATTTATGGTTACAAGTTTTGGTGTTCTTGGTCGTTTTCCACGCCCGCCATGGAAATCTGTTCTTCTTTTTCTGTTGTTTTACTTTCGAATTGGTGTTGCAGGGAGAGATATAAGGACTGTATGAAAAGATTTGCGTTGTCAATTTTGCTTTTTGAGTTGTTTCTACCGGATTCCCATGTTATTTTGTCGTTGGCGGAGGTTGTGTATGGCGGTGACCGTAGCTGTGATTTCTTGTAATCTGGTCAAACTGTGTAATTAAGTTGCGTGTTTTTCAGTGTTGTTTTGAATTGCTGCCGTATGTTAGTTGGACTGCTGCGTGTCAAATTTTGTTACTGTGTGTTGACATCGGAGCCACACCGATGGCTCTGCACTTTGATTATAAAGCCCGAGCCCTCTGTCAGTTTCATTCTACGAGCTGCAACCAAAGAAAAGGGAGATGGATCCTGAGCTGGGAGAGGTTACAAAGGAGGAGGGGGACGCCATAGATGTGAGGGCAGCAGATGGCGGAGCAGAGGAGGAGGAGGTGCAGCGCAGTGCAGATGGCGCGACGTCTTTGCCGAGGAGGAACCGGAGGCAGTAGTTCAACAGACGGCTTCTGGCGTGAGGTGATGGATACTTGCAACTCCAATGAATTGGAGCTTCTTTTTCCCAGGCGCAGGGAAGGAACCATATTCAGATCATTAGTTGGGCTAGGGCGATGGCAGCCACGGCTCCACATCCATCCACCAGGGCAAAATGGCGTGCTTTCTTTGATCGTTATGATCAAGTAGTGAATATTATGTTTTTAAGATTTTTGTTGTGAGGGAGCAGATGTTCGAATGACTAAATGAATTCAACTTTGTTTTTGTCTCTGAATGTTGTTTTGTCTGCATATGTTCGACATGTGCACCTTTGAACTGCTTGTTTTTCTGAAGTTGAACTAATTTGCGATCAAATGTTGCATGGCTTGTGTAATAACTATTTCCTACCAGCTGGCTGCCCATCTGCCTATTTATTATTTTTATAATCTGCATGAAAGTGTCCCCTGACTATAACCTCTATCCATCTATGTGTGGTGTGTGGCCAAGTCTTCCCCCTCCCTTTTCTTCCTTCTTCCAGAATCAGATCTAGGTTCCTCTCTCTCTTCTCTTCATTGCCTTATTCTCTGTTCCTGTGTGTTCGATGGAGGATTGTTCATGCGGATGCCTGGTGAAGATGGCGCGCATAGCTGACGGCTGTGTGTACGAGTCTGGTTTGGAGCTCACTCGACGCAATGGCGTGGGCAACTTTCTTGTTCTTTGTCACGACAACCATGGGTTTCAGACACCCTATGTTTGTCGCCTGACGGATGGTGACTTGAAGGAATCATGGGTGTGTGTTTCTATTCGCTTTTGTTTTCTACTTTCTTGTTGGTTTCGCTTGAAACCCATGGACTGAATCTGCAGCTTTGTCTTATGAATAGCTTGTCTATATTTTTTTAATTTGGTTTTGTCAGATTTTAACAGTAGCGATTTCTGTGTGTATTTGTTCATTACTTAACAGCATTTTAACCATTTTTTGTATAATCCCTGATCTGTTTATGAATAGATGTTTTTACCGTAGGTGTATTGATATGTATATTTTTCAGTTTAGTCAGTTCACATGTCTAGTTAGTTTTGTGTTATTGTTTTGGTTCAGATTTTTTCCATTTTAGTTTGTTATGAAAATCGTTCCTATATCTGTGTAAAAATTCAGTTATGTCGGTGTTCATTTTGTTTTGTACTCCCATGCCCATTTGCGTAAAATGTCACCCGGGATCGTGGATTGTTGCTCCTAGTTCCGGTGTTCTCAAGATGGAGACTTGAGACAAGAATGGGTATCGCTTGATGGATGTTGCCTACCACATCGACTTTGATGGTTGCATCAACCTAACTACTGGGTGGAAGGAGTTTGCGGCTGAGTCTGGATTTGAGGATGGTGATGTGGTTATGGTTATGTTCTCGAGAGAAGACGACTCTCTGACGTTCATAATTTATGTGTTGTAGGTTTAAATGTGGCAAATGACGTCGGTTTGTGAGATTTGTGTGTGGTTGATTATGTTGCAGTATTTTTACTTTTAAAACATTTGCATGTGAGATGGTTGAATTGATTGGTATTATCAGAATGGTATGGAACTAGTTATGTAATGTTTTTCCTATTGTTCTGCTCAACTATAACTGTTTTATTTATACATTCTTTATATTAATCGAACAATTTCTATAGTTGAACTGATGGGCATCCTTTCATTTGGTGGTATATTTTTCATGTTCATAACTCGCATGACAAGCTATATACATCGATGATTTTTTAGAACCCCTTTTTGTTATTGAGTTTGCTGAACTTACATTCTGTTAATGATAGTACTGATCTATTTTAGGCTGTCAATTACCAATCAAATTTGTTTGTTGTATAATATTTTTCTTACTTTTTTACATGAATTTTGGAGCATGTTTTTTCTTTTTTATAGATGAATAATGATAGTTTTGGTATTTTTTAAAAATTAATCTTCACTGCACAAGATTTTTTTTATTTGTACTTGAACCTTATGAATTGTAGTAGTTGAACTTTTTTGTAAATTCGTTTCAAATTTTTATTTACAGTCTTATATTTTTTTTACTTCTTACCATTAAGATGTGTTTGAACTTTTTACAATATTTTTGTTTATTAACTGATTTTTCTTGTGAGTTTTTTAATTATTTTCATTTTTTATTTTTTGTCGTGCGTGATCTACTGGATTTTCGTAATGGGGCGAAGTACTTTGTTGGGACATCGGCCTGGGTCGTTGTATTCGGCCCGGATAGCTTCTCTCGCGCGGCTGTGCAGCATGGCGTGCGCGTGAGCTATGTGTTTGGTCCCACCTCGCTAGTCGAGGGGGCTCTAGACTTGTTTATAAGCACAGCCGACGCTCACCAGTCGAACTCCTCTGAACACTTACCAGAGCGCTTATACACGGTGCTTGCTCTCTCTTTCTTGACCTGTGGGCCCTGGATGGCAGGCCCTGCGGGTGTGTGGATTACTAGGGATTCGCCCACGGGCTCGAGTTCAAGTATCTAGCATTGTCGTGGCTCTGCGCTCCTTGGGCGGTCAATTTTTTTGTTGTTTTGGATCTAGTACTTGACTACACCAAGAATTTGGGCTGGTACTTTTTTGTCCTTGGGCTGTCAATTTTTTTCTTTTTTGTTTGAATATAGTACCGAGGGCATGACTTGCCTCGCACCGAACTGCATCTGGGGGATAGTTGTACTGACACATCTTCCTTGTATGGACTTTGCCCCATTATCTATCTTAGGGGTGTTGGTGCGTGGGGGGCGGAACAGAATAACCGCACTGCACCTGTCAAACGAGCGCACTGCCGCGTTAGCGCGAGGCCGAGCCAGGGGGGAGGGGGTCGGGACCCCCCCTCCCCCATCCCGGCGAGGCCAAGCCAGGAACGAGCCGTAGCAGGCGACGACGCGGCGTGCCGCGGCGTCGCATGCGGAGGCGAGTCCGTAACATGACTTGCCCCATTATCTATCTTAGGGGTGTGGGTGCGTGGGGGAAACAGAATAACCGCATTTTCTATCTTAGGGGTGTGGGTGCGTGGGGGAAACATGACTTGCCCCGCACCGAACCGTACCGAGGGGCATAGTTGTACTGACACATCTTCCTTGTATGGACTTTGCCCCATTATCTTTCTTAGGGATGTGGGTGCGTGGGGGGGGGGGGGAAACAGAATAACCGCATTTTCTATCTTAGGGGTGTGGGTGCGTGGGGGAAACATGACTTGCCCCGCACTGAACCGTACCGAGGGGACACATCTTCCTTGTATGGACTTTGCCCCATTATCTATCTTAGGGGTGTGGGTGCGTGGGGTGGGGGACAGAATAACCGCCTGCGCTTTGTCAAACGAGCGCCTTTGTCAAGTTAAGGCGAGGACGAGCCGGGGTGGGGGTGGGACCCCTCCCCATCCCGGCGAGGCCGAGCCAGGAACGAGCCGTAGTAGGCGACGACGCGGCGTGCCACGGCGTCGCATGCGGAGGCGAGTCCGTAACATGACTTGCCCCATTATCTATCTTAGGGGTGTGGGTGCGTGGGGGGGACATGACTTGCCCCGCACCGAACCGTACCGAGGGGCATAGTTGTACTGACACATCTTCCTTGTATGGACTTTGCCCCGTTATCTATCTTAGGGGTGTGGGTGCGTGGGGGGACAGAATAACGCCTGCTTTGTCAAACAAGCGCCTTTGTCGCGTTAAGCGCGAGGCCGAGCCGGGGGAGGGTCGGGACCCCCCCTCCCCATCTCCGGGCGAGGCCGAGCCAGGAACGAGCCGTAGCAGGCGACGATGCGGCGTGCTGCGGCGTCGCATGCGGAGGCGAGTCCATAACATGACTTGCCCATTATCTATCTTAGGGGTGTGGGTGCGTGCGGGGGGGGGGGGGGGGCATGACTTGCCCCGCACCGAACCGTACCGAGGGGCATAGTTGTACTGACACATCTTCCTTGTATGGACTTTGCCCCATTATATATCTTAGGGGTGTGGGTCCGTGGGGGGGGGCCGAATAACCGCATTTTCTATCTTAGGGGTGTGGGTGCGTGGGGGAAACATGACTTGCCCCGCACCGAACCGTACCGAGGGGCATAGTTGTACTGACACACCTTCCTTGTATGGACTTTGCCCCTTTATCTATCTTAGGGGTGTGGTGCGTGGGGTGGGGAAGCAGAATAACCGCCTTTGCGCTGTCAAACGAGTGCACCGCCAAGTTAGCGCGAGGCCGAGCCGGGCGGGGAGGGAGGGACCCCATCCCGCCGAGGCCGAGCCAGAACGAGCCGTGCAGCGATGACGCCTGGGCGTGTCAAGAAGGCCGCATGCGGAGGCGAGTCCGTAACATGACTTGCCCCATTATCTTATCTTTATTTTTTAGGAGAAAAACCAGCACCGTTATGAATTATTTTTTCATTTGTACTTTTTTGATATTTTTTTTTGTACTGTTGTGAGTTATTATTTGTACTTTAGCCATTTGTTTTCTCCATCTATATTAATTTTTTATTGTATTTGATTTTTGGTATTATCTTTTGTAACTGGCCAGAGATAGTGGGCTTCGTCGCGGTTGTGGGCTTTAGCCGTCCGTTTTCTCCGAGTCATCTTTTAACCCTCCCACTCACTTTTAACCCCCGATCTTCCCCGTTCCGCTCCTCTGCCATCTCCAAATTGATTCCGTCTTCGTTCCCCTCTTCTTCTCTTCTCGGAGGGGGAGTTGCTACTCCTGTTTCGCCGCGGGAGCGTCGGCGGAGGGCTCAACCCCAGGGGAGGAGGTTTGTGTGCTCCGTTTTGTTCCTTTTGCTCTGCCATTGACTTTTCTTGCGTCCTCTATGTTCAGATTTTCTCCCTATTTCTAATCTCTTGCTCTCTTTCTTTGTCCCGTGCTGCACTCGCTAGGGTTCCTTTCTTTGTTGAGCAGCGTTTGTGGCGGTAATCGATTGCGTGGCGGATTTTGTGTTTGCTGGTAAGAGTTCTGCTTTTGTAGGGCGTGCTTCGTTTCTGAAATAGTTCAAATCCCTAATTTTTGTTCATGTGTCTTGCAGATCTGGTTCGGTAGATTATAGGACTGTAGATCTCAATGGGTACATCATCCAGTCCGGACAAATTGAATGCAGGTGATTTTCCCTGTATTTTGGATGATGTTTTAATAGATCTGGTTTTTAGGTTGTACAGTTGTTGCCGTATCGACTTTATAAGTTGTATGTATTTTGATATGTGTTAATTTTGTCCTGGATTGTATGGCGTGTATGGTTTTGGCAGTTGATGCAACCTGCAGACAGGTTGTAGTACTTATCACCATGTGTATTTTGAACTGATGTCCTGGCATTTGAATAGGTTGTAGTAGTCAGTGAAGAACTATTATGGTGTTGAAAGAGTTGTGTTTTCTAAAGTTTGTTCTGCAAGTGGTGGGTTCATATTTTTTTTATTCGGTGAACTTGTAGAGTTCACATAGTTGAACTGATTGATTGTTCTTGTACTTTTTTGCTAATTATGATATTGTTGCAGATGTTGGAGTGTCGGTGCCTCCTGATTCTGACAAATCAAAACGCTTTCAAGATCTTGTGAATGTTATTTTTGAGACACCAAATCCTCTAGAAGAACTTGCAAATGTTGCTGGTGTTTCCCTTATATTTGCTCTTTTTTTATCAGCCTTTAATACATATATATGCTTAGTTACATCAGTTGTTCCTTTTGTTTGTGTCTGGTGCTATGCGCTTTATTTATCTTTGTGTCTGCAATCTTAATTGTGTTTTAATTTTTTATGTGCGTTGTTATGTTATTGGTTTATGCAGTTAATGACAGCCATGGTGTTCCAGAGGACATTGTTGATGTTGTTAAGGATATTAATGATGGAACGTATTCACTTAACATTGATGATGGTGATGGCAGCTTGCAGTTGTCTGTTACTCAGTCTCAAAGTGTTGATGGCACTAAGCATGTTACCCAAGCTGAGGATGTTCCTATGTAGTTACAGCTCGAGGATGAAAGGATAAGAAAGAAGAAGTATGAATTCCAGAAGAGAAAGGAATTGGAACAGCGTCAAAAGGCTGCCTGTGTGCCAGAAAGTGGTGTTGATGTTGCTCAAGCTCCTAACTGTGTAGGCGATGAAGGTGGTGACGCGGGTTTTTCAACTGTTCATGCCGGATCTCATGGAAGTGACATGCTTGTGAAGACAAACTTGATGAAAACTCGTTTGACGCAAGTGTTTGATCGTGATGGAGTTAAGGATAAGAAAGTTGTTTTGAAGAGGAAGATGTCAGATCGAAATCCTGATGGCACATAGAGGCGTAGCCCATGTGTGAAAGCTGGTTCCCAACCTGGTAATAGCAAAGCTGATGCGGATAGTGTTGCTGTGAAAATTGGTCCAAGCAAACTTGGTGGCTCCTCTGTTCGTCGGAGTCCACGAGGTTTGAGAAATAAGAAGCCTTCTTCGTCTCCTCTTCAAGAGGGGTATTTGTTGAAAGAAAATAAGAAGCGTAAAGTTCATCCTGCAAAGGTGAACAAAGGTGTGAAGAAGTGTGCTCGTCTCGAAGCTGAAGATGCTGCATCTGAAGAAGATAATATTGAAGTTGATTCAGAAGATGAATTTTCAGTGGTATGTGTTTTGTACTGCATGTGACTTGCTAGTTGTACTTGCAATGATTTAATTGTGTTTGGGCTGGTATGCTGGCCAGGTGAGGTTGGTCATTGTTTTGCATCTATTTGATTGTGGTACTAATGTTGTTTTAATAGTTGAACTTGTGCAAACTTTTCTTTGTTTTACTTGCCTTCATATGCTTATTTTGTTTCCTATATTCATTGTTTGCAGTGGTATGTGTTTTGTTGTGCATGTGACTTACTAATTGTAATTGTAATGATTTAATTTGTGTTTGGGCTGGTATCTTTGGCGAGGTGAGGCTGGTCATTGTTTTCATTAATTGAGGGTGGTACTGATGTTGTTTTAATAGTTGAACTTGTGCAATCTTTTTTTTACTTACATTCATATGCTTGTTTTGTTTTCTATATTCATTGTTTGCAGTGGTATGTGTTTTGTACTGCATGTGACTTACTAGTTGTACTTGCAATGATTTAATTGTGTTTCGGCTGGTATTGCGGCCAGGTTAGGCTGATCATTGTTTGCATCAATTGAGTGGTGGTTCTAATGTTGTTTTAATAGTTGAACTTGTGCAATCTTTTCTTTTTCTTTTTACTTGCATTCATATGCTTGTTTTGTTTTCTATATTCATTTTTTTAAGGTGTGGCTTTTTTGTTTTCATTTACAGCCTATTAGCGTTATGAGTCCGGTCAAGCCGGTGGGAGGCAATGCCGGAAAAGTTGCCTTGGATGAAGGTGACCAACGGAAATTGAACTTAACTGTGTGATGTTCGTTGAGAGAGGTTGAAAATTGTGCTAAATTGCTCGAGAGTCGGCATGTGGCTAGGGTTCATGCATCTGGTTTTGGTTCTATCTTCAGGTGGAGGGTGAAGTCTAACATTTCCCGCCCTCTGATGGGAGTTTTGTACCTGAGGATAGATTGTGATACAATGACTCTTGACATGGGTGAGGCTAATAAGAAGCTTCGCATCACTAGCGATGGTATACATCAATTATTTGGTTTCCCTCGTGGTGGTCGTTCTGCGGCAAGGCCGTCAGAGGACGAATATGACAACGCTCTGATGAAGTTAAGATTGGAGCTTGACATTAGCAGGGACAAAGATATCAAGACAAAGGATTTGAGGAATAAGCTCAAGGTGCTCGTCAAGGATCCTAGCAAAGATGACCTTGCTCTGAAACTATTCTTCATGATTGTGTTTATGAAGGTTGTGTTGCCTGGTTCTCGCCGTGTTTCCAGAGAGGCAAAGCAATGTTTGAGGGTCTCTTCTTTGAGGACATGGCTAATATGGATTATTGCCAGCTGATGATTGATGAGCTTAGAAGGGCTGTTGCCAAGTACCAAAATGGTGATACCATGGGGAAGGCAATCGCAGGCTGTGCCATAGGGCCTGTACTAATGTACCTTGACTGCTTTATCCGTGGCAAGATCATGCGAGCTGACATGCGAGTCCCCACATATGTTACATGGATCCCGCCAAGCTTTACGATCTGGTTGATGCAGATTTGATAAAAAAGGCAATGCAGATCCAAAGACTTGGGTGTTTGGGAAGCTTCCGGTGAGTTTTGTTTGTTTTGTGTCTTGCAGACCTTTTTTTATTTTAGGTATAGCTATTTTTTGCTGTAGTGGACATGTGTACTGTAGAGTTGTCTGTTTATATTTTGTATGGTTTAGGTATGGTTTTTTAGTACTGTTGTTTCGTGTGTGGTTGAACTGAATAACTTTGTTCAACTGGCCTGTTGGTAAATACTAACAAATTGGCAATGCCAGTTAAAGTTTATTAGTGGTGTTGATTTTAAATCTATTAATATCATGATTTATTTTTCCCTATGTGTTGCATTGATTGATTAACTATTTTCCCTTTTGTTTGTAGTCGAAAACTCAAGAGGAGGTTGTTTTTTTCTGAGTGTATAAACGGCCAGTCCTGGAGATGCCGCTGCCTCGTGTTCCAAGTTTTCATCTCTGCCTCGATGACTTGAGGGATGGCCGTGGTGTTGAGGGTGTTGGTTATGCCCCTGCCCTAGTAATGCTAGTGCTTCACGAGGCAGGGTTTTGGTATTGATGTTGCTTTGTTTGGCGTTGGAGCACGCCGAGCATATCTTAAGTAATGTGTGTTCTGAGCTGCAAAAGGTCCCAACGACAGTTGAGCGTTTGAGCTGTATCAATGGTATCCTTCCTGAAGGTCATCAATTTAACGCTGAGGAAGCTGTTGACTACATTGAGATGGAGAAAATTTTAAACGGTGATATGTGTGACGGTGCCGCTAATCTAGTTCAGAGCTCGGTTCGTCTGTTGAACAACATGAAGCGTTTCAGAACTACGCAAAACTCTCGCTGCAAGCCATATGAAGAAAGTGCAAATGTTGTTATCAAGCAGTTTGAGCAGGATGAGGCTGCTGCCACCGACAACAGGGCTGGTGATGGTACTGAGGCTAATGTTTTTGATCACGAAACGAATGATGTTGGCTTTGAGCGTCCTGATGTTGATGTGAGTCAGTCCTCGGTGTTTGCAATTTTTACTTTGTTGTCCCGATGTCGGTGTTGTAGTTGAACTTCCTCATGTTCATCTATTTATTAATAATTTTCTTTCATGCAGATTGATCACGATGAGGTTGCCGCACCGACAAAGCAGGGCTGATGATGGTACCGAGGCTAATGTTTACGATCAGCGTCTAACGATGTTGGCTCGCAGCACCCTCGTTGTTGATGTGAGTCACCCTCGTTGTTTGTATGTTTTTACTATGTTGTTCTGCTGTCAGTATTGTAGTTGAACTTCCTGATCTACATTTGTTTATTAATTTTTCTTTTTATGCAGGAGACCAGTCATGATGTTGAGGTTGCTGTTGACGGTGGAATTAATGATCCATCCACTGATAAGTGCAAGGTTATTTTTATTTTCATTGTGTTTATTCATATCTTCTTAAAATTTCATGCGCACCGATGTGTCTTGCTTGTTCATTTTTCTGTCCCACACCCTTTATTGTTGCTCATAATAGCATTGTTTTTTTGCCTCATTACATTTTAATCAGGGTCCTATTATTGGCGATGAGCCTTGTTTGCCGGTTGACGATGTCGCTTTGAATGTTAGCAGCAGCAAGTTCGATGATGTTGCTGTGAATGCTTCCAAGGTTTATTTTTCTGTGCACCTCTTGGTAGCTTATTTTTTATTGTTAGTTTTGTTCATATTATTCACTTTTCTGAATTTTTATTTTCGTCAGATTACTGATGTTGAGCGTGAGGTTGTCCTTAGTGGTGGATATGATGCTCGTGACGTTCCATTGAGTAGTGGGCGCAATGTTGGTACCAAAGGTGCTCATGAGGATGTTTGGTGCTGCCAAAGATACTTGATGCCAAATCGCTCGGTGTTGGTATTGCTTTGGGAATGAAAATGTTTACGTTGTGAAGATTTGTCACGGAGAATTTCCGCCTGGAGGTCTTGATTATCGTGATGCATTGCAAGATGCTTCTAGCATGGAGGAGGTACCATCCGAGGATGATGATTTACTTCATCAAATTCTTGACCCCTTGACGCAGGGAGGCGCTCTTGTCGTCCCGTGATTTTCTTTCTCTGAGACCACGAAAGCGCATCAATATTGGTGTCCTCTCAAGATGTCCCATCGTCAAACCCTCAAACCGGAGGCATAATGGTCTCATCACAGAACTACCGCTGCCGTCAAACCCAGATAGTCCAGGTAAGGACTTGTAAATGGGGTGTACTTCTCAATTTTGGCATTTTGGACATGTTCTCTTGTAGTTGTTGAACTTATTATTTTTCATCATTTTCTGCAAGCAAAAAGTGGTAATGTTGTTAAGGTTGATACGTTTTTCTTCGCTGTTATGAGGTTGTGCACGAACCGTACGAAATGGTTAGTTTGGGATTTTGCCCGTACCATTTTTTATCTCTTTTTCTTTCTCTCGAATGATTATTGTTGTTGTTGCAGTAGTTTTAATTCATGTAATCTTTTGTGTTTTTCTAGTCACAAGCCGATGTTTCAAAATAAATAATGTGATGCCAGTGTTGGTTCTATTGCTAAAGCGTTTGTCCCCACTGGCATGCTCAACTCGAAAAGGCTTGATGTTGTTTTATATTCTCTACGTCTGAAGTACCGAGACACCGACAAGTTGATAGTTCCCAGATGGGTGACAACAAGATTTTGCTTTTTTGTAAATAGGATGATAACTTGTTTTGCCAATTTTCTAACTGTTGTTGTTCTTTTTGTACAATGTATCAAGATCCTGATGGAAATATTGATTCCAATGTGCTAAATTGGTTCACGAGATCGTGTCTTGATGGTTTTGACCAAGTAGGTGAACTTGGACTTTTTGTACTCATTAACTAGAACTGTCATGTTTTCTTTGCAGTTTTGGGAGGTGGGGGAATGAACTTGATCTGTGCTTCTTTTACACCTGCACTTATGAATGATCCGTGCTTCTTTTATTAAAGCTGCACTTATTGTTGCAAGGAAATTGAACTGATATGATTGTTCCTCAATTTTGGGCGGTGGATATAAATTCTTTATGATTATGTGATTTTTTTTGTACTTATGAATTTCAATTTCCCTCTTTTATTTTATTGTTTGGAGGCTGAATTTTTTGTTTCATTATGATTTGCTAAATTCATTTTTCCTCTGCGATTTTTTTCCAGCTTCTTCTCCCTACATTTGATCTGCCGTCATTTTTGGCTACCATGAAGCCTAGTGAAGAATCTGGGCATTGGTGCTTGGTTGTTCTGAATTTGAAGTTCCGTCGTTTCGAGTGTCTTGATTCACTCCGTGATGAAACCTGGGGTGATGCAATTAGATTCTTAAGGAATATGACAGATAATATAAAGAAGCTTTGGAGGGAGTCCAGTGTAGACAGGGCCAAACCGTTCTCACCGCCGCATATTGATGGTTTATCTTGCGAGTTTGTGCGGGTGCCTCAGCAGGAAAACACGTGAGTATCCGTTTTTAATGATTTTTGCTGGTTGTTTTTGTTGCTTGAGGATGTTGTTCCTGTATTTTTTGAATTTTGTGTTGTACCATTTTTGTTTTTCCTTTGTTTACAGGCATGATTGTGGATTCTTTATGCTACAAAACTGCAAGACCTATTATTGCCGGGAGGATGGTGTAATTGAAATGGTCGAATACAGCCATGAAGACATTCTGGACATTAGGAACACTTTGTTGTATACCTGCGCAACTAGCGATGTGTTTGAAGTTGACTTCCGGGGTTTGTTTGGCATCGAACCCTGTACGTGTGCATGGACTTTTGTAATTTTTTTGCAGCTTGTACTTCCCTATTAGTACTGTCATGAAATATGTATTTGAACTTACACTTTGTGCGGTCTTCTTCTTTTTTTCAGGTGAGTGGCTGGATCTTGGTGAGCATGACTACAGGTTCTTTGGTAGCCAGTTCTCGGAGGTCGAGCGCGTAGCTATTGATCTTAGCCAGGGGCGTTCTCCCGAAAAGACAAGATTTGGTGTTATGAAGGGGCGGTTGGGAGCTCTGAGAGGTTCTACGATCGCCAGCAGATAGCCCTACTACACCCAAGAATCCCATTGTGGATTTGATAGAAAATGATGATGTTGCGTTTGACAAGATTCTTTGGCGTTGGAAGAGTCACGAGGAGCGCCGCTGCCAAAGGTTTATCTCCCCTTGCTGGAATAGTGGCTCGTGAGAGCTGGTGGTGCTAGGAAAGATCCCGCTTTGGATTCTGGCAATGTTGTAAGCACGAAGCGTGCACCCAGAGCTCCTATAAAGTTTTGCTCCCCTGTGCAGCAGCTTCACCCTCATAAATTCCCTCACCTGGACAAGGCTCGCGGGTTGTATAATCTGTTGCTTAGTGATGAATGGCGTGAGAAGTATGCCGAGTGAGTATCTATCATTATTTTTCCTCTTCCTTTTCTTCTGTTGTTTGTAACTGCTAGATAAATATGACCTGAACGGTTCCTTTTTATACAACTTGAACTGCTATGAATGCCTTATCTTGCTTCTCCTTCTTTTTGTTCTTGTGTGTGCTGCAGGAATAAATTCTCAATGATACCTCAGCCTGATGAAAGCATAACTAACTTCACCGAATCGCATCTGGGAAGTTTTTTCACCTGGGCAAATGATGGAGGGTGATGTGATGGACTTCCTCATTGATGATTGGAAGCAAGATCCCGATAGAAATGCTGATTTCGCATCTGGGAAAAGGATATTGTTGAGTCCATATTTCATCACGGTAATCAATCAGATTGGTTTCTTTATGTTGAACAAGACTGCCTATTGTTTTTACGAGTTTTAATAATACTTTGCTTGTTGATTCTTTTCCATTTGTCTATTTTCTATTTTGGCTTTTTTGCAGGTTGTGCTTGACTGTTCGTTTTACGAGGATGAAAATAAAGTGTTTAATGTGGAGAGTGCAGCGAGAGATTTCAAGAGCTATGTTAAAGCTAATGAAGACTTGCTTAGTGCCGACCTTGTGAGATCTACTAGCTGATTTTTGGTTTTTATTTGTTTGTTGTGATGCTGGTTTTTACTTTGAATATTTAACATCTCTTTTTTGGTCATTTGCTTTTAGATCATGATGCCTCTATTCAAGCCTATGGTTTTATCAAAGGATAGGAAAGTGAGCCACTATTCCTTATATGTCATGAATCGCATCAAGTAGCGTTGACATCCTTGACACTTTACCTTATTCGAAGAACCACCGTCCTTTGAAGAACACCTATCACAAAGACTGCGAGAAGATTGTGAGTGACATTTATTATCTGTACTGGATTGATATTTCTGCATCTTTGTTTCTGCTTTTTCTGAGACCTAAAACTGTGTGGGTTGTTTTTTTTTACAGGTTTCTAGGTTGGTCAAAGTAATGAAGGCTGTGTATGGTGATGCTCGATAATGCGAGCGAGCAAGCAGCCCAATTGGGAGCTGTTTGCAAAGAAACCAACGTTTGTCAAGGTTCCACTTCAAGGAAAAAATGAATGTGGCCATTATACTTTGAAGTATGCGGGATGCTATGATGGTGAAAAGATCGTTGAGAACATTCGAGATTATGACATGGGTTTCTTGTTGAGCTTTTCACTTTCTGTTTTTGGCTTATTGTGCATCCTTTTTTTATGTGTCATAATTTTTTATAATTTGTTTTATTGTTTTGCAGCCACGCATTGTTGATTGGAACGCTGAGGATCTATATAGAGTTGTGTTCAACCGGAATAACCATCTTATGGTGACGGAGCTTCCCAAGGAGCTTCAGGCTTTGGCTCCTGATGCATAGGAGAAATGGTCATCATTTGCATAGTGAATTGGATAGTTGTGTGATATATCTCTTGAAAACATTGTAGGCTCTATTTTGTAGTGTTTATTGTCTTGTCGAGTACTATGTAATAACTAGTATATTTTGTGTTGTGTTTTAAGTGTGGCACAATGTTTCATCGGGAGTTTGTTTTGGTTAAGTTTTATTTTTTGTACTGAAGACTTATATAGTAGTTGAACTGAAAACACTTTTTTTTCAAGTGTATTTACGAGTTGTTGCTCAGAAAGTGAGATTTATTTTATTTTTTGTGATTCCATCCTAAGTTGGACCTTTATAGTTTCTGTACTCTCGTTTTCTTGTACTTATGATATAGTTCTGTTAGTACTGATTTGTAACCTCATTCAGCGTAAGGCTTTCAAAATTTTGGTGCCAAATTTCTGTTTGAACTGCTTGAACTTTAGTAGTTGAACTTCATAGTAAAAGTTAAAGTACTGGTTTAAATTAGCTACGTTTGAGAGATAGTCCTATTAAGTTCAAAACTATTTCTTTCTCAATGCATTAATTGTATCATCATAGCACTTACCGAATAAACTTAGTTGTACTGAGATTCCAATTGTGCTAGTACTTTTGATTAATTATTTATTGTTTGTGTTGTTTGATGCTAGTACGTCTTCTGTTGTGTTTCTTGTGATTTTTCTCTTTTGTCGAACTTATATCTTTTTGATTTAGTTTTTGGCCTTCTTTTTTTCTAGGCTGTGGTTCTTCTCCAGGCAATGTTTGGTATAATCCTACCACTTGCCGTATAGACTTAGTTGTACTGAGATTTCAGTTGTATTGCCACCGTTAATTCTTAGTATGTCACTGCTTTTAAGGAATGCGAATCAAGCTTCCTGCTCCATTTTATATATTTGTAGAATGAACATACCGTGTGTTCAATCATGCAGAACTTTCAGTCCTAGGATGCTAGTGACTAGGAAATACGTCTTGGTGTTTCTTTGCTTTTCTGATGCAAGATTTAGTGAATTTCTAACTACTTTTTAGCACGATGCTTTTTAGTACTGAATGTTGTCCTCGGCTGAAACTTAGTCTTTTTAGTGTTCTTCTGAAACTAAAATCTGATTTTTTTAGTGTTATAGTACTACCTTTCATTTCTATTCTGTTCTTTGCGTCGAAGGCTACTATTTGCTTTTGGCCTTTATTTAGTCTGCCACTTTTTTTGCGAAAATATTCATGTGTTATTTTTTTTCTCCATGACTTGTGCTGTGTGGCAGCCATCAAGTTTCAACTTCAAATCATGGATGAACAAAATAGGAAGCTAGCAAACTTGTTGGACGACATAAGCAAACAATGTACTTGATAGACATAGGAAAACTTGTTCAAACCCTGACACACATAGCATAAGGTAGCTGGTTGAACATAACGAAAGCAAACTACAAATCTGAAACAACAATACTAAGGACACACACAACATAAGGTAGCTGGTTCAACATAACAAATGCAGACTTTCATGCATCTTCATCCGTGAAGTTGCAGTGGTAGTAGGGGTCAGCCTCCTGCTCTTTTGAAATATTCCAACCTGTCACGATGTTGTCGATTGTCTTCCATGACTTGTACATTGTGTACGCATCTATTCCTGCGTACGTGATGAGGTTGTCTGGAAGCGGGCTGTTCCCCCACAGTTTGCGGTCTGCCCTGTTCATCTTCTTCTTCACGCCTTCGTAGAATGGGTGGATGACGCCGCCTGCAACATCGGCCAAGGATTCGTAGTATTTGTTGGTCTTTGGATCTTTCCACTTGCGCTGCATGTCGATGAAGTTGTTGGGGTTGATTTCCAAACTGACTCCTCCAAAGATCCGCTTGTCACCTCCAATGTCGAAACCAACAAATGTGTACAATTTCTCCTCCCGAGGAAGTCTTTGAGGCACTTGGGCCTGCAAGGGGAGACACACATTTATAGATTAGTCTTCTTTTTTGAGGATTTAATTCTTCTGCTTTTTTTGTTTTACAAGTGATAATCCATGAGGTAGATGCTTATATATTATGAGTCATGCATGACTGTAGTTCAGAAACTAGTACACAAAGTCCTGAAATTAAATTCAACTACACCGCGTTATTTTTTCTTTTTTGCTATCTTTGTTGCTTCACCAAATGCTTCACCAAATTAGAGAATCATTTTACCAGAGTCAATGATATATGCGCTGCTTGATTCAAGTTTAGTTTTCTTTTTTGTTGAATAAAAGACCTATACCAGATTAGCTTGATACATCTTTGTGCATTAATTCTATATCAAGTTCAAAAATTAGTTTGAGAAACATGTGCATCAAGATATGGACCTATACCACTTCACCAAAGATCTTTTAATACATCAATTCTATAAACTATACTAGTGCATCAAGATCGTAATCTATGCTAGTACATCAAGTTCAGAAATTAATTTGGTGCATAAAGTTTAGAATGCTATAAACTTTTTTCAGATGCTAATCTGGTGAAACAATCCACTTCACAGTTTCGGAAATGCATGTAACTTGATAAACATGTAATCGTGCATCCACTTCATAGACGATAATAGTTCATCTAGTTGGGAAACAAGTTTTAATTAAGTTTTTAGTGACTAGTACTGGTACAACAGATGAATGAACAGTAGTATGGGTTACAATGGATGAATATACTTCAAAAACTAGTAAAGAAAGTTCTGAAATTAAATTAAGTACATCATGTTATTCTTCTTCTTGGATTATACATTCAGTCAATGTTGTATGTTCTTCATTGGTACTAGTTTAGTCTACTTTTGTTGAAATAGGATAACACGTAACCAAAGGTGCTTCACCAAGTCCTTAGTTTATTTTCTTACGGAAATAACATTAGATCAAATTCAGAAAATACTTCACTACATCAAGTTCAGAAACATCTTTTTAATACATCGAGTACATAGACTACTCTATTCTATCAACTTGAAACTACACTAGTCGATCAACTTCGAATTTAATCTTCCGCAAGATTTTCCAAATAGTAATCCAAAGGCATCAGGTTTAAAAATACATGTATAGTATATCTACTTGAGAAAATGCAGTAGTGCATCCACTTTTCACAAACCACACTAGTACATCTAGTTGGGAAACAAGTGTTATTAAATTTTCAGGATACAGTACTAATAAAACAGATAAACCATATGCAGGGCAAATGAGTAGGATTGCTCACCATTTTGTGGCCGCTGCGATGTCATACACCAAGCAGAGTTCCTCGACGCACAACTGCAGGACTGCCGCCATCTGTGGAGGTTTTTCCTCGTCGGTGTACTCCACATCAACTCCGACGAAGCTCGGATACAAGCTGCCTCCCTTCATCCTGAGCATGCTCATCATCTCGTCGGCCTTGTCTGGTTTGCTGGTGCAGACGATCTCCAGCGTCTCCTTGCCGTGGAGCTCAACCCCTTTGAGCATTCTGGTGTACTCGCGCTTCTCGCAGGGGATGTTAATGTCGATGAGGTTGCTCCTCTTGTCCGACGTCTCGGCATGATGACGCTTGACGGACGGTTCCTCCGCCATGGCCTTCCTCCGGCGACTGTGGCCTTTGGAGAGAGACGCTGGAGGTTTGTGTGCAGTGGAAATGGAAGCGGCAATGGTGGTTTGTGGGAACGAGGGAGAGATGGAAGACAATGGGGTATTTTTGCAGTGCGCCGACGGTGGTGTGTGGGAGACGGTTCGCCGGGGTCGCCGTTTGCAGTGCGTCGTGGCAACCGCCCAATGGGTGGCGCGGGTGGTGGTGTGGAAGAACTAATCGTCCAAGACAAATGTTTTTTACTGGTGCACTGTTTAGTCTTGTCAAGCTGTACTTACGATCTGCTAAATCCCACTTGCACGTCTCTGCGATGGTGATGATGCCATTTTGCATTGTTTAGGTGACGTATGGATCTGTGATGTTTTTTCGTGTGGATGTTTAAGTATTGTTTTTCTATTGAAGCCTTTATACACTAGTGTATGTCAAAACATTTTTTCAAAGGCCACAGGAGTTGTTGCTCAAAACTTGTACTTATTTTATTTTCATCTGTACCAACCTAAGTTAGGCCTTTATAGTTTTTGTATTCTCATTTTTAGTGCACTTATGTTTTAGTACTGTGTGAACTGAATTGTAATTTCAAACAGCGCATGGGTTTGAAATTTGATGTCAGAGTGGTGCGAGTGGCCTGACTGATCCTGCTGTTTTAGTACTGATGTCGTATGTATGTTTGAACTGATTTTTTTTATAACTTAGGTTGGGGGTGGGGGTTTGAGATTATTTTACGACCAGATCGTTCGTTGTGGTGTGGACAGATTTTATATAAATAAGAAATTTAGCAGAATTGACAAATAAATTCTATTTGAACTTTTAGATTGAACTTGTCAGTTTTTCTATAAATAAGAAATTTAGCATAATTGACAAACATGATATGTTTTGAACTTTTTGAGTTTTAGTAGTTGAACTTGTCAGTTTTTATATAAATAAGAAATTTAGCATAATTGACAAACATTATATGTTTTGAACTTTTTGAGTTTTAGTAGTTGAACTTGAAAGTAATTTTTAATTCTGTTTTTTAAATTATGTACATTTAACAGATAGGCTATTAAGTTTTGTTCTTTTTAGAGGTTCATTGTTTTTGTATCATATTTTTTCCTTTTTTCTTGTAGAGGTTAATTGACAAACCTTTTTCTTGTAGTTTATATTTCTTTGTCCCGCCCTCTGGTTTGTATACCTGGGCTTATTTGGTGGGGTGTTTTGTTGACGATGTAGGCTATTGGGCCGTTTTCCGGCCCAGATAGCTCGTCCGTAGCCTTTGTCTTGATGCGTCGTGTGTGTGCGCTCTAGGTTTAGTCCCACCTCGCTAGTCGAGGGGGCTCCGGACCTGTTTATAAGCGCAGCCGAGGCTCACCAGTCGAACTCCTCTGAACACTTACCTGAGCGCTTATACACAGCGCTTGCTATCTCTCTAAACCTGTGGGCCCTGGTCGGCGGGTCCTGCGTTGTGCGGATTACTAGGGATTCGCCCACGGGCTCGAGTTCAAGTATCTAGCATTGTCAGGGCCTGCGCCTGACCTTGGGCGGTCAATTTTTTTGTTTTTTTTGTTTGTTTGAATCTAGTACTTGACTCCTCCAGTAACTTGGACTGATACTTTTTGTTCTAGTTCTTGTCAGTTTTGTGTGAGTGTAATCTTTTTCATTTGAGTTTTTTGCCTTCTTTTTTGTGTTTGTTTCTGTGATTATTCTCAAGTGTCTTCTGGTGTCATTTTCAGAACTATGGTACTTGCGTGTAGACTGAGTTGTACTAATAGTGCATTCATAGTAGCGCTTACGGACTGATGCTTCTTTGTACTTTTTATTGTAGTAAGTATGTAATATCCGATCAAGTGTACTGAGTTGTACTGACATGGAACAACGTTGTGTGATTAGTTGCATCATAACTAGTACTTTAGAGCAACGACAATGTTCCATTCAGAAGCTACTTTCCAATTTTCAAATGATGGATTAACAACATATGAAGCTACCAAACCAAACTTATATAATGAGATAAGCAAAACATTGTACTTGATGACATAACTAAACTTGTTCAAACATGACAAGCACGACATAATCATACTGGTTCAACCCAACAAGAGCAAACTACTAATTTGAAACAACAAGATAAAAGGCAAGCACAAGTGGAAGTAAAACGAAGGCAGGCTCTGATGTATCTTCATCCCGTAAAGGGGCAATAGGGGCGGTCGTAGAAGTTTTCAGCCTCCCGCTCTTTCGCATATTCCGAACCATCTGTGATGTAGTCGATCATGAACCATGACTTGTACGCGGCGTATGCATCTACTCCTACGTACTTGATGAGGTTGTCTGGCAGCTCGCTGGTCCCCCACAGTTTGTAGTCTTCCTGCGTGTTGATCTTGTTCTTCATGCCTTTGTAGAATGGGTGGATGACACTAGCTGCAACATCAGTCAAGGAGTCGTACTCTTTTCCGGTGTATGGAACTCTGCACTTGCGCTGAATGTCGATGAACTTGTTGGGGTTGATCTCCATACCGGACAACTTCAGCTTCTCTTTGTCGCTTTCAATGCTGAAACCGGCAAATGTGAACTTGTCATGTCATAAAGATGTCGGTCAGCGCTTAGCCTGCAAGGGCAGAGACATTTTGAATATTAGCATTACTTTGATGTTTGAATTATCCATTTTTGTTTTGTTTTACAAGCGATGAATCCATGAAGTAGTTGTTTATGTAGGATAAACAATGGATGAATGTACTTCAAAAACTAGTAAAGAAAGTTCTGAAATTAAATTAAGTACATCATGTTATTCTTCTTGTTGGATTATACATAGTTTCAACAATGTTGTATGCTCTTCATTGATACTAGTTTAGTCTACTTTTGTTGAAATAGGATAACACGTAACCAAGGTGCTTCACTAAGTCCTTAGTTTATTTTCTTGAAAATAACATTAGATCAAATTCAGAAAATACTTCACTACATCAAGTTCGAAACATCTTTTTAATACATCGGTACATAGACTACTCTATTGTATCAACTTCAAACTACACTAGTCGATCAACTTCAGAATTTAATCTTCCGCAAGATTTTCCAAATAGTAATCCAAAGGCATCGTGTTCAAAAATACATTTATAGTATATATACTTGAGAAAATGCAGTAGTGCATCCACTTTTCACAAACCACACTAGTACATCTAGTTGGGAAACAAGTGTGATTAAATTTTCGTGGATACGATTACTAATAAAACAGATAAACCATATGCAGGGCAAATGAGTAGGATTGCTTTCAAGATTTTGTGGTCAGGCGATGTGGTACACCAAGCGAGTTCCTCGACGACAATCAGCAGGATCGCCGCCATCTATGGAGGTTCATCTTCGTTGGTGTAGTGCACACCAACGCCGACGATCCTGAAACCTGCCGCCAAGCTTCCTCCAGAGCACGGAGATCACCTCGTCGGCCTTATGCGGTTCGGCTGGTGCGAGCGATCTCCAGCGTCTCCTTGCCGTGGAGCTCAACCCCTTTGAGCGTTCTGGTGTACTCGCGCTTCTCGCCGGGGACGTTAATGTCGACGAGGTTGCTCCTCTTGTTCGACGTCTCGGCATGATGACGCTTGGCGGATGGTTCCTCCGCCATGGCCTTCCTCCGGCGACTGTGGGCTTTGGAGAGAGACGCTGGAGGTTTGTGTGCAGTGGAAATGGAAGCGGCAATGGTGGTTTGTGGGAACGAGGGAGAGATGGAAGACAATGGGGTATTTTTGCAGTGCACCGATGGTGGTGTGTGGGAGGCGGTTCGTCGGGGTCCCCGTTTGCAGTGCGTCGTGGCAACCGCCCAGTGGGTGGCGCGGGTGGTGGCGTGGAAGAACTAACCATCCAAGTTAAATGGTTTTTACTGTTGAACTGACTAGTCTTGTCAAGCTGTACTTATGACCTACCAAATCCCACTTGCACGTCTCTGCGGTGGTGATGGTGGCATTTTACTGTGGCACCGATTCGTATAGTCAAGCTGTACTTATCATCTGCTTATCCTACTTGCACGTGTCAGCGTCGGTGTTGGTGGAGGTCCGAACTCCTCTCCGTCAGACTGGACCGGTGATTGAAGTGTAATTGAACGTACCAAATACCAAATGAGACTATGTGTGGTGCTAATGTTTTTTTAAAACAATTTTCGTATTTTTTAAAGGATTGTTTATATCAAGATAATCTGTGAGTATTTTTTACAGATAAATTAGATTTTCACTAGTACAGGATGTATTATATTCGCATTTTGCTTGAGGTAATTATTTTTATTTACTGATGATCTTTCTGAATTGGGACTGGCAGGAGCAGGCATAGCTTTGTTTTTTCAAAACGATTTTTTTTTCAGTCGTTCACTGGTGTGTTTGTTATTACTATGCCTTTTGTACTGCTGACTGAGAGTTATCAGTACTGATGTAATACAAGAGTTTAAATTTTTCCTTGAAATTTTTTTTTTGCTGAAGTTATCGTTGTGATGGCGCTTTTTTCGTCGAGATATATCAAGATAAGTTTTTTCAAATTTATTTGTGACTGCATTCAAAAGGATTATCAAATGGTTTAAATAATAATGTCATCCGCCTTGGGGCACAAATCAGAAATTATATCAAGATCTTGATGTATTTCTCGCCTTGTCTTGACGACCGAGAGTTATCGATCTTGATGTGCTACAAGAGTTTACAATTTTCCTTGACATATTTTTTTCCTGAGTTACTGGTTCACAGTAGCGTTTTGCGTCGGATATATCTAGATAAGTTTTTTCAAACGTATTTTGTGACTGCATTCAAAATGATTATAAAATGGTTTACATAATAATGTCATCGCTCCGGTAGGCACAAATCGAAACTAAAAAATAACTTTAGTTCTGATCGAGAAATCGACGATAAAGCTAAATAAGTTTTGGTAACGACAGTGTTTTGTGAAATGCTTCCTCATTGTGTGCTGATGCAACTGAGACTACAAGGTTATTTTTTAGTTGACGCAGCAGGATAACCACTATGTATTGTTCAGTCTTGAGCTTCTCCTAACTGTCCCCGAATGTTGTGCCTTGCCGGCGCTCTTTCTAGGTTCAGCCTTGGCAGCTTCATCGTCAGTTTCAGTTTCCTTGCCCCCGACACTGTCATCTTCATTGTCTTCGTCTGATTGGACGTCATTCTCATCAAACTCTTCTTCCTCATCGTCTTCATTTGATTGCTTGGAACTCTGTACCTTGCCTTGTTTATGTTCAGCTCCACTGACCTCCTTGCCCACTTTGCACGTGCGGGCATTATGTCCGTCAGTTCCGCCACACTTGCGGCAAGTGTAGCTGTTACGTGTGTTGTCTCCATTGGTAGAAAGCTGGGTGGTTCCAATCTGCTTGTTCTTGTTGACAGTGGCATCTGTGCGGAGTGGGCATGTGTGGTAGTTATGGTTGCTCACGATGTTGCAGAATCTGCATGCCCTTACCCCGAGGGGTTTGCCGTCCGGGCCAAATTCCACGCGCTTGATGGGGCGTGGTGGCTTTTTGGCTGCTGCTTGCGTCTTGCCCTTCCTCCCCTTTGTGTTTGAGAATATTGGGGGTTCAATCACCCTTTCCTGCTGCTGGTGGTAGGATGTGCTATTGTCATGTCGTGCGCCTACAGCACCATCGAGCTCATGATCTCGCATGTGAGTTTGTCGGTGCTCTTGAGTGTGCACACGGGCAAGCTCCGGTTGCTGCTGCTCCTCTTCCTCGTTCTCAAACGGGTCAATAGCTCCCATATGGTTCATCTCGGATAACATTGTAGCAATATCCTGCTCAATGGCTTCATTGTCCGCGACACCTCCATTTTCAGCAGAATGCATGGCGTCGAGTTCTTGTTCAAGTTTGTCCATGACGACCCGCGTCCTTGCCATTTGCTCTTGGCTTCTCAAGCTTTTTCTGTGCACCCTCATGTTCAGCGTCAGCAGTGAGCTTCCAATGCAATATCGGGATGCCTTGTTTGATGCTACTGTCCTCAAGTCATTTCTGTCAAATGTTGGCTAGATGTTCGGGCGTTTGGTGTATCTCCTGAGTATGTATTTCTCTGGAACGCTTTCAACCTTAATTGTCTGCATCATGCACAGGACATGGACGCAGAAAAGACCTGTATTTGTTTTTGAAGAGGTGCATGTTTTTTGTCATTTCATTCAAACAAAAACTTTGCAAAAAAGTAGTACAGTATGTAACATCTTTTTTGTAGTCCTTACCTGTGTGGTCCCATAGCCTGCACTCGCACTCATATGTTTCTCCCACGGGGTCTGCAACCACTTGGAATGCGTGCTGAGCCCACACAGACAGTTTTTGCGGGTGGTTGTAGCGCACTAGGTACTTTGTAGGCTCTTCTGTCTCTGTCGCCGTGAAGAGAGTGCTCAGTTTTAGCCTATCTCTGATCTCGCTGTACATTTCGCGTGTACTGACTTTGCCATCTGGTGTCAAACCCATAGAAGGTCAGCGTGTTTTGTTCCTTCCGCAGATGCAAGAATGATGACCAAATTGTTAGTTTTCTCGCAGGAAAAACTTCTAATAAAGTTTTACTTTAGTAAGCATGTAATTTTTGTCTTACGACAAGTGATAGAGCTATACCCGGTTACCCATTGTCTCCTCGGTTCTCTGTCGCCTCCGGTTTTGATGCAGGAGTTTACCTGGCTGACAACCGGTGTAGGTTATGTCTCTCATTTACGTAGTTCTTCTTGAGCACATAGATCATGCTCTCACTTCGCTGTGTGGATGTCATTTTAGCGCAGAAAATTTCTTTGAAGTAGGCTGATATCCATTTCTCAACTACACTAGAAGTACTCCTAGTTTATGTATCATTGAACTTACTGTGTAACTGTGGCACTCTCTTGTCACTATTTACCTGGACTGACGCATATGTTTAAGTTTTTTTTAACTTGAACTGAAGATAGCATATTAGATGCAATCGACAAGAACCTCGACATCCTAATCGTGCATTAATGCATCTACATTACAAGTACTGCTAGCTTATGTATCACTGAACTTACTGTGTAGCAATTATATATTTTTTTTCGGTAACAGTTTTGTTACTCGTTCGAACTGACGCAATTACATGACTTGTACTCTTAGGAATAAAAACATACAACTCTCAATGGTAGCTGAACCTTGTCACTATCTACTTGGACTGACGCATATGTTTAAGTTTTTTTTAACTTGTACTGAAGATAGCATATTAGATGCACTGACAGTAACCTCGACATCCTAATCGTGCATTAATGCATCTACATTACAAGTACTGCTAGCTTATGTATCACTGAACTTACTGTGTAGCAATTATATATTATTTTTTTGGTAACAGTTTTGTTACTCGTTTGAACTGACGCAATTACATGACTTGTACTCTTAGGAATAACAACATACAACTCTCAGTGGTAGCTGAACCTTGTCACTATCTACCTGGACTGACGCATATGTTTATGTTTTTTTTTACTTGAACTGAAGATAGCATATTAGATGCACTGACAGTAACCTCGACATCCTAATCGTGCATCAAGTGGCAGGGGTGTCAATGAACTAATGCTAGCATTTGCAATGTACCATCGGGTTCTTCTTCGTAGCGGGACTGATGAACTGATGGAGTGACACAAACGTGGGAAGCAGACATTACCTCCAGTGTACTGTCTTCTTCTTCTTCTACCTCTCGTGGGTGTCTTACTGGCATGTTCTTGCGAGGCGGCACCATTGACGCAGCTCCTGCTTGTGGTGGACGTCTGGCGAAGAGGTTCGTTGAGGAAGCACCTTGCGGGATAATCGCCCGGAGAAGGAGACCCGGCGACGGAGGGAGGTAGGAGGCGGGGATGACGGCTCCGTCGATGGATCCGGCGACGGAGGGATTCAGGAGGCGGGGATCACGGCCCTGTCGATGGATCCTGCTGCGGAGCGAGACAGGAGGCGGGGATCACGACCCCGATGATGGATCCGGCGACGGATGGATGCAGGAGACGGGGATCACGGACCTGTCGATTAATCCGGCAACGGAGGGAGGCAGGAGGCGGGGATCATGACCCCGACGATGGATCCGGCGACAGAAGGAAGGAGGAGGCGGCGGCGGATCCGTCGCCGGCCAATCATGGCGCCATGAGCTCCTTCGCTCCGGCTGCCGCCGTCGCTCGCTCGCCCACGACGCTAGCCTCCGGCGGAAGAAGGCGCGTTGGGGTCGGGGATGATCCTACGGTGTTGTCTTGGCTGTCAGCGCCTATAAGGGAGGGGGTAATGTGAATAGTCCAGCCTATATATATATATATATATATATATATATATATATATATATATATATATATATATATATATATATATATATATATATATATATAAAGAAATCATTGGCACATCGCTCAGCTCCCAGTAAACAGTATCCGAATTAATCATCCGTGTTGTTTCGCCAATGCATATGGCTCCCATGGTTGTTTCATAGATATACCTCGGTATAACCTGCCAGGGGCTCGGTATGGGAACAAATGAGTTGCCAACAAAAGTCCGAACAGCTCTATAGCGTACTTCGGCTTCGCAAGTTTGGCCTTATATGCATCAGCTCGAATCATTGTCTTGGGTCAATAGTTGGGTTGCCCGGCTCCTGTGCTTGCTACCCTATGTTCTGCTCCATCGGCTAGGGTAGCAAAGGGATAACTACTGCGATTGTGCTTCCGGTTCATCTGGTTAAGTACCTCGGTAGAGAAAGCCGAAAACTAACTGTCATGATGCCGCGAGAGCTGGTAAACCACTTGACGACTTATTGGAATCTTTGCGATTCTCTGTGTCACACGAGGGATCTTTTTCAGATCAAATATGTAAGGCACTATATTATTAAACGCCGCATACATACCAGGGGCTATGTCGTAGTCCCACCATAAAACTCCTACGGCTAAGTGAAAGTGTTAACGCCCTATAGTACGATTGCCTGGTTCGCCGCATTATCACCTCCTTCATGGACCAAGACGTTGGATAAAGAGTGATTAAATGCTTTTCCGAACACCCCTGCATTTCCTACGAGGGGGCGGTTTACGAATCGAAAACTTTCAGATTATATTAAAACGGCTGCACAGGAGGAATAGAAGCTTTCGAGCAAAACATAAAAATAGATTAACTATAAAATTGTCTTCTACAATTCTCATACACCTCACTCGAACATTATGTATTTCAAGCACTGACCCTCTATCAAGCGGGCGGCCTCTAGGACGTCTTCAAAATAATGCTCCGGTTCAGGATGGTCCTTGCCCTTGGGTGGACTCTTCGCCGCAACATCGATGGCCTTCATCTTCCCCCCGGAATGTCTTGACTCGGGCAAAAGCCATCCGTGCACCCTCAATGCACGCCGACCGCTTCACAGCGTCAATACGCGGCACCGCGTCAACAAGCCTTTGCACCAAACCGAAGTAGCTATTCGGAACAGGCTCGGTTGGCCACAACCGGATTATGACGTTCGTCATGGTAGCGCCGGATATCCTACGAAGCTCGGCCCACTGGGACATCTGTTCATTCAACAACAGAGGGCGCTTTGATGCGCCAAACTGTGACCAGAAAATCTCCTCCATTGCGTACCCCTGTCGCGCTTGATTACACTGCACCGCATCGGAAGAACTCTTCGGCAAGTCTAAAAACTCGTCCCGAGAACTCCACACTCGGTCAAGCTGTGCATAGTTCGGATCGCCGAACTTAGTCTATAGCAGAAAGGGTTTACTAGCTGCAATCTCCCCAGCTTGCCGGATCTCCTCACGGGCTGCTCTGGATTCCGATCGCGCTTCTCTCGCCTCTTGTAAGGCCTTGTCCAGTTCAGCCGTTTTGGCTTCATTCTCCTTATCCAGAAATTCACAGCGGCCAGTAGAATTTTTCAGTTCGAGCGCCATCGTGGATATCTTCTCCTCGTCTTGGCGCCGTGCAGCTTGTTCGGCTTTTAACTCAGCCGATGCCTTTTCGGCAGCCACATTGCTACACCGGGCTTGATCCTTGGCCCGGGCCAGCTCCGCTCGAAGAACTTCAACGGCGGCAGCACCATCTGCAGCCATGCATATTCCAGCATATAGATTTTAGCATCACGATTATACCACAAAAAATGTATGGGGATTGCCCCGAATACATACCTTGCGACTCGTCAAGACGCATATTGATTAACACAAGGTCATCCCCTACTACATCAAGCTTCCGCTGCAGCTCGGCAATATCCATAGTCTGGGAAGTAGCTAAGGGGGAAACAACCTGCGTTCAAGTTCATCAGATCAGTCCTTGAGTAATTCTTTTCGATCCTCCGTTCGCTTCCAAGTGGAAGACAACCCGAGTCTCAGGGGCTACTACCATTATAGGAATCAGCTAATTTGCCGTCTATGGCCGTCTTTGCCATCAGTTTTTGGTCGGGCCTGACGGCAAAGACCAATTTTGCCGTTAGCTGCAGACGACAAAGAAGTACTAGCGTCAAAATAGACTTTGTCGTCTGCCAAAAAAATATAGACGACAAACAGCTCACTTTGACGTCTGCTAAAAATTTACTGACGGCAAAATAGACCTTGCCGTCTGCAAAAAAAATACAGACGTCAAAGAGCTCACTTTGCCGTCTGCCGAAATTTATACAGACGACAATGTTTTGGCAGACGGCAAAGTGAGCCATTTGTCGTCTGTATTTTATTTAGCAGACGGCAAAGAGAAAACCCACCACGCGGATCGCTGACGTGGCAAGATCTAAAACGCACATCCCACCCACTTCAACCGTCAGACACACGCACGGCCCCACCCACCCACGAGCACTCCACGCACGTGCACCCATGACCGCCCCCACCCCCACGCGCATGTCTCCTGTCCTTCTCCCCCGAACTCCCTTATCTCTCTCCTTCTCCCGAGCAGAAGCACGCCGGCGGGCAGCACCCTCCTCTCTCCTGCTCCCTCCTCTCTCCTCCTCCGAGCAGCAGACCCCCGCCGGCCAGTGCCCGCCCGCCCGTCCGATGACCTCCCTGCTGCCGCTGCGCCGCCCGCCCATCTGGCGCCCTCGAGTAGCAGGCTGGTCAAGACTCACCGTCCGGCTACCACGAAGCTGTTGTGCGCCGTTGGCCTGCCCCGCCTGTCCGGCGCCCACGAGCTGCTAGCCAAAGGCTGCCTGCCGCCGCTTCTTCGCTTCGAAGGCGTCCGGACTCCGCGCCCTCGCCCGTTCGTCCAGTGCCCCAGCCTTGAGCCGCTGCTGGCTGAGAGCCGCCTGCCGCCGTCCTTCACCCCCGAGCGGCCGGACTCCATGCCCCTTGTTGTTCGTCCGACGCCGCACCGGCCTGTCCGCCCATCCCCGAGCTGCCGGACTCTGCACCCCTTGTCTCTCCATCCGGCGCCGCGGCCCTCGCCCGCGTGCAGCTCTGCCGTCGTCGCCGTGTGAAGCTCCGTCAAGTCGCCAGCGCCACGTGAAGCTACGCCCCCACTCTCTTCGGCAGCTCCTTCCTCAGGCACGGCCGCCAAACAAACAGCAGGGAACGGCCGACCATCGACGATGACTACGCGTGATGAGCCCCTCTTGGCGTGGGCGGCGAGCAGCTCTGCTTCAGTGAGGTTGGCCTCGGTTCGATTTTGTCGACTACCGATGTTGGGCAAGATGCTCTGCTCCGACGTGAGGCAATTAGTTTTTTTGTTAGCTGATGCATGCACAGTGTACCGTTCACAAATCTTTCAGTATGTGTTGTATGTTAAGCAATTTTACCCTTTTTAGTAAAAAAAATTATTTGCCGTCTGTACATTAGTCCGGTTGACGGCAAAGAGCACATTTTGGCTGACAGAAAAGACACGGTTTTTGTCGTCGGGTACTCATTTGGCTGACGGCAAAGTCAGAGTTTGGCCCACGGCAAAGACTTTGCCGTCTGCCCGATAAAACGCTGACGGCAAAGTACTCTTTGCCGACTTTGCCTTTGCCGTCACACTTTTCCATCAGCCAGCTAACGACAAAATCTTTGCCGTCTGTATTTCAGCCTTTGCCGTCTGTACTTGCCTGACGGGAAAATGTCTGATTCCTGTAGTGTACCTATACGTAGGTGCATCTTTGCAAATAAAACATAGCTGAAAACATTATATCACAAACCTCGAAACCTTTTAGCAGGCTCATGAAGGCTTCATTCAATCTGCTCTTCGCGGACAAAATCTTCTCAACCACTGTACCCATCAAGGTACGCTGTTCCCCCGAGACAGATGCTTTTCACAACATGCCTCGCAATATATCCGGAGCCTCCGGGTCTCCAGAAGCCGCTCTAGGAGCACAACCATCCTTTGAAGGAATCTGTTCACCCATCTCCAGAATCACCGTCGGCTGCGAGCCAGACATTCTGGGGCCTTTATTATCAGCCCCAGAATACCAGACGGCCGGAGATCCACCTTCGGGTACTTCCTCTTTTATCCCCTGCATAGCTTGTTGATCAAGAAAAATCCTCCGCGATGACACTTCAGAGTCGTCCGCCTTATTGGGCGAGGAGGTTGGGGGAGGCGTCTCGCTCTCCGTCAGCTCTGGGAGGAGACCTCCCGAAGAAGAGGATTGCCCAGAAAAACTCTGTGCTGACCTTTAAAAATGCGCGGACACGTTACGTATATCTTCCGTAACGGCAAAGGAGCGGGACGCTATCTAAATACCCCGATTCACTTACGGTTTGGTCAAGGGCTTGTCCCCATATTGGAGCTGTTCAACGGCGTCGCTTTCCAAACCCAAGCCGCTCGACGGTGGCATCTTGCCCCTCTTGGGAGACCGCCCCTCCCAACCTTCGGAGGCGGCCCTTTTCCTCCTGCTCGGAGAAGGGATACTGGGTCCTCTTTCGCCTGTCTTCAAAGCGAGGAAAGGTCGATTTCTCCGGACTCAGTATTCGACTTACCTCCAGAACAAAGGTCATGTCGGGTCTTCTCACTCTCCTCTTTACCCTCCCTTGCCGGCGCCTGGTATGGTATCGAGGCCAGCATCCTTGTTAACACAGGATTAGCTGAGTCTTCGGGAAGGGGAGCCGGACACCTAATCCGTTCCACTCTCTTTATCCAGCCCTGAAAAAGGATGATTTGGTCAGTGTCTTACCACTGGGTATCTGATTATGAGGTGCTCAGTGAACGGGTACTTACCCGGGTGTCCGGATGGTTACAGTCTAGGCCAATATCTTCGGTGGTGTCCGGCCATTGCTTTCGTTTCCCAAAAAATAATCTCCACATTCCTTCATGCGTAGTGCCGGAGAAGTGCTGAAGAGTCCACGGCCCTTCTGGATTGAACTCCCACATGCGGAGAGGCCGTCGCTGGCACGGCAGGGTCCGGCGGACTAGCATTACTTGAACAACATTGACGATATTGATGTCCCTCTAAATGAGGCTTCCGATGCGACTTTGCAGAGCCCGCACCTCGTCCGTTGATCCCTAGTCAAACCCCTTATTGATCCACGATGCAAAATGAATTGGGGGGCTGGATTGAAATGCGAGCGCAGCTACCCAATTGGAGCCACGGGGATCGGTGATATGGAACCACCCGTGCTGCCATAAATCGGAAAATTTGGCAAAGGATCCTTTCAGCCAAACAGCGCTAACAAGCTTGCTCACTGTGGCACCACCGCACTCTGCCTGCTCCCCCTCTATTACTTGCGGCTTCACATCGAAGGTCTTGAGCCACAAGCCGAAGTGCGGAGGAGTTCGGAGGAAGGCTTCGCACGTGACGATAAACGCCAAGATAAGAAGAATAGAGTCCGGGGCAGGATCGTGAAAATCTAGCCCATAATAGAACATGAGCCCTCGGACGAAGGGATTAAGTGCAAACCCTAACCCGCGGAGGAAGTGGGACACGAACACAACCCTCTCACCGGATCTAGGGCTGGGAATAACCTGCCCCTCGGCAGGACACCGATGAAGGATTTTTGCGGTCAGATACCTCGCCGCCCGAAGCTTTGCAATATCTCCCTCCGTGACAGAAGAAGCCACCCACCGGCCTTGACGGCTGGATCCGGACATGATTGGAGCTTGTGGCGATTGAAACCCGGGTGTTGGAACTCGGGGTAGCAAGGGTTGAGGAAGAAGCAAGTGTGAAAGAAAAAAGACGGGTCTGTACCCCTATATAAAGGCCGCGAATATCGAACGTCTCCTCCTGCGCCTCAAAACTTGCCTATTCCCAAGGAGTTGTACCCAAGCGATGGTTGGGTTACCCATGTCTGGGTTGATAAGAATCCCTTAAAAAAGGGGAGACACGATCTCCGCTTTGATAAGACATGCCAATAAAACCACGTCTCGAGACGTGGGAAGACGGGTAGCTAACGGTTCGAAAATAATGGCCGAGCAGGCGTGATGTCGTATTACCAAAAAGTTGTCAGCGGATTGGACTCGTGAAATATTATATCCTCTGTAGTTGTGTATACAAGTCTAGATACAATCATTACGTCTGAAGACTATCTTGGTGTTCGGAAAGGGGAACCCGCCTTGAAATGCCGAAGACAATCTGCGCGCCGGACTCCTCGTCATTGAAGCCAGGTTCAAGGGCTACTGAGGGAGTCCTAGACTAAGGGGTCCTCGGGCGTCCGGCCTGTTATCCATGGGCCGGGCTGATGGGCTGTGAAGACATGAAGGTCGAAGACTGTATCCGTGTCCGGATTGGACTCTCCTTGGCATGGGAGGCAAGCTTGGCGATCAACTATGAAGATTCCTTCCTATGTAACCGACTCTATGTAACCCTAGATCCCCCCCCCCCCCCGGTGTCTATATAAACCGGAGGGGTTAGTCCGGAAAAGATATACTCATTACCATAGTCATACAGGCTAGGCATCTAGGGTTTAGCCATTATGATCTCGTGGTAGATCAACTCTTGTAATACTCATATTCATCAAGATCAATCAAGCAGGAAGTAGGGTATCACCTCCATAAAGAGGGCCCAAACCTAGGTAAACATCGTGTCCCCTGTTTCCTGTAACCATCAACCTTAGACGCACAGTTCGGGACCCCTGATGTCAACTACACAACCTTCTTCTTGTAGACGTTGTTGGGCCTCCAAGTGCAGAGGTTTGTAGGATAGTAGGAAATTTCCCTCAAGTGGATGACCTAAGGTTTATCAATTCGTGGGAGGCGTAGGATGAAGATGGTCTCTCTCAAAGAACCCTGCAACCAAATAACAAAGAGTCTCTTGTGTCCCCAACACACCCAATACAATGGTAAATTGTATAGGTGAACTAGTTCGGCGAAGAGATGGTGATACAAGTGCAATATGGATGGTAGATATAGGTTTTTGTAATCTGAAAATATAAAAACAGCAAGGTAGCAAGTGGTAAAAGTGAGCGTAAACGGTATTGCAATGCTGCAAGTTCTCTCAACAATAATAACATAATTGGATTATATAACTATCCCTCAACATGCAACAAAGAGTCACTCCAAAGTCACTATTTGCGGAGAACAAACGAAGAGATTATGGTAGGGTACGAAACCACCTCAAAGTTATTCTTTCCAATCAATCCGTTGGGTTATTCCTATAAGTGTCACAAACAGCCCTAGAGTTTGTACTAGAATAACACCTTAAGACACAAATCAACCAAAACCCTAATGTCACCTAGGTACTCCAATGTCACCTCAAGTATCCGTGGGTATGATTATACGATATGCATCACACAATCTCAGATTCATCTATTCAACCAACACATAGAACCTCGAAGAGTGCCCCAAAGTTTCTACCGGAGAATCAAGACGAAAACGTGTGCCAACCCCTATGCATAGGTTCATGGGCGGAACCCGCAAGTTGATCACCAAAACATACATCTAGTGGATCACGTGATATCCCATTGTCACCACAGATACGCTCGGCAAGACATACATCAAGTGTTCTCAAATCATTAAAGACTCAATCCGATAAGATTACTTCAAAGGGAAAACTCAATCCATTACAAGAGAGTAGGGGATAAGAAACATAAGATCCAACTATAATAGCAAAGCTCGCTGTCGGTGTCAAAACCGGCGGATCTCGGGTAGGGGGTCCCGAACTGTGCGTCTAAGGCGGATGGTAACAGGAGGCGGGGGACACAATGTTTACCCAGGTTCGGGCCCTCTCGATGGAGGTAATACCCTACTCCTGCTTGATTGATCTTGATGATATGAGTATTACAAGAGTTTATCTACCACGAGATCGTAGAGGCTAAACCCTAGAAGCTAGCCTATGGTATGATTGTTGTTGTCCTACGGACTAAACCCTCTGGCTTATATAGACACCCTGAGGGGGCTAGGGTTACACAAGTCGGTTACAAGGAGGAGATCTACATATCCAGATTGCCAAGCTTGCCTTCCACGCCAAGGAGAGTCCCATCCTATTACCTAGACGAAGTCTTCAATCTTGTATCTTCATAGTCCAGCAGTCCGGCCAAAGGATATAGTCCGGCTATCCGGAGACCCCTTAATCCAGGACTCCCTCAGTAGCCCCTGAACCAGGCTTCAATGACAATGAGTCCGGCGCGCAGATTGTCTTCGGCGTTGCAAGACGGGTTCCTCCTCCGAATACTCCATAGAAGATTTTGAACACAAGGATAGTCACTACTAGGAAAAGGGCTATAGATGGAAATGACACTAATGGCGCACCGGAAAGATGGTGCGCCATTAGTATATACTAATGGCGCACCTCCATACGATGCGCCATTAGTGTCTAAACTACTAATGGCGCACCATGCCTTGGGTGCGCCATTAGTACCAAATTTTTTAACTAGTGCGCTTGTTCAAACATACTAATGGCACATCCCGCCCGAAAAGCGCCATTAGTAGTTGTAACTACTAATGGCGCACCAAAGTGTGCGGTGCGCCATTAGTACCAAAATTTTCTTTTTAAACTAGGGCGCTTGTCCAAACATACTAATGGCACCCACACCCCGTGCGCCATTAGTAGTTGTAACTACTAATGGCGCACCGATGTGGGTGCGCCATTAGTATAGAAACTTTTTTTGAACTAGTGCGCCGTTCAAACATACTAATGGCGCATCCTTCCCGAGTGCGCCATTAGTAGTTGTAACTACTAATGGCGCACCAGGTGTTGGTGCGCCATTAGTACCAAATTTTTTTTTAAACTAGTGCGCTTGTTCAAACATACTAATGGCACACCCACACTGCAAGCGCCATTAGTAGTTGTAATTACTAATGGCCCACCCGTGTGTGGGTGCGCCATTAGTATAGAAACTTTTTTTTGAACTGTCCAAACATACTAATGGCGATCCTGCTTAGGTGCGCCATTAGTAGTGGTAACAACTAATGGCGCACCATGCAAGAGGTGCGCCATTAGTAAGTGGGCAGCAACAAGATATTTGGGACAGCCTCTCCTACCCACACACTCACTTTCTCCCCACTTCATTCTCTCCACCTCCTCCTTGTCTCGGGTGCCTCCTCTTTTTCACCTCATTTCCACCATAGATTCATTCAAATTAAGTGGTTAAATTACCTTGTTTTAATAGGTAAGTAAGGGGGGAAGCTATATTTAGGTTGTTCTCCTTACAACAATGTGCACATGCACTTTTTACGCCTAGCTAGATCTATGTATGTTCGTGGTGTTGCATATGTTTGTGGTGTTTGCATATGTGTTTGTGTTTGGAGGTGTACCGGTATTTGAAATGCGATAGTTGCCAATATTTTGCCGGAATGTTGATTCATTTCCGCTTCAAGCGAGAATTTTGGCATTAAGCATCCTTTTGGTCCTATTTTTAGGGAAAGTCATGCCAAATTTTTTCTTGGTTCTAAAATATCGCTTTGCTCTACCTCAAGCAGCGACCATGGTCCGCACGATGACCGAAGGCATCGTGGAATAGGTTTTGAGGTCCGCGAAGGCCGAGATGCTTCAAAAGAACGAGACGGAGATAAGATGTCCGTGTCGAAGATGCAAGTCAAGAGCCTTATTGCGGACCCGGATTCGGCAGGTGCGGGACCACCGCTGTTGCGTGGTTTCATGGATGGCTATCGGTGGCAAGGTGATGAAGATGACTACGAAGTCGCCCATGCGGGCCGGCAAGAAATGAGGAAGGGCAGCAAGACAACCACCGCGGCTCGGGCGGGCGAGAAGACGAAGAATCCCGAGCGATGATCACGACCGTGATGTTGCATACGCCATCATGTAGAATATGCAGGACATGATGATGAGGAAGATGCCGGAGCAGGCGACGGGCATGATCATGAAGATGATGATGCCGGGCGGAGCGCATTTGACGCCGACCATCGATGGGCTGGGTGCGTGACCCTCATATTCAAGAGCTGCTTCTCAAGCGCACGGATAACGCAAGAGCTGCCGCCCGAGAGAAAGCCAAGATGGATCAACTTGAGTTAGACGCGGTTACTCCATTGTATGAAGGATGCAGGCCCGAGGATACCCGCCCGAAAGTAACGCTCATGGCCCTGGAGATGAAGGTAAAACACAAAATGACCGACGCATGCATCGACGAGAACAAGTAATTCGCACGAACGTCTTCCCAAGGGGAACAAGTGCCCGACCAGTTTGGAGGAGGCGAAGAAAATCGTGTGTCCTCTGGATTTACCGTGACGTGAAATACCATGTGTGCATGAACAATTGCATCATTTATCGGGACGAGCACGCTGAGTCTACCATATGTCCGTGTGCGGCGCCACTCGATACAAGAAGAGGAAGAAAGCTCCTCGAAAAGTGGTGTGGTACTTTCCGATCACTCCTCGTCTGCAGCGCTATTTCATGGACCCTAAGGTAGCAAAGCTCCTGCTGGCACGCCGGATAGGGAGGAGAAGAAGCGGGAAGATGACGCAAATGATCCGGAGATAGATAAAAAGACAAGATGCCGAGTCACCCTAAGGATGCGAGCTGCTGGCAAGCGTTGAACTTCAAGACTCGGAATTTGGGAACGATCCAAGGAACATCGTCTTTGGGCGCGAGCACCGATGGAGTCAATCCGCTTGGCAGCCAGAGAAGCACACATAGCACCTGGCCTGTGTTTGTGTGGATGTACAACCTTCCCCTGGTTGTGCATGAAGAGGAAGTACATTCACATGAGTATGCTAATTGAAGGGCCGAAACAACCAGGAACGACATCAATCAGTATCTAGGGCTGCTGAAAGAGGAGCTTGAACGCTGTGGAAAACGCCAGCCAATACGTGGGACGCCGCAGAGAAAGAATATTTCCCTATGAGAGCCGTGACCGCCACGACGGTGCCACGACTATCTCGGTTACGGATATGTCGCGGGCGTGTAGTCCACGGATTTTCTGGATGCGTAAGGTGCATGGATGACACAACGATCGCCAGCTAGATAGAGATCCCGGTCTTCGAAAACCGTGTTCATGGGACATCGAAGGTGGCTTCGCTGACGATGACCCGTGGAGGAAACGCAAGGATCTGTTCGATGGTGAAACCGAACTCAAAACGCCTGCACGAGGAGCGGCGAGGAAATAGACAAGCTGTTGGAAAATTGGAAAGACCGCCCACCGGGAAAGAAGCAAAAGGCGCTAGAGCCGGAAAGAAGCGAAGGCGCCAGAGCCGCTGAAGGTATGGAAAAACGAGGTCTGCTTTTCCGGGACTTGCCGTCGAAGATCCACCGTGTGCCTCATAGCCTTGATGTCATGCATATCACGAAGAACGTGTGCGAGAGTCTGCTTGGTACCCTGCTCAACATGCCAGAGGACCAAAGATGGGCCGAAAGCAAGGGCAGACTTGAAAACAATGGGCATCGTGCAGAGCTTCACGCTATATATGATGATGATGATGATGATGATGATGATGATGATGATGATGATGATGATGATGATGAGGCTAAGCAGGACACAAAAGTCGTCGCAAAGGCAAAAGGCCAAGAAGACCGGAAATGACTACCCTCCCACGTGCTTCACTCTAAGTCGAGGAGATCGAGCAGTTTTCACCGCCTCCTAGGAGTAAAACTTCCTTACGGTTACGCTGGGAAGATAAGCGGATACCTAGACCCAATGACGAAGTTCAGCGGGATGAAGTCTCACGACCGTCACGCGTGATGACGCAGATATTTCCGGGCCAGTAATCCGTGGGATCATGGACGCGCACGTCCGTGAAACGCTATTTGGCCTATGCAACTTCTTCGACGCCATCTCTCGGAAGTCGATTGGCGTGAGGCAACTCGTAAGGCTACAGGAAGAGATAGTGGTGATACTATGCGAGCTTGAGATGTACTTCCGCCCGCATTCTTCGACGTTATGGTGCATCCGCTGGTCCATATAGTGGAGGATATCATCCAACTCGGCCGACGTTCCTCGCACAGCATGATGCCGCTCGAAAGGATGAATGGTGTCATCAAAGGATACGTTCGCAACATGTCACGCCCGTAAGGAAGCATAGCCAGGCTTTTCGACCCGAAGAGTGCATCTCCTCATCGCACGTAATTATCTAGGCATCGAGAACCCCGCTGGTCTGCTCATTAACAGCACCTCGGCAGGCTCACCGGATGGGGTCACCGTGAGGGTCGCCATGAAATGCATGTCGACTTCGAGGGTCGACTCGCCGACTTTGAAAGAGCAAACCTAGTCGCGCTTACAACACATAGACGTGGTCGATCCTTGGGTGGTAGAGCACAAAACCTTTATTAAAAAGACGGCAATGACCGAGGCCAACAGAGGACTGGACGGAGATACACTCAAAGAGCACAACTCATGTTTCACGCATTGGTTCAAGCAGAAGCTTCGTCTTACCCTTTACATGAGGATTCTTCCGCGGAAGAACAACTCATATTCGCCTTGTCATGTATGCCGAGCACAACCCGATGACCTATGAGGCGCATTTATATCAACGGCTACACATTCTACACCGAGGCCAAGGACATGAAGAGCGATGGTTATCGTAACTCCGGGTAATGATGGAATCCTACACCGTAACGACAAGGACAGATACTACGGAAGGATCGAGGAGATCTGGGAGTTGAGCTACGGAGAGAAGGTCCCGATGTTCCGTGTCGATGGGCCAAGAACGTCATAAAAGAAGACCGGTATTTCACCACCATGGTTATACCCGGTTAAATCCAAGACCGCAGCGCAAACGTCACCGCGAAAAAATGAGCCATGGGTACCGGCTTCCCAAGTGGACCAATGCTTCTTCATTACCGACCCGCCAAAGCCCGGTCGTGTTGTCGTGGAGGAGAGGCAAAAGGAAGATCATCGGAATGGATGGAGTGGCCAATGAGCAAGACTTCGACAAGTACGGCGATTCGAGGATCGAACATGACGACGATGATGAAGTAGCAGCATACACCACAAGAAGAAGCAGGACCACCCTACCTAAAGGACGTCTGCTCCACGTAAGAACTCCATTTGCGAAAAAAGAAGGGCAAGAAGATTGTGAACAGATAGCTAGCTAAGATCGATTGTATTTAAATCGTAGCCTTCATTTCTCGATTGTATTTCATGGGTACTTTTGAACTATCATGAATATTTTTAAATTTCATGGACACTCGATCTCGATCCCCTCCATCTCGATCGCTATCCCACCTCGCCAGATCCGCCCCCCCTACGAGCACCCCAGTCCACCGGCCGCCGACCCCCGCACCCTCGATTCCCTCCATCTTTTAAAATGGCTTTTTAAATGCTACTTGTCTTATAAAAAAATGCTACTGTCTTATAAAAAATGCTACTGTCTTATAAAAAATAAGTATCAAACAGCTTTTTAAATGCTACTGTCTTATAAAAAATATTACTGTTATTATTTAAACAAGTTTGAACATTTTTAAACACAAATAAGTATCAAACAGCTTTTTTAAATGCTAAAAAAAATTTGTGGAGCCCACCTCAAGATCAATTGCTCGAGCACCGCAAGCTCCCAATCAAGTGAGTGGGGGAAACAAATGCGGGAGCTGAACATAGGGGAACACACACTCGGTCCCGGCGGTTACAGAGTGGCGGAGCCTATATGGGACAAGGAGGAGGCGGACCGTGCTGAGCAAGGGCTACCGCCTCTTCGATACATACGGCGGTGACAAGGCATCAGGAACTTTGTCAGGCCCGTACAAGAAGGACCCGAAACAAAGGAGCTTACCACGGATCCGAAGACCAGCAGCTTGAGCTTGTTCTCGTAAGGAATACACCCCGTAATTAGCTCCATATGGTTGCATTCTAATTAATGAAGCCGAATTTCTAAATGGTTCACATTCCTTCCACAAAGGTATTTGAAAGCAGATGGCGCTGGTCGACTTCGAGCAACCCTTGGGACACCACTCTAAATAGGGGGTTGAATGTAATGAAGAACAAGGATAAGCTCGATGGCCGACGTCACCTGGTCGTGTGGCCGGCAAAGGCTTGTCGACAAAATGGGGTCATACTATACCGCGGTGTGCGGAAGGAGAAAAGACCAGCTCGGAAAGCCAGCGCGAGAGGTTCAAGAACTCAAGGCACAGTGGCGCGGATTCCGGAGATTGTCCAAGAGCAAGTGGAACAACGACTCGGGAGCGATTTATCACCGCCCTTGTTCCTACCTTGATCTCGGGGTTGAGTGCGTGGATTGCGGGCGACCAACAGGGCCGCCGATTCCTAGCTTCACGGCCAGCAACTCGCATAATGCGATGGCGGGGCTATTGGTGCCTCCAGCGGAGGCGGCATTGGTGTCTCCGACGCCGCACGGAGCTTAATGCACCCGGTGTACGCCGCCGGCACCTTCCGCAGCAAGCGGCCTCCGCCCATCGTGACGCTACGCTGGCGGTGCCTCTACATTAGCCGAGCTCGACGCCATCATCACGGTAACTAATTAAGCCTCTCTCGCCGAGGACTTCATCTCCTTGCCTTTGATCGGGCATCCTCGACGCCCTACATGTTTTCGCAGGGCGCCGCCGACGTTCGTGCACTCTCCTCCACTTCGTGAACAACGAGTTGGTCGATGTCGCCAAGGGCAAAATCGCTCAACCGGCAACCCTTGTTCCACGGTACCCGGATGCCACCCAACTTGTTTAGGGTTCAACCGGTTCGGTGCCGCCAGTCGCGACGACTTGTTACCTCCGAATCGACCCGTCGGGGCCGACGATGATGACGTGATGACCCTCGGCGCTTCTGAGCTGGCCCTCGCTTTGGCGAAGAGCCAGATTCGTTTGGGGCGGGGACACCACCCCAAAGACAACACCGCCAACGTCGGCGCCAAGTCGGCCCCATGGCAAGACCGCCAGAACGGTGCGGACATCCCTATGCCATCGGATCCAAACATGCATATGGCACAGGATCGTAATGACGACGATTTACGACTATGATACATTTGGCAACGCCGATCAAGATTTTGCCGAGCATGGGTACGATGACGACTTCATGGGGCCTCCTTCTCAAGAACCAAACCCAACAAAAGACGTGTGCGATCTAGCTCGTGCATGCGGAGAAGCCAAGTTGCAACAGCGCCGTCATGCGTTCAGCTCTCGTGAGACGCCTCCAATGCCGACTTCACCGAGCCTCAGATAGGCGAGGTGCAAAATATTATCAGCCCCAACACACTCAAGAAGGCGGTCTGTGAGCAAAACTCGGTCCCATTACAGGAGAAGAAGAAGGCACGCAAAAGAAAGACTAAGAAGGGTGCGAGCCAGCCGGCACCGAGTACGATCCGTGCTCAGGACGGGCCACCTTCACCGCAGGATATCTCGAGGAGGGTGCATGTGGAGGGTAGGGCGATGCTACCGACAAATATGCTCAATGCTGCAACCGGTGCTATGCGGAGTCTGCATGATGTTGTTCTTTCTTTGGAGAAGCGGCGTCGTGGAGAAGGATGTGGCATACCCGGTTTCGCGGCCAAGGAGCCAGAGGGCAAGGGCTTTGTGGATAACTCCATCGGGCGACGATCGTCCTGCGTTTTGATGACATCCACGCTATGTTGAACCTTCATCCGCTGCACTACACCTTCGCTCGGCTATTTTCGCTGAGTATGGAGATGCGGATCATTCGCGACAAGACCCCGGACATCGTGATAGTCGACCCTCTTCTACATGCGTGCCAAGATCTTGGGCAGCGCCGAGGACCGCAAGTCGCGAAGTTCTTACCTCAAGGCGCCATTCGCAAACCAAGAAAAGGATAACTTCCTCGTGCCTTACTTTCCCGAGTAAGTCCTCCCCTCAACCGCCCGTAACATATGAATTCTTACATTTTGATCGTTTTTCTTTAACATTCCGTGTTTTCTGCAGTGACACACGTTGCACGCTCATCCTCCTAAGCCCTAAATATTCCATGGCCACGTATTTCGACCCGGACCGTCGATCGAACGTAGACTACACAAATGTCAAGAAGGTTCTTGATGATGTTCTCCCGCCACGCCAAATCTGGAGGCACCTTCACCAGGCCTATTCGTAAGCACGGCAAGCACGTGTTCTCCCACAATACGACGCTCTGCTGCGTCAAGCAGTCACCGGCGGTCGAGAAGGGTGCCTACTACGCCATCCATCACATGCGGGCGATCGTGCGGGACCATCATCAACTTCTGCCACCGAGTAAACTCCAAGATTGGGCCGCGAAGCGTGTCGGGCAATCCAGACGCGGACCTCCGACAAGAATTCTTTTGCATCCAAATGGAGTTTGCGGAAATCATCCATCAAGATGTCCTTCGTGACCTGGGCAGTTCTACCTCGTAAATCAACCGTCCAACAAGTGACATCGACACAATGCTACAAATGTAGGATGACAACGCCTGCTCTTTCATGACTCCCACGATAGACGGCGGCTTCATCCACGCCCGTCCCTTGAGTCGAGTTGTCTAGTTCTCAAACATCGATTGGGTCATGTTGTAATTAAACTTTAATGAACTTGTAGTATGTCTCTTTGGTTTCGAGAGTCGCTCAACTTAGATGTAATCGATGCTATTAATGTCTTGCTTTTCTCTTCCGATCGTTTTGTTGCATACTTATATATTGCTTATGTATTGTCTCGTGAATTGGTACTAACGCTTTCGCTTGGCTAGTGCATAGCGATGCCGACGTATGTCGGTGTACAAGGGTAAGGTTCCCGGAGTCTACGATGATCGGGAGGAGTGTCGGAGACAGGTTCACCGATTCAGCGGTAACAGTTACAAAGGGTACACCACTAGGGCCGAGGCCGAATCTAGATACGCCCGCTATCTAGCGGGAGAGGGAGGAGCGTTGGAGGAACCGGATGAAGACGAAGTTTCATCGTGATGACCGCAGCTCTCTTCTATGTGATGGTAGTTTAGATGATCGATATCGACTTGTAATGCAAAGATAAACTCGCTACTCACGGTCTCGAGACTTGTAATATAATGTTCTATCTTTGTTCGGTCTTTTCAATTCGGAGACTAATATGATGAATTGTATTCGGAGACTAATATGATGAATTGTATTCAAGGACTAATCTTCTATTGTATTTGATGAATCTATTGTTGATGTGTGCTGTCTATATTTTGTCAAATTATACATTTTGTAACCTGTGCAAAAACAGAAAATAAAAAATAAAAAACCTAATATTCATACTAATGGCGCATCACATGATAAAGGCGCCATTAGTATGACAAAGGCATACTAATGGCGCATCACCGGAAGTGCGCCATTAGTATGCTGCGTTACTAATGGCGCATCCGAGGTGGTGCGCCATTAGTATGCCAAAGCACTGGTATACATGCCCCGGGAGGCATACTAATGGCGCACCCTTGCATATACTAATGGCGCACCAGGTGGTGCGCCATTAGTATAGATATACTAATGGCGCACTATTGCGCGCCATTAGTAAAAATTACTAATGGCGTGCTGTCAATGGCGCACCTCTGATGCGCCATTAATGGCCATATTAGGTGCGCCATTAGTAGTGGTATTTCTAGTAGTGAGTGTCCGGCTCTGCAAAACAAATTCCACATACCACCGTAGAGAGAATAATATTTCCAAAAATCTAATCTGCCGACCGTTTCTCATAACGTGACGTATTGCCGTGGTCTGGCCATGACAAACCGTCTTTCTCAACCAGCCTTCCACTGCATGTTTTGCGAGGCAATTTTATTGGCACGTCTTGTCGAAGCAGAGATCGTGTCCCCCTTATTACGGGATTCTCATCAATACAGATGTGGGTAACCCAATCGTGTCTGCTGGTATGACTCCTCGATTTTAGGCAAGTCCCAAACGGCCACGCGGAGGACGCTTGATATTCATCCCGTTTATAAAGAGGCCAAGGCATGTCCTTTTTCTTCTTGCGCTCAATCGAATCCTTCCCCCCCACTCCGAGTTCCAACATCCAAGGCTCAGGTCAGGTGCTTCGGACTTTCAACCATGTCCGGATCCAACCTTCAAGGTCGGTGGATGCCTTCCTCTGTCACAGAGGAAGACATCAGGAAGCTAAGAGAGGCCAGATATTTGACCGGCGAAATCTCGCACAAAGTTGCTGCGCCGAGGGCAGGTCATTCCCACTCCTGAACCCAGCGAGAGCATTGTATTCATCTCTCACTTCCTCCGAGGGCTAGGCCTTGCTCTAGAGCCCTTTGTAAGGGGGCTCATGTTCTATTACGGGCTGGATTTCCATGATCTGGCTCCGGATTCCATCCTCCACATCTCGTCATTCATCGTTGTGTGTGAAGCTTTCCTCCGCATTACCCCACACTTCGGCATGTGGCTCAAAACTTTCAACATGGAGCCGAAGATGATCGAGGGGCGACACGCAGAGTGCGGAGGCGTTGTCATAAGCAAAGGTGCCGAAGTTCCATGGCCAAAAGGTTCCTTCCCGGAGGTGTCCAGTTTATGGCAACGGGAGTGGTTTTATATCACAACTCCTCAGGGTACCAAGTGGGTGGCCGCCCCTGCCTTTCGCTCAGGCCCCCCACCACAACTAACGTCATGGATCAACGAGGGGATGGACTGGGGGCCAGCAAATGACGTGTTGATATTGCAAAGCCGCATCTGGGATCTCCTCGAGAGAGATGTCAGCCAGGTTACAGTAATGCAAGTCATGCTAGTTCGTCGGGTCCTGCCTTGCAAACCTCGACCCCTCCGAATGTGGGAGTTCAATCCGGAAGGACCGCATGCTATTCAGCACTTCCTCGGCATGACGCCAGAAGAGATGTACAAATTGTTCTTCGGACCACATATAAGGTGTTAGGACCTCATCGAGGATGCGGGTCTGAGTTGCAATCGCCCAGACACCCAAGTAATCCCATGGACGAATACGCTGTCTATTTAGTTATCACAACATCATTCTGAAAATCGCTCTTTGACCAGGGCTGGGTGACAAAGGCGAAGATGATCAGGTGTTCGGCTCCCCTTCCCGAAGGAATAGCAGATCCAAGATCGCCGTAAAGCTCGAGCCGGCGCCTTTATCGCGCCTCTTAGGGAAGATGAAGGGGAAATAAAGAGGCTGAAAACAAGCCTCACTCACTGCTCATCCAAACCGGGGAATTAGCGCCCATGAAGGAGGACAACCGGGGAGAAGGATCTGAAATTCCCTCTCCCCAAGGAAGGAAGAGGACCGCCTCTGAAGACCCGGAAACAAAAGCTTCCAAACGGGGGAAGAAATCTTCGCCAGAGGGTCCTGTCTCGAAGGGTGCCCTTGCCGCACAGTGTCCGCCAGGGGATCAGCCTCCCACCAAGCTGTAAGTAAACAAAAGGTGCATAGTAGTAAAAATATCCCGCTTTACCTCTGAGGATAATAACCAAAACATATATCTTGTAGTTCGGATCGTAGCCCTTCTCGACAGAGTTCGTCTTTGGGGGATCTTCTTCCGGAGATGATGGAGAGCGAAACACCTCACTGTGCCATCTCGCCTCATGAGGCGGGCGACGCTGAAGTGTCGTTCCGAAGGGCTTCTTCTGATCCGCCCAGGCCAGAGGGTAATCCCTTGGCCACCCGAAGCCCTCAGTGTTCGGCTTCTAAGGAGAGCGACAGAAAGAGTCCGGAACCGTCCGGTGCGCGATCGGATGCACTGAGGATCTTCTGGAGCAAGCGGCTATCTCAGAGGTGCATCGTACGCTAATGGGCACGGTGATTCAGAGGATTTCATCCGCCGAAAGCGGGTTGCATGAAGCTTTCATGAGTCTGCTGAAAGGCTTTGAGGTACGTGAAATAGTGTGTGTTTTTGACAGTACCGCACACGGTAGGTGTGCCCTATGCAGATAGTAGCCCCTGAGACTCTGGTTGCCGTCGAGAACGGCGGCGAGCAGAGGATCATAATCCCAGGTAATAAACAGTCTGCCTTCATGTGTAGGTGGTGGAGGGTCCGGTATCTAGCCGGACTGGTGAGTTTGCCGAGCTGAAGCGGAAACTTGATGCGGCAGATGCCGACATCGTGCTTGTCAACAAGCGGCTCGACGAGGCACAGGGTATGTGATTTCTCCGGTGATCAACACATAGTAAGAGGAGCATGATGCTAGTATCTTTAATATGTGTGACTGCCGATGCGGCTGCCGCCGTGGAGATCCTTCTGGCGGAACTTGCCCGAGCCAAGGAACGAGCCAGGAATAGTGATGCGGCCGCTCTAAAGGCGGTCGAAGAGCTGAGAGCCGAACAGGCTGCGCATTGCCAAAGCAAGGAAAAAATTTCCAAGATGGCCGTTGAGTTGAAAGATGCCGCCGACCGTTACCAGCTCCTTGAGAAAGAAAACCGAGCGAAGGTGACGGACCTGGAGAAGGCCATGGTAGCAGCCAAGGAAGCCCGCTCTAAAATTAGAGCGGCGAAGGAAGAGCTGCGTCAAGCTGGAGATATCACAGCTGGGAAGCCCTTTTTGTTGCGGACAAGGTTCGGAGATCCGAAGTATGCCCCTCTTGATAGACTATGGAGTTCTGCAGACGCATACGCCGGATTTGGCAGCCGAGTAATAGCTGATGCGGCCGAGTACTTCAAGGATCAGAGAGATCGTGAAGTGGAAAAATTGTTCTGGTCACAGTTCGATGGTCCAGCACGTCTGCTGCTGTTGAATGAGCGAATGGCCGAGTGGGCCGAGCTCCATAGGTTGTCCGGGCTTGCCATGAGGTCTGTTGTGGATGTGGCTGGAAGGGCCAAGGCCGAATAGCTATTTTAGTTTAGTGCAAAAGTTCCTTGGTGGTGTGCCGCACATCGACGCTATGAAGAGGTCGGCATGCATAGAGGGTGCGCGGATGGCACTTGCCCGTGTTAAAACATACTGGACAGAGATGGAAGCCACCGTTGTTGCAACCCCAAGTCCGGCCGTGGGCCGAGTATCTGCCGAGCACTACTTTGCAGAAGTCCTTGAAGGCGCTCGCTCAATAGAGGCTTAGTGCTCGAAGAATATTATGTTCTAGTGACATGTATTCCCATTGTATAAACAATGTTTTATTGAATTATAAAGGCTGTGTTTATACTTTTGCTGAAAAGTATTATGATGCCTCCTGTGCGGCCGTTTAAGTATGTATGTGTATAACCTGAAAGTTCGCAGTCGTCGGCTTCAGCCCCCACGCATATAATGCGGGGGTGTTCGCAAAAACCGCGTATTCACACTTGATCCAACGTCTTGGTCCATTAAGGAGGTGGTAGCACAGTGAACAAGGCAATCGGACTATATTGCTTTAACACTTTCACTTAGCCATAGGAGTTTGACGGTGGGGCTACTATATAGCCCCTGGTAACTCCGCTACCGTCTTGAATACGGGCGCCAGACGCATATGACCGGGAAACGGCCCTTCGTTAATGCGGAGGAATCCCGAAGATTCCAGTAAGTCATTGAGTGGTTGACCAGTCTCGCGCTTTATCATGACAGTCAGTTTTCGGCTTTCTCTACTGAGGTGCTCATCCGGATGAACCAGGGCACAATCGCAGTAGTTCTCCCGGTGCCACCTTAGCCGATAGAGCGGAACGTAAGGTAGCAAAACACGGGAGCCGGGAAAACCCAACATTTGACCAAAGACATGATTCAGAGCTGATGCATATAAGGCCAAACTCGCGATGTCGAACACTCCCTAAGGTATTTGGTCTTTATAACATATCCCGGGCTAAACAGTGCCCTTGATAATGAACCCCGAGTGTCCAGGTAAGTGCAATTCTCTGACGTGGCGAAATGCCAATAACGTCAGCATCCTTCTCGGTTATATTAAGTACCCGGAGGATGTGAACAAGAAGAGACAGTAGAAAAGGTTTACGCAGGGTCTTAATCTAAAAAGAAACCTTTGAGCGGATCCCTGCTGCACGTCTGCGCCTGTGTCTCCGTTGTGCCGTATCCTGGACGGGTGTGGCGCAATTGTCATCTGTAAAAGAGAAGAGCTGAGGTGAAAGTTGGCAGGCCATAAAATTGGTTATTCTCAATAAACCATTAAAATTCAAGATAAGTCAAGTTGAGCCGAACTAGCCCTGATTACACGAGGGAAGCCCCTGGTACCATCTATGGGGGTATAACCATCAAACCATTAGGGCTTATCCAAGCTATTATAGCTAGTAATGAACCAGACTCGTCTAGCCGTGTCTGCAGTCTTGACGACCGATCCTTTATTCTGGTTGGAGGGGCCATTTAGTGTTCGGCTATTAAAGCCATCACACATTCTTCCGCTTGTAAGGAACGTTTTTCCGCTAACGGTGATGATGCCACGTGGGTCGGGCATCTTTAGCTTGAGGGAAGTGTAATGCGGTACTGCATTAAAACGAGCGAAGGCCGCACTTCCGAGTAGTGCTTGATAGCCACTTTGGAATGGAGCGATGTCGAAGGTTAACTTTTCGCTTCAGAAGTTGTTGGGAGAACCGAATATAACCTCTAGTAATAGGGAGCCCGTGCAGCAGGCCTCTGGGCCTGGTACTACTCCCTTGAAGGTAGTATTACTATGGCTGATTTTTGTCGGGTCTATCCCCATTTTCCGGACTGTGTCCTGATATATCAGATTAAGACTACTGCCACCGTCCATAAGGACTCGGGTGAGATGGTATCCATTTATTATTGGGTCAAACATCAAAGCGGCCAATCCTTCGTGCCGGATGCTTGTCAGGTGATCCCTGCGATCAAAAGTGATCGGGCAGGCCAACGAGGGGTTGAACTTAGGGGTGACGGGCTCTATGGCTCGTGTGTCTCGGAGTGCATGTTTGCTTCTTCTCTTCATCACGTGGATCACGTTTACTGTTTTGACCTCTGGTGGGAATTTTTTCTGTCCCCCAATGTTTTGCTGGCGAGGCTCATCCTCGTCTTCGCTTGGTGTATCCTGCCCCTTGTGTTCGGCGTTTAGCTTACCGGCCTGCTTGAAGACCCAGCATTCTCTGTGGGTGTGATTTGCAGGTTTATCGGGGGTGCTGAGAATCTGACATAGTTTGTCTAGAATCTTATATAGGCCGGATAGTCCATCTCTGCTGCATTTAGAAGGCTTTTTCCGTTGACCTGGTCGAGGGCCCCTGAATCTGGCGTTTACCGCCATATTGTCTGGGCTGCCTTCTGTATTTCGACGCTTGCTTTTACTACGCCGTGGTTTTCCATTGCCATCCCTTACTTCGGATGTGCTTGGGTCGCTGGTGCTACTGCGGGCCAACTAGCTATCTTCGCCCGTGCAAAAGCGGGTCATGAGGCTTGTCAGGGCTGCCATTGTTCTCGGCTTTTCTTGGCCGAGGTGTTCAGCGAGCCATTCGTCTCGGACGCTGTGCTTGAAAGCTGCTAAGGCTTCGGCGTCCGGACAGTCGATGATTTGTTTCTTCTTAGTGAGAAACCTGTTCCAAAGCTTTCGGGCTGACTCTCCGGGTTTTTGAATTATATGACTTAAATCATCTGCATCCGGAGGTCGGACATAGGTCCCTTGAAAATTAGCCCGAAAAGCATCCTCGTGCTCCTCCCAACTTCCAATGGAGTTTTCGGGGAGGCTTTTTAGCCAGTGCCGAGCTGGGCCTTTAATCTTGAGGGGCAAATACTTGATGGTGTGGAGATCTTCTCCGCGAGCCATATGGATATGGAGGATAAAGTCCTCAATCCAGACCCCAGGGTCTGTGGTCCCATCATATGCCTCTATGTTCACTGGTTTGAATCCTTCTGGAAATTCGTGGTCCAGCACCTCATTGGTGAAACATAGGAGGTGTGCGGCACCCCTGTATTTAGATTTATCAAGGCGTTTGGACGGTTGTCATATTTGGCTTTGATACTGTGCCGTAGCGCGCTTCCTAGATCCATAGATGGATCTGGTCATACTGGATTTTTGGCGCAAGTCCTCACGTAGGCCGTGTGTTGACTTATGTGCGGCCCTGTTAGCCGTTCTATCGCGGCCATGGGGTGGTTGATCCGGCCGGTTGGCCGTTTTGTTTTTCGGTTGTGCGGGCTCTACGGCCTCGTCGTCGAATTCGGGCAATAGCTTGTGCTTTGGATAGCTCTTTGCGTGGTAACTTCCACCATGCATTTCTTCGTTGTCGAGCACTTTGGTCCATCTGATGTTGAGCGTATTTTGTGCGGCCTTGAGCCTTTGCTTCTGCTTCTTCAGACTCCTCGCTGTGGCAATAAGCGTTCTGTGGAGGTTCTCTTGTTCCAAGTACTTTTCCGAGATGATGTGCACATCTTCGTCCGGAATATTTTCCTCCTCGGAGGTAGTTTTATGAGCTTTATCCTCGGCGTCACCGTGTTCGGACATCGGATCCGTACTATGTTCACCGTTCGCAGCTTCATTTTGCTCTACCGTTGGGTCAGTGTGGTCGTCGTTTCCTCTAGAGTCGACCAGGGTGTTATTTTCTCTTTCGCTGTTATCACTGTTTTTGCCGAGGCGAGATTTAGAGCGGCGCCTACGTCGACGCTATGTTTGCTTCTCGATGGAGCTGTTCTTCGCTGCTTCTTTTCGTTCCTTGTCATTGTTTTTTGGGTGTATCCACCATGTATATGTCATGCGATGAAGTGGCGGTCCAGCGCCCTGTGGGCGATGGTTCCTATTTGTCTCCTGCATCGTCGTCCATACCGTCGATGTCTTCGGAGTCGAACTCGAGCATGTCGGTTAAATCGTCGACAGTGGCTACTAAGTGGGTGGTGGGTGGGTGGCGAATTTCTTCGTCGCCCGCATCCCATTCTAGCCGGACATAGTTCGACCAAGGTTCTCCTGACAGGGAGAGAGACCTTAACGAATTTAGCACGTCGCCAAAGGGCGAGTGCTGAAAGATATCCGCGGAGGTAAACTCCATGATCGGCGCCCAATCGGATTCGATAGGTACGGGCGCTGGCGGCTCGGAATCCGTGGCCGGGACTGAATCCAGTAGTTCGGCGTCACGGCTCTTGTGAGGAGTAAAGTCGGTATCTAGCTCTATCGCCGCTGAGAGTGCAGCCTCCATGGTGGGGTCTATCCGCCTGCCCTCGGATGGCGCAATTGGCTCCGGATTGAAGGTCGGAGTAGTTGCCGTTGCGATCTCCCGAACATTGTCCGACGGCAGAGCTAAATCATGCTCATCATGAGTCAGCGGTGCACCTGGCGTGGGCTCGAATCCGTCGAAGATCAAGTCTCTGCGGATGTCAGCAGTGTAATTCAAGTTTCCGAACCTGACCTGGTGGCCAGGGGTGTAGCTCTCGATTTACTCCAGATGGCCCAGCGAGTTGGCCCGCAGTGCGAAGCCGCCTAATACGAGGATCTGCCCGGGGAGGAAAACCTCACCCTGGACCGCATCGTTACCGACGATCGAAGGAGCCATCGGGCCTTATGGTGACGACACAGTGGAACTCTCAATGAAAGCACCAATGTCGGTGTCAAAACCGGCGGATCTCAGGTAGGGGGTCCCGAACTGTGCGTCTAAGGCGGATGGTAACAGGAGGCGGGGGACACAATGTTTACCCAGGTTCGGGACCTCTCGATGGAGGTAATACCCTACTTCCTGCTTGATTGATCTTGATGATATGAGTATTACAAGATTTGATCTACCACGAGATCGTAGAGGCTAAACCCTAGAAGCTAGCCTTTGGTATGATTGTTGTTGTCCTACGGACTAAACCCTCCGGCTTATATAGACACCGGAGGGGGCTAGGGTTACACAAAGTCGGTTACAAGGGAGGAGATCTACATATCCGTATTGCCAAGCTTGCCTTCCACGCCAAGGAGAGTCCCATCCGGACACAAGACGAAGTCTTCAATCTTGTATCTTCATAGTCCAGCAGTCCGGCCAAAGGATATAGTCCGGCTGTCCGGAGACCCCCTAGTCCAGGACTCCCTCACTCGCGATACATCAAGATCGTGCCAAATCAAGAACACGAGAGAGAGAGAGAGAGAGAGAGAGAGATCAAACACATAGCTACTGGTACATACCCTCAGCCCCGAGGGTGAACTACTCCCTCCTCGTCATGGAGAGCGTCGGGATGATGAAGATGGCCACGGTGAGGGTTCCCCTCCAAGCAGGTGCCGAACAGGGTCCCGATTGGTTTTTGGTGGCTACAGAGGCTTGCGGCGGCGGAACTCCCGATCTCTTCTGTTCCCCGATCGTTTTAAGGTATATGGGTATATATAGGTGAAAGAACTACGTCAGGGGAGCCACGAGGGGCCCACGATGGTGGAGGGCACGCCCAGGGGGGTGGCGTGCCCCCTGCCTCGTGCCTTCCTCGTTGCTTCCTTGGCGTGGACTCCAAGTCTCCCGGGTTGCTTTCCTTCCAAAAATAACTTCTCCAGAAGGTTTCATTCCGTTTCGACTCCATTTGATATTCCTCTTCTTCGAAACACTGAAACAAGGGGAAAAATAGGAACTGGCACTGGGCTCTGGGTCAATAGGTTAGTCCCAAAAATAATATAAAAGTGTAAAATAAAGCCCATAAACATCCACAATAGATAATATAATAGCATGGAACAATCAAAAATTATAGATACGTTGGAGACGTATCAACCCCCTACCCGAGATCCGCCGGTTTTGACACTGACACCATGTCCTCACGCGATCACCACGCTGGCATGGTCAAGAGGACGCCCGCTCATTGCCAAGCCTTGTCCCTCACGTTGTCTTTGCAGTGTTTAGTCTAGGAAAGTTGATCACACACTGCCAGGTCGACCAGATTGGACTTGAGATGGTTGGCAAGTTTCTGGTCAGAAACTTGGTCGCCAAGTTTGGAGGTCTTCTAGAAGGTGATTAGGGCTAAGCTTCTGGGGTTAAGGTTTATCTAGGAAGGTAACCAAGCTCAAGAAAATTCAGCCTCAAATGATCAAGGAAAAAATGCACTTGTTGTAGAAATTGTATTTTGAGGCCTGTAGAAATTGAATTTTGAGGCCAGAATAGAAATGATTTACTGTAGCAAAAATATTCCAAATAAGTATGCAATATTTTTGCACAGGGAGGTTGGCCAAGGTTCATAGAATATTTGGGAATTTCTCAGATTTTTGGAAGCAAGAAAAATGAGGGTTGCTTTGGAGCACAAGTTTCTGAATTGAGTTTGAGAAAACAATTTGATTATTTTCTTTTATGAAAAATATTCCTTGGGCTATTTTGGGATTTTTCAGAGAAAGAAAGTTGAATGAGAGATGGATGGGTCACTTATGTGAAAATCAATGACATGCCCAAGTGCTTAAGTCCATTTGAATTGATTCAAAAACCCAAATTCAAAGTAAGGGCATATGAAGTCCGGAAAAAGAGAGAAGGCAAAATCCAGGCTGTCACAAACCTCCCCCACTTAGGATGAATGTCATCCTCGAGATTCGGTTGCTCAGGAAAACAATTCTGTGTAGGCTGTCCATACAAATTCCTCTCTTTCCCAGGTTGCTTCTTCTTCGGTGTGGTGCTCCCACTGAACCTTATAAAACTTTATCACTTTACTGCGAGTGACCCTTTCTGTCTCGTCCAAGATTCTGATCGGTCTCTCGTCATAGATTAATCATTAGCCAGTTCTATCTCTGCCATGTCAGTCCTCTTTTTCGGTGGCGAGATACACCTCCTTAACTGTGAGACATGGAACACATTGTGCACTTCTGACAATTCTGGTGGCAATTCCAGCTGATACGCAACCGTTCCAACTCTGGACATGACTGGGAATGGACCAATATATCTGGGTGCCAGTTTTCCTCGGGTCTGAAATCTCTTGACTCCTTTCATGGGTGTGACTTGGAGATACACGTGTTCTCCGGGTTGGAAACTGATCTGACGGTGCTTTGCATCATAATAACTCTTCTGTCGTTACTTGGCAAACTGCAGTCTATCTCGGATCTCCTTGACTTGTTTTTCAGCGTCCATCATCAAATCAGTTCCGAAAATGCGGCACTTATAGCTTACATAGCCTCATAAGGTGACATCTTCAAGCTGGTCTGAAAACTGTTGTTGTAGGAGAACTCGGTGTATGGCAGACAATCTTCTCACTTGGATCATTGGGCTAAAGCACAAGCGCGGAGCATATCTTCGAGTATCTAATTTACTCGCTTAGTCTGACCGTCTGTCTGAGGGTGATAGGATGTGCTGTATTTTATGGTAGTCCCCAAAGCTTGATGGAGACGTGACCAAAATGCTGAGGTGAAAAGAGATCCTCGGTCTGAAGTAATTGTTTTTGGCACTCCATGCAGGCTGACGATTCTGGACACATATAACTGTGCAAGTTGATCAGCTCGGTAGGTGGTCCGGATGGGAATGAAGCGAGCCACCTTTGCTAACGTGTCCACTATGACACATACTGCGTCATTGCCATGGTGAGTCATTGGTAGACCGGTGATGAAACCCATGCGACATCGTCCCATTTCCATTGCGAGATGCGTAGAGGTTGAAGGAGTCCAGCGGGTTTTTGGTGTTCCCCATTACTTTGTTGCATATATCACAGCAGGCGACAAAATATGCAATATATTTCTTCATACCATCCCACCAAAATATTTGATGGAGGTTTTCATTTTGGTATCTCCTGGATGAATTGAATACGAAGATTCGTGCACTTCTGCCAAGATCTTCCTTCTTAGATCTGCTTGCTCGGGTACGCAAATCCTCCCTCGAAACCTTAGCGTGCCTTGCTGATCCTTAGAGAAATCCCGAGTCTTTCCTTCTTGCATACGTTGGGCATGGAATTGCAGCAATACGTCAACTGCCTGGGCTCTGCGGATCTCATCCTCAAGGGTAGGAGCAACTTCCAATATATTGGCAAGACTGGCATCAACTATTACCAAATTGAGCTGAGCGATCTCGTCTTGAAGTTCCGGAGGCAAGGAATCCATTAAAACAATCAGACTGACAGGCTTGCGGCTGAGGGCATCGGCAACCACGTTGGCTTTACCCGGATAGTAATTTATCCCGAGGTCATAATCCTTGACCAACTCAAGGCATCTTCGTTGTCGAAGGTTCAGGTCTGGTTGAGTGAATATATATTTGAGACTCCTGTGGTCGGTGAAAATTTGGCACCTTTTTCCAATGAGATAGTGTCTCCAAATTTTCAAAGCATGCACAACATCGGCCAACTCCAAATCATGCGTGGGATAGTTTCCTTCATGCGGCCATAACTTTCGAGATGCGTAGGCCACAACCTTGTCGTCTTGCATGAGTACACATCCAATGCCTTTTCTAGATGTGTCGCAATATACATCAAAGCTGCGGTAGATGTCTGGCAGAGTCAATACTGGTGTTGTTGTCAACTTGGTTTTTAGCTCGGTGAAGCTCCTTTTGCAATCCTAAGTCCATTCAAACTTCTTGTCCTTCTTGAGGAGCTCCATCATAGGCTTGGCAATCTTAGAGAATCCCTTGATAAAGCGGCGGTAGTATCCAGCTAATCCAAGGAAACTCCAGATTTCTAACACTGTCGTAGGTGCAGTCCAATCAAGCACATCTTTCACCTTACTTGGGTCTACGGCTATCCCTTCTGCGGAAAGCACATGCCCCAAAAATCAAACTTGCTTGAGCCAGAACTAGCATTTGCTGAACTTCGCATATAGCTAATGGTCACGGAGCCTTTGCAAAACTGCTCTGAGATGTTCCTTGTGTTCTTCTTCACTCTTTGAGTAAATGAGGATGTTATCAATGAAGACCACCACAAACTTATCCAAGAAATCCATAAATACCTTATTCATCATATGCATGAAAAAGGCAGGGGCATTGGTGAGACCGAAAGACATGACTGTATATTCATAAAGACAGTATCGAGTAGTGAATGCGGTCTTGGGAATATCTTCCTTCTTGATTTTGAGTTGGTGATATCCGGTCGTCATATCAATCTTGGAGAATACTTTTTCCCCACTGAGTTGATCAAACAAATCATCAATCCTTGGCAGTGGATATTTGTTCTTGATGGTGACATCATTCAGCTGACAGTAATCTACACACATCCGAAGACTGTCGTCCTTCTTGTCCACAAATATCGCGGGTGATCGCCATGGTGAAGAGCTCGGACGGATGTATCCCTTCTAAAGCTTCTAATCAAGTTGTTTCTTTAATTCCACTAATTCTGACGAGGTCATCCCATAATACTTCTTATATAACGATGCGGTTCCAGGCACCGGATCAATTGCAAACTCTAGCTCCCTGTCTGGCAGCATGCCAGGTAATTCCTCCGGATATACATCTGGAAACTCACTGACCACTGGAATTAATTCCAATTCTTCAGCCACGGCCGTGAAAACCATTTCTTTCTTGGGTATGCTTCTCCCTGGCATAGAACTTCGTGGTTCGACCTTCCTGACTGGTCAAGGTGACTTCTCTGGTCGCACAGTTGATGCATACTTGATATTGGGTTAACCAATTCATTCCCAAAATAATATCCAATTTGGCAGACTCGATGACAATCAAGGATGTTGGAAAGCTGACTCCTTTGATATCAATTTCCAAATTTCAGCAGACCAGATTGCTTCTGAGCAAGGATCCTAGGGATTGTACCAACATATTCTTTCGCAAAATCGAGCAAGGAAATTTGTTTTGGGCAGCAAAACTCCATGAAATAAAAGAGTGGGAAGCCCCAGAGTCAAATAAAATAAATGCAGGTATGTTATTAACAGGAAACATACCAATGATGACTTCCGGGTCCTCTTGGGCTTCATCGGCAGAGAGGTGATGAATTTTCCCTTGGATGGCCCTTGAGGCTGAATAGGGCTCCAGATGATTGACTTGTGGCCTGAATGGGGCGGTTGGCTTGTCGTTCTTGGGGCACTCTGTGGCATAATGTCTGGTCTGATCGTAATTAAAACAGGAATTGTTGCGCTGGCATTCTTCGCGCATCGGGCGAGTCACGACATTCTTGACTTGGGTAGTGGTCTTGTTAACATTCTGCTGCCAATTAGGTTTGTACTCAATCTGAGTCTGCTGCCAAGTACGATCCTTCTATACTGGCTGCCCATCCTTCTTAGGCTCGAGCTTGTGTTCCCTTTCTGTGATAAGAGCTTTGTTGACCAGGGTTTGGAAATCTGGGAAATCAAACATATTGAGAGTACATCTGAGGTGTTGGTTCAGTCCTCCAAGAAATCTCTCGACCTTCCTTTCTTCTGTGGCCACATCATAAAGAGAATAGCGGGCCAAATGGTTGAACTTGTGCAGATATTCACTTACTGACAGGCTTCCTTAGGCGAGGGCGAGGAATTCACGCTGCTTGACCTTCATAATCCCGGCTGGAATATGATACTTGAGGAAATGGTCCTTGAATTTAGTACAAGTAATTTCTTCGTCCGCGGGCCACATAGCCTTAGCATTATCCCACCATATAGCGGCAACTCCTTCAAGATAATGCGTAGCGAACGGAACCTTGTCAGCTTCTTCAGTGCGAGAAATCTCAAGCTTTTTCTCAATAGTCCTTAGCCAATCATCGGCTTCCAAAGGATTGATAACTTGACTGAAACTAGGAGGCTTGGTCCTCTGAAAATATGACTACTTGGAGTGGTGACCATTTTGATTTCCATTCTGCCCAACCATAGCTTGCACAATTTTCAACAGTTCGATCAGATTGTTGTTCCTTCTTTCTTCAAACATACGCATGATTTGCTCAGTGGAGGGCGGATGTGCCGGTGGAGGCGGTGGTGGCTGATACGGCTCGGGGGAATGTCCTGCCTGTCTTGCGGAGCGACGGACAGGAACATCCTCACAAGCGTGGCTGCTACTGCCACCCTGCGTCATCCTATTATTTGTTTTCCCAATATAAAGCCACCAAGATGAGAAATATCTGAAATGGGAATGAAAGCCAACGACAAACCCAGAAGAAAGTAGCAAAAATAAATTAGGGCGAATAAAAAGGTCCCAACATAATTATACATAGACTCATACATGAAAGATAACATCATGACGGGTTCGACTACCCACATACACGAAACTAAGCATCATGACATGTACGATTACATTCGTACATCAACCTCATGACGACCGCGATACTCTAACGATCTAGTGCTCAGCTATCGCTACGGCGGGCTCCTCTCCTGAGTCAGACTCAGATCTTGAGCTGGTAGTGGATACCTCTGGGTTAAAAGTGACACGGCGGTGCTGCCTCGAGGACTCTCCCTCAGGGGCAGGTGCGGGACGAGATCCAAGCATAGGGGTTGCAGGAGTAGCGACAAGGGAAGCCCACACAGCAGGGGCACTGCGAGGGGTCACTGCCAAAGGGTTGGTGTACCCTAAGTGGTCACCGAAGTAACTAGAGTAACGAAGACTAGGGGAACAAATGGAGTGAAACCGACATTAGGTGGAGGGTTCCTATTACGAGCAGCGGCAAGAGCGATCCGGGCTCGGGTCAGCTCTCGGGCTAACTCATAGATCAAGAGAGAACTGGCAATGATATAGCGAGAAAGGTGGCTGGCAGGACGATTGCACGCCGGATCAATAAAAGGGAAGTGGATACGCCCGTTCTCGTGCAGAGACGGGTAGAAAAAGAAACCTGGGTGGGTCTGCATGCGAACCTCGTTGTAGCGCAAGTCTACAAGAGCCTCAAGTACAAAAAACTGAATAGCCTGAGACGGCGTGGAAGCGAAACCACCCTTAGAAGAATGGGTGTAAGCACCGGAAGGTGAGCTGTGGTGTAGAGTGACCTCCGCGTAGTACTCGTACAGTGATCTAGCTAGATGCTCGCGATACACCTGATACACTGGATCTGCGCCCTATGGGTAGAGTCGTCACCACACGTTCTAAAGAAGGTGCTGCGATGTGTATGGGGCTGGCTCAGACTGGTACATGATCGAAGCTGGAGCCATCTACACTCAGAATCATCAAGCAGTTAGCAATAACAACAAATAAAATGCATGCAATGAAACAATCAATTTCTATTACTATCGGCACTCAGACTGAGCTAACTACCATTTATCTAGCGTGTCCTACAGTCAGTGCGGCTCTGATATCAAGCGTTGTGGCACCCCGGCTTAGAGCAACCGGCTTACCTTGCATTGCCAGCCCAGAGATCGAGTCTTCTGGCAACACACAGCAACTTGGTACAGAAACCAACCGCTTTATTGATACTAGCGGAACATAGGTCTGATATTACATCAAGTAGCGAGGCCAAGCGGCACACTCAGTGTGGCTGAATAGTATGTACGTTATTTAATGAACATGAAGGGGCCTCGATCATGATAACTACGCGGCATCGGAACAACGACGAAGTGGAACTCCATAGCACAGGGACACCGATGTGGACATGATCTAGATGCGGGAAGCTATTTGATAAAAAACGACTTGCCTAAAATCTGGCATGACACACCAGGTTAGTACATTCAATGTACTTGCAAGCTCACAACAAGCATAACCATAATGGCAGACAATATCATGACAATTAATCAGGTTAATACAATGCAACATGATACTACGGATGCGGTGAAATCACATGTGTACTGAGTCACTCGGACTCTCTTACCAGACGGGTTACCTCGTAACCGAATGGTGATCATCCCAGGATCACAAACAAAACCAACACTTTGGTTCTCACCACGATCATATTCATGATCCCAAAAATCATCACATAACCAGTGCCAACAATGAAATTTTAGTGTGCAAGTTTATTTATTAATGTTGATCCATCGTGTGACTTACTCACGAGCTATGCCCGTAACCGAGGATGCGGCTATCGATAGATTAAATACACTCTGCAGAGGTAGCACACTTTACCCACACCACAGAATCCATGGCCTCGTCATCCCATTCGGGTGGACCAACGGCATTCTGACGAAACTCTCCCATTGCCTTGACACTCTCCCGGCCACTCCTACCAACTCCCCACTTGGCTAAGTCATGGGTGGCCCCGTGCCTACCAAAGGCATCAACGGCCACCGTCGTGGCAAAAACGGTCCCAAACGGGGACAAGATACCATAACAACAAACGAGCACACAAGGTTATGTCTGCTTACCGGGCCAGGGTACCGCACGCCCATAACCTTCCCTCATTGGAGGTACTGACCAAAGGCACGGCAACGGACCGAATCAAGACTTCCCCATAAAGGTAAATGTGGTCGCACTAGGAAAAACCCGATTCAATGGCACCATGACTCGATCAATGTTATGTTCAAGTTGGATTAACATCAGGTAAATCATGAAAATAAAATAACTCGAGTCATCATATGCAACTACTAGACATGCAAAACATATCACTCAAAGCGACAGATCATCATCGTCAAAATATCTTACTTTCACTATTCATCAACTAAACTTACTGGTTCAACTATACTGGTTATTAACATTCATCATTTTAATTCCCTCATAATATATTAAAATCATTTTATCACAAATAGAAACTATCATTATTCATGCAAGCATAAACATTTCAATGAAAATTTCTTCTACTGACTTAAACTAGCTCAAGCATTCAACCAGTACCACACTAAGCAATTCAAGCATGGTAAAATAACTAGCACTAAGCAATATTTATTTAAATAATTTAAATGCATGCAAATAACTCATATTCAAGTTGGATAAATCATAGATATTGAGATGACACCATCCAAATGTTGGTGTGGCTTGCCTTAGTGCACAGGAGGTTCACACTCCTCCTGGTGATCTTCAAGACAAGCTTCTCCCTCTGCCTGTACCCATGGCTCGACGAGAGGTGGTCGGAGCAGCTCGCAACTAAGCTCGCGAGCGGTGGCTGCGGTCGGGTCTTGTCGGAGAGGAAGAAAACAGCGGGTTGGGGCGGTCCTAGGGGCTGCAACGCGTTTAGACGGCACCAATGGAGCTCCTAGGAGTCGCCCGAGCAGTTTCTCGAGCTCGAGAGGCACCGGTGCAAGGTGGATGGTTGCGGGGGATCGCCGGCGAGCTTGGGTCAGGGACGGCGGCCAGAGGCCTGCCCGGTTGGGCTAAGTCTACGGCTTTGTGGAGGTTGTGTGGTGGGTTTGGGATGCCCAGAGCGGAGGGAGGAGCTCGGATTTATAGCCGGAGGGGAAAGGGCGTACGTGGCTTCGCTGGAGCTCTCTAGAAGACGGCGAGCGATGACGAATGGCGTCACCGAGGGCTAGAGGGGTGCAGCACTCACGCGGGGGCTGTGCAACATGCGGACGAGAACAGGAGGCGGTGGAGGAAGAAGACAGGGGCACGGGGTGTCGGTGTCAAAACCGGCGGATCTCGGGTAGGGGGTCTCGAACTGTGCGTCTAAGGATGATGGTAACAAGAGACGTGGGACACAATGTGTACCCAGGTTTGGGCCCTCTCTATGGAGGTAATACCCTGCTTCCTGCTTGATTGATCTTGATGAATATGAGTATTACAAGAGTTGATCTACCACGAGATCGTAATGGCTAAAACCCTAGAAGCCTAGCCTGTATGGCTATGGTATTGAGTCTCTCTCCCCCTCTAGACTAAGTCCCCCGATTTATATAGACACCGGGAGGATCTAGGGTTACACAAGGTCAGTTACCAAGAAATGAATCTACACATTTGATCGCCAAGCTTGCCTTTCACGCCAAGGAGAGTCCCATCCGGACACGGGGAGAGTCTTCAGTCTTTATATCATCACAACCCATCACTCCGGCCCACGACTAACAGGCAGGGTGCCCGAGGGCCCCTTAATCTAGGACTCCCTCAGTAGCCCCCGAACCAGACTTCAATGACGAGGTGTCCGGCACATAGATTTTCTTCGGCATTGCAAGGCGGGTTCCTCCTCCGGTGACTTCAGAGTGGTGTATTCGTCCTTGCATTTAAGGTCGTACCCCTTCGGCTTTTGTGTATCAACAAGTTCAGCCTCCATGTGTCGAGCAAATGTGAGAGGTCAGGGTATTTTTATAGATAACACCCCGGCTGGGCGAGGAAGAATGTCTATTTAAAGAGATTGGATCTCAGATTCATTCGGCACCACGCAGAAAAAATCCTCAGAGATTGCTAGGAGAGACCACTCCAACATGGCTAGCGCTGCCAGATCCTCCTCCCGTCCCTGCAGCCCAGAAAAAGGAGAGTGGGAGAGGTGCTCCGTTCCCCATAGTCAACTGGAGAAGCTACAAACGCAGGGATTTCTTCCTCCTGCGGATTTGGTCCCCGTTCGGGAAGGGTTGACCTCCTTCAACGGCGAGGCCCAGGCAGAGAATTTTCCCAATCCATCCGAGGGAGAACGAGTGTGTTTCGTCCCCTACCTGCTAAGAGGCGTCGGGTTTCCAATTCATCCATTCCTCAGAGGGCTTCTGGAGTACTATGGCCTCCAACTGCACAACTTCACTCCGGCCTCCATCCTGCATACCGCGGGTTATGTCGCCCTTTGTGAGCTATTCTTGGGTTATGAGGCCCATTTTGAATTGTGTAGGAAGTTATTCTGTCTCGTCCCGCGCAACCATGAGGGATCAATATTTGAAGTGCGCGGAGCCGAAATATGGCGCATCGCTGAGACCGGATACCTATCCGGCACACAGAAGAAAGCATCCGAAGAGTGGCCTTCCGAATGGTTCTATATTGAGGACGTCGCGCTCCTGGACCCAGTCCGGAGGGATCTCCCCGAGTTCACAAGCGTTCCTTTGAAGAAACGCCACAGCTGGCGCAATCGGAGCCTCGAGGAGGAAGATAGTGCGGATGTTCATCAACTCATGAGGAAGATAAGGACGCTCGCTCAGTCCGGATTATCAATAGTAGAAGTGATGGCGACCTCCATAGTTCGAGGGGTTCAGCCACTCCAGTACAGAGGGCTTCCCATGTAGCACTGTAATGGTGAGGACGACGCCTCCCGCTGCGGCAAGAAGGGTCCGGACACCCCCGCCGCTTTGGCCAAAATATTGGCCAAACTGTTCAAAGGGGAGGAAGAGGAGTTCTTGCATATCAAGCACAGAGATGGATATTCCATGTATAGTCCTCCTAGCTGGGTAAGTGTTGGGGAACGTAGCAGAAATTCAAAATTTTCCTACGTGTCACCAAGATCTATCTATGGAGAAACTAGCAACGAGGGGAAGGAGAGTGCATCTACATACCCTTGTAGATCGCTAAGCGGAAGCGTTCAAGAGAACAGGGTTGAAGGAGTCGTACTCGTCATGATCCAAATTACCGGAGATCCTAGTGCCGAATGGACGGCACCTCCGCGTTCAACACACGTACAGCCCGGTGACGTCTCCCATGCCTTGATCCAGCAAGGAGAGAGGGAGAGGTTGAGGAAGACTCCATCCAGCAGCAGCACGACGGTGTGGTGGTGATGGAGGAGCGTGGCATCCTGCAGGGCTTCGCCAAGCACCTGGAGAGGAGGAGGACTTGGGAGAGGGGAGGGCTGCGCCAGGGCAAGGGGTGAAGCTCCCATGTGCCTCCCCACTATATATAGGGGTGGAGGGGCTGGTTTCTTGCCCTCCAAGTCCATTGGGCGTTATAAAGGTGGGAGGAAAGAAATCACATAATTTCCTTCCCCATCGATTGTTATCCCCTTTTTAGGGATCTTGATCTTATCCCTTCGATATGATCTTATTCCTTCTAAGGGGGGATCTTGGTGCGCCTTGACCAGGGGTGTGGGGCCTTGCCCCCACTACCCACGTTCATGTGGGGCCCCCCATGCAGGTGGGCCCCACTTCGGAACCTTCTAGAACCTTCCCGGCACAATACCGAAAAATCCCGAACATTTTCCGGTGGCCAAAATAGGACTTCCCATATATAAATCTTTACCTCTGGACCATTCCGGAAATCCTCGTGACGTCCGGGATCTCATCCGGGACTCCAAACAACATTCGGTAACCACATACAAACTTCCTTTATAACCCTAGCGTCATCGAACCTTATGTGTAGACCCTACGGGTTCGGAGACACGTAGACATGACCGAGACAACTCTCCGCCAATAATCAACAGCGGGATCTGGATACCCATGTTGGCTCCACATGTTCCACGATGATCTCATCGGATGAACCACGATGTCAAGGACTCAATCGATCCCGTATACAATTCCCTTTGTCTAGCGGTATTGTACTTGCCCGAGATTCGATCGTCGGTATGCCGATACCTTGTTCAATCTCGTTATCGCAAGTCTCTTTACTCGCTCCGTAACACATCATCCCGTGATCAACCTCTTGGTCACATTGTGCACATTATGATGATGTCCTACCGAAGGGCCCAGAGATACCTCTCCGCTTACACGGAGTGACAAATCCCGCCTCGATTCGTACAACCCAACAGACACTTTCGGAGATACCAGAGTGCACCTTTATAGCCACCCAGTTACGTTGTGACGTTTGGTACACCCAAAGCATTCCTACGGTATCCGGAGTTGCACAATCTCATGGTCTAAGGAAAAGATACTTGACATTAGAAAAGCTTTAGCATACGAACTACACGATCTTTGTGCTAGGCTTAGGATTGGGTCTTATCCATCACATCATTCTCCAAATGATGTGATCCCGTTATCAACGACATCCAATGTCCATGCTCAGGAAACCGTAACCATCTGTTGATTAACGAGCTAGTCAACTAGAGGCTTACTAGGGACATGGTGTTGTCTATGTATCCACACATGTATCTGAGTTTCCTATCAATACAATTATAGCATGGATAATAAAAGATTATCATGAACAAGGAAATATAATAATAACCAATTTATTATTGCCTCTAGGGCATATTTCCAACAGTCTCTCACTTGCAATAGAGTCAATAATCTAGTTCACATTGCTATGTGATCAACACTCATAGGTCACATCTCCATGTGACCAACATCCAAGAGTTTACTAGTGTCACTAAACTAGTTCACATCATCATGTGATTAAGACTCAATGAGTTTTGGGGTTTGATCATGTTTTGCTTGTGAGAGAGGTTTTAGTCAACGGGTCTGCAACATTCAGATCCGTATGTACTTTGCAAATCTCTATGTCATATTGTAAATACTGCTTCCACGCTCCACTTGGAGCTATTCCAAATGGTTGCTCCACTATACGTATCCGGTTTGCTACTCAGAGTCACTCGGATAGGTGTTAAAGCTTGTATCGACGTAACCCTTTACGCCGAACTCTTTATCACCTCCATAATCGAGAAACATGTCCTTATTTACTCCAAGGAAAATTTTGACCGCTGTCCAATGATCCATTCCTGGATCACTCTTGTACCCCCGTGCTGCACTCATGGCAAGGCACACTTCCAAAGGCGGTACACAAAGATAGCATACTCTGAGCCTATGTCCGAAGCATAGGGGACGACCTTCGCCCTTTCTCTCTCTTCTGCCGTGGTCGAAGCTTTAACTCTTAACTTCATACCTTACAACTCGTGCAAGAACTCCTTGTTTGACTGATCCATCTTGAACACCTTCAAGATCATGTCAAGGTATGTGCTCATTTGAAAGTACCATTTAGCATTTTTTATCTATCCTCATAGATCTTGATGCTCAATGTTCAAGCAGCTTAATTCAGGTTTTCTATTGAAAAACACTTTTCAAATAACCCTATATGCTTTCCAGAAATTCTACATCATTTCCAATCAACAATATGTCATTCACATATACTTATCATAAATTCTATAGTGCTCCCACTCACTTCTTTGGAAATACAAGTTTCTCACAAACTTTGTATAAACCCAAAATCTTTGATCATCTCATCAAAGCGTACATTCCAACTCCAAGATGCTTACTCCAATCCTTAGAAGGATTGCTGGAGCTTTGCATACTTGTTAGCATCTTTTAGGATTGACAAAACCTTATGGTTGTATCACATACAACCTTTCCTCAAGTATAACATCGAGGAAACAATGTTTTGACATCCTATCTGCAAGATTTCATCAATCATGCAGTAATTGCTAATCCAATTCCAACAGACTCTTAGCATCGCTACGAGTGATAAAGCCTCACCGTAGTCAACTCCTTGAACTTGTCGAAAAACATCTTTAACGACAAGTCGAGCTTTCTTAATGGTGATACTTACCATCATTGTCTATCTTCCTTTTAAAATCCATCTTTACCCAACGCCCCACGACCATCAAGTATTTCTTCCAAAGTCATGGATCCTCTCTCGGATGTTATGGCCTTGAGCCATTAAATGGGAATCCGGGCCCACCATCGCTTCTTCATAGCTCATAGGTTCATTGTTGTCTAGCAACATGACCTTCAAGACAGGATTACTGTACCACTCAGAAGTAGTACGCATCCTTGTCACCCTATGAGGTACGGTAGTGACTTGATCCAAAACTTCATGATCACTATCATAAGCTTCTACTTCAATTGGTGTAGGCGCCACAGGAACAACTTCATGTGCCCTGCTACACACTTGTTGAAGTCACGGTTCAATAACCTCATCAAGTCTCCACCATCCTCCCACTCAATTCTTTCGAGAGAAACTTTTCTCGGAAAGGACCTAATTCTAGAAACAATCCTTTTGCTTCCTGAATCGAGATCGGAGGCATACCCAACTGTTTTGGGTGTCCTATGAAGAAGCATTTTATCCGCTTTGGGTTCGAGCTTATCAACTGAAACTTTTTCACATAAGCGTCGCAGCCCCAAACTTTTAAGAAAGCGACAATTTAGGTTTCCCCAAACCATAGTTCAAACGGTGTCGTCTCGACGGAATTACGTGGTGCCCTATTAAAGTGAGTGTGATTGTCTCTAATGCCTAACCCATGAACAATAGTGGTAATTCGATAAGAGACATCATGGTACGCATCATATCCAATAGGGTGCAACTATGATGTTTGGACACACCATCACACTATGGTGTTCCAAAGTGTATTTATTGTGAAACAATTTCCACAATGTCTTAATTATGTACAAAACTCAGAAACTCAGATACTCATCTCTATGATCATATCATAGACATTTTATCCTCTTGTCACGATGATCTTCAACTTCACTCTGAAATTACTTGAACCATTCAATAATTCAGACTTGTGTTTCATCAAGTAAATACACTCGATATACTCAAATCATCCGTGAAGTAAGAACATAACGATATTCACTACATGCCTCGGACTCATTGGACTGCATACATCAAAATGTGTTACTTCCAACAAGTTGCTATCTTGTTCCATCTTCTTGAAACCGAGGCTTTTCAGTCATTTTGCCCATGTGGTATGATTTGCATATCTCAAGTGATTCAAAATCAAGTGAGTCCAAATGATCCATCTCGCATGGAGTTTCTTCATGCGTATACACCAATAGACATGGTTCGCATGTCTCAAACTTTTCAAAACGAAAGTGAGTCCGTGAGATCCATCAACATGGAGCTTCTTCATGCGTTTATACCAATATGACTTACATGGCGGTGCCACCAAGAAGTGGTACCATCATTACTATCTTATATCTTTTGGCATGAAAATGTTTATTACTCTGATCGAGATTCAATAAACCATTCCTTTAGGTGCAAGACCATTGAAGGTATTATTCAAATAAATAGAGTAACCATTATTCTCCTTAAATGAATAAATGTATTGTGATAGACATAATCCAATCATGTCTATGCTCAACACAAACACCAAATGACAATTATTCTGGTTTAATACTAATCTTGATGGTAGAGGGAGCGTGCGATGTTTGATCACATCAAACTTGGAAACACTTCCAACACATATCGTCAGCTCACCTTTAGCTAGTCTCCGTTTCTTCCGTAGCATTTTATTTCGAGTTACCAACACTTAGCAACCGAACCGATATCTAATACCCTGGTGCTACTAGGAGTACTAATAAAGTACACAATAACTTAATGTATATCCAATATACTTCTATCGACCTTGCCAGCCTTCTCATCTACCAAGTATCTAGGGTAATTCTGCTCCGATTGGTTGTTCCCCTTATTACGTAAGCACTTAGTCTCGGTTTGGGTTCAACCTTGGGTTTCTTCATTAGAGCAGCGGTGATTTGCTGTTTCATGAAGTATCCCTTCTTGCCCTTGCCCTTCTTGAAACTAGTGGTTTCACCAACCATCAACAATTGATGCTCCTTCTTGATTCCTACTTTCACTGTGTCAAACATCGCGAATATCTCAAGGATCATCATATTTATCCCTGATTTGTTATAGTTCATCACGAAGCTCTAGCAGCTTGGTGGCAATGACTTTGGAGAAACATCACTATCTCTGGAAGATCAACTCCCACTTGATTCAAGTGATTGTTGCACTCAGACAATCTGAGCACAAGCTCAACGATTGAGATTTTCTCCCTTAGTTTGTAGGCTAAGAAAATCGTCGGAGGTCTTATACCTCTTGACGTGGGCACGAGCTTTGAAATCCCAATTTCAGCCCTCGAAACATCTCATATGTTCCGTGACGTTTGAAAAATGTCTTTGGTGCCTCAACTCTAAAACCGCTTAACCGAACTATCACGTAGTTATCAAAAGCGTGTATGTTCGATGTTCGCAACATCCACAGGAGCGATGTTTGGGGTTCAAAGCACATCGAGCGGTGCATTAAGGACATAAGCTTTTTTCTGTCCGCATAATCGCTACTGTCAACTTTCAACTATATTTTCTCTAGGAACATATCTAAACAGTGGAACTAAAGCTCAAGCTTACGACATAATTTGCAAAGATCTTTTGACTATGTTCAGGATAATTAAGTTCATCTCACGAACTCCCACTCAGATAGACATCCCTCTAGTCATCTAAGTGATTACATGATCCGAGTCAACTAGGCCGTGTCCGATCATCACGTGAGACGGACTAGTCATCATCGGTGAACATCTTCATGTTGATCGTATCCTCCATACGACTCATGCTCGACCTTTCGGTCTCTTGTTTCGAGGCCATGTCTGTACATGCTAGGCTCGTCAAGTTAACCTAAGTGTTTCGCGTGTGTAAATCTGGCTTACACCCGTTGTATGTGAACGTAAGAATCTATCACACCCGATCATCACGTGGTGCTTCGAAACGACGAACTTTCGCAACAGTGCACAGTTAGGGGGAACACTTTCTTGAAATTTTAATGAGGGATCATCTTATTTACTACCGTCGTTCTAAGCAAATAAGATGCATAAACATGATAAACATCACATGCAATCAAATAGTGACATGATATGGCCAATATCATTTTCCTCCTTTGATCTCCATCTTGAGGCTCCACGGTCATCATCATCGTCACCGGCATGATACCATGATCTCCATCATCATGATCTCCATCATCGTGTCTCCATGAAGTTGTCTCGCCAACTTATTACTTCTACTACTCTGGCTACCGGTTAGCAATAAAGTAAAGTAATTACATGGCGTTGTTCAATGACACGCAGGTCATACAATAAATAAAGACAACTCCTATGGCTCCTGCCGGTTGTCATACTCATCGACATGCAAGTCGTGATTCCTATTAAAAGAACATGATCAATCTCATACATCACATATCATTCATCACATTTTTCTTGGCCATATCACATCACATAGCATACCCTGCAAAAACAAGTTAGACGCCCTCTAATTGTTGTTTGCATGTTTTTACGTGGCTGCTATGGGTTCTAGCAAGAACGTTTCTTACCTACGCAAAACCACAATGTGATATGCCAATTGCTATTTACCCTTCATAAGGACCCTTTTCATCGAATCCGTTAGCCACCTTATGCACCAAGTGCATGTCAGTCGGTGGAACCTGTCTCACGTAAGTGTACGTGTAAGGTCGGTCCGGACCGCTTCATCCCACAATACCGTCGAAACTAGATTGGACTAGTAATGGTAAGCATATTGAACAAAATCAACGCCCACAACTACTTTGTGTTCTACTCGTGCAAAGAATCTACGCAATAGACCTAGCTCATGATGCCACTGTTGGGGAACGTAGCAGAAATTCAAAATTTTCCTACGTGTCACCAAGATCTATCTATGGAGAAACTAGCAACGAGGGGAAGGAGAGTGCATCTACATACCCTTGTAGATCGCTAAGCGGAAGCGTTCAAGAGAACGGGGTTGAAGGAGTCGTACTCGTCAAGATCCAAATTACAGGAGATCCTAGTGCCGAACGGACGGCACCTCCGCATTCAACACACGTACAGCCCGGTGACGTCTCCCATGCCTTGATCCAGCAAGGAGAGAGGGAGAGGTTGGGGAAGACTCCATCCAGCAGCAGCACGATGGTGTGGTGGTGATGGAGGAGCGTGGCAATCCTGCAGGGCTTCGCCAAGCACCGCGGGAGAGGAGGAGGACTTGGGAGAGGAGGAGGACTTGGGAGAGGGGGAGGGCTGCGCCAGGGGCAAGGGTGAAGCTCCCATGTGCCTCCCCACTATATATAGGGGTGGAGGGGCTGGTTTCTTGCCCTCCAAGTCCATTGGGGCGTTGGCAAAGGTGGGAGGAAAGAAATCACATCATTCCCATCCCCACCGATTGTTATCCCCCTTTTTTAGGATCTTGATCTTATCCCTTCAGGATATGATCTTATTCCTTCTAAGGGGGGATCTTGGTGCGCCTTGACCAGGGGTGTGGGGCCTTGCCCCCACTACCCACGTTCATGTGGGTCCCCCATGCAGGTGGGCCCCACCCTGGAACCTTCTAGAACCTTCCTAGTACAATACCGAAAAAATCCGAACATTTTCCGGTGGCCAAAATAGGACTTCCCATATATAAATCTTTACCTCCGGACCATTCCGGAACTCCTCGTGACGTCCGGGATCTCATCCGGGACTCGAACAACATTCGGTAACCACATACAAACTTCCTTTATAACCCTAAGCGTCGCCATCGAACCTTAAGTGTGTAGACCCTACGGGTTCGGGAGACACGTAGACATGACCGAGACAACTCTCCAGCCAATAACCAACAGCTGGATCTGGATACCCATGTTGGCTCCCACATGTTCCACGATGATCTCATCGGATGAACCATGATGTCAAGGACTCAATCGATCCCGTATACAATTCCCTTTATCTAGCGGTATTGTACTTGCCCGAGATTCGATCGTCGGTATGCCGATACCTTGTTCAATCTCGTTACCGGCAAGTCTCTTTACTCATTCCGTAACACATCATCCCGTGATCAACCTCTTGGTCACATTGTGCACATTACGATGATGTCCTACCGAGTGGGCCCAGAGATACCTCTCCGTTTACGGAGTGACAAATACCAGTCTCGATTCGTGCCAACCCAGAGACACTTTCGGAGATACCTGTAGTGCACCTTTATAGCCACCCGATTACGTTGTGGCGTTTGGTACACCCAAAGCATTCCTACGGTATCCGGGAGTTGCACAATCTCATGGTCTAAGGAAAAGATACTTGACATTAGAAAAGCTTTAGCATACCTGAACTACACGATCTTTGTGCTAGGCTTAGGATTGGGTCTTATCCATCACATCATTCTCCAAATGATGTGATCCGATTATCAACGACATCCAATGTCCATGGTCGAAACCGTAACCATCTGTTGATTAACGAGCTAGTCAACTAGAGGCTTACTAGGGACATGGTGTTGTCTATGTATCCACACATGTATCTGAGTTTCCTATCAATACAATTATAGCATGGATAATAAACGATTATCATGAACAAGGAAATATAATAATAACCAATTTATTATTGCCTCTAGGGCATATTTCCAACATCAAAGAGGTACGAGTTTGCAAGTATGTTTTTTTAATAGTCGCATCCAACTGTGACTTTCATGTTCGTCCTGTATCAGGAAAAGAGTTCACCGGACTGTGTCCGGGGATCCGGCCCGTTATACTCCCGACAGCCGGGATCCGGCCCCAGCCGAGAAGCTGGGGGTCGATATGGGAGTGAGGCCGGACTGTCCTTCAGCTGAGGGCTCGGAAGATATGTCCGTCACCAACTCGGAAGTGGAGAGCGCCATGAATCACCGGCGCTAGAGGGCCATTTTACGAGACCCCGCTTCTTGGAAGAGGCTTTTAATGCCTTCAGCTCGGCTGATGCCTACATCCGAGCTGCTCGAGATGGGCTTAGCAGAGCCATAAAGCAGCATTTAAAAGATGCGCAGGTAAATTTACTGTGTCCGAATATGATGATCATATGCCAGTAGCCCCCAAGACTTAAAGTAGTTGGTACAACTAATTTGAGGATCGCTGTATGATCAGGTTCTTTCTGAGAAGAACGACCTTCTAGCCCAAGAACTAGACAAGTGCCGCACACAGTTAACTGCAGTTACCGCCGAACTGGAATAATCCATGAAGGCGTCTGCGGGTAATATTTCCCTCCATCGAGAAATTGTAATTGTATAGCAGTTGTGTTAACACTGCGGCTTATCGCATAACAGGATCGTCAGATCAACTGGAGGGGAAAGAGTCGAAAAGACTACATGCCGCAGGTCAGAGGGTGCTGGCCGAGTCAGACAGGAGAAAAACAAACTCCAAGATTCAAAACACCCAGCTGGGCGAAGAACTGAAAGATGTGCCAGCCCAGTTGGCCGACTCTGTAAAGGAGAACAAAAGGCTGTGGGGCGGCATATTCAGTATGTGACCAAACTATACCTTATAGTAATTCGGATATAACAGGGACTGACGGAGTTATGTCTACAGGTATGCTGATCGGTCGTCCCGAAGAGGAGATGTCCGGAATCTCGGGCGATCTGCTACAATAGTTGTCGCTCATGCATGGGCAAGCTCGGCAGGCGATGTGAAGCGTTGCCAAGGCCTTGTGGCCATCTGCCTCTCCTCCAGGAAAGATGGAGGAGCTCCTAGAGCTATTCAAGGGAGCACGGCGGCGCTTCTGATTATGGAAAATATCGGCCTGCCGGGAAGGGTCACGAGAAGCATGAGCCATGGTGAAAACACGGTATACCAAGCTTGATCTGAATCACGTGGCCCGGATCGGACCTTTAGAGTCAGATGGGAAAGAATTCCCGTTAGTTTGGTATATGACCAAGTAGAAGTAGCCGCCAAGTATTCCCAACAGGATTGCAAATTAGACAGTCTGCTGGACGGTATAGAACAGGAACTTTTTGAGTCCTAAGTGACTATGTACTTTCCTTTGCATATGTGACTCTAGCTGAATTGTAAAACGATTGTCATGGCAGACCTTTTCGCTTTAACCTCTGCCCTCGAAGGTGCGGAGTATTTTCAAATACCAGAGCGGCCGAGTAGACCGGGGTATGCATGGAAACCAGGCGTAGGGGTCATAGTTGCTTGAACAAACAAGTATCCGGCTTGTTATGTTATATTACATTAAAATTGTAAGAAACATCTTCCAGAGAGAATAGTTCCGTTAAGGGTTCCTTTCCCTGGGTGTGCATGCGTTAACGTGCATGTCCGAACTGTGATTTGAAAAATCGCAGTATATGTAATTTCTGGGGGTTCACAATGGAGTGAATGCGAGAGACATCTTTAGTTCACCGACCGAATATCCCCTTTAGAACATAAGCTTTCGGCTTCACCCAGTCTGAGGTACACATCTGGATGACCCGTCAGTAACAATCGCAGAGGTGCTCCCTTTATGCCATAGCTGAACTAATGGGAACGTAGGGCATAAGCACAGGAGCCAGGCAACCCAGCTTGGCCAAAACTGAAGTAATATCGATGCATATAATGGTGAAGAAAAGGTACATATGGGAAAGAACGCATATGTGATGAGCTTGATGCTCGGAATAATAATAACAAGCTTCTGTCCAAGAAACCCCAGGTATGATGGACGTACATATTTAAGTATGTGTATGTCACCGGTACACGGTTGAGCCGTACGAAAAGCTTTAAGGCTAAAAAGGGGGGAAAAGCGAAAAGAGAGGAAAAAACAAAGGGAACAGTAGGGAGAAGGAGACAAACAAAGAGTTCGGCGCTAGGCATAGAATCTTCGGAGTCTGGCCGCGTAGCAAGGGTTCGGCTCTAAGTGATTATCTGACGCATCACGCGGGCGGTACGCTCCTCCAGCGAGAACTTCGTCAATGATGAAGGGACCCTCCCATTTGGGCTTGAGTTTGTCCTTTTTCTTCTCCGGCAAGTGTAGAACGAGTTCGCCAACATTGTAAGTCTTGGGCCATACTTCTCTGCTTTGATATCTGCGGGCATGTTGTTGATAAAATGCGGAACGGGCTATTGCAACGTCGCGCTCCTCCTCTAGAGCGTCTAGGCTGTCCTACCGATCGAGCTCGGCCTCTCTCTCTTCGTACATGCGCACTCGAGGTGAGTCATGAATAATGTCGCAGGGTAGCACCGCCTCTGCGCCGTACACCATGAAGAAAGGTGTGTATCTGGTAGTGCAATTGGGCGAGGTCCGCAGCCCCCAGAGTACGGAGTCGAGCTCCTCAACCCAAAGGTTTGTCTCGATTCCTTCAAAGATCGCACCAGCCTGGGTTTGATGCCGCTCATAATAAGACTATTGGCCCGTTCGACTTGACCATTTTGTTTGCGGGTGATAGACGGAGGCGTAATCAAGCTTAATGCCCAGATTGGCGCACCAATTTTTCACCTCATCGGCTGTAAAGTTGGAACCGTTATCAGTGATGATGCTGTGTGGAACACCATAATGGTGTACAACGCCAGATATAAAGTCTATCACTAGTCCGACCTCGGCCGTTTTAACTGGTTTGACCTCTATCCACTTAGTGAATTTATCCACCATGACCAATAGATATTTTTTCTTATGGCTTCCTCCTTTAAGGGGTCCGACCATATCGAGCCCCCAGACCTCGAAAGGCAAGTGATGGGGATTGTTTGCAAAGCGGTGGGTGGCATATGGCTCTGGTTAGCGAAAAGCTGGCATCTGACGCAACGTTGGGCAAGGTCATGCGTGTCTGCTCGGGCCGTCAGCCAATAAAAGCCTGTACGGAAGGCCTTGCTAACAAGGGCCCGAGCTGCGGCATGGTGGCCGCCGAGACCAGCATGAATTTCAGCCAAGAGCTGCCACCCCTCCTCCTCAAAGATACATCTTTGAAGGACTCCAGTAGCACTTTTCTTGTAGAGCTCTCCGTCGTGAACCTTGTAGGCCTTCGAACGCTGGACAATGCGATGGGCCTCGTTCTGGTCCTTAGGAAGTTCCTTCCTATTGAGGTAGGCCAAGTAGGGTTCAGTCCATGGGGCAATTACTCCCATAATGAGATGGGCCGACGGTGTTATTTCGGTGGCTGAGCCCCCGACGATATCGGTGTGTTCGGAATCTGGGGTTGGGTTCGGGTCCGGACTAGTGTCACCGCTCTCCCCTTGCCACACCACCGATGGCTTAACAAGCCTTTCCAGAAAGATCTTAGGTGGGACGGTGTCGTGCTTAGCGCCGATGCGAGAAAGGACGTCCGCCGCTTGATTACTTTCTCGAGCCACATGATGAAACTCGAGCCCCTCGAATCGAGCAGACATTTTCAGGACGGCATTGCGATAAGCCGCCATCTTTGGCATCAAAATCTCCGTTTATTTGAGATATTGCGAGGTTTGAGTCCCCACGCACTTCTAGGCGTTTATGCCCATGGAGACGGCCATCCAAGGACTATGCAATAAGGCCTCATATTCGGCTACGTTATTGGAGTCTGTATATAATATTTGTAGTATGTACTGGACTACATCTCCAGTGGGGGATATTAAAATGACACTCGCTTCTAATCTTGCCAGCATTTTGGAGCCATCGAAATACATGACCCAGTTGGAATATGTGTTGTACTCCTTAGGGAGTTCGACCTCTGTCCATTCGGTGATGAAGTCCGCCAATACTTGGGATTTAATGGCTCGACGTGGTTTGTATGTTATGTCGAATGGAAGGAGCTCAATGGCCCATTTGGCAATCCGGCCCATAGCATCGCGGTTCTTTATTATATCGTTGAGTGGTACTTCAGAAGCCACCGTGATCGAACACTCTTGAAAATAGTGTCGCAACTTCCAGGATGCCATGAAGACCGCGTACGCTATCTTTTGATAATGGGGGTACCGGGATTTGCATGGTGTGAGAATAGTGGATACGTAATATACCGGCTTCTGAAGCGGGAACTTGTGTCCGACCTACTTTCGCTCAACAACGAGCACGGCGCTCACCACCTGTTGTGTGGCCGATATGTATAATAGCATGGGTTCGCCAACGTTTGGCGCGGCCAGGATTGGGTTGCTCGCTAGGAGGGCTTTTATTTCTTCCAGTCCGGTCGTTGACGCATCCGTCCACTCGAAGTGGTCGGTGCATCGGAGTAGGCGGTACAGTGGCAATGCCTTTTCTCCCAATCTGGAGATAAAGCGGCTTAACGCTGCCACACATCCGGCCAGTTTTTGGACCTGTTTAAGGTATGTTGGTGTAGCCAATTGTCAAAAAGATCGGATTTTGGCTGGATTTGCTTCGACTCCTCTGCTGGAAACAATGAAGCCCAGTAGTTTTCCGGCAGGGACGCCGAAAACACACTTTTCTGGATTGAGCTTAATGTCATATGCACAGAGGTTGTCGAATGTGAGACGTAAATCGTCTATTAGCGACTCGACATGCCTGGTCTTAATGACGACGTCGTCCACATATGCTTCTACTGTCTTACCGATCTTCTTGTCCATGCATGTTTGAATCATGCGTTGGTAACTAGCGCCAGCATTTTTGAGCCCGAAAGGCATAGTGTTGAAGTAGAAAGGCCCATATGGAGTAATGAATGCCGTTGCGGCTTGATCGGACTACTTCATCTTGATCTGATGGTATCCGGAGTATGCGTCGAGAAAACACAGTGAGTCGTGTCCTGCGGTAGCATTGATGATCTGATCGATTCGGGGGAGGGGGAAGGGATCCTTGGGGCAAGCTTTGTTGAGGTCTTTGAAATCGACACATAGGCGCCAGGATTTATCCTTCTTTGGTACCATCACCAGGTTTTCTAGCCAGTCTGGGTGTTTTATTTCTCTGATGAATCCGGCTTCGAGTAACTTGGCTAGATCTTCTCCCGTAGCTTGTCGTTTGGGTTCGGAAAAACGCCACAGTGTTTGTTTGACCGGTTTATATCCCTTTAGGATATTGAGGTTGTGTTCGGCTAGCCTGCGTGGGATTCCTGGCATGTCAGAAGGGTGCAGGCGAATATGTTCCAGTTCTCACATAGGAACTCTCGTAGCGCGGCATCGGCCGTTGGGTCAAGTTGTGCCCCAATAGATGTTGTCTTGTTGGGGTCCGTTGGATGGACTTGGAATCTGACTATTTCTTCTGCTGGTTTGAAGGAGGTGGACTTGGGTCGTTTGTCTAGGATCACATTGTCCCTATCCACCGTAGAGCGCAATGCAGTTAGTTCTTCGGCCGCGAGGGCTTCATATAATGCCTCGAGGGCCAGGGATGCGGTTTTGCTTTCGGCGCGGAGTGCTATGTCCGGATCACTGACAAGAGTGATTATGCCATTGGGCCCGGGCATCTTGAGCTTCATGTACCCATAATGAGGTATAGCTTGGAAGCGTGTAAAAGCGTCACTTGGAAGGTTATTTCTTCGGACCGATAGTTCTCCGGTGTGCCGAATACCACGTCAAGTGTGATTTTTCCCGCACACTGCGCCTCCCGACTGGGAATGATTCCTCGGAAGGTCGTGCTGCTTTGCTTGATGCGGCTCCTGTCTATTTCCATTTTGTGGAGTGTATCCTCGTAGTTGACATTTAGTCCGCTGCCGCCGTCCATGAGAATCTTGGTGAGCCGAAAGTCGTCCACAATTGGACTGAGAACCAAGGCGGCTGGTGCTTGGACTGTTCTGTGTTTTGGTTCATCACTGTCATTAAAAGTTATAGCCGTGTCATTCCAAGGGTTTATTTCTGCGATTTGGCAGACTTCGGCGAGTTCGCAGAGTGCCCTTTTGCGCCTATTGTTTGAAGCACATGTTTCGAAGACCGTCAATACTCTGAGGTCGTCGTTTTCTGGGGGGGTGTTGTTCTGGGGTATTCTTGGTGAGGATATCTTCGCCGCTCTTGGCCACTTGCCGGAGTATACAACATGTTCTAAGGTTGTGGGTTGGTACGTTATCCGATGTTGCCTGTATTTTGCATGGCCCATCGAGCCATCCTTCCAGAACGGTTCCACGCCCTGTAGTGGATTTGTATTTCTTTACTATTGGGCCAGGCGTGCCACGAGGGTGCACCCTTTTCGCCTAAACGAGGGGTTGAGTGTGGCCGATGGTTCCCAATGGGTTGTCTGAGTTTTCCAGGTGCTTTCCATTGCACTGTACTTCTGTACGATAGTTGCTAGGTCAGCAAAGTGTAATATGCAACGGCAGTTGATGGCGTTGAGGATTCCTTCGTCCATGCAATTGTTTCAGAACGCTGAGATTTCTTCCTCGTCGCGGCAATCTTTAATCTTGTCTTTGACAAGAAGGAATCTAGCCCAGAAGTGGTGGACTGTTTCCTGAGACTGCTGTTGTATGCTCATGAGAGTGCTTATATTTGGGTGGGTGGGTGGTTTTAAATCCGAACCCTGACCCAACTTTGGATCCATAATCTGAAGGTCGTCTGAATTTAACAGATCGAGCTCCGGGATATCCAGTGATTTCTTGGCCCCGTTGTCTGATTCTACGTTCGGAGGGCAGAATGCATCTCCTCGCAGGTGGGTGTCTGGTTCTTTGAGATCGGAGATCCGGACATAGTCCATCCTTAGTATGGAGGACGAGTTATCGTCTCGCTCCTCGACTACCGCTATCTGGTGGGTGATCGGCGGAGATTTGATTTCTCTCTGATGGGTTTAAGCCCAATTCGATCGTAGTCTTTAGCGACCCCCAGGGCGGCGATGTGGTCGAGGAGTTCGTTTAAAGATGAAAGCTCCGCTGGATCCAACTTCTTGGAGTGTCTGAAGTCGATACGAAGTGGATTTTCGATGACCCGAGAGGTCACCGTCAGCTCAACGACCGAACGGGCGGTCATGGTAAAGCCGCCCACCTGGAGGGTTTGGCCTTGGGCCAGTGCTCCTCCGGAGGTGATATTGTCCTTGAGAACAAGGCGAGCCATCGATCCTATCTTCGACGTCACAGTGAAACTCTCAATGAAAGCACCAATGTCGGTGTCAAAACCGACGGGTCTCGGGTAGGGGGTCCCGAACTGTGCGTCTAAGGATGATGGTAATAGGAGACGGGGGACACAATGTTTACCCAGGTTCGGGCCTCTCTATGGAGGTAATACCCTACTTCCTGCTTGATTGATTTTGATGAATATGAGTATTACAAGAGTTGATCTACCACGAGGTCGTAATGGCTAAAACCCTAGAAGCCTAGCATGTATGACTATGGTATTGAGTCTCTCTCCCCCTCTGGACTAAGTCCCCCGGTTTATATAGACACCGGGAGGATCTAGGGTTACACAAGGTCGGTTACAAAGAAAGGGATCTACACATTTGATCGCCAAGCTTGCCTTCCACGCCAAGGAGAGTCCCATCCGGACACAGGGAGAGTCTTTGGTCTTTATATCTTCACTGACCATCAGTCCGGCCCACGGCTAACAGGCCGGATGCCCGAGGACCCCTTGATCCAGGACTCCCTCATGGGGCGCAATGTGGCTTTTGGCCGCGACGCGCCCGTGCTCACTGCGGCCTCTCCGGCATCGGCGAGCGCCAGGGAGCGGTCAAAGGTGAAGATACAGAGGGGGTGGCATGGTGTTGCAGTCGTCGGCGAGCTCTGGCTCGATCACACACGAATCAGAGATGGTGGCGCTGCGCAGAGCACGTCGGACGGGATGCCAGGGTCGTGTCCTCACGCGGTCACCACGCTGGCATGGTCAAGGCGACGCCCGCTCATTGCCAAGCCTTGTCCCTCGCATTGTCTTTGCAGTGTCTAGTCTAGGAAAGTTGATCACACACTGCCAGGCCGGCCAGATTGGACTTGAGATGGTTGGCAAGTTTCTGGTCAGAAACTTGGTCGCCAAGTTTGGATGTATTCTAGAAGGTAATTAGGGCTAAGCTTCTGGAGTTAAGGTTTATCTAGGAAGGTAACCAAGCTCAAGAAAATTCAGCCTCAAATGATCAAGGAAAAAATGCACTTGTTGTAGAAACTGAATTTTGAGGCCAGAACAGAAATTATTTTCTGTAGCAAAAATATTCCAAATAAGTATGCAATATTTTTGCACAGGAAGGTGGGCCAAGATTCAAAGAATATTTGGGAATTTTCTCAGATTTTTGGAAGCAAGAAAAATGAGGGTTGCTTTGTAGCACAAGTTTCTGAATTGAGTTTCAGAAAAGAATTTGAATATTTTTCTTTTATGAAAAATATTCCTTGGGCTATTTTGGGATTTTTTTAGGGAAAGAAAGTTGAATGAGAGATGGATGGGTCACTAGGGTGAAAATCAAGGACATGCCCAAGTGCTTAACTCCATTTGAATTTATTCAAAACCCCAAATTCAAAGCAAGGGCAAATGAAGTTCAAAAAAAGAGAGAAGGCAAAATCCAGGCTGTCACACTCATCTCGCTTCTCCTTCTGCCGCCACCTTCCCCAACGAATCCCTCCCCTCTCCGCGTTGCCGCAGCAATGGGGAAGAAACCCGTGGAGTAGAAAAAGCCGATGACCGCAGGGAAGGAGGCCGCCACCAAGGGGAACAAGAGGTCGGCGGAGTTGAACAAGAAGCAGAGCGAAGACGTTGTCTTCGTCCTGTCCACCTTGAGCGGCCCCGTTCTTCAAGCAAAGTACGGATATTTGTGGGGGCAGCCTGTTGAGGAAGGACATGGGGCGCCTGTGGTCTTCGAGGCGGGTGAGGCGGATCCGCCAGATTCTTATCGGTTTTTTGTTGCTTACTTCATCTGCGGCCTCTGTCCCCTCTTCTCCGGGTTCTTCGAGGCGATTATGCACTTCTATGGGTTTCATCTCCTTGATTTCATGCCCAATGCAATGACGACCATGGCCACCTTTGCGCATTTGTGCGAGAATTTCGTCGGAGTGATGCCCAATGTGGATCTGTTCTGGCATTACTTTGTCCCGAGGGTCGAGAGCAAAGTCAAACATTCTGGAATCATCAGTTGGATGCCACGGTTGAAGAGGGTGATTTGGATTACCTCCCGGGGTACCAACGCAAGAGGTGGGATGAATGGAGGGGTGACTGGTGTTGGATCCAGAACAAGAAAGCTCCTGATTTTTGTGAAGCACGGCAGGAGTGCGTTGAGCGCGGCAAGGATTGGAGCTTGAAAGGGCTCAATGAGGATAGACTGTGCCCGGCAATCAACAGGATCACCCGCCTAGCAGCTGTCGGGTTAACCATTGAGCACATGGGGGAAAATTTCCTTCTCCATCGCATCTCCCTGCTGCAGGAAAGGGATAGGCCTGCGTGGTTGTACGACGGCGCTGCGGATAGAATGAGGTTGTTGCGGGGGCTGGCCAACAATTTGTCAGTCTATGGCCATGCGTGGTTGTGCGACCAATTGTTTGGTCGCTTCGAGTTGTTCAAGATCCCCGCAACTATCATTCCCCTGAACATCAACTCTGCCCAGGATCAGATACTGAAGTGGATGCCGGACTGCAATGCTGAGGGACTATTGGGCAGTTAGTAGCTCCCTTCCCTTGATGAAGAGCTCTAGTGGTCGAGCACTTTGGTGGAGAAGGCCACTAGGGCCGAAGATGGAATGTATAAACGCACCTCTGCTGCGGAGGTAGCGTATATTCTAAAGAGAGTCGTGAAGGACAAGGCCGCCTGCCGCGTAGAAATGGAGAAGGCTACGAAGGCCGGGAAAGGCAAAGGGAAGGCTGGGGACAGGAGCTTTTCCCAGGGCGGCAGCAAGGCGCAAGCCACGGAAGATACTGCCAGGGAAGAGCTTGCCGGGGATAACTTCGCCGGGGTAGATGCCCTGGCCACGGCAGCAATGGAGCTCCAGGAGGGAGAGGAGGAGGAGAGGGAGGAGGGCGCGGCAGCGGCCCCTGAAGAAGAGTGGCTTGCGGCAGGACCGCAAGCCTGCCACCGGACCTGCACTACAGATCTGCAGCGCCACCTGCAGCCCGAGGAGCGGCGACCTCCAACCCAGCGCCATCCACCAAGAGGGTGAAGAAGACCTCCACCAAGACTACCAAGGCCGAGGTGGTGTGTCGCGAATCCCCTCGCCTCGCTCAGGCCAAGGCACCTTCCGCCAAACAGTCGATGGTCTCAGAGGAGGAATCCAGCCCTTGTTCCGGGTCGAGTTCCTCGCAGAGCTCACCCTCCCCGGAGCTCTTGATGTCACGGCAGGCACCGAAGCTGCCGTGGAGTTCCACCCTTCCGTCTCTAAAGAGAGGACGGGAATCCCCTCCTCCCACGGAGTTCATTTTAAACTCCATGCTTATCGCGGAAGAGTAAGGAGGATTTCTCTTTGTGGTAGATATCTTCCTAAGCATATTTGAATGGTTTTGCCGACTAACCTCTTCTTCTTGTTGTTGCCGGCAGGGAAGTGGAAGCGGACACGGAGACCCTCATCCACCGTTCCCGGAAGAGGCTCTGGCGCCTCGGGTCACTGGAGGGCGTAGAGGGCTCGGCTTCGGCAGGGAAGTCCCCTCTGCCGAAGCCGAGCAGACTTCCCCAGTTATCTGGCCCAATCCTTCTTTTCTTTCATACTCTGGTTGCCTCCACTGGTTTCTTTATTTGCTCAAGATTTCCATTTCTTCACTGTTTCCTGGCTCTCCCACATGCAGCCCCCCAAACTGAAGAACAAGATTTGCTCGAGGTGGTGGCTGACATAGGGAGGTCTGCCGCGGATGAGGCCGCGAAGCTCGCAGCTGCTGAGGGTCAGGATCTTGCCGCTGGGGATGTTCAAGGCTCCTTGGCAGTAGTGGAGCACTCTCTGGAGAGCGCCTCGGTAGAGGAAGTGGTTATCGAGGCAAAGATTCCTCTTCAAACCATGGGTCCACTTCCCTCTTCTGGAGGCGCCGCTGAGGTCCTGCCGTCCTCCTCGAACGCGCAGGCTATGGTGGTGTCGTTGCCTGATATCGGAGCCCTTGGCCCGTCCTTGTCAAACGCGAAGCTTGACGAAGAGCTTCAGCGCCTTCTATCACCGTTGTATCTGGGAAGCACGAAAGTTGATGATTCAGCTGCCAACAATATGGATTTATCCTTCATGGAGTCCATGGCGTCGGGTGTGAAAGAAATGCAGGCCCGGCACCGCCAAAAGTGGCAGGAGCTTAAGGAACGGCGCGAATCCGCCGGCAAGGTGGATCAGAATCTGAAGACAAGTGCCTGGAGCTACATGAATGACATGACAAGCAGTTCAAGACGCTCATGAGGCGGCAAGAGATCCTTCAGATGATGAGGGAAGATGTCGTGTCTCGGGAGGGGCGCTTGGCGGACCACAAGGCATCCTTGGATGCCAGGGAGCAAGAGTTCTCCCTTCGAGAAGGGAATCTTGAAGCTACCCTCCACGCCAAGGATGAAAGTTTGGAGGCCTTGGTGCAGCAATGCACCAAGGAATTGGAGGACGAGCATAGGGCCGCCCTGGACACCCTTGCCACCGACCATGCTGCCCGGCTGAAGAAGCTTGTTGATGATTTGGACGCCGCGTCTTCCGCTAAGGCCGAGCTCGACCGGCAGGTGGCCAAACTGAAGAGCGCCAAGAAGGTGGAGGTACTCAAAGAAGAAGCATGGCAGGCAGAGCTCCACTTGGCTGACGTGCAGTCGCAGCTTTCTTCCAAGACTCAGAGTCTTGAGACCGCCAATAGCAACATCACTGACATGAAGGCGAGGATCGGCTCACTGGAGCATTCGGCGGACTCCCTTGAATCCTGGCACAGTTGCTGTCTAAGGATTTGGAAAACACCAAGCGTCTCCGGCAAGATGCAGAGGACAGGCTGAAGAATCGGGTCGATATGAGCAACCTCTGGATCACGAGCTTGATTGACATTACAGAACGTCTTGGCGCCCAAGCTGCGGCGATGGGCATGGATGGCCCAGTCTACTCAGCCAACGAGCAGGAGGTCCCGAGTGTCAGGCTAGGGATCTTCTTCAATGATTTGATCGACAAGTTGAAGGTGCATGAAGAGGGGAGGGCCGAGCGCTTCGCGACCGAGTCCCGGAGGCTCGCTCGCAATGCCCTCTTCATGGTCTTGAGTAACATTGTCTGCCGCCACCCAGAGCTCGACCTTGATGATGGTTTAAGAAGCCGCCAACTGGTGCATACGTTGATGCCGCTGAAGAGAAGGTCTCTCCCCGCGCCGACAGGGTTCTTCGCATTTAAGCTATTCCACCAGGTCCTGTAATGAAACATGACACATATTTTGTGTTTAGTCGTTTTATCTCTAGTGTTTGTGCCAAACTGATACTTTTAGCTGGATCTTTGAATGTGTGTTTATCCCTTTGAACTCTACATGCTTGTGTTCATATGATCAATTCCTATGTATGCTCTGGATGCCTGCCGATATCATATTGCCGCGATTGTCGTTAGGGGCCGGCCCTTAACAGTCATCTTGGTGTTGATGCGTCTCAGTAGGTTTTTCTTAGGTAGCTCTCGATGCAGCCTCTCGACCTGCGAGCATGGCTCTGGAGAGGACGATGGTGCGATCAAAGAAACTAACCAAGGTTCCATCGCATGAGGGCTTTCACGATACAAACACTCACTAGAGTTAAGGGATAATCGACTGCAAAAATCTGAAATGCATCAACAAGAAGTGATAATGTGAACTTAGCTTTCGTTTTTAAGCTTCTTTTTGTCTGTTGGGCCACGCGCGTTCGACGGGTCCGTGGCACATGGAGGGGTAGAAGGCAATCGGGTGGTTTCTTCGCTCCCGGCAAGGGTCGGCATGCATTTCTTGTAGCTGGCGGGCATACGGGCACGGTGTCGGGCTTCTCTGGTCCTCTTTCCTTTTGCTCCTGTCCCCTCGAGTCAGTGCAGCGGCTACCGTCGCATGGGTCGCGCCAATGCAGGAAGCCTGGCCGAAGTATGCTTGTCGGGGCATCAATCGACGAACTCATACCAGAGCTTTGCTCAGTATTACCCACGGCGGTGGAAATACTGGACCGAGCGTCGCGTGGTAATCGTCGACTGATACGTCTCCAACGTATCTATAATTTTTGATTGCTCCATGCTACTTTATCTATTGTTTTGGACTATAATGGGCTTTATTTTCCACTTTTATATTACTTTTGGGACTAACCTATTAACCGGAGGCCTAGCCCAGAATTGCTGTTTTTTGCCTTTTTCAGTATTTCGAAGAAACAGAATATCAAACGAAGTCCAAACGGAATGAAACCTTCGGGAACGTGATTTTCTCATCAGATAAGACCGAGGAGACTTGGACTCTCCGTCAAGAAAGCCACGAGGCGGTCACGAGAGTGGAGGGCGCGCCCCCTCCCCTGGGCGCGCGCCCTGCCTCGTGGGCCCCTCGAAGCTCCACCGACGTACTCCTTCCTCCTATATATACCTACGTACCCCCAAACGATCAGAACAGGAGCCAAAAACCTAATTCCACCGTCGTACCTTCCTGTATCCACGAGATCCCATCTTGGGGCCTGTTCCGGAGCTCCGCGGAGGGGCATCCACCACGGAGGGCTTCTACATCAACACCATAGCCCCTCACGATGAAGTGTGAGTAGTTTACTTCAGACCTTCGGGTCCATAGCTAGTAGCTAGATGGCTTCTTCTCTCTTTTGGATCTCAATACAATGTTCTCCCCCTCTCTCGTGGAGATCTATTTGATGTAATCTTTTTTTTGCGGTGTGTTTGTTGAGACCGATGAATTGTGGGTTTATGATCCAGTATTATCTATGGAAAATATTTGATTCTTCTCTGAATTCTTTTATGTATGATTGAGTTATCTTTGCAGGTCTCTTCGAATTATCCATTTGGTTTGGCCAACTAGATTGGTAGTTCTTGCAATGGGAGAAGTGCTTAGCTTTGGGTTCAATCTTGTGGTGTCCTTACCCAGTGACAGAAAGGGTTGCAAGGCACGTATTGTATTGTTGCCAGCGAGGATAACAAGATGGGATTTTTATCATATTGCATGAATTTATCCCTCTACATCATGTCATCTTGCTTAAGGTGTTACTCCGTTTTTAACTTAATACTCTAGATGCATCTTTGGATAGCGGTCGATGAGTGGAGTAATAGTAGTAGATGCAGAATCGTTTGATCTACTTGTTTTGGACGTGATGCCTATATACATGATCATTGCCTAGATATACTCATAACTATGCTCAATTACATCAATTGCTCAACAGTAATTTGTTCACCCACCGTAGAATAATTATGCTCTTGAGAGAAGCCACTAGTGAAACCTATGGCCCCCGGGTCTATTCTCATCATATTAATCTCCATCACTTTTATACTTGCTTTATTTTTACTTTGCTTTTTACTTTTCACTTTGCATCTATATACCAAAAATACCAAAATTATTATCTCTATCAGATCTCACTCTCGTAAGTGACCGTAAAGGGATTGACAACCCCTAATCGCGTTGGTTGCGAGTAGCTATCATTTTGTGCAGGTATGAGGGACTTGTGCGTGGCCTCCTACTGGATTGATACCTTGGTTCTCAAAAACTGAGGGAAATACTTACGCCATCTTGTCTTTGCATCATCCTCTCCTCTTCGGGGAAAACCAACGCAAGCTCAAGACGTAGCAAGAAGGATTTCTGGAGCCGTTGCCGGGGAGGCTCACGCAAGCAAGTCAACCATACCAAGTACCCATCGCAATCCCTATCTCTCGCATTACATTATTTTCCATTTGCCTCTCGTTTTCCTCTCCCCCACTTCACCCTTTCCGTTTTATTCGCCCTCTCTTTCCCAATCTCCTCCTCTTTTTCCCTTTGCCTTTTGTTTGCTCGTGTGTCTGATTGCTTGTTTTCGCGATGGCTCAAGATGCTACCAAATTGTGTGACTTCACCAATACCAATAATAATGATTTCCTTAGCACTCCGATTGCTCCTCTTGACAATACTGAATCTTGTGAAATCAATACTGCTTTGTAGAATTTTGTTATGAAAGATCAATTCGCCGGCCTTCCTAGTGAAGATGCCGCTACTCATCTGAATAGCTTCGTTGATTTATGTGATATGCAAAAGAAAAAAGATGTTGATAATGATGTCGCTAAATTGAAGCTATTTCCTTTTCGCTTAGAGATCGTATAAAGCGTGGTTTTCATCTTTGCCTAAAATAGTATTGATTCTTGGAACAAGTGCAAAGATGCTTTTATCTCTAAGTATTTTCCTCCCGCTAAGATTATATCTCTTAGGAAAGATATTATGAATTTTAAGCAACTTGATCATGAACATGTTGCACAAGCTTGGGAGAGAATGAAATTAATGATACGTGATTGTCCTACTCATGGTTTGAACTTATGGATGATTATACAAAAAATTTATGCTGGATTGAATTTTGCTTCTAGAAATCTTTTAGATTCGGCCGCGGGAGGCACTTTTAGGGAAATCACTTTAGGAGATGCTACTAAACTCCTAGATAATATTATGGTTAATTATTCTCAATGGCATCTTGAAAGATCTACTAATAAAAAAGTGCATGCTATAGAAGAAATCAATGTTTTGAGTGGAAAGATGGATGAACTTATGAAACTATTTGCTACTAAGAGTGTTTCTTCCGATCCTAATGATATGCCTTTGTCTACCTTGATTGAGAATAATAATGAATCTATGGATGTGAATTTTGTTGGTAGGAATAATTTTGGTAACAACGCGTATAGAGGGAATTTTAATCCTAGGCCTTATCCTAGTAATCCTTCTAATAATTATGGAAATTCCTACAACAACTCTTATGGAAATTTTAATAAGATGCCCTCTGAATTTGGGAGTAGTGTTAAAGAGTTTATGAATTCACAAAAGAATTTTAATGCTTTGCTTGAGGAGAAATTGCTTAAAGTTGATGATTTGGCTAGGAACGTTGATAGAATTTCTCTTGAGGTTGATTCTTTAAAGCTTAGATCTATTCCTCCTAAGCATGATATCAATGAGTCTCTCAAAGCTATGAGAATTTCCATTGATGAGTGCAAAGAAAGAACCGCTAGGATGTGTGCTACAAAAGATGCCTTTATTAAAGCGTGTTCTTCTAATTCCTATGAAAATCAAGATGAAGATCTAAAAGTTATTGATGTGTCCCCTATTAAAACTTTGTTTTGCAATATGAATCTTGATGAAACTGAATATGATCTTCCTTTACCTAGAAGGCGTTCTAAGAATTCGGAGTTTTTAGATCTTGATGATGAAATTGATAAAAGTGGGATTGAAAGAAATAAAAACCGAGATGTTGCTAAACCCACCATATTGGATCTCAAGGAATTTAATTATGAAAGTTGCTCCTTAATTGATTGTATTTCCTTGTTGCAATCCGTGCTAAATTCTCCTCATGCTTATAGTCAAAATAAGGCTTTTACCGAACACATTGTTGATGCCTTGATGCAATCTTATGAAGAAAAGCTTGAGTTGAAAGTTTCTATCCCTAGGAAACTCCATGATGAGTGGGAACCTACTATAAAAATTAAAATTAAAGATTATGAGTTTCATGCTTTGTGTGATTTGGGTGCTAGTGTCTCTACTATTCCTAAAACTTTGTGTAATTTGCTAGATTTCCGTGACTTTGATGATTGCTCTATAAACTTGCATCTTGTGGATTCCACTATTAAAAAACCTATGGTAAGAATTAACGATGTGCTTATTTTTGCAAATAGGAATTATGTGCCCATAGATTTTATCGTTCTTGATATAGATTGCAATCCTCATGTCCTATTATTCTTTGTAGACCCTTCCTTAGAACGATTGGTGCAATTATTGATATGAAGGAAGGGAATATTAGATTCCATTTTCCCTTAGAGAAGGGCATGGAACACTTCCCTAGAAAGAAAATAAAATTACCATATTAATCTATCATGAGAGCCACTTATGGATTGCCTACCAAAGATGGCAATACCTAGATCTATCCTTGCTTGTATGCCTAGCTAGGGGCGTTAAACAATAGCGCTTGTTGGCAGGCAACCCAATTTTATTTTGTGTTTTTTGTTTTTGCTTCTGTTTAGGAATAAATAATCCATCTAACCTCTGTTTAGATGTGATTTTATCTTTTAATTAGTGTTTGTGCCAAGTTAAACCTATTGGATCTTCTTGGATGATAGTTATTTGATCTTGCTGTAATTTCCAGAAACTTTGTGCTCAGTGCCCGAATTTTTATAAATCACCAGAATGTGATAAAATACTGATTCCAATTGCTGCTGATCAATAAACAAATTTTCCAGGGCGTCAAATTTTGGTAGAATTGTTTGAGTTCCAGAAGTTTGCGTTAGTTACAGATTACTACAGACTGTTCTGTTTTTGACAGATTCTGTTTTGCGTGTGTTGTTTGCTTATTTTGATGAATCTATGGCTAGTAAAATAGTTTATAATCCATAGAGAAGTTGGAATACAGTAGGTTTAACACCAATATAAATAAATATTGAGTTCATTACAGTACCTTAAAGTAGTCTTTTGTTTTCTTTCTCTAACGGAGCTCACGAGATTTCTATTGAGTTTTGTGTTGTGAAGTTTTCAAGTTTTGGGTGAATTCTTTTGATGGATTATGGAACAAGGAGTGGCAAGAGCCTAAGCTTGGGGATGTCCATGGAACCCCCAAGATAAAGGACACCAAAAATTCAAAGCTTGGGGATGCCCCGGAAGGCATCCCCTCTTTCGTCCACTTCCATCGGTAATTTACTTGGAGCTATATTTTTATTCACCACATGGTAAGTGTTTTGCTTGGAGCGTCTTGTATTATTTGCGTCTTTGCTTGTTAGTTTACCACAATCATCCTTTCTATACACACCTTTTAAGAGAGCCATACATGAATTGAAATTTGATAGAATACTCTATGTGCTTCACTTATATCTTTTGAGCTTGATAGTTTTCCTCATAGTGCTTCACTTATATCTCTTTGAGCGTGATAATTTTTGCTCTAGTGCTTCGATTATATCTTTTAGAGCACGGTGGTGGATTTGTTTTAAAGAAACTTGATCTCTCATGCTTCACTTATATTATTTTGAGAGTCGTTAATAGCATGGTAATTTGCTTAATGTTAATATACTTGGTATTCAAGATATGTGAAACTTTCTTTTGAGTGCGTTGAATACTAAGATAAGTTTGATGCTTGATAATTGTTTTGAGATATGGAGGTTATAATATCAAAGTCATGCTAGTTGAGTAGTTGTGAATTTGAGAAATGCTTGTGTTGAAGTTAGCAAATCCCATAGCATGCACGTATGGTTAAAGTTATGTAACAAATTTGAAACATGAAGTGTAACTGGCTTGTGCATCCTTATGAGTGGCGGTCGGGGGAATGGCGATGGTCTTTTCCTACCAATCTATCCCCTAGGAGCATGCGCGTAGTACTTGATTTTGATGACTTCTAAATTTTTGCAATAAGTATATGAGTTCTTTTGACTAATGTTGAGTCCATGGATTATACGCACTTTTACCTTTCCGCCTTTGCTAGCCTCTTGATTGCAGTGCATTGCCCTTTCTCACCTTGAGAGTTGGTGCAAACTTAGCCGGTGCATCCAAACCCGTGATATGATATGCTCTTTCACACATAAACCTCCTTATATCTTCCTCAAAACAGCCACCATACCTACCTATTATGGCATTTCCATAGCCATTCCGAGATATATTGCCATGCAACTTTCCACCGTTCCGTTCATCATCATCATGACATACTTTACTTTTGTCATATTGCCATTGCATGATCATGTAGTTGACATCGTATTTGTAGCAAAGTCACCATGCATCATTTTTCATACATGTCACTCTTGATTCATTGCACCATCCCGGTACACCGCCGGAGGCATTCATATAGAGTCATATCTTGTTCTAGTTTCGAGTTGTAATCCTTATTGTTGTAATCAATAGAAGTGTGATCATCATCATTATTAGAGCATTGCCCAAAAAAAAGAGAGAAAGGCCAAAAAGAAAAAAAGAAAGGCCCAAAAAACAAAATAAAAAGGGCAATGCTACTATCTCTTTTTCCACACTTCTTCTTCAAAGTAGCACCTTGTTCTTCATGTAGTGAGTCTCATATATTGTGCTTCAAAGTAGCACCTTGTTCTTCATGTAGTGAGTCTCATATATTGTGCTTCAAAGTAGCACCATGTTTTTCATATAGTGAGTCTCATAAGTGTTCTTGTTCATACTAGTGGGAATTTTTCATTATAGAACATGGCTTGTATATTCCTACGATGGGCTTCCTCAAAACGCCCTAGGTCTTCATGAGCAAGCAAGTTGGATACACACCCACTAGTTTTCTTTTGTTGAGCATTCATAGCTCTAGTGCATCCGTTGCATGGCAATCCCTACTCCTCATGTTGACATCAACTGATGGGCATCTCCATAGCCCGTTGATTATCCTCGTCGTCAATGTGAGACTTTCTCCTTTTTGTCTTCTCCACACAATCCCCATCATCATATTCTATTCCACCCATAGTGTTATATCCATGACTCAGGCTCATGTATTGCGTGAAGGTTGAAAAGGTTTGAGATTATTTAAGTATGAAACAATTGCTTGGCTTGTCATCGGGGGTATAGAAGTTGGGACATCTTTGTGCGACGAAAATGAAGCATAGCCTAACTATATGATTTTGTAGGGATGAACTTTCTTTTGCCATGCTATTTTAAGAAGACATGATTACTTTTGATTAGTATGCTTGAATTATTATTATTTTTATGTCGATATGAACTTTTGTCTTGAATCTTTCGGATCTGAATATTCATACCATGATTAAGAAGATTTACATTGAAATTATGCCAAAGTATCACTCCGATCAAAATTTCTCTTTTTATCATTTACCTACTCGAGGACGAGCAGGAATTAAGCTTGGGGATGCCTGATACGTCTCGAACGTATCTATAATTTTTTATTGCTCCATGCTACTTTATCTATTGTTTTGGACTATAATGGGCTTTATTTTCCACTTTTATATTACTTTTGGGACTAACCTATTAACAGGAGGCCCAGCCCGAGTGCTGTTTTTGCCATCTTGATTATTTGAAGAAACAGAATATCAAACGGAGTCCAAACGGAATGAAACCTTCGGGAACATGATTTTCTCATCAGATAAGACCGAGGAGACTTGGACCCTCCGTCAAGAAAGCCACGAGGCGGTCACGAGGGTGGAGGGCGCACCCCCTCCCCCTGGGCGTGCCCCCTGCCTCGTGGGCCTCTCGAAGCTCCACCGACGTACTCCTTCCTCCTATATATACCTACGTACCCCCAAACGATCAGAACAGGATCCAAAAACCTAATTCCACCGCCATACCTTCCTGTATCCACGAGATCCCATCTTGGGGCCTGTTAGGAGCTCCATGGGAAGGGCATCCACCACGGAGGGCTTCTACATCAACACCATAGCCCCTCCGATGAAGTTTTAGTAGTTTACTTCAGACCTTCGGGTCCATAGCTAGTAGCTAGATGGCTTCTTCTCTCTTGTTGGATCTCAATACAATGTTCTCCCCCTCTCTCGTGGAGATCTATTCGATGTAATCTTCTTTTTGCGGTGTGTTTGTTAAGACCGATGAATTGTGGGTTTATGATCCAGTATTATCTATGGAAAATATTTGATTCTTCTCTGAATTCTTTTATGTATGATTGAGTTATATTTGCAAGTCTCTTCGAATTATCCGTTTGGTTTGGTCAACTAGATTGGTAGTTCTTGCAATGGGATAAGTGCTTAGCTTTGGGTTCAATCTTGCGGTGTCCTTACCCAGTGACAGAAAGGGTTGCAAGGCACGTATCGTATTGTTGCCATCGAGGATAACAAGATGGGGTTTTTATCATATTGCATGAATTTATCCCTCTACATCATGTCATCTTGCTTAAGGCGTTACTCTGTTTTTAACTTAATACTCTAGATGCATGCTGGATAGCGGTCGATGAGTGGAGTAATAGTAGTAGATGCAGAATCGTTTCGATCTACTTGTTTTGGACGTGATGCCTATATACATGATCATTGCCTAGATATACTATGCTCAATTACATCAATTGCTCAACAGTAATTTGTTCACCCACCGTAGAATAATTATGCTCTTGAGAGAAGCCACTAGTGAAACCTATGGCCCCCGGGTCTATTCTCATCATATTAATCTCCATCACTTTTATACTTGCTTTATTTTTACTTTGCTTTTTTACTTGTCACTTTGCATCTATATACCAAAATACCAAAAATATTATCTCTATCAGATCTCACTCTCGTAAGTGACCGTGAAGGGATTGACAACCGTAATCGCGTTGGTTGCGAGTAGCTATCATTTTGTGCAGGTACGAGGGACTTGTGCGTGGCCTCCTACTGGATTGATACCTTGGTTCTCAAAAACTGAGGGGAAATACTTACGCTACTGTGCTGCATCGTCCTCTCCTCTTCGGGGAAAACCAACGCAAGCTCAAGACGTAGCATCAACATTGACGACACCGAGGCTAAAGCAGTTCGACTGCTGACAAGTAGGAGGGACAGGAAGGAGGGAGCTCGTGCGCGCACGTCTAGCGCCCCTTCCCCCGGGCAGTGCCCGGATGACGAGAACGCCATTTGAGCCACCGGGATAAATCTATCGCCATCAACCGTGGTCTTGGTCGTAACCGTTGCTATGCCGAAGCTTGGAGAGCGACAAAATGGTGCGAGGGTGGATCTTCTCCTGCTCCACTTCCGCGTCTCCGCGGGCGCCACAGTCGATGGCACCGTCGAAGATGAAGATGGCGATGAAGATGACGCACTGCCATCGACTGTGGCACCTGGCGCGCCAAAGATGTCGCGGGATATCCACGGCCAGCTATGGGACCAGGAGGCCCCTTGCTGGTTCGGCAGGGGGACGGCACGTTGCACAAAGAGCAGACCAGCGCACGGCAGCACGACAGAGAACACACAAGCAATTTACCCAGGTTCGGGCCGCCGCAAGGCATAAGACCCTACTCCTGCTTTAGTGGATTCATGGTGGAATGGAAATGGTGAAACGCAGTACACTTGCCCGACAGGGGTTGCCGTAGGGCAGTAGCGACTACGCGCGTATGGGTGTGTGGGTTCGTCAACTTTCCAACCCTTCCTACGGGTGCCATGGGCCTCCTTTTATAGATGAAGGGTCACCACAATTGCAAAGTGGTCATTATCCACTGATATGATAGCAAACAGTGCTATCATACCTAACTCTGCGGGCTGACAGGGTGCATTAAATGCACCGCTTAGTGTCACATCACTAGTTGCCCGGCAAGGCTTGCCGGGCTATCTCGCCAGCTCCTCGTCTGTTCCCTTGACACGTCGCTGGACATGTGTCGTCTGTGGGTTTCTTCTATAGGAGATGGCCGCCATGTGGCGAATGGCTGCCACTTAATCACCTTGCGGCTTGACACCGCACCGATCAATGACGTGGGTCGTGCTTGAGAGTTGGTGGGGTGGTTCTGCCCTCGCGAGCCCTGGCAAACCTTGTCGGGTTGCCTTAGTTGCCTGCTTCTGGTGGTGGCCTCGCCCCTTGCCAGGCTCGCCTTCCCGGCAAGGGAGGCCCTTCTCTCGCCGATGCCTTGCTCCTCTGGCTTGATCTTGGTCCTTCTGGGCTGCATATTTGTTCTTCAAATCTCTTGGTCCTTCGCACTCTGGCTTGTTCTTCGCTTGTACGTGCACGAGTCAGGGGAAAATGCATGCCTGTGTATATTTTCCCCGACACCCTGCATGGATCACTTCACCATCATCGTCACCACGCCATCGTGCTGACGAAACTCTCCCTCGACACTTTGCTATATCAAGAGTTCGAGGGGCGTCATCGAGCTGAACGTGTGCAGAACTCGGAGGTGCCGTATGTTCGGTACTTGATCGGTTGAATCGACAAGACGTCCGACTACATCAACCGCGTTAAACTAACGCTTCCGCTTTCGGTCTATGAGGGTACGTGGACACACTCTCCCCTTCTCGTTGCTATGCATCTCCTAGATAGATCTTGCGTGATCATAGGAAATATTTTGAAATTGCATGCTATGTTCGCCAACACTCTCCCCCTCTCGTTGTTATGCATCGCCTAGATAGATCTTGCGTGATCATAGGAAAATTTTGATATTGCATGCTACGTTCCCCAACAGTGGCATCCGGGCCAGGTCTATGCGTAGATGATATGCACGAGTAGAACACGTGGGCGGTGATAGTCGTACTGCTTACCACCAACATCTTATTTTGATTCGGCGGTATTGTTGGATGAAGCGGCCCGGACCGACCTTACATGACAACGTTCATGAGACCGGTTCCACCGACAGACATGCAACTAGTTTTGCATAAAGGTGGCTCGCAGGTGTCTGTTCCTCCAACTTTAGTTGAATCGAATTTGACTACGGCCGGTCCATTTTGAAGGTTAAAACAACAAACTTGACGAAACACCGTTGTGCTTTTGATGCGTAGGTAAGAACGATTCTTACTAGAAGCCCGCAGCAGCCACGTAAAACTTGCAATAACAAAGTAGAGGACGTCTAACTTGTTTTTCCAGGGCATGGTGTGGTGTGATATGGTCAAGACATGATGTGTATACGTTGTTGTATGAGATGATCATGTTTTGTAAAAGTTATCGGCAACTGGTAGGAGCCTTATGGATGTTGCTTTATTGTATGAAATGCAAACGCCATGTAATTGCTTTACTTTATCACTATGCATTAGCGATAGTTGTAGAAGCAATAGTTGGTGAGACGACCACAACGCTACGATGGGGATCAGGGTGTCAAGTCAGTGAAGATGGAGATCATGACGATGCTTTGGAGAAGGAGATCAAAGGCACAAGATGATGATGGCCATATCATGTCACATATTTTGATTGCATGTGATGTTTATCTTTTATATGCATCTTATTTTGCTTAGTACAGCGGTAGCATTATAAGATGATCCCTTAACTAAATTTCAAGGTATAAGTGTTCTCCTTGAATATGCATCGTTGCATAAGTTCTTCGTGCTGAGACACCACGTGATGATCGGGTGTGATAGGCTCTACGTTCACATACAACGGGTGCAAGACAGTTTTGCACATGCAGAATACTCGGGTTAAACTTGACGAGCCTAGCATGTACAGACATGGCCTCGGAACGCTGGAGAACGAAAGGTCGAACGTGAATCATATAGTAGATATGATCAACATAGAGATGTTCACCATTGAAAACTACTCCATCTCATGTGATGATCGGACATGGTTTGGTTGATTTGGATCACGTGATCATTTAGATGACTCGAGGGATGTTTATCTAAGTGGGAGTTCTTAATTAATATGATTAATTGAACTTAATTTATCATGAACTTAGTCCTGATAGTTTTTGCATATCTATGTTGTAGATCAATGGCCCGTGCTACCATTCCCTTGAACTTTAATGCATTCTAGAGAAAGCTAAGTTGAAAGATGATGGTAGCAACTACACAGACTAGGTCGGTAACTTGAGGATTATCCCCATTGCTGCACAAAAGAATTATGTCCATGATGCAACGCTAGGTGAAAGGCCTGCTGCAGGAGCAGATGCTGATGTTATGAACGTCTGGCAAGCTTGATCTGATGACTACTCGATAGTTCAGTGTGCCATGCTTTACGGCTTAGAATGGGGACTTCAAAGACGTTTTTAATGTCATGGAGCATATGAGATGTTCCAGGAGTTGAAGTTAATATTTCAAGCAAATGCCTGAGTTGAGAGATATGAAGTCTCCAACAAGTTCTATAGCTGCAAGATGGAGGAGAACAGTTCTGTCAGTGACCACATACTCAGAATGTCTGGGTATCATAACCACTTGACTCAAATGGGAGTTAATCTTCCAGATGATAGTTTTATTGACAGAGTTCTTCAATCACTTCCACCAAGCTATAAAGGCTTCGTGATGAACTATAATATGCAAGGGATGGAGAAGACTATTCCCGAGCTCTGCGCAATGCTCAAAGTTGCAGAGGTAGAAATCAAGAAGGAGCATCAAGTGTTGATGCTTAACAAAGACCACTAATTTCAAGAAAAAGGGCAAAAGAAAGAAGGGGAACTTCAAGAAGAACAGCAAGCAAGTTGCCACTCCCGGGAAGAAGCCCAAGACTGGCCCTAAGCCTGAAACTGAGTGCTTCTACTGCAAAGGGATTGGTCACTGGAAGCGGAACTGCCCCAAGTATTTGGAGGATAAGAAGGATGGCAAAGTGAACAAAGGTATATTTGATATACATGTTATTGATGTGTACCTTACTAATGCTCGTAGTAGTGCCTGGGTATTTGATACCGGTTCGGTTGCTCATATTTGTAACTCGAAATAGGGACTATGGATTATATGAAGATTGGCTAAGGGCGAGGTAATGATGAGCGTCGGGAATAGTTCCAAGGTCGATGTGATCGCCGTTGGCACGCTACCTCTACATCAACCTTCGGGATTAGTTTTAGACCTGAATAATTGTTATTTGGTGCCAGCGTTGAGCATGAACATTATATCTGGATCTTGTTTAATGCGAGACGGTTATTCATTTAAATCAGAGAATAATGGTTGTTCTATTTATATGAGTAATATATTTTATGGCCATGCACCTTTGAAGAGTGGTCTATTTTTACTGAATAACGATCATGGTGATACATATATTCATAATATTGATGCCAAAAGATACAAAGTTGAAAATGATAGTGCAACATATTTGTGGCACTGCCGTTTAGGTCATATTGGTGTAAAGCACATGAAGAAACTCCATGAGGATGGACTTTTGGAATCACTTGATTATGAATCATTTGATGCTTGCGAACCATGCCTCATGGGCAAGATGACTAAAACTCCGTTCTCCGGAACAATGGACCGAGCTACTGACTTATTGGAAATAATACATACCGATGTATGCGGTCCAATGAGTGTTGAGGCTCGCGGCGGGTATCGTTATTTTCTAACCTTCACAGATGATTTGAGCAGATATGGGTATGTCTACTTAATGAAACACAAGTATGAAACTTTTAAAAAGTTTAAAGAATTTCAGAGTGAAGTGGAGAATCATCGTAACAAGAAAATAAAGTTTCTACGATCTGATCGCGGAGGTGAATATTTGAGTTACGAGTTTATCCTTCATTTAAAACAATGTGGAATAGTTTCACAACTCACGCCACCTGGAACACCACAGCGTAATGGTGTGTCCGAACATCGTAACCGTACCTTATTAGATATGGTGCAATCTATGATGTCTCTTACTGATTTACCACTATTGTTTTGGGGTTATGCATTAGAGACGGCTGCATTCAATTTAAATAGGGCACCGTCTAAATCCGTTGAGACGACACCGTATGAACTGTGCTTTGGCAAGAAACCTAAGCTGTCGTTTCTTAAAGTTTGGGGTTGCGATGCTTATGTGAAAAAGCTTCAGCCTGATAAGCTCAAACCCAAATCGGAGAAGTGCGTCTTCATAAAATACCCAAAAGAGACTGTTGGGTACACCTTCTATCACAGATCCGAAGGCAAGATCTTTGTTGCTAAGAATGGATCCTTTCTAGAGAAGGAGTTTCTCTCGAAAGAAGTGAGTGGGAGGAAAGTAGAACTTGATGAGGGAATTGTACCTTCTCTCGAATTGGAAAGTAGCTCATCATAGAAAATTGTTCCCGTCATGCCTACACCAACTAGTGAGGAAGCTAATGATAATGATCATGAAACTTCAGATCAAGTTACTACCAAACCTCGTAGGTCAACCAGAGCATGTTCTGCACCAGAGTGGTACGATGATCCTGTTCTAGAAGTCATGTTACTAGACCATGACGAACCTATGAACTATGAGGAAGCGATGATGAACCCAGATTTCGCAAAATGGTTTGAGGCCCTGAAATCTGAGAAGGGATCCATGTATGATAACAAAGTATGGACTTTGGTTGACTTACCCGATGATCGACAAGCCATAGAGAATAAATGGATCTTCAAGAAGAAGACTAACACTGATGGTAATGTTACTGTCTACAAAGCTTGACTTGTCGCGAAAGGTTTTCGACAAGTTCAAGGAGTTGACTACGATGAGACCTTCTCACCTGTAGCGATGCTTAAGTCTGTCCGAATCATGTTAGCAATTGCCGCATTTTATGATTATGAAATCTGGAAAATGGACGTCAAAACTGCATTCCTTAATGGATTTCTTAAAGAAGAGTAGTATATGATGCAACCAGAAGGTTTTGTTGATCCTAAAGGTGCTAACAAAGTGTGCAAGCTCCAGCGATCCATTTATGGACTGGTGCAAGCATCTCAGAGTTGGAATATACGCTTTGATGAGGTGATCAAAGCATATGGTTTTATACAGACTTTTGGAGAAGCCTGTATTTACAAGAAAGTGAGTGGGAGCTCCGTATTATTTCTAATATTATATGTGGATTACATATTGTTAATTGGAAATGATATAGAATTTCTGGATAGCATAAAAGGATACTTGAATAAAATTTTTTCAATGAAAGACCTCGGTGAAGTTGCTTATATATTGGGCATCAAGATCTATACAGATAGATCAAGACGCTTAATTGGACTTTCACAAAGCACATATGATGTGGAGCATCTTACGGACCCCACCATGTCAAGAGTCCATTTGGCAAGTGACACGTGCGACATCTACTTCACATACACAAAGGTGAATCATCTCCTTTACACGTGTTCACTTGACCCTCTCGAGGATGGTATACTACTTGACACTCCTCCAGTGTGCATGCATAGGTATTGTCGGAACACTACGGACGACGAGGAGGAGTGCGTGTGCAAGTGTACAACTACACCATCCGCGAGTGAAGCGTGGAAGAGAAGACGGAAGAAATAAGACGGAGCGGCTGCTAGAGCCAGGCCGGACATCCGGACAGCCGTCCGGATCATCCGGGTTCAGCCGGATCATCCGGACCCTCCCCCGGATCGTCAGGATAACTGCGCCGAAGACACCCGAAGGCTTCACCTAAAGCCGGATCATCCGGGACTCCTTACGGATCATCTGGATCCCCGATACCCGAATCATCCGGACCCCCATCCGGATCATCCGGCCTTGTCTGTGCGCATGACTCGGGCCAAGGCCCATGTACCCATTCTGCCCCCTCACTTACCCCTTCGTGGCTTAGACTATAAATAGACCTCCTCCTCCCCATGAGGTTTAGCAAAGTAGTAGCTCATTTGAGATAGAACTTTGCTCATCCATCCGGATCTACTCCACCGAGAGAGATCGCGCGCCTCTATGGAGAAGATCCACCTTGGATTCAAGACCCCTTCATGGGATGACCCCTCAAGACCTCCTCATGGAGATGAACTTTACCTTGTATCTTTCCCTTTGTTGTTCATGTACCTTGTGGATCTTGTGTGTTTGATTGTCTAGTGGATGTGTGATTGGACTTGTTCTTGAGTGTTCCTCTCATTTTCCCTCGTGTTTCCCCTCGTGTTCTGCGCGGGATCCCCTCCATTTCGTGAAAGATCGGGCATCTAGGGTTCTACCCCACATCATCTTGGTATCAGAGCAAGGTTGATCACAAATTTGGAGCCCCTACCCCTTTGTTTTCTAGCCTAGTTTAGTTGATTTTGTCCCAATTTCGAAAATTCCCCACCAAAAATAGCCCCAATTTTTTTGTGATTTGTTGGTTTGATGATGTTTTGTTAATTTTGATCCATGGATTTGCTTGGCTTCAAGTGAATCTAGCATCTCCCCAAGTTTACCCACCTTCCATCCACAAAATCTCCTCAATTTTGCCCCGAAAATCACTCATTTTTGCCCAAAAATTCGTCCCCGAGAGGAAATCCCGAGCAGTTTGACCTGCCCGGATCATTCGGAAGTACTCCCGGATCATCCGGATCCACCCGGATCAGCTGGACCATCTCCCGGATGTTCGGATGCCCCACACGACAGAAATCCGGTTGAAGAACCCGGATCATCCGGAACTACTCCCGGATGTCCCGGTAACCCTGACACTGACTCGGCTGAATTCTCGTTTCGGCCATAACTAATTCATCCAGAGTCATTTGACGTTCTTTAGCTCGTTTTGAAGCTATTGACATCCCCCATCCCAAAAAATATCACCAACATCATTTGACTCCATCAAATTTTTGGAACTTTGGCATCTTTTCCTAGGGCCACCACAATATCATCCGCATTACCACCATAGCCTTCCGCAACCTAACCCATTTTGATACCCATTGCATATGTGTTTGCTTGAGAAGTGATTCGAGTCTCCTAAGGTGTTTCGGCTACTTAGGCACGGGTTCTTCTTCATCAACTACCACCACCACTTCCGCATAGGCTTGCCCACCATACACTTCCGCCACACCAACTTAACCCAATTTTGTTTGAGTTGTGAGTTGTGTCTCCTAAGGTTCTTCGGCTACTTAGGGACGGTGACCTTCAACTCCGACTCACATAACCCAATAGCCCTCCACCCCCGTATTGCCTACTCACAAAACCACCACTGCATTCCGCTACCACCATTTGACTTTTGTCCTTGAGATTTTGAGTTGTGGTTTTTCCGTTTCCTAAGGTGTTTCGGCTAATTAGGAACGGGTCAACTTCGAGAATACCGCCACTCATCATCGCCACGAGGTCGTCATCATACAAGGACGGTAACCTCGACGACACCATTGTATATTCCCCTTGCCATTGCATTGATAACCCCTAGACCATTTTGCGTCACTTGCTGTAGGACCTTGAAGTATGTCTAGAGAGGGGGGGGTGATTAGACTACTTGACCAATAAAAACTTAACCTTTTCCCAATTTTAGACTTTGGCAGATTTTAGCTATTTTAGAACAAGTCAAGCAATCTTCACACAATTCAAGCAAGCATGCAAAGAGTATATAGGCAGCGGAAAATAAAGCATGCAACTTGCAAGAATGTAAAGGGAAGGGTTTGGAGAAATCAAACGCAATTGGAGACACGGATGTTTTTGTTGTGGTTCCGATAGGTGGTGCTATTGTACTTCCACGTTGGTGGAGACTTCAACCCACGTAGGGTAGCAGTTCTTGTGAGTCCACGGAGGGCTCCACCCATGAAGGGTTCACGAAGTAGCAACCTTGTCTATCCCACCATGGCCGTCGCCCACGAAGGACTTGCCTCACTACCGGTAGATCTTCACGAAGTAGGCGATCTCCTTGCCCTTACAAACTCCTTGGTTCAACTCCACAATCTTGTCAGAGGCTCCCAAGTGACACCTAGCCAATCTAGGAGACACCACTCTCAAGAAGTAACAAATGGTGTGTTGATGATGAACTCCTTGCTCTTGTGCTTCAAATGATAGTCTCCCCAACACTCAACTCTCTCTCATAGGATTGGATTTGGTGGAAAGAAGATTTGAGTGGAAAGCAACTTGGGGAGGGCTAGAGATCAAGATTCATATGGTTGGAATGGAATATCTTGGCCTCAACACATGAGTAGGTGGTTCTCTCTCAACTGGTAAGTTGGAAGTGTAGGTTTGTTCGATGGCTCTCTCCACGAATGAAGAGGAGGTGGAGGGGTATATATAGCCTCCACACAAAATCTAACCGTTACACACAATTTACCAAACTCGGTGGGACCGAATCATCAAACTCGGTCGAGACCGATTTAGTAAACCTAGTGACCGTTAGGATTTTCTGGGGCCGACATGCATTTCGGTAGGACCGATTTGATTAGGGTTAGGGCATAACGTAATCTCGGTGAGACCGATTACACAAACTCGGTGATACCGAATTTGGTAATTAGCTAACCAGAGAGTTGGTCAGGTAAACTCGGTGGGACAGATTTGCTCTTTCAGTGAGACCAAAAAGTTACAACAGGGAAACAGAGAGTTTACATTGTAATCTCGGTGCGACCGATTCGCTCTTTCGGTGAAACCGAAAAGTTACGAAGGGGAAACAGAGAGATTACAATCCCATCTCGGTGAGACCGAGATCCCTATCGGTGAAACCGAGTTGCCTAGGGTTTGTGGCAGTGGCTATGACATCCCCGAACTTCGGTGGCGCCGGATAGAAAGAATCGGTAGGGCCGAGTTTGACTTTGGGTTTAGGTCATATGTGGATGTGAGAAAGTAGGGGAGGGTTTTGGGGCATATCACTAAGCACATGGAGCAAAAGGCTCATTAAGCAACACCTCATCCCTTCTTGATAGTATTGGCTTTTCCTATAGACTCAATGTGATCTTGGATCACTAAAATGTAAAATGAAGAGTCTTGAGCGTCTGAGCTTGAGTCAATCCTTTGTCCTTAATATTTTGAGGGATCCACTTTCATCATCCATGCCATGCCATTCATTGAGCTTTCCTGAAATATTTATCTTGGAATAGAATTAGCTCAATGAGCTATATGTTGTTATTAATTACCAAAACCACCTAGGGATAGTTGCACTTTCAATCTCCCCCTTTTTGGTAATTGATGACAACATATAGATCAAAGCTTCGACAAATGATAATAAAATTGAAAAACATCGTCGCTTTGAGAAGTATGTGATAAGCAAGAGCTCCCCTAAATTTGTGCATATCTTAAGATTTGCTTTGGACTGCAAATGCACAAGAAATTAGGCTCATGGGTTACTCTTCCATGTCACATACATCTTGGTGGAGCGCTCAAAATAATAACGATTGAATACATGCACTCATAACCAAGCATAGTGAATGATCATATAAGGATAGATAAGATAATATCATAAAAGGCATAAGTGTAGCTTATGATCAAACACATGATCATAAATGTCTTACGGGTAATGCATAGTATCTCAAGCAATCAAACACAAAAAAAAGTTCAACCAAGAAGATAAGAGAGAACAAAAGCAAATCTCTCTCTCTCTCAGCCTATGATCTATACTTTTTTCTCCCCCTTTGGCAACAAGTTACCAAAAAGTTCCTAGAAAATGCATAGTACTATGTCATCTCTCAGGCTTGGTCTTCTGGTGGTGGTGTAGACAGGACTCCAAGGATGAACGCATCGATGGGCGTGGTAGGAGCTGAAGAAGTTGGAGCCGGAGCTGGTTGAGCTGGACTGTCATTTGGGCCCAGAAGAGGTGGCTCACGTGTCCAGGTTGGTACTGCAGCTGACCTTTGAGCTCTTGGCACTCTGGCAAATGCATCGGTTGTCGTCTTGCCCTTCCTCTCCTGCATATCATCTTGTAATTGCTCCACAGCTGACTGAATCTAAGTCACTTTGACATCAAGATCGTAGAATTTTTGTTCCATGATTCTCTCCAGGCTCTCCTGGTTTTGAGTTAGGTTGGCCAACCCCTTCTCAATCCACAGAGACGATGCTATTAAGTAACCAAGCTGCTCCTGCTTGCTCTTCAGAAAGTAGTCAGATGCCTCTGCTTGAGTTGGCATCTTTGCAGCTTTCTCTTTCCTTGCCTTCTCCTTTCTCTCCTGAGCTTGCACTGATGATGGTTCATTCTCTGTCATGACAACTCGATTTTCCTCAAAATCAGGATAGAGAACCATGTGTTCCTTATCCAAGAGATACTTGCCTGTGCCCATCTTTGAGTTTATCAACTCCTGAATCTGTGGGGCATATCCACAGCTTCTCTCCTGATCTGCTTCTGTCCTCTTGATTGTCTTGACTATGAGGCTCATGACCTTGAAATTCTGAGGCACGTCAAAGACATGAAGAAAATTGATTGCATGTCCTCTAATCATGTTATGGTCAACTGATTTGGGAAATAGAGTATGCCTTAAGATCCAGTTGATCGTAGTGTCGGTGCGCAGACGACACCTATGGGATCACAAGAATCCCTACTACGGTTGCGGGGCACGGGGTCGTGAGAAGAGCGGATCAAACAGATAGCACACGGGTTCTTTTATCCAGGTTCGGGCCGTGAGATGCGTAAAACCCTACTCCTGCTTTGGTGGTTAGCTTATTTGTGTTCTTCAGCTAGCTATGGGGCGTGAAGAGCTCCAAAAGCGAATCCCCTCACAGTCGCCTTGTGCCTCCTTTTATAGGGAAATGGGTTGCCACAGTGGCGTACAGGAGGTGGACAGGGTACAGCCATATGAGTTTATCCCTCGCATTACATGACAAGGTGCCATAAATGCGTCTTGCTTAGGTGTCCTTACTTTCTGGGGGCGGGGAGAGCGATCTCGTCCACGCCCGCTTCCTTCAGCGTTGACATGCATACGGCGATGGTGCACTGTGGTGCCATGTAAGCGGCAGCGGTGAATGCCGCCGTGGTGGGTCTCCACGAAGGTTCGCTTGTCGCCACGCAGGTGCCTGCCCAACTGGTTGGGTCGGCAGCTGCATGATGGAGGCTTGATTGGTGCGGGCCCGATGGTGGCCCTACGGGTGTCCTTGGCAGGGGCCTTGCTGGGGCCCCGGCAAGGGTCTTGCCGCGGCGCCTGCTGTCATCCCCGGCAAGGCTCTTGCCGGGGGCTTCGTGGTCCTCCTTGGCCAGGATCCCGCCAAGGGTCGTCATCTTTGATAGTATGCATCTAATCTTTAGATGTCTTCACAAAGATCTGCATGCCACCACGGGGATGTCTCCCGAATCCTTTGCCCCATGGGGGGCAGTGGACTCAAAGGTGATCCGCTCCGTGGGCGTGGGGCGAGCCGCCCCGGCAAGGGCCTTGCCGGGTTTGCTAAAACTGCCCCCCGGCAAGGATTTTGCCGGGGGAGTCTGCTTCGTCCCCTTTGCTCTTTGTGGATTTGGTCTTGGCGTCATCCTGTTTCTCTTGAGCGCTGACCTTACCTTGGCTCACCTCCCTCGCCTTGCTTAGTGTGGCGGCGCCCAGCTCGGGCCTGCGTGCACAGTTAAAGGTGTACCCTTCTTTACATGCACCGACAGAGCCCCGGGCCTGGGCCACACGTAAGCACAATCACGTCGTTGGGCTAGGCCCAAAAACGGTGCGCGGGCAGGCTGGGTGCTTTTTACCGCGGTAAGTCTTTTCGCGCGCTGCGCTTCCCACGCCTCTCGCGCGTGGCTTGGCGTGGGGAGGTGTGCGTGATGTGGGAGGCATGTGTGGGGCTGAGCTCTGCATGCATGCGTCCCGTCGTAGTTAATGTGAAAGGAGGCGGCCCGTGCTCTTCCCCATAAGAAGGAATAACCGCAGGCGCGCGGCTCACTTTACCTCTTCCCTCGTACCTTTTCCAATCTTAGGGCCGCCGTTTTCTCTCTTCCTTCCCCTCTAAGCTTTCGCCGTCGCCCACCGTCGCTGCTTTGCCGCCCTCCTTCCTTGCTCCTCTGGACATCTTGGCCGCCATGGCGCCCAAATCCGCCAAGGGCAAGGGGGTGGCTAAGAGCTCTGGGTCCGTGGAGCCGCCGAAGAGCCTTGTTGTCGAGGACGGACGAAGTTTGCCTTCTTCATCCCTTAAATCGATTGGTGTTCACGATCTCTGGCCTCCTTCAAGCCCTTATGGGGAGTGAAAGACGGGGGAGAGGATTCGGGGCACCCGGCGACGCGCATTATTCCTGCCGCCTGCGCCGATCCTGCCCCAAACCGGTATCCCTTTTTCGTTGATTACCTTTGTTGCGGGTTATGCCCTCCTTTTTCCGATTTCTTCTGCGACATCATGCACACCTTCGGCTTTCGCCTTTTGGATTTTACTCCGAATGCGGTGGCATGTTTGGCTCTCTTCGCACATCTTTGCGAGGGCTTCGCCGGAGTGCAGCCCAATACGGCACGCTTTCGCCACTATTTCTCCCCCCGAATCCAGCCTGGAGGCGCCGTCTCCGGATGTATCGCCTGGATCTCAAGATCCAAGGGGGCATACCCGGAGGGTGCCATGAAGGAGAAGTGGGACGAATGGCGTGGACGGTGGTGCTGGATCGAGGACGAGGACCCGCCAGAATTCTGCAAGGTCCGCCGGACGCCGCCGGTCCACGACAGTGACTGGGGTGACGTCGATGCTGCCGACGGGAGGCTCACCGTCGCCACCACCAGGATCCTTCGGCTGACCCAGGCGGGGCTCACCCTGGAGATGATCGGGGCGGACTTCATTCGCCGCCGGATTGCCCCGTTGCACAACAAGGGGAGGCTAGCCTGGCTTTTCACAAACCCAGCCGACATCATGCGGCTCCGCCCTGGCCTCGACCACAACTTCACCGTGATGGGGCATGCCCACTTCTGCCAGCGGCTTTTCCAGCTTGGCGTGGATCGTGACGGCAAGATTTAGCGGACCGGAAAGGCCGCGAGGGCTGCCGCGAAGGTCGGCAAGGCCCTCAAGGGGTCCTTCTTCAAGTTGCCAGCGGGGGCAGTCCCGTTGTGCAACAACTCACGCCGGTCCGAGATCATCGCTATGATGCCGGACTGCAACGCGCACGGCCCTGTCCCGAGCTGGCGGGAGCCGACGGAAGCGGATGTGCAGCAGTTCTTTGACTCCTTGGTCGAGGTGTACGTCAATGCTGACGTCGAGCGGTGGCTTGTCATGGACACCACCCAGGCAGAGCTGGACTACATCGCCACTAGGGCGAGGGAGGCACAGCTTGCCATGGAGGCCGGCAGCCTTGCAGGGGTGTGGAGGACAAAGCGCGGCGGCAGAGGAGGAGCAGTTCACTTTGTGGGCGGCGGCCACCGGGAGGTCGGCGGCGATCTTTGGAGTTCCGCTTGTCGAGGACGCGCCGGCGAATCATCGTCGAGAGGGGAGGGCGTGGTGGCGGGCTCGACGCCAATCGAGGGAAGAGGCGGAGTCTGCGGCGGGCTGGCTCCGGTGAGCAGTCCGGCTGGCGAACTCTGTGACCTCAATTGACCACAGGAAGGTCAGGCGCCACACAAGGGCCACGGCGGCGAAGGGGCCGACGAGGGCCGCTGAGAAGAAGAAGGCAACAGCCCCTTCCTCATCCAGGCGCGCACAAACCCCGCCGCCCTCTTCGCCTCCTCCGGCAAGCATCGATTCGGATGACGAGGCGGAGCTCCCTTTTGATCTTGGGTCCCTCAGCCCGGAGAGGAAGAGGAAGCTGGTGGAGGAGGAGGAGACGGACGATGAGTAAGTACTCCATCCCTCACTGTTATCTTCCCTGAATCGGGTCGCTTGTCTTGATCCATCTTTGCTTTTGCAGGGAGACGGAGAAGTTGGCCCACAGGGCGAAGAGGGCGAGGACCGTGGCGAGCGATCAGCCCGGCCGGGCTTCAGAGACACCACTTGGTGGTCTTGAGCAGCTGGACAGCAGCCCCGGCGTAAGTTCGTAACCCTCTTCTTACTCGACATGTGGTAGGCGCTCGATGCCACGATCTTGACCTTGCGGGTTTTGCGGGAGGAGGCGGCAGCAGGAGGAGCCACAGAGGGCTGCTCCTAACCCACCACCCCATCGACTATGCCGCCTTGGGCGTCCCGGCAAGGGCACCGAGCCTGAGCCTATACCCATGGAGGAAGAGGGGAACTTGGGCTGGTGACCTGCCGTGGCGCCAAATCTTTGGCGGAGAGGGACTCTGCTTCATGGCACAGCACTTTGGTGAGTCGCGAGTCCCTCGTTTCTGTTTTCCCCTTATTCCCTTCCTGGCTTCATCGCCCCCTTTGCTGCCCAGGCCCCCCTTCAACAGACATGGAGGACGTGGACACTGTTGTGGGAAGCATTGCCGAGGAGGCCACGGAGGAGGCCAGCAGGATTGCTGCCAAGGAGGCCGCCAAGGATGCTGACGAGGCTATCGCTGATAAAGCCGCCAAGAGTGCTGCCGAGGACGCCGCTGCGGGGGCCGCCAAGGCGTCCGACAAAGCTTCTGCCGAGGGCGCCAGCAGTGGGCCTGCCGGCGGGGCCGGCGAGGCCTCCGCCAAGGAAGAAGCGGCGGGTGACCAGCCTCCCTCTTCCTCAACTTCGGGCCCAGGCAGATATCTGAAGGTGGGCGACGGTCTTTTCATCCATCTCCCGGGGACGTCGAGCCGAGCGCCTGCCGAAGGAGAAGCCTTGGACGGCGAGGTGCTTGCCGCCACCGGGCTTGAGGTGGTTGATGAGCTGGGTGTTGGCGACGACGGTTCTCCAGAGGAGCAGCTTTTCCGCGCCATGGGGGCCGACTTCCGGAAGTTCCAAGTGCTCTACCGCGCCCTCCTGGACAAGGTCAAGGCTAGGATGGCAGCGGTAGACAACGCGGAGGTGGATTTCAAAGGCGTAGCGTCGGTGGCGCGAACACTGGTTCCACCAGACTTCGCGAGGAGCAGAGGGCCTTTCGGGAGGAGCTGGCCAAGCGCGACGTGGATCTCACCATGAGAATGGCCGACATCGAGAAGGCTCAGGAAGAGGCGGCGAACTTGGCCGCCGTGGCCGAAGCCGCTCGGAACCAGCATCAAGCCGCCTTTGATTCCCAAGAAGAGGACCTCTCCGCGCGTGAAGCGAAGCTCAACGCAGCGCTCCACGGCAAGGATGAGGAGCTCGAGGCCCTTGTCGCGCAACGGACCCGCGAGGTGGAGCAGAGGCACAAGGAGGCACTCGATGCCCAGGCTCTGGCCCATGCCGGCAAGGAGAGGGAGCTGGAAACGGAGCGGGACAAGCTGAAGGAGCAGGTTATCAGGCTGTCCGGTGAGAAGAACACGCTCAACCGCGCCTTGACTGAGGCGCATGGAGCAGTCATCAGCAGGATGGGGAGCTCTCCGGCCAAGAAGCTCCATCGAGACCTCAAGTTGAATCTGGAGGGTCTCGAGAAGATCTTTGTCGGAGAGCGAGGGCTCGGAGGAGACCTTGACCAGAGCCTCGAGGAGGAGAAGCAGCTGCGGGCAAACGAGGCCGCCTCCCACCAAGAATATGTGGTGGGCGAGAACAAGTGGATCAGCCATCTGGAGGTCATCGCCGGCAGGGTCACCTCGCAATTGGCCACCATGGGGCTGCCAAATGTGAGGTATGACCCCGAGCACAGCGGGACCATCAACACCAAGCTGACCCAGTTCTTCGAAGGCGTCCTCGGAGCCTTGGCCTATATCCATTCCAACAGAACGGCCATGCCAGCCGATGAGGCCCGACGACTTTGCCGGAGGGTTGTGACCAAGGTCCTCACCAAGGTGGCACACTGGAATCCCAGCCTTGACTACGCGGCCTCGATGAAGAGCTTGCCGGATGGTGTTGACCTCACGGTGCTCAAGGAGCGCATCAAGCCCATCACCAACGGCATCGACGAAATCAAGAGGGTGGAAAGCCAGCGCCGGGATTGAGCATCCCGTTCTTCTTCGCCGCTGCGGGTTACCGGCCAAGACAAATTTTATCTTTAGTTAGAACCGCAGATATGATGTGATGTAATATAAATTTGAAGTATTCTTGATTTTCTTGCACGTTATTTCCCCGTTCAATTCCCCTTTGTATGTGTGCCCCTCGTCGATCGGGTAGGCTTGCCGGCGCGAAAGCCCCTAGCGGCGTTTTGGGGACGGATCCCCAAGGCCTGCTGGTGCAGCGTCTTGCGGACGAGCCACCTTTCCGTTCCAAATGCAGCCGCCCGAACTATCGAGCTTGACTCGAGTCGAGAATCGAGGCGTTGCCGATCGCGGAAGGTTACTCTGCCATTTTCGGCCTTGGCCGCTTGAGCTGTTGAGCGGACTCGAAAGCAGGGCAAGGCGTTGCCGATCGTGGGAGAGCCCCAGCGTCTGGGTTCCCCATACAAAGGCGTGGCATCTCCGGGGGGGGGGGGGATAACCTTAAATAAGAAGGGGAGCACAAATAAGAGGTCAGTATAACTTAGCTTCTGTTGGCGATCGCTCGAGCGTCCACCCACTGGCCTCTTTCCTTCTTCCAGGATCACGAAGATGAAGGAGTGCCGGGCTAATTGCTAGAGCCGATTCTCACAACTGCGCCCCCTACCTGGCGCGCCAAAGATGTCGGTGCGGAGACGACACCTATGGGATCACAAAAATCCCTACTACGGTTGCGGGGCGCGGGGTCGTGAGAAGAGCGGATCAAACAGATAGCACACGGGTTCTTTTATCCAGGTTCGGGCCGCGAGATGCGTAAAACCCTACTCCTGCTTTGGTGGTTAGCTTATTTGTGGTCTTCAGCTAGCTATGGTGCGTGAAGAGCTCCAAAAAGCCGAATCCCCCTCCTGGTCGCCTTGGGACTCCTTTTATAGGGAAAGAGGTTGCCACAGTGGCGTACAGGAAGTGGACAGGGTACAACCATACGAGTTTATCCCTCGCATTACATGACAAGGTGCCATAAATGCGTCTTGCTTAGGTGTCCTTACTTTACCGGGGACGGGGGAGAGCCCAGTCTCGTCCACCGCCGCTTCGCTTCGCGTTGACACGCGCCCGGGCCAGCGGTGCCTGTGGTGCCATGTAGGCAGGCAGGCGGCTGAGGTGGCGCCGTGGTGGGTCTCCAAGAAGGTTCGCTTGTCGCCACGCAGGTGCCTGCCCAACTGGTTGGGTCGGCAGCTGCATGATGGAGGCTTGATTGGTGCGGGCCCGATGGTGGCCCTACGGGTGTCCTTCGCAGGGGCCTTGCCGCAGCCTCGGCAAGGGCCTTGCCGGGGCCCCGGCAAGGGTCTTGCCGCGGCGCCTGCTGTCATCCCCAGCAAGGCTCTTGCCGGGGGCTTTGTGGTCCTCCTTGGCCAGGATCCCGCCAAGGGTCGTCATCTTTGATAGTATGCATCTAATCTTTGGATGTCTTCACAAAAATCTGCATGCCACCACGGGGATGTCTCCTGAATCCTTTGCCCCATGGGGGGCAGTGGACTCAAAGGTGATCCGCTCCGTGGGCGTGGAAATGACCGCCCGGCAAGGGCCTTGCCGGGTTTGCTAAAACTGCCCCCCGGCAAGGATCTTGCCGGGGGAGTCTGCTTCATCCCCTTTGCTCTTTGTGGTCTTGGTCTTGGCGTCGTCCTGTTTCTCTTGAGCGCTGACCTTACCTTAGCTCACCTCCCTCGCCTTGCTTAGTGTGGCGGCGCCCGCGGCTCAGACTGCCCGTGCACAGTTAAAAGGTGTACCCTTCTTTTGTACACCGACACGTAGGCAGCCCTGACAGCAGAAAATGGACTGATCCAAACTTGAAGGTCTCAATTGCATCATCTGGGATCTCCTTGTACATGTGTGCCATTGAGTTATGATCCATTTTCTTCTTACCATAAATGTCTAGGTCATCCTCACTTTCCTTTGGGGCATTGATCAATTTGGCCCATTCCTCTATGGTAGATCGATATCTGGTTCCTTCGACATCCACACTATCCACGCCATCTGGATAGAAGTGTCTTTGTGGAGTAGAATTGCATGATAATTTCATCGTTCCGGTTGGTGAGCTTCGCCCAACAAAATCAGCAACTCCACAAGCACTGAAGCTGTCATAAACTCGAGGTAGTGTTCTGCATTCTCCTTCATGTAGGTCTAGTTGACCCATCTCATATCGCAAACTATGGGCTTCTTATCCAGCAAGACAGTCTCATAAAAGTCCTGCTGCTCCTTGGTGTGGAACCTATAATCCACATAAATCCTTCTCCTCGTGGCATATGGATCTGTCTCTCTCCATAGCCTCAACCCATTATCTCTCCTGATCTTCATGTTTTCAGCCACAGGATGAGCATCATTGTGGTCTGGGATCTTGGGTTTGAGTTTCCTTAGGACCTGCCCTTCTTCTTCTTCTTCAGCTTCAACCTGAGGCAATGGATCCTTGTTCTTTTCAGCTGCTGGAATGCTCCTTATATTCCTCTTGGGTGCATTCTTGGGCTTGGAGGCAGCTTTGGGCTTGGAAGTTTCAGCCCTGACTTGATTGCATCACCCATCAGCTTTTGTGCCTTGGGTGCAGGCTCTGCAGTCTCTTCTTCTTCCTCCTCTTCCATCATGGAAGGCTTCCCTATCACTCTTGGCATGGTCTTCTTGACCCTTTCTTTCCTTTTCTTTCCCTCTGCAGCAACAGGCTCTTTGGGTTGAGATTCCAAAGGAGCTTGAGTATACACTCTAGCTTTGGACATGGGCTGTCTGCCTGCTGGCCCTATGAATAGTTATAGATGAGGTAGAGAGGATGAGCATCACAAAATGCAGAGATTTTTGCAAAAGAATGATTCAAAAAACTTAGTTTTAGTTTCCCACTGAAAACATTTAGGATCTACTGATTTTCAAACTCGGTGATACCGAAGCAGTTATGGAACCTAAACTAGTGAACTCGGTCAGACCGAGTCACGCAGTTGATGTACCGAGACTGCTAGGGTTTCACAAAGTTCGGAAATCGGTCACACCGATTTGTAATTCTCGGTCAGACCGAGACTTACAAGTGCAATGGCATCAGCCAAATCGGTGGGACTGAGTTTTTCAACTCGGTGGGTCTGAGATGGTTTCGGCAGAAACCTAACCCTAAATTTTCGAATCACAACTATTCTAAGGATTGATTTTCTTTGGATAGGAGTGATTCAATCGTGGCAAGATGCAAAATGTTCACAATGTGCTGAGAATAGGACGAGGAAAGCACTGTGATCGAGTCCATACCCTAGTTCGGCGGGAACTCGCTACGGCGGCAACGGCGGAGGAGAATTCCGTTGACAGCGGCAGAGACCAGCGACTGGAGGCGGCTGGTGATGAAGTCGACGATCCGTAGACCACGTTGGCAGAGTGAGCTATGCGCGGGCGAGAGGATTTGGAGAAAGTTTTCCAAATTTTGCCCGTGCGATATATATAGCCCGACCCTGTCGGTGTGACCGAGTAGTACAACTCGGTGGCACCGAGATGCAAAACTGTGAACAGTTATTGCAACTCGGTGTGACCGAAAAGTACAAATCGGTTGCACCGAGATGAAAACCTAGATCGACTTAGTAATCACGGTATGACCGAAATGGAGGAATTGGTCAGACCGAAAATCACAAAGAAGTTTTGGATGTTTAAGTCTATGACGAATCGGGGACTCCGAGTGCTCCTCTGTAGCGACCAGACCCGAATGGATCAAGTCTCTGTGCTCAGTGTCATCCACGGATCGCATGTCTGACACCACACAAGGTACTCAAGGATTTATAGCGAGTAGCAATCACACACTTATTACATCGTTGTCCACAAGGGAACTTAATACAATAATATGGCTTAAGGCCATCTAATAATAACAATGGAAGACTTGGAAGATAAGTGAGTCCATCAACTCCATCGGCATCATCGAGTATAGAACCACGACCTAACACCTTACTGCGTCATCTGAAAAGTCTGCAAGCGTGAAAGTTGCAGCCGAGAACGGGTCAGCACATGGAATATCTTTGGCAATGTAACACATAGAGAGCAAAGAAGGAAATAAGCCTATACTACATGCATATATGGCTGGTGGAAAAGCTCTCTGATTTACATTTTTGCATCAAGCTAGTTTTTCCCTACATCAAAGGAATAATTTTATTTAACTATCATGGTGGTTGTTAAACATTGAGAATGGTTGACAGCATCCTCAATCCCAATTAAAAGTACTCATCAAAACCCAATAACATTTATTAGAAGTAACATGTTGAGATTCACATGATATTCAAGTACTAGATACTCAAAACGTCCATAACCGGGGACACGGCTAATCATGATTAGTTTGTACACTCTCTGCAGAGGTTTCGCACTTTTCCCCACAAGACTCGATCGCCTCCGTTTGGTTCTCGCACTACATGGTGTTTGAGAGACGGATGGCCGAGACACAGATCTTTCGAGCGCTAGCACCTTACGATGGGTGGACCGGTACACCTACATCCCCTACATCTGCTAGTCCACCACTATAAGAGTTCGCACGACTTACTCAACTATGCGAGCCCATAATGGCTTGTGGCTGCACACGGAAGTTTCTAGTTTGAATAATCTTATGATCCCTTTGAGCACAGGTGGCGGTCCATAGGAAGATCACACGGGTACCCCGGGATTTCCAAAAAACAGACAACCTTTGGGTTCCCGGTGCCTCAATCCACCCGGATGTGTGTTTAAGTTGCCACCTTAAATAAACCATTAATTAACAATCTCACATCTGTCATGGATATTCACTCACCCAATCCACGTCTACTAGCATAGCATGGCATATTAAGCAAACGTAGAATTAACTCCCAAGGTTTCATAAGTAAAACAGGTAATAGGTACTACCTCCATCTACTTCCCATCCCACAATTTAATTAGATCCTAATCATGCAAGTGTTTGAGGATTGATCTAATGCATAAAACTGGGTAGTAGAAAAAATATGATCAAGTGTTACTTGCCTTGTGATGATCCATGAGACCTAGAGATTCAAGTAACAAGCGGCGCACTCACGGGTGATCTAACGCAGACAAACAACAAGCATACAATAAGTACTCATCTAATGCACGGGAAATATCGAATAAAAGATCTAACCGGAGAGTTCAACTTAAGAACCCTGGTTGCAAAAGAATCGAATCAAATAAAGCTTGAAAGTCGAACTTCGAGAGAGAACGACTCGATTTAGCAATCTGAAACTAGGTCAAAATTTTACAGTAGCAAAACTCTGTGTAAGTAGGTTAGTCGAACGGCGGTTTCAGAACGAAACTCAGGCGCTTGAATCACCTGATTCCGATAAACGGCGAGAAATTAAACAGATTTGAAAATCGAATTGGAAATCGAAATCAGAAAATAATGGATTAAATCCGATTAAAAGAAAGCAGCGAATGGATTAAACAGCGGGACGTTAGTTAACAGAACTAATCCAACGAACACGTTCATTGTAACGAGCGGGTCGGTGAACGTTCACTAAATAAGAAAAGCGAGAAAATAAAAACCGTCTACGGTTTTGAAAAAAACCGAACAACGTCTGAAAAACGGATCGGGTTTTCTAAAAAAACCGGATCGGGGGTTGTGGGCGGCTACCTCCGGCTCACGGCTGAGGCTCGGACCTCCCGGGTCAGGCGACGGGCTGCGAGGCGGTGGGTGGCACAGGGCGGCGAGGGCTCCGGCGACGCGACAAAGCATGGCGGCCGTCCTCGGCAAGGGCTCGGTGAGGGCGGCGGGCGGGATGAGGAGAGGGGGGGGTGGCGGTATAAAAGGAGGGGGAGAGTACCTTGGGGAGGGACACGGCGGCGGGGAGGCGAGCCGAGCCGACTCAAGCGGCGGCGGGCGGCGGCGGCGGAGTCCGCTGAGGGGAGGCGCCGGGCCGAGGCGGCGGTTGGGCTGGGCCTTTATTCAAAGCGGGCGGCGCGGAATTTTTTTTTAAAACAAAACTTAAACGAAATAAAATAAAACCAAACGAACTCCGAATTTAATAAAATTAATTTTTCCCGACTCCTAAAAATGAGTCGAACAAAATGAACTTTAAAAGCAGGCAAATATGCATATTTTTTTAAATGCTCATTTTTGCCTAAAGCAAATAAATCTTTGAAAACCAAATTTGATTTATTTATAAAATCTTCATTTTTTTCCTAAATGTTGGGAAAGTCATATTATTCCCTCTCTTAATTTTTTTCGGAAAAAAATTATGAAGATAATTAAATAAATCCAATGATCCTATTTTCAAAATTTGAGAAATCCCAAATATGAAAATAATGAAACTTCCAACTCTCTCCGAGGGTCCTTGAGTTGCGTGAAATTTTCTAGGATCAGAAAAATGCGAGAAAATATGATATGCATGATGACCTAATGTATAACATTCCAAATTGAAAATTTGGGATGTTACAAACCTACCCCCTTAAGATGAATCTCGCCCTCGAGATTCGGGTTGGCTAGAAAATAGGTGAGGTGGTCCTTGAGCAAAACTTCCTCTCTTTCCCGGTGGCTTCATCCTCGGTGTGGTGGCTCCTTTGAACTTTGCAAAACTTGATAACCTTGCTGCGGGTAACTCTGCTTTGGCATAATCGAGAATCTTAACCGGTTTTTCCTCATATGTTAAGTCATCCTTTAACTAAATTGCTTCCAGTGTACTTTGTGTCTCTTAGCGGTACCTCTGCTATCTCGGGTGACATTTCTTCAATCGAGAAACATGGAATACATCATGAACTCCCCGACAGTCCTTCCGCAATTCCAACTTATAAGCAACTTCTCCCATGCGTTGCAAAATCTTATCTGATCCGACGAAGCGTGGTGCTAACTTTCCTTTAACTCCAAAACGCTTAACTCCTCAAGCGGGATACTCTGAGATATACTCTGTCTCCAACCTCATACTCAATCGCCTTGCGCTTTGAATCGGCATAGCTCTTTTATGCAGGTGGGCTACCTTGAGCCTGTCTCGAATCAACTTAACTTTACATTCGGACTCCTTAATCAAATCTGGTCCAAACAAGCGGCGATCTCGGTTTAGTCCCATGACAACGGTGTCCTGCACCTTCTTCCATACTGAGCCTCGAAAGGTGCCATCTTCAAGCTGGTTTGGTAACTGTTGTTGTAGGAAAATTCCGCATCTGACAAATTATCATCCCAACTAGACCCATAATCTAGTGCACAAGCTCTCGATGTCCTCCAAAATCTGATTGACTCTCTCGGTGCATCCATCGATTACGTGGGTGGAAAGGCATCTTGAATTCGATCTGGTTCCCAATGTTTCGTGCAATCGGTTCCAAAATTTCGAGGTAAACTGGGTTCCTCTATCCGATACGATGCTCCTCGGAACTCCGTGTAAACACACAATTCTGGTCATGTATATCTTTGCCAACTTAGCACCTTTGCTATAGGTAGTCTTGACCGGAATGAAATGAGCTACCTTTGTTAAGCGGTCGACTATAACCCAAATCGAGTCATAACCTGAGCGAGTCTTTGGCAAACCTGTGATGAGATCCATGCCTAGTTTATCCCACTTCCATTCGGGTATCGGCAATGGCTGCAACAATCCTGCGGCTTCGATGTTACTGCCTTCACTTTCGACATACATCACAAACCGCTACATACTCCATAATATCCTTCTTCATTCCGGTCCACGAGAAAGTATTCTTCAAATCCAAGTACATCTTGGTATTTCTGGGTGAATCGAATAGGGTGAATCATGGGCTTCTCGTAAAATCAACTTCACGATCTACGGGTTATTGGGCACATAAACACGGTCTTCAAACCAGAGGGTATCATGCTCATCCTCACGAAATCCTTTAGCTTTTCCTTTGCTCATTTTCTCCTTTATAGAGACAACTTCCTTATTTGCCTTTTGGGCTTCTCTAATTTTGTCCATCAGTGTTGACTGAATCTCCAATGCTGCTACATAGCCTCTCGGAACTATTTCCAAACATAGCTCTCGAAGGTCCTCGGCTAACTCATTGGGTATTCCTCCCATCATTAGGGTATTGGCGTGGCTCTTACGGCTCAATGCGTCAGCTACAACGTTAGCCTTTCCGGTGATAATGCAATCTCATATCATAGTCCTTGATAAGCTCTAACCATCTCCTCTGTCTGAGATTTAATTCCTTCTGTGTGAAAATGTACTTCAAACTCTTATGATCCGTGTACACTTCACAATGATTTCCAATGAGAAAATGTCTCCACGTCTTCAAGGCATGCTGCGGCTGCTAACTCCAAATCATGTGTGGCATAATTCAACTCATGGGGCTTAAGTTGTCGTGAAGCATACGAAACAACTCTTCCTTCCTGCATAAGCACTGCTCCAAGTCCACGACGTGAAGCGTCGCAATACACCTCATAATCCTTGGTCTGATCGGGCAATATTAAAACTGGTGAGGTAACCAATCTTTTCTTCAACTCCTGAAAACTTGCCTCACAGTCCTCAGTCCATATGAATTTGTTATCCTTCTTCAGCAATTCAGTCATAGGCTTTGCGATCCTTGAGAAATTCTCAATGAATCTTGGTAGTATCCTGCGAGTCCAAGGAAACTCCGAATCTCTCCAACTGTCGTTGGTGCTTCCCATTTGATTCTGGTCTCAACTTTTGTGGGGTCAACTGCTATTCCTTCTCCGGATATAACATGTCCGAGAAATCCAACTTCTTTTAACCAAAACTCACATTTGCTGTACTTGGCATATAACTGGTGTTCCCTTAGTTTCTCCAAAACCAATCGCAAATGTTCCTTGTATTCCTCTTCATTCTTCGAGAAAATCAAAATGTCATCAATGAACACCACGACGAACTTATCCAAAAACTCCATAAACACTTTGTTCATCAGGTTCATGAAATAGGCTGGTGCGTTAGTCATCCAAATGACATAACGGTATACTCATATAGTCCATATCTCGTGGTAAACGCTGTCTTGGGTATGTCCTGCTCCGAATCTTTAATCGATGGTACCACGATCGCAAATCGATCTTGGAAAACACTTTAGCTCCTTGCAAACGATCAAACAGATCATTTATCATTGGTAGTGGGTACTTATTCCTGATTGTTACTTCATTCAATCCACGATAATCTACAACCATCCTTAACGATCCGTCCTTCTTCTCCACTAACAGTACTAGTGATCCCCAAGGCGAAGAACTTGGGCGTATAAAACCTTTATCCAATAGCTCCTTAATCTGCTTCTTGATTTCCGCCAAATCCAATGCTGGCATCCTCTACGGTCTCTTCGATTTTGGGCCTTGAGCTGGCAAAATTTCAATCAAAATCTCAATGTCTCTATCCGGTGGCATTACTGGCAATTCCTCGTGAAATACATCGTGGTAATCTTTTACTACGCACCTCTTCCTGCACAACTCCTGATAGGCAATTTACATGAGCTCTCCTCGGCTCATGCCGTGATACATACTTAATCCTTCTTCCTTCTGGTGTTGTGAGAAAAATCGTCTTACTTGCGCAATCGATGTTTCCTCCATACATCGACAGCCAATCCATACCGAGAATTACATCCAATCCTTGAGATTCCAAAATGATCAAATCCGTCGGGAACACATGCCTTCCTATACTTAATGGCACTTGAAAACATCCTTGTTCCGCCATATACTCCGCTCTGGTGAGCTTACTAGCAAAGGGTTTTAAGAATCCGAGTAGGTAGACTATACTTCTCTACAAATCCCCTTGATATGTATGAATGCGATGCACCGGTGTCGAAAAGAACTAGTGCGGTAAATGACTTAACCAAAACTTACCGATTACTGCATCGGGCTGATCTTCAACCTCCTCCACATCAATGTGGTTCACTTGTCCCCTATTGAAAGGGTTTGGCTTCTTTCGTAGCTTCCATTTCCACCTTGGCCTTCTGGACAGTCATTTGCATAATGCCCGGGCTTGGAACATTTGAAACAGGTGACATGGCTTAAGTCTTTCTTGGTTGGGGTTGATGGTGTGGTGCGGTTCTGTCCATTGCTTCCTCCATTCCCGTTCCCATTCTTGGTGCCATTATGGTTATGCGAATTACCTCCTCCATGGGTATGCTGAAATTGAATTCCTGATTTAGGGGTATAACGAGGTTTCTGCTGAGCTCCAGAGTTATACTTCCCTTGCCCATACTTCCGCTTGCGGTTCTCAATTTGCTACTGCTTTCCTTCAATCATGAGGGCTCGGTCTACTAACTCCTGGTAGTTATTGAAACTGGCTACCATCAACGGCATCTTTGAACTCATCATTCAGTCCTTCTAGAAACTTCTCCTGTTTAGCTGCATCGGTAGCAACGTCATCCGGGGCATAACGTGCTAATTTACTAAAGTCATCCACGTCTTGTGCCAACATCCTTCCTCCTTGGCATAAGTTGCGAAACTCACGCTTCTTCATGGCCATAGCTCCTGCTGAAACATGGGCGGTCTGGAAAGCTTGCTGAAATTGATCCCATGTGGCCGGTGTCTCTGAGGTAAGTGGTCGTGAAATTCTCCCACCATGTCTGCGGGTCCTTCAAGCTGATGTGCTGCAAACTTCACTCTTTCTCCATCATGCATCCTGCAGTGGTCAGCTCCCTTCCTATCTTGCGGAGCCGGTCATCTGCTACAATCGGATCGGTGCTCTTTGGAATACACGGCGGGTTTAGTCTAAGGAAGCGAAGTCGAGATGATCCGCAGTGGTGGTGGTGGGGTGGGTTGTTGTTGTTGCCACAGTTACGCACCAATGTTTGAATCAGTGATATTCTGCTTTGGATCAGTTGGGTGATCTCTGGCAGAAAAGCGAATCCGGGTCGCGTCTCGGAGGCATCTGATGGGTTTAGAAAAGAAGAGAAATTTAGAATAGAATGAGGTCTAAGGGAATCACTACCCAAATGCACATGAGCAAATGCACACAAAATCACTTCATTCAATCAAACAAGGGCTTACAACGATCTAACTATCGCAAAAGTGCGTGTACTATAATGTTTACATGGAGGGAATACTACTAATTTGTGGGAGACTTCTACTAATTTGAACCGGGGAAGACTCCATGATGTCCGCTCTGCTTCATCTTCAAAGTCGGGTTCACTTGGATCCGAATCGGTGTCGTCGATGTTGATGTAGTCGCTTGGGCAATCGACATCTTGGTCTTCATTCCTGAGCGCCAACTTCTTCTTGAGTTCTTGATCTCGTACTTAAGATCGTTATTGTGTCTTGCCGTAGCTACGATCTCGTCCATGTAGTCCTTGCGTGTTGTCTTTAGTTCTTCTTCAAGTTCGATGATCCTTCCCTTTGCATTCTCGCAACTCCAACATATCATTGCACATCTGGTTCTCCTGGCGTCGAATGTGCTTTGGTTTAACTCTGGATGAACGCTGCAATGGATCTATCCTTCTTGGTCTTGTGGACGTCCCATTGTTCATCTCGGCGTCCGCAAATCTGGTAGATAGTGTCCTTGAGGTCTTCTTGATAAACTTCTCCAATGCGTCCCATGGTGATGTGAGCTGCCATGCTCTTTCCCGGACTCCAAGTTGGTGCACCGAAAACACTATCTATAGGCTTGGTGATTGGGGCGAATGTCCTTCTGGAACGTGAGCTTGAATCTTCCAGCGCTCCTCTTGAGCAGAGTGGTGTTGAAAGTCCGGTGAAGCTTGGTAGTCCAATGTTCGTGTACTTAGTAACTTCCTTCAAGTGAAATCCAAAAGGTGTGCCTTCATCCGGTTGGGTGTACTTGATCTTCGCGTCCGTCATCCTAAAGAGAGTAGAAAGATGAGGAGTTAGAAAATGGGAAGAGAGTAGTGACCTATGGCTTTAACTTAGTGGTCGTGTCCTACAGTCAGCGTGTGCTCTGATACCATTCTCTGTAGCGACCAGACCCGAATGGATCAAGTCTCTGTGCTCAGTGTCATCCCTGGATCAATAATCTTGACACCACACAAAGTACTCAAGGATTTATAGCAGAGTAGCAATCACACACTTATTACATCGTTGTCCACAAGGGAACTTAATACAATAATATGGCTTAAGGCCATCTAATAATAACAGCGAAGACTTGGAAGATAAGTGAGTCCATCAACTCCATCGGCATCATCGAGTATAGAACCACGACCTAACACCTTACTGTAAATGCGAAAAGTCTCATAGCGTGAAAGTTGCAGCCCGAGAACAATTGACACATGGAATATCTTTGGCAATGTAACACATAGAGAGCAAAGAAGGAAATAAGCCTATACTACATGCATATATGGCTGGTGGAAAAGCTCTACGGTTACATTTTTGCATAAAGCTAGTTTTTCCCTACATCAAAGGAATAATTTTATTTAACTATCATGGTGGTTGTTAAACATTGAGAATGGTTGACAGCATCCTCAATCCCAATTAAAAGTACTCATCAAAACCCAATATCATTTATTAGAAGTAACATGTTGAGATTCACATGATATTCAAGTACTAGATACTCAAAACGTCCATAACCGGGGACACGGCTAATCATGATTAGTTTGTACACTCTGCAGAGGTTTATGACTTTTCCCCACAAGACTCGATCGCCTCTGTTTGGTTCTCGTGACTACATGGTGTTTGAGAGGCGGATGACCGAGACACAGTCTTTCGTAAGCGCTAGCACCTTACGATGGGTGGACGGTACACCTACATCCCCTACATCTGCTAGTCCACCACTATAAGAGTTCGCACGACTTACTCAACTATGCCAGAGCCCATAATGGCTTGTGGCTGCACACGGAAGTTTCTAGTTTGAATAATCTTATGATCCCTTTGAGCACAGGTGGCGGTCCATAGGAAGATCACACGGGTACCCCGGGATTTCCAAAAAAAACCAGACAACACTGGGTTCCCCAGGTGCCTCAATCCACCCAGATGTGTGTTTAAGTTGCCACCTTAAATAAACCATTAATTAACAATCTCAAATCTGTCATGGATATTCACTCACCCAATCCACGTCTACTAGCATAGCATGGCATATTAAGCAAATGTAGAAGTAACTCCCAAGGTTTCATAAGTAAAACAGGTAATAGGTACTACCTCCATCTACTTCCCATCCCACAATTTAATTAGATCCTAATCATGCAAGTGTTTGAGGATTGATCTAATGCATAAAAACTGGGTAGTAGAAAAAAATATGATCAAGTGTTACTTGCCTCGCTGATGATCCGCGAGACCTAGAGATTCGAAGTAACAAGCGGCGCACTCCGGGTGATCTAATGCAGACAAACAACAAGCATACAATAAGTACTCATCTAATGCACGGGGAAATCTCGAATAAAAGATCTAACCAGATAGTTCAACTTAAGAACCACAGGTTGCAAAAAAATCGAATCAAATAAAGCTTGAAAGTCGAAACTCGAGAGAGAGCGACTCGATTTAGCAATCTGAAACTAGGTCAAAATTTTACAGTAGCAAAACTCTGTGTAAGTAGGTTAGTCGAACGGCGGTTTAAATGTAAACTCCGAGCGCTTGAATCACCTGATTAGATAAACGAGCGAGAAATTAAACAGATTTGAAAATCGAAGTGGAAATCGAAATCAGAAAATAATGGATTAAATCTGATTAAAAGAAAACGACGAACGGATTAAACCGTGGACGTTCGTTACTAGAACGAATCCAACGAACACGTTCATTGAAACGAACGGGTCGGTGAACGTTCACTAAATAAGAAAACCGAGAAAATAAAAAAAAACCGTCTAGGGTTTTGAAAAAAAACCAAACAACATACGAAAAACCGGATCGGGTTTTTCTAAAAAAACCGGATCGGGGGTTGTCGCGGCTACCTCGGCTCGCCCGTGAGGCTCGGCCTCCCGTGAGGTCAGGCGGCAGGCTGCGGCAGTGGAGTGGCGGCGAGGCGGCGAGGCTCGAGCGGGCGACAGCGGCGGCGGCGTCCTTAGGCGGCGAGGCTCGGGTAAGCGGCGGGCGGGATGAGGAGAGGGTGGGGTGGCGGCGGTATAAAAGGAGGAGTGCCTTGGGGAGAGGGCACGGCGGGAGGCGTGGCCGAGCCGGACTTCAGCCGGCGGGCGGCGTCTTGGCGGAGTCCATGTGAGGGGAGGGCGGCGGCGGCGGTTGGGCAGTGGGCCTTAGCCCAAAGGCGGATTTTTTTAAACAAAACTTAAACGAAATAAAATAAAACCAAACGAACTCCGAATTTAATAAAATTAATTTTCCCGACTCCTAAAATGAGTCGAACAAAATGAACTTTAAAAACGGGCAAATATGCATATTTTTTTAAAATGCTCATTTTTGCCTAAAGCAAATAAATCTTTCAAAACCAAATTTGATTTATTTATAAAATCTTCATTTTTTCCTAAATGTTGGGAAAGTCATATTATTCCCTCTCTTAATTTTTTTATCGGAAAAACTTTATGAAGATAATTAAATAAATCCAATGATCCTATTTTCAAAATTTGAGAAATCCCAAATATGAAAATAATGAAACTTCCAACTCTCTTCGAGGGTCCTTGAGTTGCGTGAAATTTTCTAGGATCGGAAAAATGCGAGAAAATATGATATGCATGATGACCTAATGTATAACATTCCAAATTGAAAATTTGGGATGTTACATCCTCACACAGAGTGGTTCGAATCTGACTTGATCAAATTTTGTGATGTAGCATGAATAGAGTTTGAGACGAGAAAAGCATAGATAGCTAGAGAAGGTTCTTAGGCATTCTTGTCCATCCACTTTGCCAAATAAAGAAAGGCCAAACAATCAAAACAACAAGTGGATGTCCTCGAATGAGTAAATATGCAACCAACATGCTCACACAATAAGATGACAAATGAAATATGTGACAAAGCATGCACAACCAATTCTAGCATCTATCAAACAATTGGCGATGACTAGGTCATCTATATATGAGTATATTGACTTAGGAGTCAAATGAGAACATTTGATCATAGGTCATACTCATCGTTTAAGCTCAAGTGGGGTTACCACTTTTACATAAAAGCATTTATGTGTTCACATCATTAGAGTTGCCTTGACTCAATTCTTAGAGTTAAGCTCCCCTAGATGTGAGATCCCCTTAGAGGATAAACTAACCTTGGGTTTTGTCGATGATGACTTCATGTAGGTGTTGAAGATGTGGATGCTCAATGTTGATGTAGATCGTTTGGAGCAATCCTTTGGAGTGAGTTGCACTTTCAATACCTACATGGGTTAGTCCCACAAGGAACAAACAAGGATATCCATAGACATAGAGTGATGCACACACAAAATGATGTCCATGAAAACATTAGGTTACCTTGTCCCTTGCCTTACCAACATGAGGGTTTGTGACTCCTTGAACTAGTGCAAGATATGGAAGTTGATTGCACTTGTCCTTTCCATAGTGATATGAGTGAAAAATGTTGGCGGAGTCACCCTCAAGAACTCTCTAGTTCTTCTTCTTCGGGATCCACATCAACTTGATGGGAATCCTTGGTGTTGTAGTTGTACTTGATGAAGTAGAACTTGACGTAGTCTTGGGAATCCACTTGACCAAGGCCTTAGGTGCTTCTTCAAATGCATAAATTTCCTCTTGAAGCTTGTCCTTGCCTTTGTTCTTGTGGTCTTGTGGTGGAAGATCATCTTGAGCGTGTGTTCCTTTGAAGGAAGTAGGATCATACTTCTCTTGTTGAGGAACAAACTTCGTCTTGGGGTATTGATCTTATTCCCACTCAACTCCATTGGCATTGAACTTTCGCTCAAAACCAACACCTTGATTCTTCCGGTGCCTTCCTTGCTTGCGTACAATTTGCTCAAATTGCTTACCCCTGGCAAGACTCTTGTATACACCTTTCTCTATAATTCCCTTCAATAAGCTGTTTTCTCGCTCAAGTGTAACTTGGCTAAGAGGATCATTAGTGGAATCAAGAGAACTACTAGAAGCAACAATATTGGATTTAGCATTATTATTGTTACTACTAGAAGAAGAATCTTTCTTGTTCTTGTTACTAGACTTGACTTGAGGCATGTAAGTAGATAAGAGTAAACGCTTGGCAATGTAAGAAGAACTTTTCTTACGAAGATCATCATTGATTGCCTTTAAGAACTCATGCTCTTGCTCAAGATTGAGCTTTTCAAAGTGTAACTTCTCATGAGCCCTTAAAAGTTCTCGATGATCTTCAAAGATAGTTTCATGAGCTAAATTAAGAGTGTTTAGTTCTTTAGTTAGACGCTCATTTTTCTCCTTATCATTGTCATTCGTTTCAACTTGATTAGCATGATTAATTGACGTTTCATCATAGTATTCATCACTAGAGTTGTCAACAAGTAAATCATCATCACCTAGCAACTCATCTTCATCAACATCAAAATCAACATACTCGGGGTGTGTTACCTTAGGACCTTTGGCCATGAAGCATCTACCAATTCCTTCATTTGGTGATTCAAATATGTCGTAGGAGTTGGTTGACACAAGTGCTGGACCGGCAACACCTTCATCTTGAGTGTATTGAGTCGGAGTGATAGCTTCTCTCGGAGTGATGGTGGTCGAGTCGGAGCCGGATACCCATTCACCAACATGAGCTTGATGTCTTTGTTTTGTGTAGCTCTTTGATGACTTGTCCTTCCTTTCCGAATCCTTGCTTCTCCGTGCGGGTCTTCGTTCATAACGATCATCTCTACTCCTTCTCTCTCTTGGTGGTGATTCTTCTCTTCTACTTCTTCTCTTGGGAGAATCTTCTCTTCTTTTGTAGGGTGCCGTGCACTCATTGGAATAGTGTCCGGGTCTCCCACAACTGTAGCAACTGCGCTCTCGACTAGAAGATCTTTTGTCATTGTAGGACCTTGACTTAGAGCTTCTTTCTTTGCTTCTACTCTTGTAGAATTTGTTGAAGTTCTTCACCATTAAGCTCAATTCCTCATTGAAGGTTTGTTTCTCACTTGATGATGTGGGGGCTTCACATGAGGCTTTGTAAGCACCACTCGACTTGTTGTGAAGTTCCTCCTTATGCTTGAGTGACATCTCATGAGCAACAATTCTACCAATGACTTCCATAGGCTTGAGATCTTTGTAATTGGGCATCATTCGGATCAATGTGCACACGGTATCATATTTTCCATCCAATGCTCTTAGGATCTTCTTGATGATGAATCTATCGGTCATCTCTTCACTTCCTAAGCCGGCAATCTCATTTGTGATAAGAGCAAGCCTAGAATACATTTCAGCGACACCTTCACCATCCTTCATTTTAAACTTGTCAAGCTGACTTTGGAGCACATCCAACTTGGATTCCTTGACGGAGTCGGTACCTTCGTGCATATCAATCAGAGTATCCCAAATTTCCTTTGCATTCTCAAGACGGCCGATTTTGTTGAACTCTTCGGGGCACAATCCATTGAAGAGGATATCGCAAGATTGAGCGTTGTATTGCAACATCTTCAACTCATCTGCACTAGCTTCACGGTTCGGTTCTCTCCCATCAAATAATTCACCTTGCAAGCCAATACACACAATATCCCAAACGGCAGGGTTATGTCCAAGAATATGCATTTTCATCTTATGCTTCCAACTAGCAAAATTAGTGCCATCAAAGTAAGGACCTCTACGGTGATAACTTCCCTCGCTAGACGCCATACTCTCCTAGGTTGTGAAAACCAAGGCTATGACCACCAAAAGCTATGGAAATCAAAGCAAATGGAGACCAAGGCTCTGATACCACTTGTAGGACCTTGAAGTATGTCTAGAGGGGGGGGGTGATTAGACTACTTGACCAATAAAAACCTAACCTTTTCCCAATTTTAGACTTTGGCAGATTTTAGCTATTTTAGAACAAGTCAAGCAATCTTCACACAATTCAAGCAAGCATGCAAAGAGTATATAGGTAGCGGAAAATAAAGCATGCAACTTGCAAGAATGTAAAGGGAAGGGTTTGGAGAAATCAAACGCAATTGGAGACACGGATGTTTTTGTCGTGGTTCCGATAGGTGGTGCTATCGTACTTCCACGTTGGTGGAGACTTCAACCCACGTAGGGTAAGGGTTGCGCGAAGGACTAATGAAGGGTCCATGAATTAGCAACCTTGTCTATCCCACCATGGCCGTCGCCCACGAAGGACTTGCCTCAGTAGCGGTAGATCTTCACGAAGTAGGCGATCTCCTTGCCCTTACAAACTCCTTGGTTCAACTCCACAATCTTGTCGGAGGCTCCCAAGTGACACCTAGCCAATCTAGGAGACACCACTCTCCAAGAAGTAACAAATGGTGTGTTGATGATGAACTCCTTGCTCTTGTGCTTCAAATGATAGTCTCCCCAACACTCAACTCTCTCTCATAGGATTGGATTTGGTGGAAAGAAGATTTGAGTGGAAAGCAACTTGGGGAGGGCTAGAGATCAAGATTCATATGGTTGGAATGGAATATCTTGGCCTCAACACATGAGTAGGTGGTTCTCTCTCAGGCCTGGTAAGTTGGAAGTGTAGGTTTGTTCGATGGCTCTCTCCACGAATGAAGAGGAGGTGGAGGGGTATATATAGCCTCCACACAAAATCTAACCGTTACACACAATTTACCAAACTCGGTGGGACCGAATCATCAAACTCGGTCGGACCGATTTAGTAAACCTAGTGACCGTTAGGATTTTCGGTGGGACTGACAAGCATTTCGGTAGGACCGATTTGGTTAGGGTTAGGGCATAACGTAATCTCGGTGATACCGATTACACAAACTCGGTGAGACCGAATTTGGTAATTAGCTAACCAGAGAGTTGGTCAGGTAAACTCCGTGGGACCGATTTGCTCTTTCGGTGAGACCGAAAAGTTACAAAAGGGAAATAGAGAGTTTACATTGTAATCTCGGTGGGACCGATTCGCTCTTTGGGTGAGACCAAAAAGTTACGAAGGGGAAACAGAGAGATTACAATCCCATCTCAGTGAGACCGAGATCCCTATCGGTGAAACCGATTTGCCTAGGGTTTGTGGTAGTGGCTATGACATCTGAACTCGGTGGCGCCGGATAGAAAGAATCGGTAGGGCCGAGTTTGACTTTGGGTTTAGGTCATATGTGGATGTGAGAAAGTAGTGGAGGGTTTTGGAGCATATCACTAAGCACATGGAGCAAAAGGCTCATTAAGCAACACCTCATCCCTTCTTGATATTATTGGCTTTTCCTATAGACTCAATGTGATCTTGGATCACTAAAATGTAAAATGAAGAGTCTTGAGCTTTTGAGCTTGAGCCAATCCTTTGTCCTTAATATTTTGAGGGATCCACTTTCATCATCCATGCCATGCCATTCATTGAGCTTTCCTGAAATATTTATCTTGGAATAGAATTAGCTCAATGAGCTATATGTTGATATGAATTACCAAAACCACCTAGGGATAGTTGCACTTTCACGTGCCTATCGAGACTAGCCATTTGAGTATTGCCGGCAACGTTACTTGTGCACATTAGTGATCATCCCTTCCATTGCATATATACCATATCATCTTGGTATCATATCATATCTTGTGTCACAAGTTTGTTCCTGCATATACACTATTGCTATCTTGGTTTGTGCATTGTGCAAAAGTGGCCAAAAAAGAATACTTTTAAGCAAAAGAAAGAGTGAGCAAAGAGCTTGTAAGCAATAGCCATAGCATCATACCACATTGCACATAAGATTGTCATATCCGATCATCTTGGATCATCTTGAGAAACACCGGGAACCATACATATATAGCATACTTGGGATAGAAAGTTTATCCATTTTGCATCTTATAGGTTGTGCACAAGTGTCGTATCCGCCTATTGAGCAATCGTGCTAGCGTCTCTCTTGAGTTGTGCAACACGAGCGTTTTCTGTGGATTCCACATTTTGTGCTCATTCCTTGGTTGCACGACCACATTTATCTATCCGTGTGTGCGTTCCCGTGTGCCATTCATTGCTATTTGTCTACTTGTTTCACTTGCGAATTTGTGAATCTCTTTCAACATTATTGACTCTTGCTAACATTTTGCATCAAATTTTTGTGTCACTATCCTCACCGAGCTACTCCATAAGCTTTACTTGATAGTGTGAGTGAACAAGTCCGGTACCAATTCCACTATTCTTTCATCTCACATTGAGTGAAACGGGATACATCCTCAACTTTGGGAAAAGGTAACTTGGTATTGTTTATCTCATTTCCTACTCACCTCTACTCGAGTCTTGTGATGGATAGGCAAGGCATTTCACCTTCGGTCTACAACAATAACGACGAGTTCGATGCCACGAAAAACTCCATGAAGCCAAGATGCAAGCTCAAATGGAAGAGATCAAATCCCTCATCAAGTCCTACAAGCGATCTTCCTCATCTTCGAGAAGACGCTCAAGAGCACATGCTTCCGACCTGCCATCTCCGGCAAGATCACATCGGCATCAACACCATCACCACCAAGAACGTGAAGGTCAAGAGCTCAACCCCTACAACCGCTCAATGACTTCACCATCTCCCTTGGCATCTTCGCCAAGCAACTTCAAGGCATCTTGGCCTACGGACATACGACATCTTTGCCAACAAGCACCCCAAGACTACGCTCAAGAGAAGCTCCCCAAGCTCAAGTCCGCGACCTCCACGAGCTACTACGACCTCGACACCGACCACAAGATTCCTTTCTATGGGACTCAAGAACCCGAGGAGTATCTTGAGTGGGAGCGCCTAATGGACGACTACCTCAAGCTACATCAAGTCCCTCCCAAAGATCAAGTGAAGTGCGCCACAAGAAACTTCCACGACTACACGTCGACATGGTGGCTTCACACACCTCCGGAGACCTACGACATGAGTTGGCCCAAGACGAAGAGAGCTATGCGGCGAGAGTTCGTGCCTCCAACCTACACAGAACAACTTCTACGCCAATTGGAGAATACCTACCAAGGATCCAAGTCCATCGACATGTACTTCAAGGAGATGAAGAATGCCTTGCGACGAGACGACGTGGATGGCCTCATTTTGATGAAGTTCCACTTCATGATGGGATTGAACGACGACATCTCCAAGACTATCTTCCTCGAGAACTACAAGTCCCTCGACGACAACTACATTGGTGCTCTCAAGGCGGAACAAGAACTCATGAAGGCCAAGGCTTCTCCACCCCAAGCACACTTCACGATGACCAAGCTCCAACATGACGAGCATGAGGCTAGTACCACCACGATGTCCAAGCCCGACAAGCTCCAAGACGATGCTCCCAAGTTTGACTTCAACGCCATCCCTCTTTGTGGCATTGATGATGCCGAGTCTACTTCGACTCTTTTTCAAGATGGTGCGGTGACGACTACGACTACAGAGATCTTCAAAAAACAAGCTTTGAAGGCGAACAACATGGTGACGAGCAAGGATGATGATTCCATCTTAGGAGGCGAGAGTGATGATGTGCCATCTTCGGCCTTCATCCATGGCGACGGTGACGAGATGATCGAGCATGGGATTTTCCCTTCGGTCATGGAGGAGAGTGATGATGTACCATCTTCGGCCTTCATCCATGGCGACGGCGATGAGATGGTTGAGTATTTCACCTCGACCACGGCGATGTATGATGATTTGAGTGAATTTTGCCACCATATTGAGAGTGAGAGTGTCTTCACCACTAGCCCCATATATGATGTGTTGCCCCAATTCCCATGCGAGGAGAGCCACAAACCCACCACTTGAGTGAGACGAGTGACTCCACCATATGTGTGTTTGAGTGCACCTACATAGAGAGAGTGTGATAGTTGATAGGGCATGTGAGGCCACTTCGATTTCTAACGACTTAACCTCTACCTCTATTGTGTCTTCTCATTTGGTGCTAGGTCCCATTATGATGACGCGCCGATTCGTGAGGACTTCGTTCTACCTTTGGACAAGACAATGGCCATGGTGGAATATGATGCACCCCCCACATGGTTCCATCACGATGAAAATGACCACCATTTGGTCTTTCCCACCTCACCTACACCACTTGAGTGGAATGACAATGGTAACATAGGTGACAATCATGCTCTAGTCCCACTAGTGGACATTCTTGACATTGATTGCTTGCGTGATGTTGATCCACCTATTTCCATGATTCATGCTAGTGTGACTTCCTCATGTGATGATTTGTTGCCCATTTATGATGAGTATGATGATTCTCATGTGGAGTCTATTAGTTGTGATGCCATGTTACATAGGATTTCTTGTGAGAATTCTTTAGGTCACATCATGTTTGACAATCCGCTTGACTTACTTTCAAGGTGAGATCCTTCTCTTTGAGAACCACCAACCCATGAGCATGGATATTATGGATCATACTACTTGTGTTGCTTGCACCATTAGACTTATTGTTCATCTTGGACCACTTGATTGCGCACATGTTAGAGATCTTATTTTGCCTTGTCATGTTCACCTTTCCATGCCTCATGACATATATACCTTGTGCGTTGCATCCAATTCTTGGATTACTTGCTCATATCATATGTTTGGTTGCAACAGTGTCACTTCTTCACATATTCCATGTCTCATTGCTTGTCACATGATCGACTTGATTGCCCCACACATGATGAACAATTGCTCTTTCTATTGTGTTGAGTGCCATACTATCTTCACTACACCCTATGCACGTTATGCTTGGATTGTCTTGCACTTGACCCATGTGTTTAGACACTTCATTTTATTTGGTGTTGTGAATGATTCTTATGCCTACCATAGACCTTTCATTGAGAAATTTATGCTTGCTTGCTATGACGTTGAGGTAGATGCTTGTTTACTTGTCCCACATATTGGCACCTTTACCGCACCTTTGCATGATTGTTTCCACGATGCTTTTCCATGTGCTCAATTAATATGCTGAAATGCCATGCCACACTTCTTTGTCAAACCATATGATATGCTTGATGACAACACTTGTTGGGTGAATCACCTCTTGAATGCATGGTTTCGCTATAATGGCAACCACATTTGTTTTTCCAAGTGCTTGTTATCTTTGCTCCTTTTGAAGGAATCACGAGACGGTGCGACATTGGAGAGTGCCCATTTCGAGCTTCAAGATGACGAGAACTTGGTGATCGACCACTCCTACACGGCGACGCCATCACTTTCCCATGGTGATTTGGTTTTTGATCTGAGGTCGGATCTTTCCCAAGGGGGAGGGGATGATGCAGAGCATCCTACAGACATCACCATGTCAAGAGTCCATTTGGCAAGTGACACGTGTGACATCTACTTCACATACACAAAGGTGAATCATCTCCTTCACACATGTTCACTTGACCCTCTCGAGGATGGTATACTACTTGACACTCCTCCCGTGTGCATGCATAGGTATTGTCGGAACACTACGGACAACAAGGAGGAGTGCGAGCGCAAGTGTACAACTACACCATCCGTGAGGGAAGCGTGGAAGAGAAGACGGAAGAAAGAAGATGGAGCGGCTGCTGGAGCCAGGCCGGACATCCGGACAGCCGTCCGGATCATCCGGGCTCAGCCGGATCATCCGGACCCTCCCCCAGATCGTCTGTATAACTGCGCCGAAGACACCCGAAGGCTTCACCTGAAGCCCGATCATCCGGGACTCCTCCCGGATCATCTGGATCCCTGATGCCCGGATCATCTGGACCCCCATCCGGATCATCCAGCCTTGCCTGCGCGCATGACTCGGGCCGAGGCCCATGTACCCATTCCGCCCCTCACTTACCCCTTCGTGGCTTAGACTATAAATAGACCTCCTCCTCCCCATTTTGAGGGTTAGCAAAGTAGTAGCTGATAACCCACAAGTACATGGTATAAATTGTAGCCTCTTTCGATAAGTAAGAGTGTCAAACCCAACGAGGAGCTAAAGGTAGAACAAATATTCCCTCAAGTTCTATCGACCACCGATACAACTCTACGCATGCTTAACGTTCGCTTTACCTAGAACAAGTATGAAAATAGAAGTGTTGTTGGATATGTTTGCAAGATAATAAGGAGCGCGTAAATAAAAAGTAGGGGCTGTTTAGATAAATACACAACTAAATTAGTTTTAATAGAGAGCTTTTTGCCACCAGAAAGTTATTTGTCCCTAGGCAATCGATAACTAGACCGGTAATCACTATTGCAATTTTATTTGAGGGAGAGGCATAAGCTAACATACTTTCTCTTCTTGGATCATATGCACTTATGATTGGAACTCTAGCAAGCATCCGCAACTACTAAAGATCATTAAGGTAAAACCCAACCATAGCATTAAAGTATCAAGTCCTCTTTATTCCCATACGCCATGACCCACTTATCCGTGTTTGTGTTTCAGTCACTCACGCAACGCAGACAATAAGCAAACCAATAACATATTTCAAACCCTACAGCGGGGATCCCTCACGCTTGTGCGACATGGAGAGCACCATAGGACAACACCAATAATAAAACATGCAACTCAAACCAATCACGATCATCAATTAACCCATGGGACAAAACGGATCTACTCAAACATCATAGGATAGCCACACATCATTGGGAAATAATATATAGCGTTGAGCACCATGTTTAAGTAGAGATTACAGCGGGTAAGAGAGGGGTTACACCTCTGCATAGAGGGGGGAAGAGTGTAATGCCCCGGATACAAATTTCCATATTCGTAACTCCAACTCTTGCCTTTTCCTGCGATGTGCTATATTATTTTCCTTCGTGGTTGGGTTTTTGTCTTTTGTTTTGCATTTTGTTCATGTCATGCATTTCATCATCGCATCATTTGCATTGCATCAGCACTTGTTGCTGTCATTGTTTTTAAAACTTGCGCCCGTTAGTAGTTGCCGTGTCCCCCCTTACTTTCGTTAACCGTTCCGAGACCAATCGGGTTTTTGCTCCCCTCTTGACCGTGACCACCTAACCTCTCTTGCCAGTGCATCGACCCCTCGCCCGCGTCCGAAACTTCCTGAACCCGACCCGCTCAGTCATCATCGATGGATCCGGATCATCCCCAAACATCTATAAAACATCTCCGTTTTCTCATTTGGATTCTCTAGCCTATTTTTCTTGACCACCCGATTACGATCGGAGGGACAAGATAGCCCCTAGTCAAATCCACCTATTATATATACACGGGATCCAACCCTAGAAATTAGGCAGCTTGTCCCATCCTCCTCATTCCGCTGCCGCCACTCTCTACCATCTCCCTTGGGATCTCTTCCCAATCCAAATTCTCTCCGACCAAGCCCCTCGTTTTGCGCCGCCGACCAACCACAGCTCGCATCCACCTCGCCTTCAGCCATCCACCAACATAGCAGCGCCCGACCTCGCCGTCCCATCCATCCCATCGAACCATCTCCATGTTCCTCTCCCGAGCAGGAGCTCGCCTGAGGCTCCCGCAGCCACCTCCATCCCGCGCAGGAGCTCTACTGCGTTCACGCCCGAACCTCGCGCCCGTCCTCGCGACCAGCTGCGTCGTCGCCGACCACCAGCCCCAGGCCCGTGCTCGACAGCCCTACTCCCTTTCCCTCCTGCTTCTGTTTTCTCTCTCTCTCACGCTGCTCTCTCTCTCTGTTTTCTTCGCAGCGCCGCCATGGATGGCCTCCCGTAGCTCCCGCTCGTTGCGCCGGTGTGGTTCCCGGCCGATCCGCGCTGAAGAGCCTCGGACCCGTCCAGCCCCTTCATCCCCCGACGCCGAGTCCCTTTGCTCGCCCGCGCCAAGGCCAGTGAGCAGCCGCCCGCGTTAAACGCCTGATGCCTCCTCCTCGAACCCGCCACCACGTCCTCGCCACCACGCCGGAGCAAGCCAGCAGGCAGGCCCCGTCGCGCCCTATCCTTTCTTCCGTTCACGTTTCTTCTTCTCTCATGGTCTCTCTCTCATGTGGATCACAGGAATCCCGCCGCCGTCGTTCAAGCCCCTCGAGCGCCCGGATTCGCTTGTCTCTGTCGCCTCCCAGAGTTCCCCTTAGTGCATTCGTCCTTGTCATCTCAGGCCAGATCCGGAGGTTCGCCGCCCCTCTCCGTCCCCGCCGTCCCCGTCGCTTGCCGCAGCCAAATCCCAGCCGCGCTTTGCTTCCCCTGAAACGAGAGTAGCTCGCTCGTCGTCCCATTGACCGCGGCCCTGCGCCTTCTCATTCGATCCAGCGAGGCCCAGATCCCGCCAGCGCCCGCCACGCGCATGGGACTCCTTGCCTCCCCTGCCTCCTCCACCGACCGGGCCTCAGCCCAGGGTGAGCCTCAAAGTTCTGTAGCTCCAGATTGACCCGATGTATTTTTTCCCACCTGTGAATTTTGACATTATCCAGGTGATTTCTGATTTCTGAAAAAACCCATGCTGTTCATGCATTTAATAACTAATCCATCATGCATCATATGTAAATAATCTATATATGGAAAATGCTTAGTTTTTCATCTAGTTTCATAATATGCCACTTTCATCCATGTTTAAAATGTTTAAATTGTTGTTTGCATTAATTTGCTAAAATGCCATGTTAAAATGATTTATTTCATAACTAATTAACCGTAACTCTGGATTTAATAAACTATATATGTAAATGGGTTGCAAAAATGCATAGATTAACTTGGTGCACTTTGTTTTACTGCTTAACAACAATAAAATATGGTTTAGGGCAGAACAGTACCAAATCTAAAATATGCACATGGGGATTTTCCGGAATTGTTGTTTGTTGTTCCGGCCTCATTTAAATTTGCCTAAATAGTTAGTTTACTTATGCTTCACCCCTTGCCATGATTAATAACATTTAATATTGTTGGGTACAAAACCGAGAGAGAACTAAATAATAGATGTGGTGTTTCGTCAATATGCAACTCGTTGCATATTGAACACCACTTAACTTGTAGTATTGTTTGTTGCACTTTGCCATGTCCTGCCTCATTTAAACCGAACATGCATCATACTTGATTGTGCATCATGCCATGTTTATGATTGTGTTTTTACTATGTTGTTTGTTTCTTTCCGGGTCGCTTCTCTCGTTAGCTTCGGTTTCATTCCAGAGTTGTGAGGATTCGTTCGACTACTCCCGTTCGTCTTCTTCATGGACTCGTTCTTCTTCCTAGCGGGATTTCAGGCAAGATGATCGTCACCTTGGATCTCATTACTATCATTGCTATGCTAGTTGCTTTGTTATTTCGCTATGCTGCGCTACCTATCCCTTGTTCTTCAAGCCTCCCAAATTGCCATGTCAGCCTCTAACCTTTTTCACCCTTCCTAGCAAACCGTTGTTTGGCTATGTTACCGCTTTTGCTCGGCCCCTCTTATAGTGTTGCTAGTTGCAGGCGAAGATGAAGATTGATCCATGTTGGATTATGTTTATGTTGGGATATCACAATATCTCTTATTTAATTAATGCATCTATATACTTGGTAAAGGGTGGAAGGCTCGGCCTTATGCCTCGTGTTTTGTTCCACTCTTGCCGCCCTAGTTTCCGTCATATCGGTATTATGTTCCCGGATTTTGCGTCCCTAACGCGGTTTGGTGATTTATGGGACCCCCTTGATAGTTTGCTTTGAATAAATTCCTCCAGCAAGGCCCAACCTTGGTTTTACCATTTGCCTCACCACCACCTATACCCTTTCCCTTGGGTCGGCCAACCCGAGGGTGTCGGATTACGGGTTCCGGCAGACCCTTGAGGTTCGAACACTGGGGTGCGCGCGGAGATCTCGCCCTCTACCTACCTGTACCCCGCCGCCTCGCTAAGATCTAAGCTATGAAAGGAACATCACAAGAGACACAGGGTTTATACTAGTTCGCGCCACCATTGTGGTGTAATACCCTACTCTAGTTTGTGGTGTGGTGGATTGCCTCTTGGGTTGATGGTGATGAACAATACAAGGGAGAACAGCCTCGCGAGGGTCTGTTCTTGGCCGGGGCAATGAACTGCTTGAGGGAGTTCAGCCGCCTTCTCTCTCTTTCTCTCTCTCTCTCTCTCTCTCTCTCTCTCTCTTGGATCCAGCTCAAGCTATTCCGGATCGGATCAAGATGCCCCTAGCTCTGTGGGTGGCTAGTCCTATTTATATGCAAAGGCCCTGGGCCTCTTCCCAAATATTGAGTGGGAAGGGCGCCAACAAGCAGCCATTTGAAGGGGAACATCTGGTACACTTATCCTGACTAAAGTTGGTCCTCGCCTATCAAAGGCTCTGGTGGTGGCCTTGGCTTGGGCTCCTGATGACTTCCTTCTTGCTTTAGTTGGACTGGTCTTGGTCTTGTTGCACGAAATGGACACCTTTGCTTGATGCTCTCGCTGCGCTTGCTCCCTTTGCACCAAAGAGGAAAGGAGGACATCTGCTGCTGGCGCCCTTGGCGCCCTTGGTCGTCATGGCTTGCGTCATGGGCACCTCGTGAGGTACCCGCCTTGATCTCTCCGCCTCCTCGCGAGTCGGCTGGCGAGGCCGTGCTGAGGAAGCTCCACTGTCGTCCGCCCATGAGGCTTGGCCCCTCGCGAGGTCTTGAGCATGTGTTGGCGAAGATGGGCCGTGATGGCCCCCCCTTTGAGCCACGCCCACAGGCCGCATGCGAGCAAGTCTGGGACCCCGTTCCCGAAGCACAGATAGCCCCCGGGCCCAAGGCGCGCCCGGACTTGGCTGAGCAAAGAGGCGAAGGGGCAAGTGCGAAGCACCGCGGGCCCTAACAGCCTGCGGCCTTGGGTTCCGCGTGGCGGTTGATTGGACGTGGGCGGCACTGTTCCCCCACGCCTCCTTATTTTGTGCCGTGCTAGGCGGACTCGTAGCCGCTCCCCTTTTCGCTGCTCGACCGTCCCCAACTCTTCCTCCCCTCGAACTCCAGCTTCTGCTCCCAATCCAATCTCGAACCTTCCTCCCCCTTCCATTGCCATGGCTCCGACGAAGAAGGGAAGAGGGAAGAAACCCATGCCTCCGCCTCGCTCGCCGTCGTCGGCGGCCCCCGCCGTCGATCGGTCAATCATACTCAATCGAGAGGGCCTGGGCAAGGTCAGCTCGGCTTTGGCCACCATCTTCAACGAATGCAGGCGGACGACGGCCTGGCCCGCGTCCCACTTCGCCATTGATAGGATAATCACTGAGGTCCAGTATTTTGCCGACGCCCTATGGGCGGGGCTGGTTCCCCCCTTCTCCGATTTCTTCAATGTTGTGCTCTCCCACTATCAGATCCATATGATGCACTTGGATCCGGAATCCATCACTCTTCTTGCGGTCTTTGCCTTTGTTTGCGAGGCGATGATGGGCATCCTTCCCTCAGTCGCCTTGCTGCGCCACTTCTTCTCTCTGCGCCTTGTTGACCCCACCCAATGTTAAGTGTGTGAGCTTCATTGCTGCATCTGAAACAACGGCTTGAGGATTGACTTCACCCTTCCTCCGCCCGCGCTTTGGGTTCCATGAGCGGTGGCTGTGCGATGGGCGTGGGGTGCCCAGCCCTGGCGTCGGAGCCAACATCACCACTGTCCCCAATTCAGGTGGGGCAGGGAGGCGCTCCACGAGCCCCGGCTGCGCCCGTCTGGCGTCGCTTGGCGTTCTGAGGCGCTCGATGTGACGGCGCCCAAGGTGGTGAAGGAGTTCCTGTTATGCCGCATTGCCCCTCTCCAACGCCATTCCCGCCGGGTGTGGGCCTTCAGCGGGCGTGAAGACCGCATGAGGCTCCAGGAGGAGGACTTGACGCCTGAAGCACTGAGGAAGGTGCTCTTGGTCTTGACTGGTGACCCCACCCTTGGCAGCATCCGGCAAGGGGGTGCTTTCTGTACTTTTGCTCAGCGAGGGTGACTTTGTGAAGCGGATGCCCGGCTTGACGAATGGGGCTGCGCGCCGCAGGCCTCATGGGGTCTCGCGAGAACCCGGTGGTGGTGACTGCCCTTCCAGTCGGCCATGGCGGCTCTTCCTCGAGTGGAGGAGCAGGGAGGCATGAGCTGCTGGAGGCCGAGGGGGCCTCCGCAGGGGTGACGATGCCAGGCGGCACTCCTGAGGTGGCAGCTCCTGAGGTGACAGCTCCTGAGGCCCGCACTTCTGCGGCTGAAGGCGTTGAGCCGCGGCCCGCGGCTCCCGCGGTCGAGGCCCCTGAGGCCCCAGCTACCCTTCTTGGTGAGGCGACCGATGGCGTGCGCCAGGACGACGCCCCTGACGCCGGTCGTCTCGATGCTCCTTCCTCGTCGCAGGTTGACCCCTGTGCTCAACTCTTGGGTCGCTTCCGCGTGGACTTTGAGGCTCTCCGGCAGAGAAGGGAAGCCTTGGGCGACGATTACCCTTGTCGCTTCTTGAAGCGGGAAGTGCCATGCCACCGATGAAAGCTTTCCCTTTTACGGCTCCCTGATTCTTACATTGCTTCTACTGACCCTTGCTCCATAGGGCCCTTCCCGCCGAACTCACGGAGATGGCTGAGGAGCCATCCCCCCGGGCTCCGCCTTCTCGGCCGTCTTCGAGCACTCCGCGCAGCAGAGCCCTTGTGGTGAGGCCGGCTGGAGAGACGAGCCATCCCCCTGGGCTCCGCCTTCTCCGCCGTCTTCGAGCACTCCGAGCAGCAGAGCCCTTGTGGTGAGGCCGGCTGGAGAGACGAGCCATCCTAAGGCGCATCGCGTCCCCGCGCGCCTCGCGACCCTCCTTCACGAGCCTTCTTGTGGCGTAGCCAGCCTGCCGTGGGCTTCTCGTCTGGTCGTCGACCGTGATTGGCTGAGGCATTCCCTGCGCTCTTCTTTGGGGGATGGGCTGGCTCCTGGCTGGGCTTCTGGCGAAAGCGTGCCTGGCCGTGGCGAGGGCGCCAGCCCCCAGCACCCTGCCCGGAGGGGGAGTGCTGATTCGTGGCCCTCGGTGCTCGCCTGGGGCGGATGATGGTGTGGAAGACGCGTGCTTGGCGTGCGGGGCGTCTCGCTCTTCGCCAAGGGTTTCTTGAGGCGGCTGATGCGGTGAGCCTGCTTGGTGAAGAGCTTCGCCAATGAAGACACGCGCCTCGAGGCCGAGGGCTGCGCTGGCCGCGGAGAGGCGCGAAAGCGGCGCTGTCGCCCTTGCGCGCCATCAGCGTGATCTTGACGATGAGGAGGCCAAGGCGTCGCTGGCGGCCTCTCGGGAGGTCCGTTCTCGGGCCGTTGAAGAGGCTCGGGAAGCTGACCGGCGGCAAGAGGCGATGGAGGAGCGGGCGCGGGGACTCCTGGCCCGATGCCGCTCACTGGAGGAGCAGGTGGAGCTGCGCGAGATGGCCCTTGCGTCGATGAGGGTGACCTCAGGCGACCCAGTAGAGCTCCAGAAGCGGGAGGAGGCGATGACGCTGGAAGCCGCCGAACGCGCACGCGAGTTCGAACGCCTGGAAACAAGGGAGCGCTTTGTGACGAGGGCGGAGGATGATGTCGCTGCGCGGGAGGCCCGTGTCCTGGAGGAGGTCGGGCGTCGGGTGGCGGCAGCGCTTGAATCTCGGCCGCGAGTTCGAGAAAGGCTGGGGTTGATTTGAGGCCGAAGGTAGGACCGCTGCATTGAGGGCCAAGCGGGAGGAAGCGGCGGCGGGCCGATGCTTTTCGGGCCGCCCTTGAGGTGGCGCAGAGGAGTTAACCTCCTCCGTGCCGAGGTGCTTCTTCTTCGCCAACGGGTGGGCGAGGCTGAGGCCGCAGCGCTGAGAATCACGGAAGAGATACGCCAGCGGCGGATCCTGGAGCATGAGCACGGCCCCATGCTCACCACGCTCCGAGAGAGAGCCAACACAGCCTTGGCTAACATCTGCGAGGCGGCTGTTGGCGAGCCGCACGTAGTTAACTACGACGGCAACCTTCAGTTCTTCACCGACGTGGTGACTCGGCTGGAGGCGCGGTCGGTCAGAGCCAACAGGTTGGTGGAGGAGAGGCAGCGCCCTGCTCGGCGCGCCTTTCTCGCGTCTTCAGCCATCTCCGGATATGGACCCCGATTCGACTTGACGCCGCCATCGCCCGATACCCGGGCCGTCCGGGGCGACTGGCGCACGGGTGGAGGACAACATGGACACCCTTGTCGAGGCCTTTGCTTGAACAACGATGGCGTGATCGTGGCGCTGATGAAAGGCGGCATGGTGAACGGCCACAGCGCCGCCGGGTGACGACGCAGAGAGCAACGGCGAGGCCAGCGACAATTCAGGAGGTGCCCCTGAGGATGCATTGGGGGATTTATCCGACTGACTGCGCACCATTCCTGTTTCCTGCACGAATAGAGCTCATGTTTTTCCCTGATGGTTGTGAGAGCATTTTGGGAGGGGAAGCCCCTCATGTAAAACTTGTGTTCTGCGTATTAGTAGATGCTATATCACCCGTACGCCTGTGCCAAGTGGCTGGCTAGTTTACCTTTGTCCCGCGCAGGCCCCGAGATAGCCTGTGGAAGGCTGTGGCGTGTCGAGTGTCTCCCGATCAAACCCGTAGGATCTGCAGTAAAAGCCTCCTGAGAGGATGCGGTGGCGGCAGTCTGGGCTGCACGCAAGATGGGCCCAACCCGGCTCGCGAGGGGCTCATGAGGGGAGGCAGCTGAGGCAAAGCGGTGACCGGAACGCGAGAGATTGCTCGAACGAGACTAAACACCCCCTTCCCCAAACACACGCAAATCTCAAATTGAATCCAACTTAAATCCAGCGGGGAAAGTGACAACCAAAGGGAAAAGCAATGAAAGCAAACCCAGAAAAGGCGCGTCCGGCACCTAGTCTAGTCTTGGGCGTCTTCTCACCAAATATGAGCTAAGTGCTGCCCTTTGGGCGTGGGAGGAGCCCGGGGCTGAGGCCGGCACCTGAGACTCGGGCGTGTACAACCCCACTCATTATTATGTGAGAGTGTCGCAGGCGGCGAGCTTCACGAACTGGGCCTTCTTCACAGGTACCGGCCTTGCTTCATATCGCCAGATGAGGGCCCCGCCTTGCGCCGCACTCTAGTGCCATCAACGACGACCGGAAACCAGGACACCGCCGATGGGGTAGAGCGGTCGCCATCGGTTCCCCCGACGACCACGGGTCCTCCGCCCAGGCAGACCACGAGGCACCTCCCAGCAGAGGGCCTACCTCCCGAGGACGCCTTGCTCCGACGCTGCAGTGGTGATGCGGATCTCGTCCCCTCTCCTGCAGCCCAGCGCCCTCCTCCCGAGGGTAGGAGACTGCGAGGCCAGGGCAGCCGCTGTGGCGACCTGCACCTCCTGCGATTCATGATTAACGTATGCCTGCTCCTGAGGAATTAGTGGTACCCGGTAATCGTCGCCTCCAGCATGGCCGGTGGGGCCTTCACGGGGCTCCTGGAAGAGCTCAGTTTCTGTCGCCTGGTCCCCCTAGCTTGGGCTGAGGAGTGAGCCTTGTTCGCCCTCATGCGGGTGCCCTTGGTCCATCACGTGGGGCACGTATTCTTCTGGGGCCGTCATCCCGAAGGCCGCGCCATAGTGCTCCGCGTGCCATGCAGCTCTGCTTGAGGCGCCCACCTGGGGGTGGTAGCAGCGGCCACAGGGGCCGAAGTCATGGCGAGTCCTTCTTCGCTGGTCGGCAGCGGAGGCGTGACTTCTGCGGGCCCGGTGCCGGCAACCGCCCGGTGTTGGAGTAGCCTTGGAGCTCATGACATGGTGGAGCCCCAGCGGGCCGCCTGGACTGAGGTAGGAGCTGGGTGCGAAGGGTGAGCCCCGGCGGCAAAGCCAGGAGCTCGCCACCCGCTCTAGCAACGCGTCGCGGCCGCCTTCCGACACCTGCCTTGTAGTAGCTTCGCGGGCCACCGTGGCCGGACCCTCGAGTTCGCTTTGCTCGGCGGGTGTCTGACGTCGCAAGCGGCGTGGTTGGAAACCCTACGCTGCCGACGCGCTGCCCAGCGTGGGAGTTGTCGAAGCTTGTCCGCGTCGCCCGCGGCCCTTGCGCCCTGCGGACCGCGAGCTGCACAGGTCATAAGGGGTGCGCCCGAGGCAGCGGCTCTGTGGCGGGCCAAGCCGCCCAGGGACGGGGTTGCCGCTGATGGCCGGACATGATGACGACGATGCGACGGGACACGAAGCGGCAGAAGGTGGATCCCGGCGCACCCCCTACTTGGCGCGCCAAATGTCGGATTACGGGTTCCGGCAGACCCTTGAGGTTCGAACACTGGGGTGCGCACGGAGATCTCGCCCTCTACCTACCTGTACCCTGCTGCCTCGCTAAGATCTAAGCTACGAGAGGAACATCACAAGAGACACAGGGTTTATACTACTTCGGGCCACCATTATGGTGTAATACCCTACTCTAGTTTGTGGTGTGGTGGATTGCCTCTTGGGCTGATGGTGATGAACAATACAAGGGAGAACAGCCTCGCGAGGGTCTGTTCTTGGCCGGGGCGATGAACTGGTTGGGGGAGTTCAACCGCCTTCTCTCTCTTTCTCTCTCTCTCTCTCTCTCTCTCTCTCTCTCTCTCTCTCTCTCTCTCTTGGATCCAGCTCAAGCTATTCCGGATCGGATCAAGATGCCCCTAGCTCTGTGGGTGGCTAGTCCTATTTATATGCAAAGGCCCTGGGCCTCTTCCCAAATATTGAGCGGGAAGGGCGCCAACAACTGGCCATTTTGAAGGGGAACGTCTGGTACACTTACCCTGACTAAAGTTGGTCCTCGCCTGTCAAAGGCTCTGGTGGTGACGTCGGCTTGGGCTCCACAATGACTTCCTTCCTGCTGTTGGACTGGTCTTGGTCTTGTTGCACCGAAATGGACACCTTTGCTTGATGCTCTCGCCTGCGCTTGCTCCCTTTGCACCAAAGAGGAAAGGAGGACATTGCAGCGGTGGCGCCCTTGGCGCCCTTGGTCGTCATGGCTTGCGTCATGGGCACCTCGTGAGGTACCCGCCTTGATCTCTCTGCCTCCTCGTGAGTCGGCTGATGAGGCCGTGCACGAGGAGCTCCTGTTGTCCGCCCATGAGGCTTGGCCCCTCGCGAGGGTCTTGAGCTTGTGTTGATGAAGATGGGCCGTGATGGGCCCCCCTTTGAGCCACGCCGCAGGCAGGCAAGTCTGGGGACCCCCGTTCCCAGAACACCGACAGAGGGTCATCTTTATTTTAGCCCCCCCCCCCGGGCCAGTGCTTCTCTAAGTGCTTGTTCGAACAGGGCAGACTGCAGGGCCACCTCGGGGCAACTCGAGGGCTGGTTTTACTCGTAGGCTGACCTATCCGGTGTTGCCCTGAGAACGAGATATGTGCAGCTCCTATTGGGATTGTCGGCGCATCGGGCGGCTTTGCTAGTCTTGTTTTACCATTGTCGAAATGTCTTGTAAACCGGGATTCCGAGACTGATCGGGTCTTCCAGGAGAAGGAATATCCTTCGTTGACCGTGAGAGCTTGTGATGGGCTAAGTTGGGACACCCCTGCAGGTATAAACTTTCGAGAGCCGTGCCATGATTTATGTGGCAGGTGGGAATTTGTTAATATCCGATTGTAGTAAACTTGAAGTAAACTCTTCTAAAATACACCAACCGTGTGGGTAACCGTGAGTGTCTCTTTTCGGGGTTGATCGAGAGGAGAACACTGTTTCAAGTTATGTCGGCGTAAGTAGGAGTTCAGGATCACTTCTTGATCATTACTAGTTGTGACGCTTGCTTTGCTTCTCTTCTCGCTCTTATTTGCGTAAGTTAGCCACCATACATGCTTAGTCGCTGCTGCAACCTCACCACCTTATCCCTTCCTTACCCATTAAACTTTGCTAGTCTTGATACCCATGGTAATGGTATTGCTGAGTCCTCGTGGCTCACAGTTTACTACAACAACGATTGCGGTACAGGTTATCACGATGATCATGGCCTTAAGAGCGATGTTTGCTTGTTTTGGAGTTCTCCTTCTGCTTCTTCTTCGATCAGGGGATAGGTTCCAGGTCGGCAGCTTGGGCTAGCAGGGTGGATATTGTTTGAGTTTCTGTTTATGATTCATCCGTAGTCGGATGTTGATCTTGTATGTTGTATTGTTGTATTCATGTGACATTGTATATCTTGGCTGTATCCCCACTATTATGTAATGTTGATGTGATGATATCCACCTTGCAAAAGCATCTTCAAGATGCGCTTCTATCCTTGGTGGGACCTTCGAGTTCCTTTTGGATAGGGCTGCATCTTGGGCGTGACAAGTTGGTATCAGAGCCTCGACCGACCATAGGAGCCCCCTTGATTGCTGGCCGTTGTTGAGTCTAGAAGAAAACTATTTTGTGTCTTAGGATTATTTATATCGGAGAGTAGGATTCTTTTTACTCCTCAGTCCCTTCGTCGCTCTGGTGAGGCCTCCAGACGTAGATGTTTTGTCTTTCCTCTCCTCAAATTTCACGAATTTTTTTTAGGATCACGCAGGTATCTTGCGATCGTTCCGATAGTCTTGTGACGAGAACATTGTTCTTGGTGCCTCCTGACATTTAGGGGTTGTGGCAGTGTCCGCTTGAGTTGAGCTCCGAGGTGTTGTCGCCACAATTTTATCGTTCTTGATTCTGGAATACGAGTTTTGCCGACATCGAATATCTCTTTTATGCAGTTGTTGGTGAGATAACCTCGACGCCACCCGGTACTGGGGAGTTCGGGAGTATTGCCATAGCTCGTATAACTGATGCTTTTCGAAGGTTGAGGTACACGATTTCCGGAGTTTTCTTGGTTATGTGTTGAAGGATGGATACAGCTGGATCTAGGTATTGTTAGTTTGGGTGATATATTTTGTGTCCCCTGTATCCCCAACACCAGATTGCATAACCAGAAAGTTTCGGGAGTTTATAGGTGGGTATTCAAGTAGCTCCTAGAATATCTTTCCGACAGATGCATGATATGGGATTGGGTAAATCTCTATCATATGTATTTGTTCCGGCTTATTTTTGCAAGCCAATCCTTTGTTTTGTTTTGAGTTGTGGTATTCGAGTTGCTTCAATGTCAAGTGTTGATTCCATACCTTTCAAACAGTGTTCTCATATTGCTATGTGAATACTAATCCTTCTTGATCATCGAGGTCGTCATGTTAATTCTTTTCCCAACCGGCGTGCTTCTCTTCAAGTGGATCCGATCATTTCAACATTTGCGAGATCAATTCTAAGTTTTCTCAACGGTGTTTGTTTCATCCGTCCCAAGTTGTCTTTGTTTTCCCGCCCTCCCACCCTTTTCTGTAAGGACTTATATATTTTAATCAAGTATCCATTTATTCATGTGAAGTCTCTTCACTCTTTTCAATCAATGTTCTGATCCAGTGATCCCTCATGAAGATGCTCAACAGCTCCAAGTTCATCATCCTTCATTGTTGTTTCTTCTCCGGTGGATCCAATTCAAGCTTTCGATATTCATCATATTCCTTTCCTCGTTTCTAATGATTTCTCATGCCGATGCACCTCTTAATCATTCACTTCTCGCTATTCATTTGTCCTGGAGTGCTGAAGATATCTCAGAAGGCTCGTCTTTTCTTCCAAGATTTGTTCAAGCTATTTGGAGATTATTATCTCATTCAAGTCATTTAATTCAACCGGTGCTACCTCTCTTTAAAATCCTTCAACGATGTTTCTTTCGAGTGGGCCCTAACCCACATGTCCTTTCCCAGGTTCTTACCTGACTCTTCTAATTTTCCGGGAGCTTCTAAAATTCTTTTCAAAGTTTGACGTAAGAATGCGTTATCATCAGTCACATGTCTTTCTCCAAGATCTTTCAAATTCTTTTCATCGTTGGTTCAACCTTTCCAATTTTCATTTCGGAGTGCCTCAACAATTCATGGTGATGTTTCTCATCGTCATTCTCAACATTTGAAGACCGAAGAAGAGTTTCTCTTAAATCTTGCTCCATTCTCTTCAAGATTCATGGTTCTAGCTTGATGCCATCCTCTCATAATTGTTTTCGATTGTGGGAATTCTTTTCACCCATCCGGAGCATTTCATGAGTTGTTTCCATTTCTTTCCTCCGAAGGCCATCATGTCATAATTCTTCATTCTCAGCTTGTAGCTACCGTTCTCCAAATCTTACCGGTGAATCGTTCAAATATCCTCTAATCAGTTCATGATCTCTTCGTTCTCATGTATCTAAATCTCCTCAAGTATCTTCATTCGTTTTCCAATTCTTCCCGGTGAGTTGTGCCTTTGCAACTTTCGTTTTCAATTCTTACGGTGGTGCATTCAAGATTTCACTTCTGTTGTTATCATACCAATTCATTCGCTCTTTCCAAATTCTACCGGTGAATCGTGGAAGACCTTCCCAAGTTGCGCTATTTCTCTCTTCAATCTTTTCAAGAAGAATAAGTAGTATGCCAAATCCGTTGCTTGTCATCAATTTATATTGGTGAAGGATACGCATAACGTAATTCTTATTATTGTTTCATCCAAGTTATCTAGTTTCTTCTTTCCAGAGTTGTTCATCATGTCACATTCTCGGTTCGAGTTGATTCACCTTTCTTTTCCGGAGTTCCAAGTTTTCGGCATTATCTCGCGAAGCTCCTTCTAAAATCATCGCAAAGCTTCACCCTGTGTTTTCAACTTCTCTTTCTTTTTATCATCCTTTCATTACCGGAGTTCTTCATGGAGGCTCTACATGGTGGTTCGTCAAGGATTCTTTTAATTATTCAATTGTTCTTCAAGATTTCTCTCGAAGTTATGATCCGCCAAGCTACACTCTAAAATAAACATGGTGTTCAACACATGTTTTGTTTTGAGGAGTTCAAGTATTCTTCTTCTTGCATTTCGAAGTGCAATTCGTTCTACCTTATCATTTGAGGTGGTGTTATGTCATTACGGACAATTTGAGTTCGTGTTTCATGATTCACATGTTGTCAAGAATGAGATATTTTAAATCCACCAATCTCTTCGTTGGAGTCATCTTGTGTCATGTTTCACCTAAAGCCTTCCCTAAGGAATGTTGCTATTGTGGTGTTTATCAATGATCCAAGTTATCTCTCTATCATCTTGGTGGAAGAAGTTTTTCATCTCTTCGGTACTCTCAATCAAATCAATGGTTTCCATTTGTGGCCGGTTGTCACTTCATAGTCTTGAGATGTTTTCCATAAGCCCACTACAAGCTTATTCGTTTCGTTGTTGGTTTTCCAACAACTCCGTTATAACCTTCTTGGAAGGGTGCTTTCCAAGCTCATTTGTGGCAGAAGTTGGCATTTTCTCCTACATTCTATTATTCCAATGATCTATCTTCTATTCTTTCTTCCGGAGGCATGGTGATGTTGCTCTTTTCACCCATCACCTCGTTTTGTGAGGATCGTGTTCTTTTCTTGCTTATCCATTTAACCGGAGTGTTGTATCATCTCTTCAATATATCTTTTCATCTCATCAAGTTTTCTTCTCTTTTCTACCGGAGTGCTGTCCAGATTCTGTCATTGTTGTTCCTTTGCTATCTCATTATACCAAGGTGGTCATATTCTTTTCATTCGTGAAGCTCTTATTTCCATGTCTTTCAACCTTCAAGTTCTCGTAATACTCCTTGTTCCTCTTTTCTACCGGATTGTTTGCAATCTCGTTCATCTCTGTTGTACTCTTTCTTTTAAATTGCACAACTCTCAAGGTTCAGGGTTTCGCTCGTTTGTCGAAGAAGCAACTTAGTTTTACCTCTTATCTTCCTCTTCCTTTTCCCTCCGGTGCCATCCTAGATCTCAGGACGAGATCCTCTCGTAGTGGTGGAGTGTTGTAACGCCCCAGATACAACTTTCCATATTTGTAACTCCAACTCTTGCCTTTTCCGGCGATGTGCTATATTATTTTCCTTCGTGGTTGGGTTTTTGTCTTTTGTTTTGCATTTTGTTCATGTCATGCATTTCATCATCGCATCATTTGCATTGCATCGGCACTCGTTGTTGTCATTGTTTTTAAAACTTGCACCCGTTCGTAGTTGTCGTGTCCCCCCTTACTTTCGTTAACCGTTCCGAGACCAATCGGGTTTTTGCTCCCCTCTTGACCGTGACCACCTAACCTCTCTTGCCAGTGCATCGACCCCTCGCCCGCGTCCGAAACTTCCTGAACCTGACCCGCTCAGTCGTCACCGATGGATCCGGATCATCCCCAAACATCTATAAAACATCTCTTTTTCTCATTTGGATTCTCTAGCCTATTTTTCTTGACCACCCGATTACGATCAGAGGGACGAGATAGCCCCTAGACAAATCCACCTGTTATATATACACGGGATCCAACCCTAGAAATTAGGCAGCTTGTCCCATCCTCCTCATTCCGCCGCCGCCACTCTCTACCATCTCCCTCGGGATCTCTTCCCGATCCAAATTCTCTCCGACCAAGCCCCTCGTTTTGCGCCGCCGACCAACCACAACTCGCATCCACCTCACCTTCAGCCATCCACCAACAGAGCAACGCTCGACCTCGCCGTCCCATCCATCCCATTGATCCATCTCCACGTTCCTCTCCCGAGCAGGAGCTCGCCTGAGGCTCCCACAGCCACCTCCATCCTGCAGGAGCTCTACTGCGTTCACGCCCGAACCCCGCGCCCGTCCTCGCGACCAGTTGCGTCGTCGCCGACCACCAGCCCCAGGCCCGTGCTCGACAGCCCTGCTCCCTTTCCCTCCTGCTTATGTTTTCTCTCTCTCACGCTGCTCTCTCTCTCTGTTGTCTTCGCAGCGCCGCCATGGATGGCCTCCCGTAGCTCCCGCTTGTTGCGCCGGCGTGGTTCCCGGCCGATCCGCGCCGAAGAGCCTCGGACCCGTCCAGCCCCTTGATCCCTCGATGCCGAGTCCCTCTGCTCGCCCGCGCCAAGGCCAGTGAGCAGCCGCCCGCGTTCCATGCCCGATGCCTCCTCCTCGACCCCGCCACCACGTCCTCGCCACCACGCCGGAGCAAGCCAGCAGGCAGGCCCCGTCGCGCCCTCTCCTTTCTTCCGTTCACGTTTCTTCTTCTCTCATGGTCTCTCTCCCATGTGGATCACAGGAATCCCGCCGCTATCGTTCAAGCCCCTCGAGCGCCCGGATTCTCTTGTCTCCGTAGCCTCCCTGAGTTCCCCTTATCGCCTTCGTCCTTGTCATCTCAGGCCAGATCCGAAGGTTCGCCGCCCCTCGAAGTCCCCGCCGTCCCCGTCGCTTGCCGCAGCCAAGTCCCGGCCGCGCTTTGCTTCCCCTGCAACGAGAGCAACTCGCTCGTCATCCCGTTGACCACGGCCCCGCGCCTCCTCGTTCGATCCAGCGAGGCCTAGATCCCGCCAGCGCCCGCCACGCGCATGGGCCTCCTTGCCTCCCCTGCCTCCTCCACCGACCGGGCCTCAGCCCAGGGTGAGCCTCCAAAGTTCCTGTAGCTCCAAATTCGGCCCGATGTATTTTTTTCCCCTGCCTATGAATTTTGACATTATCCAGTGATTTACAGCTTTCTGAGAAAAAACCCTTCTTTGTTCATGCATTTAATAACTAATCAATCATGCATCATATGTAAATAATTTATATATGAAAAATGCTTAGTATTTCATCTAGTTTCATAATATGCCACTTTCATCCATGTTTAAAATGTTTAAATTGTTATTTGCATTAATTTGCTAAAATGCCATGTTAAAATGATTTATTTCATAACTAATTAACCGTAACTCTGGATTTAATAAAATATATATGTAAATGGGGTGGAAAATGCATATATTAACTTGGTGCACTTTGTTTTACTGCTTAACAACAATAAAATATGGTTTAGGGCAGAACAGTACCAAATCTAAAATATGCACATGGGGATTTTCCGGAATTGTTGTTTGTTGTTCCGGCCTCATTTAAATTTGCCTAAATAGTTAGTTTACTTATGCTTCACCCCTTGCCATGATTAATAACATTTAATATTGTTGGGTACAAAACCGAGAGAGAACTAAATAATTGATGTGGTGTTTCGTTAATATGCAACTCGTTGCATATTGAACTCCACTTAACTTGTAGTATTGTTTGTTGCACTTTGCCATGTCATGCCTCATTTGAACCGGACATGCATCATACTTGATTGTGCATCATGCCATGTTTATGATTATGTGTTTACTATGTTGTTTGTTTCTTTCCGGGTCGCTTCTCTCGTTAGCTTCGGTTTCGTTCCGGAGTTGTGAGGATTCGTTCGACTACTCCCGTTCGTCTTCTTCATGGACTCGTTCTTCTTCCTAGCGGGATTTCAGGCAAGATGACCGTCACCTTGGATCTCATTACTATCATTGCTATGCTAGTTGCTTCGTTCTTTTCACACGCTGCGCTACCTATCCCTTGTTCTTCAAGCCTCCCAAATTGCCATGTCAGCCTCTAACCTTTTTCACCCTTCCTAGCAAACCGTTGTTTGGCTATGTTACCGCTTTTGCTCGGCCCTCTTATAGCGTTGCTAGTTGCGGCGAAGATGAAGATTGCTCCATGTTGGATTATGTTTATGTTGGGATATCACAATATCTCTTATTTAATTAATGCATCTATATACTTGGTAAAGGGTGGAAGGCTCGGCCTTATGCCTGGTGTTTTGTTCCACTCTTGCCGCCCTAGTTTCCGTCATATCGATATTATGTTCCCGGATTTTGCGTCCCTAACGGTTGGGTGATTTATGGGACCCCCTTGATAGTTCGCTTTGAATAAAACTCCTCCGGCAAAGGCCCAACCTTGGTTTTACCATTTGCCTCACCACCACCTATACCCTTTCCCTTGGGTCGGCCAACCCGAGGGTCATCTTTATTTTAGCCCCCCCGGGCCAGTGCTTCTCTAAGTGCTGGTTCGAACCGGGCAGACTGCGGGGCCACCTCGGGGCAACTCGAGGGCTGGTTTTACTCGTAGGCTGACCTATCCGGTGTTGCCCTGAGAACGAGATATGTGCAGCTCCTATCGGGATTGTCGGCGCATCGGGCGGCTTTGCTGGTCTTGTTTTACCATTGTCGAAATGTCTTGTAAACCGGGATTCCGAGACTGATCGAGTCTTCCTGGGAGAAGGAATATCCTTCGTTGACCGTGAGAGCTTGTGATGGGCTAAGTTGGGACACCCCTCCAGGGTATAAACTTTCGAGAGCCGTGCCCGCGTTTATGTGGCAGATGGGAATTTGTTAATATCCAGTTGTAGTAAACTTGAAGTAAACTCTTCTAAAATACACCAACCGTGTGCGTAACCGTGAGTGTCTCTTTTCGGGGTTGATCGAGAGGAGAACATGGTTTCGGGGTTATGTCTGACGTAAGTAGGAGTTCAGGATCACTTCTTGATCATTACTAGTTGACGACTGCTTGCTATGCTTCTCTTCTCGCTCTTATTTGCGTAAGTTAGCCACCATACGTGCTTAGTCTCTGTTGCAACCTCACCACCTTACCCCTTCCTTACCCATTAAGCTTTGCTAGTCTTGATACCCATGGTAATGGGATTGCTAAGTCCTCGTGGCTCACAGTTTACTACAACAATAGTTGCAGGTACAGTTTATGCGATGATCATGACACGAGAGCGATGTTTGCTTGTTTTGGAGTTCTCCTTCTACTTCTTCTTCGATCAGGGGATAGGTTCCAGGTCGACAGCCTGGGCTAGTAGGGTGGATATTGTTTGAGTTTCTGTTTATGATTCATCTGTAGTCGGATGTTGATCTTGTATGTTGTATTGTTGTATTCATGTGACATTGTATATCTTGGTTGTATCCCCACTATTATGTAATGTTGATGTGATGATATCCACCTTGCAAAAGCGTCTTCAAGATGCGCTTCTATCCTTGGTGGGACCTTCGAGTTCCTTTTGGATAGGGCCGCATCTTGGGCGTGACAAAGAGTTGGTGATGACAGCGGTGAAGTCGTTAGTGTAGATTGCGGTGACGATGATGGCCCCGGCAGCACTCTGGTGCCACCGGAAGCAAGGGGCAGAGAGCCTCCCTCCTTCTTCGTCTTCCTTGACCTTCTCCCTAGATGGGAGAAGGGTTTCCCCTCTGGTCCATGGTATCCATGGCATGGGAGGGGCGAGAGCCCCTCCGAGATTGGATCTGTCTCTCTGTCTCTACGTTCCAGATTCTGGCCTTTCACCATTTCTTATATTTCCGGAGATCCGTAACTCCGATTGGATTGAAATTTGGACTCGATTTTTATCTGGGTATTGGCTTTCTTGCAGCGAAAGAAGGGCACCAACCGCCTTACGGGGTGGCCACAAGGGCCCAGGGCGCGCCCCCTGCCTCGTGGCCCCCTCGTGCATCGTTTCGCGTTGATTATTCTTCCCAAAAATCTTAAATATTCCAAAAAAAATCTTCATTAGTTTTTTTCCCGTTTGGACTCCGTTTGATATGGGTTTTCTGTGAAACAAAAAAACATGCAACAAACAGGAACTGGCACTGGGCACTGGATCAATATGTTAGTCCCAAAAATAGTATAAAAATTTGCCAAAAGTATATGAAAGTTGTATAATATTGGCATGGAACAATAAAAAATTATAGATATGACGGAGACGTATCAGCATCCCCAAGCTTAATTCCTGCTCGTCCTTGAGTAGGTAAATGGTAAAAAAGATAATTTTTGATGTGGAATGCTACCTAGCATAATCTTGATGACATAATCTAATCATGGCATGAATATTAAGACACAAGTGATTCAATGCAATAGTCTATCATTTGACATTAAGACAATAATACTTCAAGCATAATAATAAAGCAATCATGTCTTTTCAAAATAACATGGCCAAAGAAAGTTATCCATACAAAATCATATGGTCTGGCTATGCTCCATCTTCACCACACAAAGTATATAAATCATGCACAACCCCGGTTTTAGCCAAGCAATTGTTTCATACTTTAGTATTCTCAAACTTTTTCAACTTTCACGCAATACATGAGTGTGAGCCATGGATATAGCACTATAGGTGGAATAGAATATGATGGTGGAAGTTGTGTGGAGAAGACAAAAAGGAAGAAAGTCCCACACCGACGCGACTAATCAATGAGCTATGGAGATGCCCATTAATTGATGTCAATGTGAGGAGTACGGATTGCCATGCAACGGATGCACTAAGAGCTATAAGTGTATGAAAGCTCAAACCGGAAACTAAGTGGGTGTGCATCCAACTTGCTTGCTCATGAAGACCTCGGGCATTTGAGGAAGCCCATCATCAGAATATACAAGCCAAGTTCTATAAGGAAAATTCCCACTAGTATATGAAAGTTATAACTCAGGAGACTCTCTATATGAAGAACATGGTGCTACTCTGAAGCACAAGTGTGGTAAAAGGATAGTAACATTGCCCCTTCTCTCTTTTTCTCTCATTGTTTTTTTTGTTTATTTGGTGGGCTTCTTTGGCCTCTCTTTTTTATTTGGGCTTCTTTGGCCTCTTTTATTTTTTGTAAAGTCCGGAGTCTCATCCCGACTTGTGGGGGAATCATAGTCTCCATCATCCTTTCCTCACTGGGGCAATGCTCTAATAATGGTGATCATCACACTTTTAATTACTTATAACTCAATATTACAACTCGATATCTAGAACAAAGATATGACTCTATATGAATGCCTTTGGCAGTGTACCAGGATGTGCAATGATCTAGCATAGCAAAGATATCAAAAAAACGGACAAGCCATGAAAACATCATGCTAGCTATCTTACGATCATGCAAAGCAATATGACAATGAATGCTCAAGTCATGTATATGATGATGATGGAAGTTGCATGGCAATATATCTCGGAATGGCTATGGAAATGCCATAATAGGTAGGTATGGTGGCTGTTTTGAGGAAGATATAAGGAGGCTTATGTGTGATAGAGCTTATCGTATCACGGGGTTTGGATGTACCGGCGAAGTTTGCACCAACTCTTGAGGTGAGAAAGGGCAATGCACGGTACCGAAGAGGCTAGCAATGATGGAAGGGTGAGAATGCGTATAATCCATGGACTCAACATTAGTCATAAAGAACTCACATACTTATTGCAAAAATTTATTAGCCATCAAAACAAAGTACTACGCGCATGCTCCTAGGGGAAGGGTTGGTAGGAGTTAACCATCACGCGATCCCGACCTCCACACAAAGGATGACAATCAAAAAATAAATAATGCTCCGACTTCGTTACATAACGGTTCACCATACGTGCATGCTTCGGGAATCACAGACCTCAGCACAAGTATTTACTAATCCACAATTACTCACTGGCATGACTCTAATATCACCACCTTTATATCGCAAAACTATTGCAAGGAATCAAACATATCATATTCAGTGATCTACAAGTTTATGTAGGATTTTATGACTAACCATGTGAATGACCAATTCCTGTCATCTCTCTAAATAGATATAAGTGAAGCAAGAGAGTATAATTCTTTCTACAAAAGATATGCCCATGCTCTAACAAATATAAGTGAAGCAAAAGAGCATTCTTCAAATGGCGGTTTTATATGTGAAGGGAAACAGGCAATCCAAACTTCAAATGATATAAGTGAAGAACATGAAGCATTCTATAAAGCCATACTCAAAAGATTTAGGTGAAGTGCAATGAGCATTCTCTAAATCAACCAAGGACTATATCATACCAGCATGGTGCATAAAAGAAAAGTGAAAACTAAATGCAAAAGACGCTCCAAGATTTGCACATATCCCATGAACGAAACGAATCCGAAAACATACCGATATTTGTTGAAGAAAGATGGGATGCCTTCCGGGGCATCCCCAAGCTGAGATGCTTGAGTCTCCTTGAATATTTACTTGGGATGGCTTGGGCATCCCCAAGCTTGAGCTCTTTCCTCTCCTCCTTCTCCTCACATCAAGACCTTCTCGATCTTCGAACACTTCATCCACACAAAACTCAACAGAAAGCTCGGTAAGATCCGTTAGTATAATAAAGCAAATCACTACTCTAAGTACCAAACCAATTCATATTTTGTTTTTTCACTGTAGCTACTGTAATATAACTTTTCCATGGCTTAATCCACTGATAGGAATTGATAGTTTCATCAAAACAAGCAAACTATGCATCAAAAACAGAATCTGTGTTAAACAGGACAGTCTGTAGTAATCTGAACATTCACCATACCTCTGTTACTCCAAACATTCTGCAAAAATTAGGAAAAATAAAACATTTGTATATAAAGACAGAGCAAAAAGTTTCAGAACCATTTGACGTTCCAGTAAAAAATATAAAATCACGCACTACAGCCAAAGTTTCTGATTCTACACCGCACAAACCAACAAGCATTGTAAACATCCTAAAGGCAAACCTTGGCACATTATTTTTATTATACAATGGAATTGTACAAGGGGATAATTATTTTTGTTGAAAAGTTTCTGTAATCAAGATTCACAAAGTTTCCGTGAGCATGAACAAAGTTCAAGGCTAGCTCCCACTTTAACAATGCTCGTCATTCTCACTTTCGCTTTTCTTTTTGAAAAAGTTTTAGGTTCCCCCCTTTATTTTTTGTTGTTAAACTTTATAAAAGCACTCAGAAGAAATAAATGACTCTCTAAAACTTCCGGGTTGTCTCCCTGGCAGCGCTTTCTTTAAAGCCATTAAGCTAGGCATATAATGCTCAAGTAATGGATCCACCCGGATCCCAAGGTATATCAAAGCCAATTTTAATTAACAATGATTTGTGATTTAGTAGTGAGCATAAAGTAACATATATCATGCAACAATGAAGTCTAACTCTCTTCCTATGCATCGGCATGTCATAAAAGAACAATTCATGCACACATAGTAAAGGCCAATGCATAGTATAAACAGTTTCTTGCAATTTTATCATATTGGAAACATAGAGAGGTGGAGATATAGTTCCTCTCTCATAATAATTGCAAGTAGGAGCATCAAGCACATGCACATTATATCTATTAAAATCATCATGTGCAACGGTAAAAGGCAACCCATCAATATAATCCTTAATAAGTGCAAACTTCTCCGATATAGTGTAGTCGGGAGAATTAAAAAAGATAATAGGACTATCATGCGTGGGTGCAATAGCAACAATTTCATGTTTAAAATAAGGAACTATAGCAAGTTAATCTCCATGAGCATAATTCATATTGGCATCTTGGCCACAAGCATAGCAAGCATCATCAAAAAGGGATATTTCAAATGAATCAACGGGATCATAGCAATTATTATAGCAATCATCCTTCGGTAAGAACGAAAGGAAATTAAACAATGTATGAGTTGAAGAGTTACTCTCATTAGAAGGTGGGCACGGGTAGCTAATCTGCTCTTCCTTCTTTTGTTCTTCGCTCTCCTCCTCATCTTTTTCATCCAGTGAGCTCACAGTTTCATCAATTTCTTCTTTCATAGACTCCTGCAAAATATTAGTCTCTACTTGGAAAGCGGAGACTCTCTCAATAAAATCATCAATATCGGAATTGAATTCATAATTCTCATAGCAATATTTAAGTATAGCAAAAATTTCAGGTCTTTAAACAGCATCATCAAGATTATCACACTCTTTAAACAAAGATTCAATTTCATAATCACCCATAAAAGCAATGAATTCTTCTATTTGTTCGACATTATAGTAATCATATATACCATTAGCATAAGAAGCCAAGGTTTTATCATCATTAAATTTGCATGAAAAGGTAAGGTGTGGAGCCTTCATCCTAGAGCAACAAGTATAATCATATCTCAAGCATAGTTGCCTAGCATACCAATACTACATATAAATTTGATCCCATAATAGTTTCCCTTTTTGAGTCAAGCGATAATCCCTAAAGTATTCACGTTGATCTAACGTGTCTCCCATAACATAATTGAATGGGGTTTTCTCATGATTATCAAAGTAGTACATAATATCTTTCACATAATGAGCATCAAGGGTTTTAGGAGGTTCCCCATCTCCATGAGTAGCAAGTAAACCTAATTTTTTGGTATTTCGTATTCCATATCCATAACTAAAGATAGAGAACAACTTAGAACAGAAAATAAAAACTACTTAGTGATAAAGCAAACAAGCACACACGAGAATATTCACCCCACGCTATCACTCCCCGGCAACGGCACTGGAAAAAGGTCTTGATAACCCGCAAGTATAGGGGATCAATTGTAGCCTCTTTCGATAAGTAAAAGTTCTATCGACCACCGATACAACTCTACGCATGCTTAACGTTCGCTTTACCTAGAACAAGTATGAAACTAGAAGTGTTGTTGGATAGGTTTGCAAGATAATAAAGAGCGCGTAAATAAAAAGTAGGGGATGTTTAGATAAATACACAACTAAATTAGTTTTAGTAGAGAGCTTTTTGTCACGAGAAACTTATTTGTCCCTAGGCAATCGATAACTAGACCGGTAATCACTATTGCAATTTTATTTGAGGGAGAGGCATAAGCTAACATGCTTTCTCTTCTTGGATCATATGCACTTATGATTTGAACCCTAGCAAGCATCCACAACTACTAAAGATCATTAAGGTAAAAACCAACAATAGCATTAAAGTATCAAGTCCTCTTTATTCCCATACGCCATGACCCACTTATCCGTGTTTGTGTTTCAGTCACTCACGCAACGCAGAAAATAAGCAAACCAACAACATATTGCAAACCCTACAGCGGGGATCCCTCACGCTTGCGCGACACGGAGAGCACCATAGGACAGCACCAATAATAAAACATGCAACTCAAAGCAATCACGATCATCAATTAACCCATGGGACAAAATGGATCTACTCAAACATCATAGGATAGCCATACATCATTGGAAAATAATATATAGCGTTGAGCACCATGTTTAAGTAGAGATTACAGCGGGCAAAAGAGGGTTTACACCGCTGCATAGAGGGGGGAAGAGTTGGTGATGACGGCGGTGAAGTTGTTGGTGTAGATTGCGGTGACGATGATGGCCCATGGCACTCCGATGCCACCGAAGCGAGGGGAGAGAGCCTCCTCCTTCTTCTTATTCCTTGACCTTCTCCCTAGATGGGAGAAGGGTTTCCCCTCTGGTCCATGGTCTCCATGGCGTGGGAGGGGCGAGAGCCCCTTCGAGATTGGATCTGTCTCTCTGTCTCTCTCTGTTTCTGCGTTCTAGATTCTGGCCTTTCACCATTTCTTATATTCCCGAAGATCCGTAACTCTGATTGGATTGAAATTTGGACACGATTTTTATCCGGATAATGGCTTTCTTGCGGCGAAAGAAGGGCACCAACCGCCTTACAGGGTGGCCACGAGGTCCCAGGGCGCTCCTTACCCCTGGGGCGTGCCCCCCTGCCTCGTGGCCCCCTCGGGCATCGTCTCGCGGTGATTCTTCTTCCCAAAATCATAAATATTGAAAAAAAAAATCTCCATCAGTTTTATCCCGTTTGGACTCCGTTTGATATGGGTTTTCTGCGAAACAAAAAAACATGCAACAAAGAGGAACTGGCACTGGGCACTGGATCAATATGTTAGTCCCAAAAATAGTATAAAAAGTTGCCAAAAGTATATGAAAGTTGTATAATATTGGCATGGAGCAATCAAAAATTATAGATACGACGGAGACGTATCAGTAGCTCATTTGAGATAGAGCTTTTCTCATCCATCCGAATCTACTCCACCGAGAGAGACCGCGTGCCTCTATGGAGAAGATCCACCTTGGATTCAAGACCCCTTCATGGGATGACCCCTCAAGACCTCCTCATGGAGATGAACTTTACCTTGTATCTTTCCCTTTGTTGTTCATGTACCTTGTGGATCTTGTGTGTTTGATTGTCTAGTGAATGTGTGATTAGACTTGTTCTTGAGTGTTGCTCTCGTTTTCCCTCGTGTTTCCCCTCATGTTCTTCGTGTTCTTCGCGGGATCCCCTCCATTTAGTGAAAGATCGGGCATCTAGGGTTCTTCCCCACATCAACATACCTTGATAAAGTTTTGAAGAAGTTCAAAATGGATCAATCAAAGAAAGGGTTCTTGCTGTGTTACGAGGTGTGAAGTTGAGTCAGACTCAATGTCTGACCACTGCAGAAGATAGAGAGAAAATGAAAGTCATTCCCTATGCCTCAGCCATAGGTTCTATCATGTATGCTATGTTGTGTACCAGACCTGATGTGTGCCTTGCTATAAGTCTAGCAGGGAGGTACCAAAGTAATCCAGGAGTGGATCGCTCGACATCAGTCAAGAACATCCGGAAGTACCTGAAAAGGACTAAGGATATGTTTCTCGTTTATGGATGTGACAAAGAGCTCATCGTAAATGGTTACGTCGATGATAGCTTTGACACTGATCCGGATGACTCTAAGTCACAAACCGGATACGTATTTATATTGAATGGTGGAGCTGTTAGTTGGTGTAGTTCCAAGCAAAGCGTCGTGGCGGGATCTACGTGTGAAGCGGAGTACATAGCTGCTTCCGAAGCAGTGAATGAAGGAGTCTGGATGTCCATATCCGATCTAGGTGTAATATCTAGTGCATCGGGTCCAATGAAAATCTTTTGTGACAATATTGGAGCAATAGCCTTGGCGAAGGAATCCAGATTTCACAAAAGAACCAAACACATCAAGAGACGCTTCAACTCCATCCGTGATCAAGTCAAGGAGGGAGACATAGAGATTTGCAAAATACATACGGATCTAAATATAGAAGACCCAGTGACTAAGCCTCTTCCATGAACAAAACATGATCAGCACCAAGACTCCATGGGTGTTAGAATCATTACTTTGTAATCTAGATTATTGACTCTAGTTCAAGTGGGAGACTGAAGGAAATATGCCCTAGAGGCAATAATAAAGTTGTTATTTATATTTCCTTATATCATGATAAATGTTTATTATTCATGCTAGAATTGTATTAACCGGGAACTTGATACATGTATGAATACATAGACAAAACAAAGTGTCCCTAGTAAGCCTGTACTAGACTAGCTCGTTAATCAAAGATAGTTAAGTTTCCTAACCATAGACATGTGTTGTCATTTGATGAACGGGATCACATCATTAGGAGAATGATGTGATGGACAAGACACATCCGTTAGCTTAGCATAATGATCATTAAGTTTTATTGCTATTGCTTTCTTCATGACTTATACATATTCCTTTGACTATGAGATTATGCAACTCCCGAATACTGGAGGAATACCTTGTGTGCTATCAAACGTCACAACATAACTGGGTGATTATAAAGATGCTCTACAGGTATCTCCAAAGGTGTTTTGTTGGGTTGGCATAGATCGAGATTAGGATTTGTCACTCCGAGTATCGTAGAGGTATCTCTGGGCCCTCTCAGTAATGCACATCACTGTAAGCCTTGCAAGCAATGTGACTAATGAGTTAGTTGCAGGATGATGCATTACGGAACGAGTAAAGAGACTTGCCAGTAACGAGATTGAACTAGGTACGAAGATACCGACGATCAAATCTCGAGCAAGTAACATACCGATGACAAAGGGAATAACGTATGTTGTCATTACGGTTCGACCGATAAAGATCTTCGTAGAATATGTGGGAGCCAATATGAGCATCCGTGTTCCGCTATTGGTTATTGATCGGAGAGGAGTCTCGGTCATGTCTACATAGTTCTCGAACCCGTAGGGTCCGCACTTTATAACGCTTCGATGACGATTTGTATTATATGAGTTATGTGATTTGGTGACCGAATGTTGTTCGGAGTCCCGGATGAGATCACGGACATGACGAGGAGTCTCGAAATGGTCGAGAGGTAAATATTTATATATTGACATATAAATTTGATCCCATAATAGTTTCCCTTTTTGAATCAAGCGATAATCCCTAAAGTATTCACGTTGATCTAACGTGTCTCCCGTAACATGATTGAATGGGGTTTTCTCATGATTAACAAAGTATTACATAATATATTTCACATATGAGCATCAAGGGTTTTAGGAGGTTCTCCATCTCCATGAGTAGCAAGTAAACCTAATTTTTTTGGTATTTCGTGTTCCATATCCATAACTAAAGATAGAGAACAACTTAGAACAGAAAATAAAAACTACTTAGTGATAAAGAAAACAAGCACACACGAGAATATTCACCCCATGCTATAACTCCCCGGCAACGGCGCCGGAAAAAGGTCTTGATAACCCACAAGTATAGGGGATCAATTGTAGCCTCTTTCGATAAGTAAAAGTTCTATCGACCACCGATACAACTCTACGCATGCTTAACGTTCGCTTTACCTAGGACAAGTATGAAACTAGAAGTGTTGTTGGATAGGTTTGCAAGATAATAAAGAGCGCGTAAATAAAACGTAGGGGATGTTTAGATAAAGACACAACTAAATTAGTTTTAGTAGAGAGCTTTTTGTCACGAGAAATTTATTTGTCCCTAGGCAATCGATAACTAGACCGGTAATCACTATTGCAATTTTATTTGAGGGAGAGACATAAGCTAACATACTTTCTCTTCTTGGATCATATGCACTTATGATTGGAACCCTAGCAAGCATCCGCAACTACTAAAGATCATTAAGGTAAAACCCAACAATAGCCTTAAAGTATCAAGTCCTCTTTATTCCCATACGCCATGACCCACTTATCCGTGTTTGTGTTTCAGTCACTCATGCAACGCAGAAAATAAGCAAACCAACAACATATTGCAAACCCTACAGCAGCGATCCCTCACGCTTGCGCGACACGGAGAGCACCATAGGACAACACCAATAATAAAACATGCAACTCAAACCAATCACGATCATCAATTAACCCATGGGACAAAATGGATCTACTCAAACATCATAGGATAGCCATACATCATTGGGAAATAATATATAGCATTGAGCACCATGTTTAAGTAGAGATTACAGCGGGCAAAGGAGGGGTTACACCGCTGCATAGAGGGGGGAAGAGTTGGTGATGACGGCGGTGAAGTTGTTGGTGTAGATTGCGGTGACGATGATGGCCCATGACACTCGGTGCCACCGGAAGCGAGGGGGAGAGAGCCTCCCTCCTTCTTCTTATTCCTTGACCTTCTCCCTATATGGGAGAAGGGTTTCCCCTCTGTTCCATGGTCTCCATGGCGTGGGAGGGGCGAGAGCCCCTCCGAGATTGGATCTATCTCTTTGTCTCTCTCTATTTCTGCATTACAGATTCTGGCCTTTCACCGTTTCTTATATTCCCGAAGATCCGTAACTTTGATTGGATTGAAATTTGGACATGATTTTTATTCGGATATTGGCTTTCTTGCGGCAAAAGAAGGGCACCAACCGCCTTATAGGGTGGCCACGAGGTCCTAGGGCGCTCCTGACCCCCTGGGGCATGCCCCCCTGCCTCGTGCCCCCCTCGGGCATTGTCTCGCGGTGATTCTTCTTCCCAAAATCATAAATATTGAAAAAAAATCTCCATCATTTTTATCCCGTTTGGACTCCGTTTGATATGGGTTTTCTGCGAAACAAAAAAACATGCAACAAAGAGGAACTGGCACTGGGCACTGGATCAATATGTTAGTCCCAAAAATAGTATAAAAAGTTGCCAAAAGTATATGAAAGTTGTATAATATTGGCATGGAGCAATCAAAAATTATAGATATGACGAAGACGTATCAGTAGCTCATTTGAGATAGAGCTTTTCTCATCCATCCGAATCTACTCCACCGAGAGAGACCGCGTGCCTCTATGGAGAAGATCCACCTTGGATTCAAGACCCCTTCATGGGATGACCCCTCAAGACCTCCTCATGGAGATGAACTTTACCTTGTATCTTTCCCTTTGTTGTTCATGTACCTTGTGGATCTTGTGTGTTTGATTGTCTAGTGAATGTGTGATTAGACTTGTTCTTGAGTGTTGCTCTCGTTTTCCCTCGTGTTTCCCCTCATGTTCTTCGTGTTCTTCGCGGGATCCCCTCCATTTAGTGAAAGATCGGGCATCTAGGGTTCTACCCCACATCAACATACCTTGATAAAGTTTTGAAGAAGTTCAAAATGGATCAATCAAAGAAAGGGTTCTTGTTGTGTTACGAGGTGTGAAGTTGAGTCAGACTCAATGTCTGACCACTGCAGAAGATAGAGAGAAAATGAAAGTCATTCCCTATGCCTCAGCCATAGGTTCTATCATGTATGCTATGGTGTGTACCAGACCTGATGTGTTGCTTGCTATAAGTCTAGCAGGGAGGTACCAAAGTAATCCAGGAGTGGATCGCTCGACATCGGTCAAGAACATCTGGAAGTACCTGAAAAGGACTAAGGATATGTTTCTCGTTTATGGAGGTGACAAAGAGCTCGTCGTAAATGGTTACGTCGATGATAGCTTTGACACTGATCCGGATGACTCTAAGTCACAAACCGGATACGTATTTATATTGAATGGTGGAGCTTTTAGTTGGTGTAGTTCCAAGCAAAGCGTCATGGCGGGATCTACGTGTGAAGCGGAGTACATAGCTGCTTCGGAAGCAGTGAATGAAGGAGTCTGGATGTCCATATCCGATCTAGGTGTAATATCTAGTGCATCGGGTCCAATGAAAATCTTTTGTGACAATATTGGAGCAATAGCCTTGGCGAAGGAATCCAGATTTCACAAAAGAACCAAACACATCAAGAGACGCTTCAACTCCATCCGTGATCAAGTCAAGGAGGGAGACATAGAGATTTGCAAAATACATATGGATCTGAATATAGAAGACCCATTGACTAAGCCTCTTCCATGAACAAAACATGATCAGAACCAAGACTCCACGGGTGTTAGAATCATTACTTTGTAATCTAGATTATTGACTCTAGTTCAAGTGGGAGACTGAAGGAAATATGCCCTAGAGGCAATAATAAAGTTGTTATTTATATTTCCTTATATCATGATAAATGTTTATTATTCATGCTAGAATTGTATTAACCGGAAACTTGATACATGTGTGAATACATAGACAAAACACAGTGTCCCTAGTAAGCCTGTACTAGACTAGCTCGTTAATCGAAGATGGTTAAGTTTCCTAACCATAGACATGTGTTGTCATTTGATGAACGGGATCACATCATTAGGAGAATGATGTGATGGACAAGACCCATCCGTTAGCTTAGCATAATGATCATTAAGTTTTATTGCTATTGCTTTCTTCATGACTTATACATATTCCTTTGACTATGAGATTATGCAACTCCGGATCTTTGGAGGAATACCTTGTGTGCTATCAAACGTCACAACATAACTCGGTGATTATAAATATGCTCTACAGGTATCTCCAAAGGTGTTTTGTTGGGTTGGCATAGATCGAGATTAGGATTTGTCACTCCGAGTATCGTAGAGGTATCTCTGGGCCCTCTCGGTAATGCACTTCACTATAAGCCTTGCAAGCAATGTGAATAATGAGTTAGTTGCGGGATGATGCATTACGGAACGAGTAAAGAGACTTGCCAGTAACGAGATTGAACTAGGTATGAAGATACCGACGATCGAATCTCGAGCAAGTAACATACCGATGACAAAGGGAATAACGTATGTTGTCATTACGGTTCGACCGATAAAGATCTTCGTAGAATATGTGGGAGCCAATATGAGCATCCAGGTTCCGCTATTGGTTATTGATCGGAGAGGAGTCTCGGTCATGTCTACATAGTTTTCGAACCCGCAGGGTCCGCACACTTAACGTTCGATGACGATTTGTATTATATGAGTTATGTGATTTGGTGACCGAATGTTGTTCGGAGTCCCGGATGAGATCACGGACATGACGAGGAGTCTCCAAATGGTCGAGAGGGAAAGATTGATATATTGGATTATAGTATTTGGACACCGGAAGTGTTCTGGAATGTATCGGGTACATATCGGAGTACTGGGGGTGTTACCGGAACCCCCCGGGGGAAGATATGGGAGATAGGAGGGAGGCCCACCAGCCCACAAGGGGTGGAGCCCCCCCAAGGAAGGAGGCCGAATAGGATTAGGGGAGGGGGCAGCGCCCCCCTCTTTCCCTTCTCCCCCTCTCTCTTCCCCTCTTTCCCCCTTCGGTAAAAGGAAAAGGGAGGGGGGGCGAATCCAACTAGGAGCCCAAGTAGGATTCCTCCTACTTGGGTGCGCCTAGGGATGGCTCCCTCCCCTCCCTCCTTTATATACGTGGGGAGGGGGCGCCTAGAACACACATCAACTTTTCCTAACCATGTGCGGCGCCCCTCTCCACAGTTTACGCCTCCGGTCATATTCACGTAGTGCTTAGGCGAAGCCCTGCGTGGATCACTTCGCCATCACCGTCACCACACCGTCGTGCTGATGGAACTCTCCCTCGATACTTTGCTGGATCAAGAGTTCGAGGGACGTCATCGAGCTGAACGTGTGTAGAACTCGGAAGTGCCTACGTTCGGTGCGGTCGGAACGAGAAGAAGTTCGACTACACCAACCGCGTTAACAAACACTTCCGCTTTCGGTCTACGAGGGTACGTGGACACACTCTCCCCCTCTCGTTGCTATGCATCTCCTAGATAGATCTTGCGTGAGCGTAGGAAAATTTTGAAATTGCATGCTACGTTCCCCAATAGCGAGCCCGTCTGGCGACATCCGCCAGGGCCTCGCCGACCGCCTCGTCCGCCACGCCCTCCAGCCCATCGCCACCACCAGGCCCATCGACGGACATCAGCTTTTTAGTTTCTCCTCCTTTGCGGCCTTCGCTTTGATGCGGTGAATTTTCCCCGTGCCTAGATAATCTTCTGGGCGAGTGTGATGCTCGGATCCTTCGGCAACTTCGCCGGCTCCATCTTCGACAGGTTCTCCGACGGTTCCATGGGTAGGCGGCAGAGGAAAGGAGAGGGTGGAAGAAAAGAGCGGGAATCGGGCGGAGAGCGCCGGGGAGTGGAAGAAGAGAGTGGGGGATTTTGGCGCGCAAACAATTCGTGATGCTATAAAAGCGTTGGCTCCACCTTACTTTTGGGTGGGCCAGGAGGTGGTGAGCGACGTTTCGTGTGTCTGGACTCCCGCAAAGCCCCCCACGTTTGTCTCCAGTTCGCGGGAGAAATCGTGTCCAGACTATTTCATGGACCGATACGGGACCGGGTTGGATGGGTTCCTCGGTCCGGACAACGCGGTCCGGACGGTTACCGGAGGTTTGAGGGTCGGTGTTGGCGATGCCCTAAGAGCATCTACAGCCGGACTTGGCAAATCCAGCCCCTCAAACTCCCGCAGACGTGTCCGGACGCGTTCGCGGGCACACCGGGCACCCCTCAAATTTCCACAGTTGCAGCCGGACATCTCATACTACATTCTAAATCCCATACAAAGACGTGCAAACTAAAATAAACCTACGCAGTACGTCGATCACCTAGCTACTCGTCGTCGGAGATGTCGACAATCTCCGTGCTCGGCTCCGGCAGCATGGGCGGCAGTTCCGGCTCCTCTGGCGCCTCCGTTGCGGCCTCCTCCGCCTCTATCTCTGTGTCGAGTTCGGCGAAGAGCGCGTCGGACTCCTCCTGCTCCCGCCGGAGGAACGCCCGGTTTTTCTCCACACAGGCCTCATCCTGGATGGCCTCCAGGATGGCCTGCTGCTCCGCCATCTCCTTTGACTGGGTGACAGTGGACTCCACTTCCGCCTTCTCCATGTTGAAGCCCGGCAGCTGCTGCTCCGGCTCCTACTGCTCCGCCTCCTCCACCTCCATCGCAGCCATCTCCTCCTCCTCCTCCTCCTCCTCTTCCCCTGGCTGCTCCTCCTCCTCCGGCGAGTCTGGAGGCAGCCCGACAGCAATGCAGGCGGCGAGCGTGACTTGCCTCGCCCGGAGCTCGTAGCAGCGCTCCGGCGTCAGCATGACGTAGTAGGTGATCTTGCTCCGGACCATGGCGGAGCGTCGGACCATGGGCAGAGTGCCGGAGTAGGAGAGGGATGAGGTGGATGGGCTCGGACTGGTGGCGCGGAGAGGGGGAAGATGGATGGGTTAGGGTTGCGGGACGTTGGCCGGCTTAAATAGCCCGATTTGGTCTTGGGCGGCAAGCCGAAGCAGCGCCACGCGGCGACGTACGCGGCGTCCGTCGGACCACCGGGTTTCCGGGCGTTTTCGCGTGGGACCTCGCCGTCAAACCGACGTGGCGGGCGTGCCCGGGCGCCCCATATTTGGGCTGGATATGGGGTGCCGATCAGCCCGGGTGTTTGAGATCCGTTTAAGGAGACCGTCTGGGTAAAAAAAACGTGACCAGACAGTAACCAGGCGGCCCGTGCGAGAGTATGAGGTGGATTTGAGTGGCCTGGCTGTAGATGCTCTAAAAATGCTAAACGTACAGACCCTTACATGAGTTTTACAGGGACCTTCACTCTAATTCGCCCCCCCCCCCCTGATTTTCAGGTGGGTGGGGCCCTTCCTCACCTTAATCCAATGATTAGTTGACAGCTCCGCATCTGTCCATAAAGACCTGTAAAGAGCCCGTCGATGTAGCATTACTGGTAGATGCTCTGAGCTCATTAATATGGATCGTAGTTCTGTACTGGGTTAATTGTCAAGCTGGACCATGGGATGGAAAGCATGACCTTGACACGGGAATCTTCTCATCAACGATTTGTTTGACTAGTAGGAGTAGTGGGCAAGGGCAAGAAATCGAAGGCCAAGAGGGTGCTTGGATACGTTTTAGTCCTATGACTAAAAGTAGTGGGACTAAAACTTGCTAGCCTCACACATGCTTGGATCCAAATACTAAAGACACTAAAATCAAGTTATTGAGCATTTATTATCCTCCAAACCCTCCAATCCAGAACTCGCATGTGTTAAAAAAGAGGAATTAAATGAGGAGAGAAAGGGCTAATACATATTTTAGTAGATTTCCTATGACTAAAAATTTTTAGCCTCAAAACTGGTCCTAGCCTCTCTTTAATTAAGGGTGCTTGAACTTTAGCCTCTAAAAGAGATTATTTTTAGTCAGACTAAAAATAGTCTCTTGGATCAAGCACCCTATAAATACGTAGTACGTTCTGCAAGTGAATTTACTCCTCTAGTCCTGCTCCTTAAGTTTGACTCTCGTAAAGCTAGCTGCTCGACAACATGCTGATGCAGTGATGCTCCCATGCTCACGTCGAACTGCTCATCCAGTGTACACATGAGTCGAGAGTGATACTGATACTGATACTGTCCCTTGGACATTTCACACGTTAACACGTACGAAATCCAAGCTGCTCTGCTCCGCCCTGCCGCGCTTTCTTCTTCTTGCTCCGCGCTCGCCAGAGCTATATTTACACCCCACGCTCTGCTTCACTTGCCCACTCAGCTCCGAGCTCCCAGCTTCATTCAGCTCGCCATAGCTTCCCCTGCACACTGTCTGTAAGATGCATCCTACAGCGCGCGCCATAGTGCCACACTACCTGCTCCTCCTCTTCGCCACCTTCTTCTTCCTGCTCCGCTCCCCGTTGCCCGCCGCGGCCGCCGGCGACGTCACCCTCCTCCTGGACAGGCTCAAGCCCGCGCTGCAGGGCGCCACCCCCAACGCACAGCTCGCCACCTGGAACGCCTCCACGCCGCTCTGCCTCTGGCGCGGCCTCCGCTGGTCCACGCCCGCGGGCCAGCCGCTCCACTGCGACACCGCCGCCGCGCGGGCCAACCTCTCGCTCGCCGGAGACGCCGCCCTCCTCCTGTCCTCCATCCGCCTCCCCGCCGCCGCGCTAACCGGCCGCCTCCCGCCGGAGCTCGGCGCCTTCCCGTCCCTCGAGTCCATCTACCTCGCCGCCAACTCCCTCTCCGGCACCATCCCGCTCGAGCTCGGCAACGCGCCCGCGCTATCCGAGCTCGACCTCGCCGGCAACGCCCTGTCCGGCGCGCTCCCGCCCTCCATCTGGAACCTCTGCGACCGCCTCGCCGAGCTCCGCCTCTATGGCAATGCTCTCACGGGAGCGATCCCCGCGCCGGCGGGACCCAACGATACTTGTGACCGGCTCCATCTTCTTGATCTCGGCGCCAACCGCTTCTCCGGCTCCTTCCCGACCTTCCTGACGGGCTTCCGTGGCCTCCAGCGCCTCGACCTCGGCGGCAACCACCTCTCTGGAGACATACCGGAGCCCGTCGCTGCGATGAGAGGCCTCCAAATGCTCAACCTTTCTTACAATAACTTCTCCGGTCAGCTGCCTCCAGGCTTCGCCGGCTCGAGCTTCACCGCAGAATCGTTCCTCGGAAACAGCCCGGCGCTGTGCGGCCCGCCGTTGCAGCAGCCGTGCGTGTCCCCTTCGGGCCTCAGCTCCGGCAGCGTCGCGGGGATGGTCATCGGTCTAATGGCCGGCGCCGTCGTGGTGGCGTCGGTGTCCATCGGGTGGGCGCAGGCGAGGTGGAGGCGGAACAGGGTAAGGCGAGCGGCTGAGGAGGGGGTGGAGACGGAGGAAGGCGGCGAGGGCGACAGCGAGGGGAAGCTGGTGGTGTTCCAGGGCGGGGAGCACCTGACGCTGGGGGAGGTGCTGAATGCTACGGGGCAGGTGGTGGAGAAAGCGAGCTACTGCACGGTGTACAAGGCGAAGCTGGCGGACGGCGGCGGCAACATCGAGCTTCGGCTGCTGCGCGAGGGGAGCTGCAAGGACGCGGCGTCTTGCGGGCCGGCCGTGCGGCGCATCGGCCGGGCGCGGCACGAGAACCTGGTGCCGCTCCGGGCCTTCTACCATGGCCGTCGCGGCGAGAAGCTGCTGGTGTACGATTACTTCCCCCATCGGACGCTCCATGACCTCCTCCACGGCGGCCTCGAGAGCAGGCCGGCGCTGACATGGCCGCGGCGGCACAAGATCGCGCTGGGCGCGGCACGCGGGCTGGCGTACCTGCACGAGGGGCGGCACGGGGACGGGCCGGTGGTGCACGGCAACGTGAGGTCGTCGAACGTGCTGGTGGACGAGTACTTCGTGGCGAGGGTGACCGAATACGCGGTGGTGGGCAGGCTGCTGGTGCCATCGGCGGCGGAGGCTGTGCTGTCGGCGGCGAAGGCGGACGGGTACAGGGCGCCGGAGCTGCAGACGATGAAGCAGTGCGCGCCCCGGACGGACGTGTACGCGTTTGGGATACTGCTGCTGGAGCTGCTGATGGGGAAGAAGCCCTCCGCGGCGGCGAACGGAGGCGACGACCTGCCGTCGCTGGTGAAGGCGGCGGTGCTCGAGGAGACGACGACGGAGGTGTTCGACTCGGAGGTGGCGAAAGGCGTGCGGAACCCGGCGGAGGAGGGAGTCGTGCAGGCACTGAAGCTGGCGATGGGTTGCTGCGCGCCGGTGGCGGCGGCGAGGCCGAGCATGCCGGAGGTGGTGCGGCAGCTCGAGGAGAACCGGCCCAAGAGCAGCCGGTCGGCGCTGTACAGCCCCGCCGAGACGAGGAGCGATGCCGGCACGCCGCTATACAGCTAGTAGCATTTACGAAGCTTAATGAATCTGTCCATGATGGTCTTCTTGTATACCTTTGGTCGATCGCCAAACCGGCAACATTGATTGATCGGTTTCTGCCTTGATGAATCAGTCAGGAATCCTAGCTGTTCCTTATTTAAGATTGTAATGAATTAAAGAGAGAAATGCCGATCAGTTGCGCGCTGAGACCACTGCAACTGCGCGAGATCACACGATATACCAGTTAGCTGAAAGTTTTCTCTCTTTCAGTCAACTTTTTCCCGCCGCACTGTTGCACATGTCAATGGAGGGGCGCATCCTGCTAGCGAAACTATCCCGGAAGTGGAACCCAATCCACACACCGGCCAGGGCAGCTGCATGTGGTCGAATGCATGGACCAGCGGGCTCGCTCGATCCGTCGAAATTAAGCAAGCGACGATACATTTGGCTAGCGTAGCGAAAGGCTTCTCAGGCACGTCGCTTTCATGAACAGCTCGCGTCTGTGGCATGAAAGTTAAACACAACGACCTAGTTAAAGCAAAATTCGTTGCAAATCAAAGTTTTGCACGAAAGATAAATCAACGTAGACATTTCTACAACGAAAAATAGAATGTCCATTCAAATTAGTGACTAAACAGTCTAGAGATGCAACTAAACAAATTTAAAAATGAACAATGACAAAACGAAAGAGAAGAGACCATTATAATCTAGAAATGAACAAAAGATTTGAAAAGAAGAAGGGCAAATTTCTAAGAGCATGATTAATAGTACAACCAGCTGATGACTATACGATGTTGACATGACATTTCTAGCCAAGTTTATAGCTGGCAAATATAGTAGTTAGATATAAAGAGCTCGCATAGTGCCTAGAAACACTTGATGCAGCTGGCTCTTGTTATATAGCCGGTTCCTCTTCTCTCCCCTTCATGTCAGCAGAAAAATGATATTTTAACTCTTATAGCATGCTTACATAAACTTGTTGTACTTGAAGAAAAAAAATCGTTTGAGTAGTGGTGCTACTCAAATAATCAATGCAAAAGACAGAAAGACCAAATAACGAAATTAAGTAATTCTAGGAACTATGTTCTCTCGTAAAATAAACGAACAAAATCACAAAGAGACAAAAAATGTTTACTTTCAAATGACAAAGAGTTCTAGGAGTAATTTTACCCCACAAAAAAAGGGAAAAAGAAACACAAAGAAAGACAAAATTTCATTTACTATTAGATCTCTTTGCCCCCCTTATGAGCGCGCTTATATGATCATCGATCTAAAATCATTGAACAAAAGCAACATGCTTTTATTCATTTAAGCAACACATGCATGTAGTTAATAGCATTAGCTTGCAACCATGGCACTCCTACATATGCATGTTTTCAACATAAAAAATGTATATTTTCAATACCTTTAGTTTTTAATACAAATTCAACCGCAGTTTTTTATATAATATTTATGCAGGATTTTATCCACTTGTTGGACTTCATATGAAATCTAGGTAAGAATACCAAACAATATCAGAATTTCTTGTGAATTTGTTATCAACTTTATGTTTGAAATATGCACGAAAGACAAGAAATAAAGTTTTATTATTCTATTACGATGTTCATGACTAAGTTTATTTTCTATGCTAAAATTATGCTAGTTAAAATATGAGATTCAGAGTTAACCCAAATTGCATGTGTGGAATAAGAATCACCGAACATATCCCGTGTCGGGCATGTGGACTAGCTCATGTACCGTTGATTGTCTAGTCTTCCTGGTCATTGGCAATGTTACTGTAACAAAGATGTTGTCAATAATGAGAACACGTTGTTAGGGTAATACTGGTGTTGGATAGACCCACTTATGAAATATTGTGAGATCACATCATCAGTATGTTGTTGGTCTTTGCTCACGTTTACTTGCGCCCTTAGACCATGAGAATGTCGTAGACCCAAATACTGGATGGTTGATTAGGGGCCATCAATGTTACTCCAAAACTAGGTAATTATAAAGGAGAATTTGGATATCGATGTATTCCCGTTTAGCCCAGATTGTAATTTTTGGGTACTGGATACTGGATCGGTTGCTCATATTTGTAACTCAGCACAGGAACTACAAATACCTAGGAGATAGCAAAGGATGAGCTCATGATGCCGTTGAGAATGGAGTAAAAGCTGTTATATATGATCGTGTCGACATCCTACCTCTACAACTATCTAATTAGTCTATTTAGTGATCCGGTAAAGGAGCAGAAAGGTTTCTCGCCCTTTTCCCTAGAGGAGACCCTTACTTATCGAACCCACAAGAGGACGGTGCCCTTTAAGCAAGGGTTTCTAACAAGATTTTGCAAGAGAAATAAATTCCAGCTTTTGATCGAATCAGTAATCAAGTTGTGACCCCCCGATTTGACCGTACACTAATCATGCACGCAAACGTGTACGATCAAGATCAGGGACTCACGGGAAGATATCACAACACAACTCTAAAACATAAATAAGTCATACAAGCATCATAATACAATCCAGGGGCCTCGAGGGCTCGAATACAAGTGCTTGATCATAGACGAGTCAGCGGAAGCAACAATATCTGAGTACAAACATAAGTTAAACAAGTTTGCCATAAGATGGCTAGCACAAACTGGGATACAATCGAAAGAGGCGCAGGCCTCCTGCCTGGGATCCTCCTAAACTACTCCCGGTCGTCGTCAGCGGGCTGCACGTAGTAGTAGGCACATCCAGTGTAGTAGGAGTCATCGTTGACGGTGGCGTCTGGCTCCTGGACTCCAACATCTGGTTGTGACAACAGAAAGAAAGGAAAGGGGGAAAAGGGGGGAGAAAGCAACCGTGAGTACTCATCCAAAGTACTCGCAAGCAAGGAGCTACACTACAATGCATGGGTATATGTGTAAAGGGCCATATCAGTGGATTGAACTGCAGAATGCCAGAATAAGAGGGGATAACTAATCTCGTCAAGACTATGCTTCCGCAGCCTCCGTCTTCTGCAAAGATGTAGAAGAGTAGACTGAAGTCCTCCAAGTAGCATTGCATAGCATGATCCTACCCGGCGATCCTCTCCTCATAGCCCTGTTAGAGAGCGACCACCGAGTGGTATCTGGCACTTGGAAGGGTGTGTTTTATTAAGTATCCGGTTCTAGTTGTCATAAGGTCAAGGTACAACTCCAAGTCGTCACATCAAGATCACGGTTATTCAATAGATTAACTTCCTGCAGGGTGCACCACATAACCCAACACGCTTGATCCCATTTGGCCGGACACACTGTCCTGGGTCATGCACGGCCTCGGAAGATCAACACGTCGCAGCCCCACCTAGGCCATCAGAGAGGTCAGCTCGCCGGTCTAAACCTAAGCGCACTGGGTTCTGGGCCCTTCGCCCTTAGCACACTCAAGACGCTATGAACGCCAGTAAAGAAGAACTAGCCCCTTAATACAAGAGCGAACTTACGTTCCAATTCGGTAGCAGCGCCGCTCACGACGTCCACGAAGGCTTGGTGATACCACGACGCCGAAAGTGCCCATATCTTTCCCACATATTTGGTTAGTGCGTATAGACCAAATGGCCGACTCGAGATCAAATACCAAGATCTCGTTAAACGTGTTAATGATGTAATCATGACACCGACCGGGCTGGGCCCACCTCTCACCAGTGTAGTCACAACCTGCCCTGACGCTCCGCCACAAAGATCCACACAGAGGGCCGTTGGGACAAAGGTCCTTTCAGCCCCCGATCCGTGAATCACTTGCGGGTGCTCCACAAGCCGACCCGACTTTAGTCACCACATGTATCATGTATAAAGTACATAGTATATACCCGTGATCACCTCCCGAGTGATCACAACCCGATAGTATAGCACAGCAGACGGACAAGAATGTAGGGCCACTGATGGAATACTAGCATCCTATACTAAGCATGTAGGATTGCAGGTAAAGGTAACAACAATAGTAGCAAGGACAGGCTATGCATCAGGATAGGAATAACGGAAAGCAGTAACATGCTATACTACTCTAATGCAAGCAGTATAGAAGAGAATAGGCGATATCTAGTGATCAATGTGGGGGCTTGCCTGGAAGCTCTGTTGTACAGGGAGAAGGGTCGTCGGTGACGTAGTCGTACTCGATGGCATCAGCGCCGGTCTCGGGATCTACCGGAGAAGAAGAGGGGGGGGGGGGAAGAAACAGTAAATACGGAGCAAACAAAGCATCACAAAACATATCAAGGCAATACGCGATGCTAGGTATGCCCTAACGCGGTAGTAAGTGATACCGGCGAAGGGGGGAAACATCCGGGAAACTATTCCAGGTGTTTCGCGTTTTCGGGCAGATGAACCGGAGGAGGAAAGTTGTGTGTTTGCTATGCTAGGGATGTGTGGAGGACTAACGGGCTGCGTAACCGGATTCGTCTCGTCGTTCTGAGTAACTTCCATGTACAAGGTTTTTCCATCCGAGCTACGGTTTATTTTATATTAATTTTAAAATATTTAATTCATTTTTAGGATTTATTTAATTATCAACATTATCCGTAATAAAGGCATCGCCGACGCCGATCAATGAGAGGCGTTGATCGTCAACTGACGATGGGTCCCATTCGTCATCGGTGATTAGTCTAATTAGGGTTTAATTAAACTATCTACTTAATTAGATTAATTAAACATGATTAATTAACTTAATTAATTCATTAACTATTTTAATTATTAATTAATTAATTATTTCTATATTTATTTTTATTTCGCTTTTAAAAACGCTTTGGAGTGGGGGCCCCATTGTCATAGGGCCACCGGGTCTATTTGCCCGCGTGGGCACATGGGCGCAGCACGAGCGCCCGGGCGAGCCCGGGCGGCATTAGGCGTGACCCAGCGCAGCGCCTCCGACCACGGTTGACCAGGACGCCGGATGGGTGGCCGCGGCTCGTCTAGGCGGAGCGAGCCGGGGCAACGATGGTGGCGGTCGGCAGGGATTGGAGTGGGTCGAGGCGAGGGGGCAGGCATGGCTGGGCATGGGGTGACTGCAGTGGCTCGTGAACGTCTGGCGACGGAGAGAGGCACACCGAGTGGGGCAGAGAGGAGAGGAGGGGTCGCTCACAGCGTTGGAGAGAAGGGGTTGGCGAGGCGCGTTGGCACCGACGAGGAGGAGGAAGCAGGCCGGCGGGGGAGCTCCGGGGCGACGTGGCAGCGGCGGGGTGGCGCCGGCGATGTGGTGGCAGCGGAGGGCGGCGCTGCTCGAGGGGAAAGCCGGCGTCGGGCGACGAGGTCCCTCGATGACGGCATCTAGATCGGGGAAGAGAGGCCTAGGGGAGACGAGGCGACGGGCAATGGGCGTCGGGGACCGAGGTGGAGGCGCATGGAGCTCCGGCGGCAGGTCCATTCCCCGATCCAATCGGGGGGGTGCAGAGAAGGGGAGAGGTGGATCGAGGGAGTGGGGGAAGTGGGGCGACCGGTTAGGGTTTCGGTCGGGCGGACCAGGGGTATGTAGGCGCGGCTGGGCCGACCTGGCGGCCCGGTGGGTTGAGGCCCAAGGGGGGGAGGGGCGGTGGCTAGCTGGGCCAGTCGGCCCAGTTGAGGGGGGGAGGGCTTTCTCCTTTTTTTTGTTTTCTGTTTTGCATTTTCTTTTATTTATTTCTTTTCTGTTTTATTTCATTTTATGTATTTAGGTTTCCTGTAAAAGCACGGTACCCTCACCATAAATACCTAAGCATTTATTTGCACACTCCGAACATTTTAGTTTAATATTTTGATTTTTTTTTCATTTGACTTATTTAGTATTTAAATTTGAAAGGGTTTCGAATCATTGCGAGGTTAGCAACAGTAATCGTGGTGACGTGGCATCATTAACAGGGAATTACTGTAGCTTAATTATCTGGGCGTCACACAAGTTGACACTAAAAAACACTGATAATAAAAATAGGCATGGGTATGAGGACTTATGCTTACAACCATATATTTTGTGTCAAGATCATCATGATCTAATTTGTGCTTTGGAAGTCATCCATCAAGATGTGCTTGCTACATATCTAAGGGGGGGGGGGGTGTCCAAATTACGTCTTGAGCGGCAAGCGTCCTGCATCAAGAGTCAATTGTCCAACCGAAGGCCCTATCCGTCGCGCGGGGTTGCCCTGGTAATTAATATACAATAGTCGAACAAAAGCATTGGGCGTTTAATGAATACAATTCTTGAATCCCCCAGGATAGGATCCGTGTTACCGTACAAAACCTTTCTGTCATGGTCTCCCTGCCCTTAGCCTCTCAGTGACTCGCTCTCCATGATACTGGGTACCTACAAGGATGAAGAACGCGAACGAGACAAGAGACAACAACGGAGCAACTTTATGGTACACATACGGGATGTTAATTCAAAGTATTTTCATCGACTCCTCCAACAAATACATCAGGTTGCGAGGCCCTTGCCTCAACCCATGACCTTACTGAACTACTCACACATGGAGATCAGATCACACGAAGAACTCATCGAAGAACACATCTTGAAGATTGATTTAATGATAATATGCCTTACAATGGATGCCGTATGTGATACACGACTACAAGTATGGCTAGATGGCTGAGAACTATGTTGGTGGTGAAGGTTGTGGCAATGCTAGGCACATGGAACATGGATTCATGAAAAATAAGTTGCGGATTGGATGAGAAACATACCTTAGATTGATCACGCGGAAGGGTTTGAACCGAAACCGAATTAGTAAGGAGATCAGTATGGACGCCAGGATGTCGTACGAGCATTCATATGAGACCAAGCACTTGTATGGAATGCTGTCGTTTATTCTGGACCCTATGTGTTGTTTGCGCTTACCTCATACGACCAATCATGTGAGTCGAAGTGCTCATATAGAATGTCGTTTTGATTTTGTTGATTTGGTCGAAGGTGCCATACGACCGCTCATACGAGCATGGATGCTCGTATAGAACATCGTCAAACGCTCTAGACTTCTTCCATGTTTCTGCTGAAGGTTCATACGACCATACAAATGGGGATACTCGTATGATACGCCGTCGAATGCTCGGTTGCCTCTGGTATGTTTCTCTTGGAGCCACCAGTATTCCATACAACCTCCCAAATGACAATAGTGGCCGCATACTAGGCTGGCCGTCTTTTGTTTTGTTTCTTCCGAAACTTCACTTTTTTTACTAATTCATGTGGGGTAAGTTCCAACACAACATATAGGCATATTTCTAGGAATTCAAACGTTAGTACAACACACGATAATTTTGTACCAGACAAAGGGCTCATTAGAGGAACTTTCTCAACATATCCTCCATGATATAAAATTCTACACTCTCTTATTGAAACTAACAACGAAAGCTTACTTTTATAACTTATTTGCGTGGGTTGTCTCCCACGAAGCGCTTGTTTTCGGTCGGATAGCTCGACTGTAGTGATGACCAGTAAACATACACCGAGCCCATAGCTTCAAGCATTGACAACAATGTTGTCTCGAGTGTATGTCTTCATTTTGTTTTTCCTAGGGAAATGAAGGAAATATGCCCTAGAGGCAATAATGAAGTTGTTATTTATATTTCCTTATATCATGATAAATGTTTATTATTCATGCTAGAATTGTATTAACCGAAAACATAGTACATGTGTGGATACATAGACAAACAGAGTGTCACTAGTATGCGTCTACTTGACTAGCTCGTTGAATCAAAGATGGTTAAGTTTCCTAGCCATAGACATGAGTTGTCATTTGATTAACGGGATCACATCATTAGAGAATGATGTGATTGACTTGACCCATTCCGTTAGCTTAGCATTTGATCGTTTAGTATATTTCTATTGCTTTCTTCATGACTTATACATGTTCATATGACTATGATTAACGGGATCACATCATTAGGGCACCATCTAAATCCGTTAAGATGACACCGTATGAACTATGGTTTGGCAAGAAACCTAAGCTGTCGTTTCTTAAAGTTTGGGGTTGCGATGCTTATGTGAAAAAGTTTCAACCTGATAAGCTCGAACCCAAATCGGAGAAATGCGTCTTCATAGGATACCCAAAGGAAACTGTTGGGTACACCTTCTATCACAGATCCGAAGGCAAGATATTCGTTGCTAAGAATGGATCCTTTCTAGAGAAGGAGTTTCTCTCGAAAGAAGTGAGTGGGAGGAAAGTAGAACTTGATGAGGTAATTGTACCTTCTCCTGAATTGGAAAGTAGTTAATCACAGAAATCAGTTCCAGTGATTCCTACACCTATTAGTGAGGAAGGTAATGATGATGATCATGAAACTTCTGATCAAGTTACTACCGAACCTCGTAGGGCAACCAGAGTAAGATCCGCACCAGAGTAGTACGGTAATCCTATTCTGGAGGTCATATTACTTGACCATGACGAACCTACGAACTACGAGGAAGCGATGATGAGCCTTGATTCCACGAAATGGCTTAAGGCCATGAAATCTGAGATGGGATCCATGTATGAGAACAAAGTATAGACTTTGATTGACTTGCCCGATGATCGGCAAGCCATTGAGAATAAATGGATCTTTGAGAGGAAGACGAACGGATATAGTAGTGTTAGTATCTACAAAGCTATAATTGTCGAAAAAGGGTTTCGACAAGTTCAAGGTTTTGACTACGATAAGACTTTCTCACTCGCAGCGATGCTTAAATCTGCCCGAATCATGTTAGCAATTGCCACATTTTATGAAATCTGGCAAATGGATGTCAAAACTACATTCCTTAACGGATATCTTAAAGAAGATTATATATGATATAACAAGAAGGATTTGTCGATGCAAAAGGTGCTAACAAAGTGTGCAAGCTCGAGCAATCCATTTATGGACTGGTACAAGCCTCTCGGAGTTGGAATATACGCTTTGATAGTGTGATCAAAGCATATGGTTCTATACAGACTTTTGGAGAAGTCTGTATTTACAAGAAATTGAGTGGGAGCACTACAACCTTTCTGATAAGTATATGTAAATGACATATTTGTCAATCAAAAATGATGTAGAATTTTCTGGAAAGCATAAAGGAGTGTTTGAAAGGAGTTTTTCAAAGAAAATACCTCGGTGAAGCTGCTTACATATTGAGCATCAAGATCTATAGAGATAGATCAAGACGCTTGATAAGTTTTTTTTTCAATGAGTACATACCTTGACAAGTTTTTGAAGTAGTTCAAAATGGAACAGTCAAAGAAAGAGTTCTTGCCTGTGTTGCAAGCTGTGAAGTTGAGTAAGACTCAAAGCCCGACCACGGCAGAAAATAGAAAGAGAATGAAAGTCATTCCCTATGCCTCAGCCATAGGTTCTATAAAGTATGCCATGATGTGTACCAGACCTATTGTATACCCAGCCCTGAGTTTGGCAAGGAAGTACAATTTTGATCTAGGAGTAAATCACTGGACAACGGTAAAAAATTATCCTTAGAGGACTAAGGAAATATTTCTCGGTTATGGAGGTGATAAGGAGATCGTCGCAAAGAGTTACGTCGATGCAAGCTTTGACACCGATCTGGATGACTCTAAGTCATAATCCAGATACATATTGAAAGTGGGAGCAATTAGCTAAAGTAGCTCCGTGCAGAGCATTGTAGACATAGAAATTTGCAAAATACATACGGATCTGAATTTGACAGACCCGTTGACTAAACTTCTCTCACAAGCAAAACATGATCACACCTTAGTACTCCTTGAGTGTTAAATCACATGGCGATGTGAACTAGATTACTGGCTCTAGTAAACCCTTTGAGTGTTGGTCACATAGCGATGTGAACTATGGGTGTTAATCACATGGTGATGTGAACTATTCGTGTTTAATCACATGGCGATGTGAACTAGATTATTGACTCTACTGCAAGTGGGAGACTGAAGGAAATATGCCCTAGAGGCAATAATAAAGTTTTTATTTATATTTCCTTATATCATGATAAATGTTTATTATTCATGCTAGAATTGTATTAACCGGAAACTTAGTACATGTGTGGATACATAGACAAACAGAGTGTCACTAGTATGCCTCTACTTGACTAGCTTGTTGAATCAAAGATGGTTAAGTTTGCTCGCCATAGACATGAGTTGTCATTTGATTAACGGGATCACATCATTAGAGAATGATGTGATTGACTTGACCCATTCTGTTAGCTTAGCATTTGATCGTTTAGTACATTGCTATTGCTTTCTTCATGACTTATACATGTTCCTATGACTATGAGATTATGCAACTCCCGAATACCGGAGGAACACTTTGTGTGCTACCAAACGTCACAACATAACTGGGTGATTATAAAGATGCTCTACATGTGTTTCCAATGGTACTTGTTGAGTTGGCATAGATCAAGATTAGCATTTGTCACTTCGATTGTCGGAGAGGTATCTCTGGGCCCTCTCGGTAATGCACATCACTATAAGCCTTGCAAGCAATGTAACTAATGAGTTAGTTGCGGGATGATGCATTACGGAACGATTAAAGAGACTTGCCGGTAACGAGATTGAACTAGGTATTGAGACACCGACGATCGAATCTCGGGCAAGTAACATACCGATGACAAAGGGAACAACGTATGTTGTTATGCGGTTTGACCGATAAAGATATTCGTAGAATATGTAGGAGCCAATATGAGCATCCAAGTTCTGCTATTGGTTATTGACCGAAGACGTGTCTCGATCATGTCTATATAGTTCTCAAACCCGTAGGGTCCGCACGCTTAACGTTCGGTGACGATCGGTATTATGAGTTTATGTGTTTTGATGTACCGAAGGTTGTTCGGAGTCCCGGATGAGATCAGGGACATGACGAGGAGTCTCGAAATGTTTGGGACGTAAAGATCGATATATTGGAAGGCTATATTCAGACATCGGAAAGGTCCTGAGTGGTTCGGGTATTTAACGGAGTACCGGAGAGTTACGGGAATTCACCGGGGAGTATATGGGCCTTATTGGGCTTTAGGGGGAGAGAGAGAGGGGCTGACTAGGGCAGGCCGCGCCCCCCCCCCCCCAAGGCCTAGTCCGAATTGGACTAGGGGGAGGGGCGGCGCCCCCTCCTTCCTTCTATTCTCTCTTCCCCTTCCTTCTCTTCTACTCCTACTACATGGAAAGGGGGGAATCCTACTCCCGGTGGGAGTAGGACTCCCCAGGGTGCGCAATAGTAGAGAGTCGGCCCTCCCCCTCCTCCACTCCTTTATATACATGGGAGGGGGGCACCCCATAGACAGACAAGTTGATTGTTCCAAGTCGTGTGCGGTGCCCACCTCCACCATAATCCACCTCGGTCATATCGTCGTAGTGCTTAGGTGAAGCCCTGCGCCGGTAGCTTCATCATCACCGTCATCCCGCCGTCGTGCTGACGAAGCTCTCCCTCGAAGCTCTACTGGATCATGAGTTCGCGGGACGTCACCGAGCTGTACGTGTGCAGATCGGGATGTACCGTACGTTCGGTACTAGGATCGGTCGATCGTGAAGACGTACGACTACATCAATCGCATTGTATAGCGCTTCCGCTTACGCACTATGAGGGTACGTGGACAACACTCTCCCCTCTCATTGCTATGCATCACCATGATCTTGCGTGTGCGTAGGTAATTTTTTGAAATTACGACATTCGCCAACAGTGGCATCCGAGCCAGGTTTATGCGTAGATGTTATATGCACGAGTAGACCACAAGTGAGTTGTGGGCGATACTAGTCATACTGCTTACCAGCATGTCATACTTTGATTCGGCGGTATTGTTGGATGAAGCGGCCTGGAGCGACATTACGCGTACGCTTACGCGAGACTGGTTCTACCGACGTGCTTCGCATACGTGGTCAAGGGTGTCAGTTTCTCCAACTTTAGTTGAATCGAGTGTGGCTACGCTCGGTCCTTGTGAAGGTTAAAACATCACATACTTGATAAAATATCATTGTGGTTTTGATTCGTAGGTAAGAACGGTTCTTGCTCAGCCCGTAGCGGCCACGTAAAACTTGCAACAACAAAGTAGAGGACGTCTAACTTGTTTTTGCAGGGCATGATGTGATGTGATATGGTCAAGACATGATGCTAAATTTTATTGTATGAGATGATCATGTATTGCAACGAAGTTATGGGCAACTGGCAGGAGCCATATGGTTGTCGCTTTATTGTATGAAATGCAATCGCCATGTAATTGCTTTACTTTATCACTAAGTGGTAGCGATAGTCGTTGAAGCAATAGTTGGCGAGACGACAACGATGCTACGATGGAGATCAAGGTGTCGCGCCGGTGACGATGGTGATCATGACAGTGCTTTGGAGATGGAGATCAAAGGCACAAGATGATGATGGCCATATCATATCACTTATATTGATTGCATGTGATGTTTATCCTTTATGCATCTTATTTTTTTTAGTTCGACGGTAGAATTATAAGATGATCTCTCACTAAATTTCAAGGTACAAGTCTTCTCCCTGAGTATGCACCGTTGCGAAAGTTCATCGTGCCGAGACACCACGTGATGTTCGGGTGTGATAAGCTCTACATTCACATACAATGGGTGCAAGCCAGTTTTTCACACACAAAATACTCGGGTTAAGCTTGACAAGCCTAGCATATGCAGATATGACCTTGGAACACTGGAGACCGAAAGGTCGAGCGTGAATCATATAGAAGATATGATCAACATAGTGATGTTCACCATTGAAAACTACTCCATCTCACGTGATGATCAGACATGATTTAGTTGATATGGATCACGAGATCACTTAGATGATTAGAGGGATGTCTATCTAAGTGGGAGTTCTTAAGTAATTTGATTAATTGAACTTTAATTTACATGAACTTAGTCCTGGTAGTATTAGCATATCTATGTTGTAGATCAATATGTTCCTAGAGAAAACTAAGTTGAAAGATGTTAGTAGCAATGATGCGGATTGGATCCGTGATCTGAGGATTATCCTCATTGCCGCACAGAAGAATTATGTCCTTGATGCACCGCTAGGTGACAGATCGATTGCAGACGTTATGAACATTTTGTCAAGCTCGATATGATGACTACTTGATAGTTTAGTGCACCATGCTATATGGCTTAGAATCGGGGCTTCAAAGACGTTTTTGAAACGCCACGGAGCATATGAGATGTTCCAAGAGTTGAAATTAGTATTTCAGACTCACGCCCATGTCGAAAGGTATGAGACCTTTGACAAGTACTTTGCCTACAAAATGGAGGAGAATAGCTCAGCTAGTGAGCATGTGCTCGTAATGTCCGAGTACTACACTCACTTGAATCAAGTGGGAGTTAATCTTCCAGATAAGATAGTGATTGACAGAGTTCTCTAGTAACTATCACCAAGTTACTAGAACTTCGTGATGAACTATAATATGCAAGGGATAACAGAAACGATTCTCAAGCTCTTCGTGATGCTGAAATCGACGAAGGTAGAAATCAAGAAAAGCATCAAGTGTTGATGGTTGACAAGACCACTAGTCTCAAGAAAAGGGCAAAGGGAAGAAAGGTAACTTCAAAAAGAACGGCAAGCAAGTTGCTGCTCAAGTGAAGAAGCCCAAGTCTAGGCCTAAGCCCAAGACTAAGTGCTTCTACTTCAAAGGGACTGGTCACTGGAAGCGGAACAACCCCAAGTATTTGGTGGATAAGAAGGATGGCAAAGTGAACAAAGGTATATTTGATATACATGTTATTGATGTGTACTTTACTAGTGTTTATAGCAACCCCTCAGTATTTGATACTAGTTCAGTCGCTAAGATTAGTAACTAAAAACGGGATTTGTAGAATGAACATAGACTAGTTAAGGGTGAAGTGACAATGTGTGTTGGAAGTGGTTCCAAGATTGATATGATCATCATCGCACACTCCCTATACTTTCGGGATTAGTGTTGAACCTAAATAAATGTTATTTGGTTTTTGAGTTGAGCATGAATATGATTTGATCATGTTTTACAGTTATTCATTTAAAGTCAGAGAATAATTGTTGTTTTGTTTACATGAATAAAACCTTCAATGGTCATACACCCAATGAAAATAGTTTGTTGGATCTCGATCGTAGTGATACACATATTCATAATATTGAAGCCAAAAGATGCAAAGTTAATAATGATAGTGCAACTTATTTGTGGCAATCGCCGTTTAGGTCATATTGGTGTAAAGCGCATGAAGAAACTCCATGCCGATGGACTTTTGGAATCACTTGATTATGAATCACTTGATGCTTGCGAACCATGCCTCATGGGCAAGATGACTAAAACTCCATTCTCTGGAACAATGGAGCGAGCAACTGAATTATTGGAAATAATACATACTGATGTATGTGGTCCGGTAAGTGTTGAGGCTCACGGCGGGTATCGTTATTTTATAACCTTCACAGATGATTTGAGCAGATATGGGTATATCTACTTGATGAAACACAAGTCTGAAACATTTGAAAAGTTCAAAGAATTTCAGAGTGAAGTGGAGAATCATCGTAACAAGAAAATAAAGTTTTCTGCAATTTGATCGCGGAGATGAATATTTGAGTTACGAGTTTGGCCTTCAATTAAAACAATGTGGAATAGTTTCACAAACTCATGCCACCCGGAACACCACAACTTAATGGTGTGTCCAAAAATAAAAACCGTAATTTATTGGATATAGTGCAATCTATGATGTCTCTTACCGATTTACCACTATCGTTTTTTTGGGGTTATGCATTAGAGACAACTACATTCACGTTAAATAGGGCACCATCTAAATCCGTTGAGATGACACCGTATGAACTATGGTTTGGCAAGAAACCTAAGCTGTCGTTCCTTAAAGTTTGGGGTTGCGATGATTATGTGAAAAAGTTTCAACCTGATAAGCTCGAACCCAAATCGGAGAAATGCGTCTTCATAGGATACCCAAAGGAAACTGTTGGGTACACCTTCTATCACAGATTCGAAGGCAAGATATTCGTTGCTAAGAATGGATCCTTTCTAGAGAAGGAGTTTCTCTCGAAAGAAGCGAGTGGGAGGAAAGTTGAACTTGATGAGGTAATTGTACCTTCTCCCAAATTGGAAAGTAGTTAATCATAGAAATTAGTTCCACTGATTCCTACACCAATTAGTGAGGAAGCTAATGATGATGATCATGAAACTTCTGATCAAGTTACTACCGAACCTCATAGGTCAACCAGAGTAAGATCCACACCAGAGTAGTACGGTAATCCTGTTTTGGAGGTCATATTACATGACCATGACGAACCTACGAACTATGAGGAAGCGATGATGAGCCCAGATTCCATGAAATGGCTTAAGGCCATGAAATCTGAGATGGGATCCATGTATGAGAACAAAGTATGGACTTTGATTGACTTGCCCAATGATCGGCAAGCCATTGAGAATAAATGGATCTTCAAGAGGAAGACAGACGCTGATAGTAGTGTTACTATCTACAAAGCTCGAATTGTCGAAAAAGGTTTTCGACAAGTTCAAGGTGTTGACTATGATAATATTTTCTCACTCGTAGCAATGCTTAATTCTGTCCGAATCATGTTAGATATTGCCACATTTTATGAAATCTGGCAAATGGATGTCAAAACTACATTCCTTAACGGATATCTAAAAGAAGAATTGTATATGATACAACAAGAAGGTTTTGTCGATCCAAAACGTGCTAACAAAGTGTGCAAGCTCCGGCAATCCATTTATGGACTGGTGCAAGACTCTCGGAGTTGGAATATACGCTTTGATAGTGTGATCAAAGCATATGGTTTTATACAGACTTTTGGAGAAGTCCGTATTTACAAGAAAGTGAGTGGGAGCACTACAACCTTTCTGATAAGTATAGGTAAATGACATATTTGTCAATCGGAAATGATGTAGAATTTTCTGGAAAGCATAAAGGAGTGTTTGAAAGGAGTTTTTTAAAGAAAATACCTCGGTGAAGCTGCTTACATATTGAGCATCAAGATCTATAGAGATAGATCAAGACGCTTAATAAGTTTTTTTTTCAATAGTACATACCTTGACAAGTTTTTAAAGTAGTTCAAAATGGAACAGTCAAAGAAAGAGTTCTTGCCTGTGTTGTAAGGTGTGAAGTTGAGTAAGACTCAAAGCCCGACCACGGCAGAAAATAGAAAGAGAATGAAAGTCATTCCCTATGCCTTCAGCCATAGGTTCTATAAAGTATGCCATGCTGTGTACCAGACCTATTGTATACCCTGCCCTGAGTTTGGCAAGGAAGTACAATTTTGATCTTGGAGTAAATCACTGGACAGCGGTCAAAAAATATCCTTAGAGGACTAAGGAAATATTTTTCGGTTATGGAGGTGATAAGGAGTTCGTCGTAAAGAGTTGCGTCGATGCAAGCTTTGGCACCGATCTAGATGACTCTAAGTCACAATCTAGATACATATTGAAAGTGGGAGCAATTATCTAAAGTAGCTCCATGCAGAGCATTGTAGACATAGAAATTTGCAAAATACATACGGATCTGAATTTGACAGACCCGACTAAACTTCTCTCCCAAGCAAAACATGATCACACCTTAGTACTCCTTGAGTGTTAAATCACAAGGCGATGTGAACTAGATTACTGACTCTAGTAAACCCTTTAAGTGTTGGTCACATGGCGATGTGAACTATTGGTGTTAATCACATGGTGATGTGAACTATTCGTGTTATATCACATGGCGATGTGAACTAGATTATTGACTCTAGTGCAAGTGGGAGACTGAAGAAATATGCCCTAGAGGCAATAATAAAGTTGTCATTTATATTTCCTTATATCATGATAAATGTTTATTATTCATGCTAGAATTGTATTAACCGGAAACTTAGTACATGTGTGGATACATAGACAAACAGAGTGTCACTAGTATGCCTCTACTTGACTAGCTCGTTGAATCAAAGATGGTTAAGTTTCCTAGCCATAGACGTGAGTTTTCATTTGATTAACGGGATCACATCATTTGAGAATGATGTGGTTGACTTGACCCATTCCGTTAGCTTAGCATTTGATCGTTTAGTATATTGCTATTGCTTTCTTCATGACTTATACATGTTCCTATGACTATGAGATTATGCAACTCCCGAATAACGGAGGAACACTTTGTGTGCTACCAAACGTCACAACGTAACTGGGTGATTATAAGGTGCTCTACAGGTGTCTCCGATGGTACTTGTTGAGTTGGCATAGATCAAGATTATGATTTGTCACTCCGATTGTCGGAGAGGTATCTCTGGGCCCTCTCGGTAACGCACATCACTATAAGCCTTGCAAGCAATGTAACTAATGAGTTAGTTGCGGGACGATGCATTACGGAACGAGTAAACAGACTTGCCGGTAACGAGATTGAACTAGGTATTGAGATACAGATGATCGAATCTCGGGCAAGTAACATACCAATGACAAAGGGAACAACGTATGTTGGTATGCGGTTTGACCGATAAAGATCTTCATATAATATGTAGGAGCCAATATGAGCATCCAGGTTCCACTATTGGTTATTGACCGGAGACGTGTCTCGGTCATGTCTACATAGTTCTCGAACCCGTAGGGTCCGCATGCTTAACGTTTGGTGATGATCGGTATTATGAGTTTATGTGTTTTGATGTATCGAAGGTTGTTCGGAGTCCCGATGAGACCAGGGACATGACGAGGAGTCTCGAAATGTTTGAGACGTAAAGATCGATATATTGGAAGGCTATATTCGGACATCGGAAAGGTTCTGAGTGGTTCTGGTATTTATCGGAGTACCCGAGATTTACGGGAATTCGCCGGGGAGTATATGGGCCTTATTGGGATTTAGGGGAGAGAGAGAGAGAGGGGCTGCCTAGGGCAGGCGGCGCCCCCCCCCCCAAGGCCTAGTCCGAATTGGACTAGCGGGAGGGGCGGCGCCCCCTCCTTCCTTCTCTTCTCTCTTCCCCTTCCTTCTCTCCTACTCCTACTACTTGGAAAGGGGAGAATCCTACTCCCGGTGGGAGTAGGACTCCTGTATGCCGCCATAGTAGAGGGCCGGCCCTCCCCCTCCTCCACTCCTATATATACGGGGAGGGGGGCACCCCATAGACAGACAAGTTGATTGTTCCAAGCCGTGTGCGGTGCCCCCTCCACCATAATCCACCTCGGTCATATCGTCGTAGTGCTTAGGCGAAGCCCTGCGCCGGTAGCTTTATCATCACCGTCATCACGCCGTCGTGCTGACGAAGCTCTCCCTCAAAGCTCTACTAGATCGTGAGTTCGCGGGACGTCACCGAGCTAAACGCGTGCAGATCATGGAGGTACCGTAGGTTCGATACTAGGATCGGTCGATCGTGAAGACGTACGAGTACATCAACCGCATTGTCATAACACTTCCGCTTACGGTCTACGAGGGTACGTGGACAACACTCTCTCCTCTCGTTGCTATGCGTCACCATGATCTTGCGTGTGCGTAGGAATTTTCTTGAAATTAATACGTTCCTCAACAGGAAATGTCTCACAAAATGATCCTTTGTAGGAAGGTCGAATCTTACATTCCCCTCAAACACATTAATAACAACCTTTATGGTCTAAAGAAAAGGCCTACCAATAATTATAGGAGCAACGAGATCTTCAAGAATATCAATTATAACAAAATCAACCATGACAGGGCAATCATTAATTTGAATGATAACACCATGCTTAATCCCTACTGCTTGAATGAAAGTAGAATTGGCCATATTCAATCTAATCTCAGGAGTAGCATAAGGACTAAGATTGAGACTATCATAAATAGACTTAGGGATAGTGGAAAGAGTGGCACCTAGATCACATAAAGCATTGGCTTTATTCAAAACAATCTCAATCTCAATAGTAGGCTAAAAACATCTTCTTGTTTAGTATGTAAATTATTGAATAGCTTTTTTCTTTCATCGAACATCATACATCACAATGTATTCCGTCAATTAAAATAAAAGACTTTTATGCTTCATCATATGAAGATCAATTATCCGTTATAACTATATAGTGTGATACACATAAGTGGTTTCATCAGTCTTCTCAACACGTTTAGATTTAATGTTATTGATCATAGACTTCAAGATTCATCATGAATAAACCATCACAAAATAGAGTTTTAATAAATACAATATTCTTGTAATAACGCGAACGACTATTGTTTAAAACTTATAAGAATATCCATCGCATAATCCATAGGATAATGCATTACATAACTTTGAAGCAAAATAACTATTATTTTGGTTCTAAGATAAATCTTGAAGATAAACTAAAGACATGATTTTGACGGTCTCCGAGTAGCGATCCCATCACCATTCTTGACTTGTATCACGACTTCATTTCTTCTCTCCTTGTGAGTTTCCTGTAGTCCCTGTATCGATTTGCAAAAATGGGAGCAACCGATTAGTATCAAATACCCATGACATATAGAAATTTACTAGTAGAATAACATTAATTATTTTATAACAATTATACCTTTACCGAAGAACCGTTCTTCTTATCCGCCAAATACTTCTTGCAGTTACGCTTCTGGTATCACTTCTGTTTGTAGTAGAAACATTCAGTCTCTTTAGAGGTTCCGCCCTTGTTGTTCTTCTGAGACTCAGTCTTATCAACTTCAGTAGATTTATTCTTCTTGGACTTGCCCTTCTTCTTGAAACCGGTGGTATTGTTGACTATTAACACCGTTTTGTTCTTTTGCAATCCACTTCCGCAGTTTTGAGCATAGCAAACAACCCGTTTCCACTTTTCTCCATCCGATTCATGCTGTAATTCATGATAAAGACATCATAAGATGGGGCAACTAAAGTAAGTACAATATATGTATGGAGTGTTGGTGGAATTCCAAATTCTAGTGAAGCCAAACTATCAACATATCTAGCAAGCTTTACTATATGCTCACTCATTGAGGAACCCTCTTTCATCTTGCATTCAATCAAGGCCTTGGTTAATTCAAAATGTTAGGCCCTTGCCATTTTCTGTACGGAACTTCCATTGACCCAATTAGGAATTGAGTAGTGGATCTTTCAAAACACTTCTATAGTTCAGGATCCATGCAAGTTAACACGAGTCACTGGAGTGAATCGTAGTCATCACTACGAGAAGTGTAAGCAGTAACTTCTTCTGGTGTTGCATCCTTTCCGGGAGCATCACCTAGGGGCTGATCCAGCACGTACTCCTTAACACTCTCGGGAACAAATCTCAGGTTCCGGATCCAATCCGCATAGTTTCCACCATTAGCAGCCAACTTTTGTTTCTCTAACATAGGGGCTAAGTTGAATATATTGCGATCCATTGATCTACAACAGTAGACACCAAATATATTTAGATATTTTTATAATTAAACCTTGCACTATGATGTTAAAATTTAACAATATAAAAGTGCACTCTGACTCAAATCAATATCTCTCATAGTTAAAAGTGAGTGATTCAAGATCCAAATCTAGTTCTCAGTCATTGATGTGGACATCACTGATGACGAGAATTTCGATCGGTGGGCAAACTACTGCCGATCATATCACCATAACACTCTTGTTCATTTTTCAATGCTTTGTGCTCCAAGCTTAGAACGATTATGCTAGAACTTCAAGGTAACCGAGTGCTATCTGGACATATGGTCTGACCATCCCCGTCTTACATATCTCATCTCACTTGAACTCATGTGGACATGACGAACTTCGAGATACTAGAATCTCGTGGACGGTTGCAGCACTGGGATGAGCACCTTTTACTTGATATTTACTGTGAGAGATCACCCTAATAATTGACTACTATGTAATCAATGGGTGCAAACAACAAAGGGATAAACATCTCAGGTGGTTCATAAAATCATGATATGGTATAGCCCTGGGCGTCAGGAATCTCCGTGATCATCTTCCATCTCCATTTGAAGCGCCATGATGGCCAATATTTTGTTGCCGTGGCAAACGTTTCAAAAACATTGCCGTGGCAGCAATTTCAAAAAATGTTGCCATGGCGGCCGTTTCAGAAAACATTGTCGTGGCACCAAATTTAGAAATTCCATCATGGCACGAAATCATAGCTCCTCGTCCCACGTATAGTACCTTCTCCTCATCGGGGTCCTTCGTGCATGGTTTGCCATTGTCACCTGTAACCTGTAGGCTATCTCTACGATATTTACATTAACATGGAGATCTCGTGGCTCCAGCCATCATGCCGCGACGCGCAGACCACTTAACATTACAACATATAACCGTATCATACATAAACTCATTATCATGATGAAGGCTATACCACATCATATGCATACCCTGGAAAATCAAGATAGACGTCCTTTAATCGGTTTTAGCAAAGTTTTAGTTATGTGGTTAATCAGTTTTAACAAGTAACACTTGCTACCTACATCCACAATTAAGGCAATGATTCTTGATGCTAGCTTAAGTTTCGGGGTGTGTGAAACAACGAACTTAATTAAAAATCTCTAGCCCCACACTAAACTTCCTCAAATACGCGTGACCCCCTAGAAGATCATCCATCTTAGGCACCCTATTGTGTACGCGACAGTTCACTATTCTCAACTATGGTGAAGCCCAAGGAACTGTTAGCAGATTGTGCGAAGGGCATATCTATTTACTTTTATGCAATTCTTATTTTATTTTGAGTCTTCATCTTGTCTTATAAAGCACCAACTAGAGGGCACTATATTCATACTTGTGCACTGGATGTAGTCAATATTGAGTGTGTTTCATGAATGGATCAATGACTGAGCATAATGGGCTAGGGATAACTTTCTTTAGCATTGATATTTGGAAAGACATAGTTGCTTGTTGGTATGCTTGAGTATTTATAACTTTATGTCAAACTATAGACTATTGTTTTGAATCATTCGAATCTCAATATTCTTGCCATAAAAGAAAGAATATATGATGAATATGATAGGTAGCATTCCACGTCAAAAATTCTGTTTTCAATTGCTACTTTATTATGATGAGTTTTATAAGAAAAATTAGGGCTGGACGTGCCATGGAGGGCCCACAAGCTTGGGGGCCGCGCCCCCTGAGCTTGTGGCCACCTCATGGCTCTTCTGGCCTCCTCCCGAAGCTTCCAGGGTGTCTTGTGGCCCAAGAAAAATCATCAAAAAGTCTCGATCCATTTGGACTCCATTTGGTATTGATTTTCTGTAATGACAAAAACAAGGAAAAACAGCAACTGGCACTGGACACTAGCTTGATAAGTTAGTCCCAAGAAATGATATAAAATAGCATAATAATGCATATAAAACGTCCAAGATTGATAATATAATAGCATGGAACAATAAAAAATTATAGATACGTCGGAGACATATCAAGCATCCTGATAGGTCTCCAACGTATCTATAATTTTTTATTGTTCCATGTTGTTATATTATCATTCTTGGATGTTTTACAATCATTTTGTAGCAACTTTATATCACTTTTTGGGACTAACCTATTGACATAGTGCCAGTGCCAGTTGCTATTTTTTGCTTGTTTTTTACTTTGCAGAATAACCCTACCAAAAGGAGTCCAAACGCAGTGAAACTTTTTGGAGATTTTTTTGGACCAGAAGACAACTTGGGAGCCAAGAAAGCACCTGGGGGAGGCCCGCGGGGCCCACAAGAGACCAGGGCGAGCCAGAGGCCCCTCGCGCGCCCTGATGGGTTGTGGGGCCCACGAGGGTCTCCTCCACCGCCTTTGAGGTCTATAACTACCCAAATATTCCAAAAACCATAGGGGAGTCAACGTAACACAATTCCAGCAGCCGCATGTTCATCATCCTCATTGGCGCCTCTCCGATGATGCGTGAGTAGTTCACCATAGACTTACGTGTCCGTAGGCAGTAGCTAGATGGCTTCTTCTCTCTTTGTGATTCTCAATACAATGGTCTCTTGGAGATCTATTTGATGTAATGACTTTTCCCAGTGTGTTTCTTGGGATCCGATGAAGTTCGAGTTTATGATCAGATCTATATCTATGAATATTATTTGAGTATTATTTGATCTCTTTTATGCATGATTACTTATAGCCTCGTATTTCTTCTCCAAATCTGTGGTTAGATAGGCCGACTAGATTGATTTTTCTTGCAATGGGAAGAGGTGCTTTGTGATGGGTTCGATCTTACTGTGTCCTCACCCAGTGACTAAAGGGGTAGCGAGGCACGTATGTATCGTTGCTATTAAGGATAACAAGATGGGGTCTATTCCTACATGAATAGATCTTGTCTACATCATGTCATCGTTCTTATTGAATTACTCAGTTTCTCCATGAACTTAATACACTAGATGCATGCTGGATAGCGGTCGATGTGTGGAGTAATATATAGTAGTAGATGCAGGCAGGAGTCGGTCTACTAATCTTGGATGTGATGCCTATATATTGATCATTGCCTTGGATATCATCATAATTATTTGTTCTTCTACCAATTTCCCAACAGTAATTTTTTTACCCACCGTGTGCTATTTTCTCGACAGAAGCCACTAGTGAAATCTACGGCCCCGGGTCTATCTTTTATCATATTTGCTTTCTGATCTATCTTCTGCCATATTTATTTTCAGATCTATTATTCCAAAAACCCAAAAATACCTTGCTGCACCTTTTCTTTACTTATATTGTTTTGTGTTCTTGCGAGATCTATTTATCCAAACTCATTCAAACCAATCTATCTTTTTCCCGAGGAGGGATTGGCAACCCCTCTTACGCGTCGGGTTGCAAGTATTTGTTATTTGTGTGCAGGTATTATTTACATAGTGTTGCTTGGTTCTCCTACTGGATTGATACCTTGGTTTCACAACTGAGGGAAATACTTACCGTAGTTGTTCTGCATCATCCCTTCCTCTTTGGGGAAATACCGACGCAGTCTATCCATGTCAAAGGAATTTTTGGCACCGTTTCCGAGGAGACATCATCAACATCTATCAGGTTCCTAATCACACATCTCATCTCCTTGCAATTTACATTATTTTCCATTTGCCTCTCGTTTTCATCTCCCCCACTTCAAAAATTGTTTTTCCCTTTTATTTCCCATATTTTTCGTTTGCCTTTTTCCCGTTCGATCTTTTATTTGCTTGTGTTGCCATGTGTCTTCTATTTGCTTGCATCTTCGCTTGCTCAAAATCTATTGATATGGATCCTCATCCACTTTCTAATCTTTTCAAGAGATCCAATTATGATGAACCAATTTCTAGTGAATTGAGTTCACTAGATTATCTTTATGAAGTTTTGCTTGAGATTCGTGAATCTGAAAATTGTGATGAAGTGTTAAAAGAAGAAATTTATAAAGTGATTCATGATAGCTCCTTAAATGAAAAGCATGATTGCAATGATGTTATTATAAATTCTATTAATGTCAATTGTGCTAATAATATGCAAAACCCAAAGCTTGGCGATGTAATATTGCTATGTCCACTACTTATTGCCATGATCATGATTGGGGTGATAATGATTCCTATGATCTTGAAAATTTATTTAAGCCTCATGATGAATATGTTTGCAATTATATTGAAAGTGGGTTTGGAAGAGTGTCAACTCTAGGTAAAAATAATCTCACATATTTGGAGAGTGTTCAACCTTATGAATTTTTTGATAAAAGTGGGTTTGGAGAGGTCAAGACTTTAGTTATGTTAATCCCACTATTTTGGAAGACTATAAGAATTGTATGCATGCGGATCATGGAGATAAAATTTTATATGTTAGCTATATTGTTGAATCTGATTATGATCCTACAAGTAATTATTATGAGAGAGGAAAATATGGTTGTAGAAGTTTTCATGTTACTAAATTACCTCTCTTCATGTTGATATTGCTATTGGTTCTTTCTTCTTCCTTGCATATGCTAGATATTTCTTGTCTTGATAATTTGTTTGCTTATAAAATTCCTATGCATACGAAGTATGTTAGACTTAAAAGTATTTTTCACATGCTACATGATGCTCTCTTTGTGTTTCAATTATTATCTTTCATGCGAGCATCAATAAAATCTTTATGCCTAGCTAGGGGCATAAAATGATAGTGCTTGTTGGGAGGCAACCCAATGAATAGATTTTACTTTTACCTTTTTCTTTCTGTTCTTGAGTATTTGCACAATTATGCTACTTTTATGATTGTGTTTTTATGTTTTAATTAGTGTTTGCGCCAAGTAAATCCATTGGGATCATGCTAGGTGAGAGTTAATTTGATCTTGTTGAAAAACAGAAACTTTTGCGTTCAGTAGCAGAATTTTGTAAACTCAAAGAAGCAACGGAAAATTCTGAATTTTGTACACAAGATTGATATACAAATTGCCTACGTTGTCCTAATTCTTCCAAAAAATTGGAGTTACAAATTACTACACACTGTTCTATTTTTTGACAGATTCTGTTTTTGTTGCATTGTGTGCTTATTTTGATGAATCTATGGATTGTATTGGGGGTATAAGCCATGGAAAAGTTAGAATATAGTAGGTATAATGCAATAGTAAAATATGAATGGGTTTGCAATAGTACTTAGAGTGGTGATTAGCTTTATTATACTAACGGATCTCACGAAGGTTTTGTTAAGTTTTGTGTGATTGAAGTTTTCAAGTTTTGGTGAGATCACGTGGATGAAGGAATAAGGAGTGAAAAGAGCCGACGCTTGGGGATGCCCATGTCACCCCAAGTTAAAAATCAAGGAGAACCAAGAAACTAAGCTTGGGGATGCCCCGGAAGGCATCCCCTCTTTCTTCTAACAACCATCGGTAATTTTACTTGGAGCTATATTTTTATTCGTCACATATCATGAGTTTTGCTTGGAGCGTCTTGTATTATATGAGTCTTTGCTTTTTAGTTTTTCACAATTATCAATGCTGGGTACACCTATTTGAGCGAAACAAAATTATGCTATGTTTTATTAGAATTGCTCTGTGTGCTTCACTTCAATTTTTTGAGCTATGGAATTGCTCTAGTGCTTCACTTATATCTTTTTGAGCACGGTGTGCTTTAATAGTTGAAGGAATACTCTCATACTTCACTTAGATTAATTTGAGAGTTAGTAAATTTTTAAAGAAATACTCTCATGCTTCACTTAGATTAATTTGGGAGTTAGTAAATTTTTGAAGAAATTTTCTCAGGCTTCACTTAAATTATTTTGAGAGACAAAAAAATTATGCCCATGTTCTTCACTTAAATTAGTTTGGGCTTATCAAAAGTAATTGAAATATATGAAATTAGTCCCATAGTGATAGATATTCAAGAGGGATATAATAAAAACTTTCATGAAGATCATTGGACAAAATAAACTTGATTCTTTGTAATAGTTTTGAGATATGATGATAGTAATATGTGAGTCATGTTGGTGAGTAATTATGCTTTAGTAAGAATATGTGTGTTAAGGTTTGTGATTCCCTATGCAAGCACAAAAGTCAATAGTTATGCAATGAAATTACATCCTACTTGTGGTGCATTATTCGGTGTTAGTTATGCTCAATGCTCGTTTATGCGAATTTTGTTTGTTGGTTGTTTGCTTCTCAATCTATTTGCTACCCCCCATTTGTACTAAGTGGGAATAATACTTGTGCATACAAAATCCTTAAACCCAGTTTTGCCATATGAGTCCACCATACCTACTGATACGTCTCCAACGTATCTATAATTTTTGATTGCTCCATGCTATATTATCTATTGTGTTGGACTATATTGGGCTTTATTTTCCACTTTAATATTACTTTTGGGACTAACCTATTAACCGGAGGCCCAGCCCAGAATTGCTGTTTTTTGCCTATTTCAGTGTTTCGAAGAAACGGAATATCAAACGAAGTCCAAACGGAATGAAATCTTCGGGAACGTGATTTTCTCATCGGATAAGACCCAGGAGACTTGGACCTTTCGTCAAGAAAGCTCCAAGGAGGCCACGAGGGTGGAGGGCGCCCCCCCTAGGGCGCGCCCCCCTACCTCGTGGGCCCCTCGAGGCTCCACCGACATACTTCTTCCTCCTATATATACCTACATACCCCCGTCAGATCAGATACGGAGCCAAAATCCTAATTCCACCGCTGCAACTTTCTGTATCCACGAGATCCCATCTTGGGGCCTGTTCGAGTTCACCTAAGGGGATTCCACCATGAAGGGCTTCTACATCAACATCATAGCCTCTCCAATGAAGTGTGAGTAGTTTACTTCAGACCTTCTGTCCATAGTTAGTAGCTAGATGGCTTCTTCTCTTTTTGGATCTCAATACAATGTTCTCCCCCTCTCTCGTGGAGATCTATTCGATGTAATCTTCTTTTTGCGGTGTGTTTGTTGAGACCGATGAATCGTGGGTTTATGATCAAGATTATCTATGAGCAATATTTGAATCTTTTCTGAATTCTTTTATCTATGATTGAGTTATCTTTGCAAGTCTCTTCGAATTATCCGTTTGGTTTGGCCAACTAGATTGTAGTTCTTGCAATGGGAGAAGTGCTTAGCTTTGGGTTCAATCTTGCGGTGTCCTTTCCCAGTGACAGTAGGGGCAGCAAGGAACGTATTGTATTGTTGCCATCGAGGATAACAAGATGGGGTATTTATCATATTGCATGAATTTATTCCTCTACATCATGTCATCTTGCTTAAGGCGTTACTTTGTTTTCATTAACTTAATAATCTAGATGCATGCTGGATAGCGGTCGATGAGTGGAGTAATAGTAGTAGATGCAGGTGAGTCGGTCTACTTGTCTCGGACGTGATGCCTATATACATGATCATACCTAGATACTCTCATAACTATGCTCAATTCTGTCAATTGCTCAACAGTAATTCGTCCACCCGCCGTAAAATACCTATGCTCTTGAAAGAAGCCACTAGTGAAATCTATGGGCCCCGGGTCTATTTTCATCATATTAATCTTCCTACGCTTTATTATTGCTTTGCTCTTTACTTTGCCTTTTTATTTTACTTTGCATCTTTATACCAAAAATACCAAAAATATTATCTATCATCTCTATCAGATCTCACTCTCGTAAGTGACCGTGAAGGGATTGACAACCCCTATTCGCGTTGGTTGCGAGGAGCTATTTGTTTTGTGTAGGTACGAGGGACTTGCGCGTGGCCTCCTACTGGATTGATACCTTGGTTCTCAAAAAATGAGGGAAATACTTACGCTACTCTGCTGCATCATCCTCTCCTCTTCGGGGAAAACCAACTCAAGACGTAGCACCTACCTATATGTGGTACTTGCGTGCCGTTCTAAGTAAATTTCCATGTGACATCTCTAATTTTCAAAATGAATTTCCTTTTTGTGTGCCCGTACCGCTCATGAAGCGGCAGGGGGTGGCCAATATTTTTCCATGCTAGATGTGTTATTCTGAAGATGAGTGTTTATTCACTTGTCATTGCACGAGAGTGCGGCAGTAATAGGGATGATTGATACATCTCCATCGTATCTACTTTTCCAAACATTTTTGCCCTTGTTTTGGACTCTAACTTACATGATTTGAATGGAACTAACCCGGACTGATGATGTTTTCAGCACAATTGCCATGGTGTTATTTTTGTGCAGAAATAAAAGTTCTCGGAATGACCTGAAACTTCACGGAGAATATTTTTGGAATTATAAAAAATACTGGCGAAAGAATCAAGACCAGGGGGCCTAGACCCTGTCCACGAGGGTAGGGGGCGCGCCTACCCCCTGGGCGTGCCCCTGCCTCATGGGCACCCTGGTGCTCCACTGACCTCAACTCCAACTCTATATATTGACGTTCGGGGAGGAAAAACTCAGAGAGAATGATTAATCGCGTTTTACGATACGGAGCCGCCGACAAGCCCTAATCTTTCTCGGGAGGGCTTATCTGGAGTCTGTTCAGGGCTCCAGAGAGGGGAATCCGTCACTGTCGTCATCATCAACCTTCCTCCATCAATAATATCATGATGCTCACCGCCGTGCGTGAGTAATTCCATCATAGCTTGCTGGACGGTGATGGGTTGGATGAGATTCACTACACCACAACACGGATGCAATGGTATGTAATCTGCCGGGAGAAAAACCTTACGAGTGCAGAAAAACTGCCGGGATGGAGTTTCTCCTGGCAGATAGAACTGCCACAAGAACGGCTGTCGGGGATCATATTTCCTGGCAGATACAGATCTGCCGGCAGTTCCACTTCCGTGTAGCACCGTTCTCCCGGCAGATACATGTGTATGCCAATAATCCAATTGCCGACAGTTAAAATAATCCCAGGCAGACGGTCTGCCCTTGACTTTTACATACCCGGCAGTTTTTCTGATCCGGGTAGCATATATACTTCTTCTAATTTCTATTCATACAAGAATTCAGTCAAGATTCAATAGCAGATCTCAAACACATAATGACTTCGTATATATCAGTACTTCAACAATCATACATGCGTTCAGTAGCATCCAGCTGCATCGATAAACAAAATTTACACAAGACATACATGCGTTCAGTAACATCAGAAGTGACAAAAGACATACATGCGTTCAGTAGCATCTAGCCGCATCAACAAATATAATTTACCCAAGACAATAAGATTTTATTTTCTTCAAACTAAGCTAAACAAATGGTTTGAGCTTTGATGCACAGCTGAAGCCATGTCCATGAAGACAAATTGCTTGTTCGCAAACGTTTGTTGAATGACTTCATGAGATTTCTTCTAAATACCAGACTTGCCAACATCCTGTGAAACAACATCATTCAAAGAGTCACCAAACTTGCAATGCTTTGAAGATCGTAGCTCAACCACACCCCACATGATTGTGGAAGTATATCACTTGCCGATAGCAACCATGTGTTTAACATCATGTCAAAAAGGACTATTCACTATTCCTACTTCAATCTTAGTTTGCACATCATGTGAATGCGATGAATCTAAAACTGAGGCACAATGCAGTAATATCAATTGGTTTTTTTATGGAATGAGTAAGGGAGACAACCCCATCATGTAACCATTGCAACATTCACACCAGTGATAAGTTACTACTGCACATCAAACTACTGAAGTAAATTGCTTACAATTTCAGCTGCTTCCTGTATGTATCCCATGTCCTCTAAAACGAGAAAGGCCTTGCCACCATATCTTGTATGTCATGGCAAACCTAGGAATCTAAAACTAAATATTAGTCATAAGAACAACTTTGAGGGCTGAAAATTTTAAACTCATAGGAATGAAAGTGAAAAGATAATTGAAGCACTTGTGTTGTGGACTGCATTAGAACACAAACCTTCTCTCTTATTCAATAACCAGGTACCGCCCCAAAATTTCTCCTTCCAGACATATAACAGTCTGTACTGTTGTAGTCCATACCTTTAGAAATGAAAAATGACACACCGCTAATTTGCAAACCAGTTCTAATAACAAAAATTACTCTACTATCCCATTAAAATATACTCCCTCTGTAAACTAATATAAGATAGTTTAGATCAAGCACTTCTACTCTATTCAAAGACCCAGACTGCAAAAGTAGATCCCGAAACTATACCACAATGGAATGGGATTATAAGATCTGTGGTAAACCATGCATATTTTGTTCACATCTGTGCTTTTATTTATTGCAAAAATTTATCACTAGAGCAATCAACTTAATACAGTTCCTAAACTACTGAATTAGTTAAAAGAGATCAATGTGATTTGCAAGAATTTAGTTCGGAGAAGTAAAACATTAGTATAAAAAGCTAATGAAACAGATGTCAATTACTGTATTTTATTTAAAAAATATCTTAACATGAAAACAACATGGGTGGATGTTCAGAGATGAGAACCATGCATGTTACAGAAAAGAATTCCATGGGATCCCCAGTTCAAACATCAAGAACATGAGTCTTTTATTCTTCAATTAGTGAAATGGATATGCTCATGTGCAAGCTCCATAAACAAAGTTTTACACATCTAGCCTTCCTAATCAATTGAAGAACTCATCACACATTGTAGTTATCTTATAAATCAGACCAGCAAAACAGATTGTCTAAGGCAATTTAAAATCATGACAATTCTAAAAGAAAGGAAAAGGGAGACTCTAGAACCAATTAACATGTCGAGAAGTTAGATAACCCAAATAGTTTTGAGTGGATCTTAACCTATAAACCCTTTAATTAAGGATATAACCTGGTCGGTTTAGTTTAGAAAGGTTTAGTTTACATAATTATGGTAGCGAGGGTATGAAGTTTTGTAGCATTCAACAATCTCATCCTTGTGACAAAACTTACAAGCTTGATATAGAACTTTTTCAACCATAGAGAAAAAAATTAACTTTAAATATTTCCGAAGTACAAACTAGCAACATCTATTTACTATGTAACAAAATTAATAACATCAAACCAAGAGAAGATAAAAAAAATGAACAGGACACAGGAAGGGATATGGCAGCTGACATGTACTTCTACCAGAAATCTATCAGACTTTCAGTGTGTATATATCTATAGCAATATTAGTACGGCTGATTATAATGACAGATTTTGACACTTCCAAGTACAATTCTGATGTATAGTAAATAGTAAGCAATAAAATGCAAGGTCAAACAATTTGTAAACATGATATGCTTCCTTTCCCCCCCCAAAACTAACAGAACACCTATTTCTACTAGCATCATTTTTTACTTTTAGTGCGTATCTATGGCAAGATTCCTATTTTGTAACAAAAAACTAAACACTGTAATGCCAGGTCAACCACTTTTTACAACTGAAAAATAGGTACTGGACTATGCATAGGAAACAAAAGAAGGCAGCACCTATGCTCTTCATAAATGGTTCTATGGCAGGCAGGCCAACAACTCTGTTTCATGAACAACCCAATAACAAAAGACTAATCTTCAGAATACACAAGGCCTGCAAATGCTCAGTTCTAGGACATGTAAAAGCATGTACGATAAATTGTATCAGTTCTGAATTTTGAAAAAAATCACTTTGCTAATTAAGTTTGTCAGTGAGTATCGATATGCTTCCACTGGTTTACCCAACAAGTATGAGTATACAGCGCCTTCTACAAGCCAATTAGCCAAATACCTACTTGTAAATAGGAAGTAATTGAGATATACAAGATGTATAGTGATGGCTCCCAGGAAATAGTACCATGAAAGAGCTGCTCGGAGAGGGGACGTGGAACCGCTGCCTGTGAGCGCCCTAACAGCACCGCGTCATCCGTCCTCCACAGCCCGCACGGAAGGTGTAGGCCGCCAAAGAATAAGAGAATCGGTCGATGTCGATGCAGCTCGCGGCCGACCTACTCGAACTCACGATCTGGTGCTTGCCACAAGCGCCCTGGAGGTTGAACCATGTTCCGGATGAAGTGGCGCTGCCCTAGCTTGGTGGAGGGAGTCCACGGAGAGGCCGCCCGGGTCGGGCTCCTCAGGAGACACACGAATACTCTGGATCTTGGTGAGGCGGATGTGAAGACGATGGGGAAGTGGCGGTGGAGAGGTGCACACTCGAGGTGGTGGTGATGAGGCCCGGAGCGGCCAGATCGAGCAGCACCGACGACCGGTGCGGCCAGATCCGGCAATGACTAGGGCAGGACGGTTCCATCCAAAGGCAGATTAGCAAGGTGGGGCCGTAGCAGGGAGTGTGTGGATCGGAGAGGGAGAGGGAGAGGAATAGATTGTAGGGGCAGCGGTGCACGGGGAAGGGGAAGCATGGACGGCCCAGAGCTAGGGTTTGGAAGGGGCTTTGGTAAGGCCAGAGGGATTGTCGATTTGGGGAAGAACTGCTCGGGCCGGAGTATTTTCTTTGGAGCCAAAATTTTCGGTATCTCCCGCGTGTTTGGGCCCAATGTATCGTGCCATAAAGTCGCCGGCAGTTAACGGAACGTGCCTTGGTTCTCCCGGCAGTTACTCTGACCTGACATGTGCGCGTCATTTCCGGCAGTTTGTTTGCCCTCTTTAATCAACTTCTGCCTGCAGTTACACTGCCCTTAAGTGCTTCTCCCGGCAGTAACATGGTTCCCGGCAGAAGGTGTGCACTTATTTCAGTATTTCTCCCGGTATTTAATTGCCCCGAATCGAGTGTTGTGGTGTAGTGATTTACCATGTAATCGAGTCAGTTTTGTTAGGGTTTGATCCCTAGTATCCATTATGTTCTGACATTGATGTTGCTATGGCTTTACTATGCTTAATGCTTGTCATTATGGCCCGAGTGCCATAATTTCAGATCTGAACCTATTATGTTTTCATGAATATATGTGAGTTCTTGATCCTATCTTGTAAGTCATTAGTCACTTACTATGTGTTATGATCCCAGAACTCAAGTGACAATAATCGGGACCACTCCCGGTGATGATCGTAGTTTGAGGAGTTCATGTATTCACTAAGTGTTAACGCTTTGGTCCGGTACTCTATTAAAAGGAGGCCTTAATATCCCTTAGTTTCTATTAGTACCCCACTGCCACGGGAGAGTAGGACAAAAGATGTCATGCAAGTTCTTTTCCATAAGCACGTATGACTATATTCGGAATACATGCCTACGTTACATTGATGAACTGGACCTAGTTCTATGTCACCCTATGTTATAATTGTTGTATGAGGAATCACATCCGACATAATTATCCATCACTGATCCAATGCGTACGAGCTTTTCACATATTGATCTTTGCTTAGCTACTTTTCCGTTGCCATCGTTACAATTACTACAAAACTGCTACTATTACTTTTTCCACCGTTACCGTTACTTCCAGACTACTTTGCTACTAAATACTTTCCTGTAGATATTAAGTCTTCCAGGTGTGGTTGAATTGACAACTCAACTTCTAATACTTGAGAATATTCTTTGGCTCCCCTTGTGTCGAATCAATAAATTTGGGTTGAATACTCTACCCTCGAAAACTGTTGCGATCCCCTATACTTGTGGGTTATCAAGACTATTTTCTCGCGCCGTTGCCGGGGAGCTTAGCTCTATTCTTTGAGTCACTTGGGATTTATATCTGCTAATCACTATGAGGAACTTGAAAGACGAGAAAAACAAAAATTATCCCTCAACTACGAGGGGAGGTAAGGAACTGCCATCTAGCTCTGCACTTGATTCTCCTTCTGTTTTGAGTGAACTTTCGACACCTAAACCTACTTCTGCTATTGATTCTGATATGTTGCATGTTATTGATGATGCCACTTCTGCTCTGCATGATACTTATGATGAAACTGTCGGCGTTCTGGGAACGGGGGTACCCAGACTTGCCTGCCTGCGGCCTGCGGGGTGGCTCAAAGGATGGCCCAGTATGGCCCATCTTCATGAGCACCAGCTCAAGACCCTCGCGAGGGGCCAAGCCTCGCGGGGCGGACGACAGGAAGCTTCCTCAGGCACGGCCTCGTCAGGTTGCTCCAGAGGAGGCGGAGAGATCAAGGCGGGGTACCTCACGAGGTGCGCGTGATGCAAGCCATGACGACCAAAGGGTGCCAGTGAGGCGCCCAGCGCAGTTGTCCTCATTTCCTCTTTGGTGCAAAGGAGGCAAGCGCATGCGAGAGCATCAAGCAAAGGCAGCCATTTCGGTGCAACAAGACCAAGACCGTCGCAACCGCAGGAAGGAGGTCATCGTGGAGCCCGAGCCGGCGTCACCACCAGAGCCTTTGATAGACGAGGACCAACTTTAGTCACGATAAGTGTACTAGATGTTCTCCTTCAAAATGGTCAATTGTTGGCGCCCTTCCCGCTCAATATTTGGGAAGAGGCCCAGGGCCTCTGCCTATAAGTAGAGCTAGCCACCATAGTAGAGAGGGAGAATCTTAGCTTGATCCCATCCGATCGAGAGCCTAGCCACAAGAACACCTCACCCTCGCGAGGTTGTTCTTCCTTGTATTGTTCATCATCAGCCCAAGAGGCAATCCACCACACAACACACTTGAGTAGGGTGTTACACCACAATGGTGGCCCGAACCAGTATAAACCTTGTGTCCCTTGTGTTGCTCTTCGTGTAGCTCTAGATCCTTGCGAGGCGACGAAGTGCAGGTAGGTAGAGGGTGATATCTCCGCGTGCACCCCAGAGTTCGAACCTAGAGGGTTTGCCGGAACCCGAAATCCGACATTTGGCGCGCCATGTAGGGGTGCACCGGAATCCATCTTCCGCCGCCCTGTTCTTAGCCGCCCGTCTCATCCATGTCAGACGCTCGTCGAACTGCGCCCGGCGCCGAGCCGCTCGCCACCCGCGTCGCCCAGGCAGCCCCGTCGGCCGCCCCCGCCGTTCCCGTCTCCTGCCGTCAACGCCACCACTGCCCGGCGGGAACGAAAGAAGCATCGCCCCAAAGATTCGTCTGCGTGGCGAGACGGCCGTATCGCTACCCCTTCACTCGCCCCGGTGGTTCTTCGTCTCGCGCTCCGCGCTACCATGGAGGCTCGAGCTGCGTTTATCGCGGCAAACGAGCTCTGCGCTACCGCCCTGTCGACGACGTCTATGAAGAGTGGCTCGACCACGTCATTGAGCTCGTCCGCGCCGCAGGGGGCTCCCCCGCGCCGTCCTTCTCGCTGCACCGCGCCCCGCCCTGCGCGGGCGATGAAGCTCCAGGGGCGCCTCAGCCGCCTCTCCTCAAGAAGGCGCCTGGCACCAAGGCGCGTGGCCCCGGGGCGGAACCCACTCCGTCTTGCGCCAGCACAGCAAGAGCAGAGATGTCAAGAGGTCCCTCGCCCCCAAGAAGTTTCCCGAGTGCTCCCTCAGACCGCCTGGCACGATCAAGGCCTCCCTGCTGCAAAGACGCTAAGACCCATGCTGCTCCCAGCGGCAAGGCATGGGGACTCGCAAGACCAGGCCCTTCGTCACCAAAGGCCTCCGTGGCCATAGCAGGTGCCGCGCCTTCACCACCGAAGCCAAGGCAGCCGTCGCGTGGCTTGCAAGTTCAAGCTAGACACGCCTCACTCACTCTGACACGGCCGACCTGCGGAGTTCCTCGGCTCTACGAGATGGGCATCAAAGCCGCCAACGGGACGAGAAGGTCATGGCGAACTGGTTTCCCATGGCACTCAAGGCCGGAGCACTGGCTCTGAACACAGCTCCTGCACGATTTCCTCTTTGGGGACGAGATGCGCTTTGCTTCATCGCCAAGTTCCAAGGCACTTCGCGACCGGCCTCTGCCGTGGCGACATGCGCCGCATCAAGAAGCGAGCCAGGAGACCCTGCAGGTACATCCAAGACTTCAACAACGCGCACCTCAAGATTCCCAAGGTGACCGAGGAGGCCATCATCTCGGCCTTCTCCGACGGTGTGCGTGACGTCAAGATGAAGGAGGAGTCTGGCGATGCATGAAGATTTGTGCACATCCTTGGAGCTGTTCAACTTGGCGACCAAGTGCGCCAGGCTGAGGAAGGACGCCTTTCCCTCCTTGAGCCGCCAAACCGCACCCGTAAGAGAAGAAGCCCAAGGTCAAGGACGTGAAGCGCAAGGGGCTGTTGTGCTCATGGCGTAACCGTATACCAAGCGAGGCGAAGATCAGCCGAAGTCTTCCAAGGGCAGCCCAGTCGTGTGTGTACCATGACCTCCACACCCACAACACCAACGAATGTCAAGAACTACTGAGCCGTGCGAGAAGGGCGATCGGTCGATGCCCCGATCAACGATCGAGGCTACGGCCGAGGAGGAGGAAGAAACGCAGGACGCTGGGAAGACCGCGGCCCTCGCCAAGGGTGGCACGACCGACCTCGCGAGGACCGTGGCGGGATCAGCCTCGCGAGGAGGTTGGAGGATCACCTCGCGAGGACCGCCCGCAAGGCAACACAGGCCTCCCTCCTCTGCCGCCACAACCAAGGAGAAACGAGGACCACCATCAGGACAAGGGGGCTGGGGGCTTCCAGGAGCCGCGCGCGATCGCTTGCATCTTGGGCGGAGCTCAAGCCCTAGCCTCTCAGCGCATCTTCAAGCAGTTCGCCCGCGAAGTGAATGCAGTCCTCCCCAAGCTCGAAGCCACGTGCCCTCTCAGGTGGTCAGCGTGCGCCATCACATTCAGCTCGGCGGATCAGCTCAAGTGCGTGGCCACGGCCGGAGTCCTCCCGATGCTTTGGTCCCCAATCATCAGCAACGTGCAAGTCACCAGGACCCTCATCGATGGCGGAGCAGGGCTCAATCTCCTGTCCGGAGAGACATTCAACAATCTCCAAGTGCCTTACAATCAGCTTCAGCCAACCAAGCCTTTCTCCGGAGTCACCGATGGCTCCACAGTTCCGATTAGGCAGGTCCGCCTCCTCGTCACCTTCGGGCGCTACGCAACTACCGCACTGAGCTCATCGACTTCGACATCGCTCACATTCGCCTGCCATACAATGCCATCCTCGGGTACCCAGCTCTGGCCAAGTTCATGGCCGTGACTCATCACGGCTACAATGTCGTCAAGATGCCGGGGAGCGGTGGAGTCATCACGGTGCCTTGTGAAGAGAGAGATGCGGTGTGCTCCCTGGAGCATGCTTTTCAAGCCGCGTCACTTGAAGACCTAGACCGCAGGAGCGGGAGGCTCCCCGAGGTTGCTCCCAAGAAGAAGACATCGCCTGGCCCGACCCCTCGGGAGGCAGGCCCCTCAGGGTCCGTGCCTGTTCAGGGGGCACCTCCTTCTGTCGCATAGGAAGGCATGCCCGGCGCCCTCCTCGAGCAAGGCTCGGGGGCTCTCTCCTGGAGGGCCACCGACCTTGTTAAGGACACGAGGGAGGCGCTTGGGCACCACTTGGAGGCGTGTTTCAAAGAACGTCTCCCTCAGGAAGGAGCAAGGCAAGGAGGGACAAACCCTCAGGAGTTCGTCAGCCAGATCATTCAGGAGCTGCAGGAGTCAAGAGTCATGAGTGGCAGCCGCCGCTTACCCGCCAGAGCTCCCCTTCCAGGCGAGGATGGTGGGCTCCGCGTCTGCATCAACATACCAGGGCTCAACCGAGCCGCCTCTCAGGAGCGCTTCTGGCCCTCACGCGTGGGGCGCTGTGAAGGTTCACCCCACAACTACGTTCGCATGCCCTACGGCGTGCCGAACACGGCTGCCACGCGCCAGCGCCTTATGGGGAGCATCCTGGAGGCTCAAGAGGCCAGGCGTTCTGCAGTCCTGGCGGAGATGGAGATTGTCTGGGAGGAGCCACCAGCGCCTCCGAAGCCTCCCGAGGCTCCTGGGCCTGGGGGCTCGTGAAGATCGGCTTCCGCAACCCACGACGTCTGCTACTTCAAAGATCCCTTCATCTTCAACGTTACAGTGACATCCTTCAAGTTTCATTTCCAGGTGGGGCGCCCTGTGGCTTCATCATTCCCAGGCCGCATGGGTCCGTCCCTGCAGCGTGTATCCCTTTACTTCATGTTCCTAGCTTACCTTATCGGGGGCGCCCCTCGGGCTGCATCATCCCCAAGCCACTCGGGCCAGACCCAGCGGCATGTACCCCTCTTGCATTTATTTGGGTCGCGCGTTTGACCCATCATGATTATTATTTGATGCCTGTCCACGGCACCCCTTCTTCCTTCATGTCGACTGCTTGCACGTTAAAGGGGGGGGGGGTACCTGAGCATCGCGACTCATGGGCTCCTACTGGCTCTCCAGCCCTCACCCTTTGGCCTTATCCACGGCATCGCGACACAGCATACCAATGACGGCCGAGACCCGCCGAGGGCCGGGACCGAGGACGAGAGCGTCGGCATCTAACCAAATTTGCAGGAACACATCACAAGTTAAGGCCCAGTGCAGCGCAACCCGCCTTGAGGTAGGGCCCGTGAGTCCTGCTACAGCTCACGGGGTGCCCGGATACACTCGTCAAAGCCCCTACCGTGCCGACGTGTCGGCGTATGGGCTGTACACGCCCGGGCTCCTCCCGGAGGGGAGCCCTCCCACGCACTACCGAAGCACCATGCTCCATTGGCTGGCGACACTTGCCGAGGAGCGGCTATGCCCGTCACACATCTGAAAGCACTATGCTCTGCTACCGGTGATAAACAACCGAGGTGGCCCCGACCGCATCAACCTCGTGGAGCCCAGAGCTCAATGTCCGCCTCATCGCAACACCTCCCCTCGGGAGTGCCGCGAGGAGGGCACGCGAGCTACGCCTGGGTAACGCCCAGACGCCGCCACCAGCCAGCCCCTCGGGCCTGGTTCATCGCACGATCCCTCCGCGAGCGGAGCCAAGGTCTGAAGGCCATTTGAGCGTCAAGGGGACTCTGAGCATCGCGACTCAGGAGCCTAACTGGTCACGTAGCCCCTCACCCCTTAGTTCTGAAAGGCTAACAGCGGTTGAGGTATGCGCGCGGCCGGGCTCTGCAGACGTAGAATGGTAAATTCACCCATGCATCTCGCCTCCCTACTTGCTGTTCATGCGCCAAGGGGGACTCCTGAGCATCGCGACTCAGGAGCCTAATTTGTCACGTAGCCCCTCACTCCTTGGTCCCGTCCTGGTTTCCGGTGCAGGCTAACGGCGGCTGAGGTATCTTGGCGGGCAGACTCTGCCGGCGTAGAACATAAGCAAGTAGGAAGGAAAAGCGCAAATCTCAAGGAATTCAAAAGCAAATATTACAGTCCATAACTGTTTTCACAACACCAAACGCAAGTTTAAACGCGTCCCGGAGGCATGATGCATGTTGCAGGAGCTGAAAGCAGAACATGAGCCACAAAGGATTCACTTGTTGGCGGCGGAGCTGCGCTGGGCGGGTTCGCCACGTGAAGCCTCAGGACCGGCAGCGCCTCGTTTCGGCTTGGTGCTGAAGGCCGAACCGCCCGTGAGCCTCCGCTCGACCCTTCACGGCCTCAGTAGCGGCAGCGGCAAGCTCGCCGCTCACGGGCTCCAGCAGGCTGTCGAGGTCGACGTGGGGATCGCGAAGGTAGACGTGGGTAAGGACACGCATCAGCGCTGTAGAAGACAGGACACGCGCCTCGGCCTCAGCCGTGGGGCCAAGGCCAAGGGTGACATCTTTAAGGGCGCGGATCAGGAAGGGAAGTAGCTTGGCAGGGCCGTCCTTGGCGCCGGCCAGCGGGCTTTCCAGGCCGCTGTCGTCGCGACCTCGGCAAAGGTGCGAGCCTTCGCCTCCATCTCCGTGAAAGGCCACGCGGTCCTCGGCGAGACCAGCGCCTGCCGTCGGCTCGACCCTCTTCGCCTCCAACTCCTGCTCCAGCGCACCCAAGAAGTCGCGGCGCCGGTTAAGCTTGGCATCCCGGTCCTTGACGGCCGCCTCGCGAGCCTTCATGTCTTCCTCCTTCTCTTGGCGAACGCGGGCCTCCTTGGCAAGCTGGTCACGCAGCCACAGCTTCGCTCTCCAGCGCCTTGCAGCGACCTCGGACATCGGCTACCTCCCCAAAGCGGCATCGCGGCCTTTGCCCCAAGGGCGGCCTGTTTCTCCTCATGCATGCCGTCGTGGCCTGAACCAGCGCCGCTCGAATCGAAGCATGAGAGCAAACCCAGCCGGAGGCCAGCTCCAGGCGTCCGGCCACCAAGCGAGGGTCGGCGCCCAGAAGATCTTGCCGCAGCCGGTGCAGTTCAGCAGCAGCATGATCCAGGACAGTGGGGGGAGTCGGAGAGACAACAGTTGGTGGAGTAGGAGGAGAGGACGGCAGCGTAACCACAACATCCTGAGGCGGGACCTTCTGCGCCCCGACAGCTGCGGGGGTGGCATCAGGCAAGGATACCTCGGGAGTCGCTTGGGCCATGGGGGTTGAGCTCGCCCCAGCTAGCTCTGCCAAGCCTCGCGAGGATGACCGGGCAGGAGAGACCCGTGTCTTGCCGTCGCCTTCTTTCGCGGGCGGAGGCACTGCCCCGGATGATCCCTCAGGAGCTTCCTTCAGCTTCTTCGCCGCAGGCGCCAGCCTAGCCAAGGAATACAGATATCAAGCCTCAGCAACAAAGCAAGAAATAAAGCAAGAATCAAGCACTTACTTGTCATCGCTCCCGGGCTCAGGCAATCTCCGGCCGAACTTGAAGCCCGAGAGCCGGCTACAGGGATCAGCCTCAAGAGGCTCGGGAGCAGGAGGCGCGTCTGCAGGTCGCCTCGGGCCGAGGCGGACCGCGAGGGACTAGCCCGTCTGTCCTTCTTCGGGATCGAGGCAGGCTCTCCCGCCCGCTCGCCATCGCCATCCTCGTCGTCGCTCGGCAAGAGGCGGAGAGCGGACCTCACGCCCGGGAGGGCGCTCTCGACTCCCCGTCGGTCGCCTCGGAGTCAGGCCCCTCTCCCTGCTCCTCTTCTTCCTCCTCTCCACTGGAGTCGCCGGAGGACACGTTCACCGTCATCAGGGCCGCCGGGCCCTCGGGTACCTCCGCGGGCACAGGCCCATCCCCGTTGAAAACGGGCATGGAATCCACCACCTGCTCCCAATCATCTCGAAGGAACAAGGGTATAGGAGCGCTCTCCAGCCTCGCCACATCTCCCCGACCAAAGATTGGAGGACCGCGGCCAGATCTTCGTCGGCCAAGACTACGGGGCTCGGGCGAGGCCTCCACAGCGAGGCAAGCTTGCAGCAAGCGGGGCCACCCGATGCTCAGAACTCCCTCGGGAGCGACGCCCGGTCAGCCGCCCGTCGCCATGTTGCCCGCCACAGTCCGCGTTCATCTTCTCCAAAGACTTGCTTCACAAGGGTGAGGGAGTCTCGGACTAGGGGTGTCCGGATAGCGGACTATCGTCGCAGACGGACTCCAAGACTATGAAGATACAAGATTGAAGACTTACGTCCGTGTCCGGATGGGACTTTCCTTGGCGTGGAAGGCAAGCTTGGCGTCTGGATATGTAGATCTCCTACCATTGTAACCGACTCATGTAACCCTAACCTATCCGGTGTCTATATAAACCGGAGGGTTTTAGTCCGTGGGACGAACAACAATCATACCATAGGCTAGCTTCTAGGGTTTAGCCTCCTTGATCTCGTGGTAGATCTACTCTTGTACTACCCATATCATCAATATTAATCAAGCGGGAGTAGGGTATTACCTCCATCGAGAGGGCCCGAACCTGGTTAAAACATCGTGTCCCTTGTCTCCTGTTACCATCCGCCTAGACGCACAGTTCGGGACCCCTACCCGAGATCCGCCGGTTTGACACCGACATTGGTGCTTTCATTGAGAGTTCCTTCCGTCGTCACCGATAGGCCAGATGGCTCCTACGATCATCAACAACGACGCGGTCCAGGGTGAGACTTTTCTCCCCGGACAGATCTTCATGTTCGGCGGCTTTGCACTACGGGCCAATTCGCTTGGCCATTTGGAGCAGATCGAAAGCTACACCCCTGGCCATCAGGTCAGATTTGGAAGCTTAAACTATACGACCGATATCCGCGGAGACTTGATCTTCGACGGATTCGAGCCGCAGCCAAGCGCGCCGCACTGTCTCGATGGGCATGATCTAGCTCTGCAGCCGAACAATGCCCTGGAGGCCGCACCAGTATCCGCTCCGACCCTTAATCCGGAGCCGGATTCCCCGATCGAGGACGAGTGGTTGGACACCGCCTCAGGGGCTACAATCTCTACAACGATTGAGCCGTCCTTTGCGAAGACCTCGACCCCAGGGTGCCGGACTCCTCTCCGGACTCCGAACCCTCCGCGCCCCTGCCAATCGAATCCGATTGGGCGCCGGTCATGGAGTTCACTGCCGTGGACATCTTTCAGCACTCGCCCTTCGGCGACATCCTGTATTCACTAAAATCTCTCTCTTTATCCGGAGAGCCCTGGCCGGACTACGGACAGGAAGGTTGGGATGCGGACAACGAAGAAATTCAACACCCACCCACCACCCACTTTGTAGCCACTGTTGATGATTTAACCGACATGCTAGACTACGACTCTGAAGACATCGACAGTATGGACGACGATGCCGGAGACGATCAAGACCCAGCGCCTACAAGGCACTGGAAGGCCACCTCGTCATATGACATATATATGGTGGACATCCCAAAAGATGGGAACGGCGATGGAACAACGGATGATGACCCCTCCAAGAAACAGCCGAAGCGCCGACGTCAACGGCGCCGCTCTAAATCCCGCCACAATAAAAACGGTGATTCTGGCACGGGAGATAATAACACCCTGGATAGTGCCGAAGAGAACCCCCTCCAGCAGGACTCAGCGCAGGAGGAGGGAGAAGCAAGTCCGCACGACAGTGCGGCAGAAAGAGGGGTTGAGGACGATAATTATGCGCCTCCCTCCGAAGATGAGGCAAGCCTCGACGGCATTTAAGTTTGTCGTGCTCGACGATCCTGCCGAGCAGAGGCGTTTCAAACGCAGAGCTTATAGCCACGGCAAGCAGCCTCAAGAAAAAGCAGCAACAACTTAGAGCTGACCAAGACCTGCTAGTCGGCGGGTGGATCAAGTCCTCGCGTCAAGAGTATGAACTCGAACGCCCTCCAAAAGCTACCCCAAACGCAGTCGTCGTTCGACTAGAGGAAGAAGCACCCAAGTCACCAGCGCATGACATGGCAGACCGGCCACCCCGTGGCCGTGATAGAGAGGCCTCTAGACCCTCCGCTCAAGCCACACCCCGACGCCGCTCAAAAAGTACCAAGGCATGGGAAAACGCGCCGGACTTGCGAGATATATTGGAGGATAAAGCAAAACATACAAGATCGATCTACGGATCGCGTGGGCGCCAAAGAATGCGAGATGATTACCGTCGCGCGGATACAACAAAACCGGCGGGCGAACACACGATGAGACAAAGGTCATATGAGCTACGTCGTGATATAGCCCAATCTTGAGGCGCCGCACACCCACTATGCTTCACGGATGAAGTAATGGATCATCAAATCCCGAGGGCTTCAAGCCCGTAAACATCGAATCATACGATGGTACCACAGATCCCGCGGTCTGGATCGAGGATTATCTCCTCCATATCCACATGGCCCGCGGTGATGATCTACATGCCATCAAATACCTCGCACTCAAGCTTAAAGGACCAGCTCGACATCGGCTCAATAGCTTACCGGCGAGAATCAATTGGTTGTTGGGAGGACACGGAAGCCGCATTCGTTGATAACTTCCGGGCACATATGTGCGACCACCGACGCCGATGACCTTAGCCACATAATTCAGCAGCGAGAAGAATCGGCCGACAATTACGGACTCGGTTCCTAACAAAGAAAAATCAAATCGTTGACTGTCCGGATGCAGAGGCCCTTGCAGCCCTCAAGCATAACATCCGCGACGAGTGGCTTGCCCGGCACCTAGGACAGGAAAAGCCAAAATCTATGGCAGCCCTCACAACCCTCATGACTTGCTTTTGTGCGGGAGAGGACAGCTGGCTAGCTCGAAGCAACAACTTGGCCAAACATCCGGATAGTCCGGATACCAAGGACAGCAATCGCAGGTCGCGTCGCAACAAGAATAAGCGCCGCATTAACGCCGATAATATCAAGATACGCCGTCAATGCCGGATTCGTGAGGCTCTAAACCCGGTCAGCGGAAGAAGCCGTTCAAAAGAAATACCAGGGCCCGTCCAACTTGGACCGCATACTCGATCGCTTGTGCCAAATACATGGCACCCCCGAAAAACCAGCCAATCACACCAACAGGGATTGTTGGGTGTTCAAGCAAGCAGGCAAGTTAAGTGCCGAACTCAATGACAAGGGGCCGCATAGCGATGACGAGGAAGAGCCCCGACCCCCGAACAATAGAGGACAGAAAGGTTTTCCCACACAGTGCGGTGGTGAACATGATATACGCAACCCACAACCCAAAAGGGAGCGGAAGCGTGCACTACGGGACGTATATGCGATGGAGCCAGTCGCCCCAAAGTTCAACGCATGGTCTTCCTGCCCAATCACTTTCGATCGAAGGGACCACCCTACTAGCATCTGTCACGGCGTCTTCGCCGCATTGGTTCTTGACCCAATTATTGATGGATTTCACCTCACCAGAGTCCTGATGGACGGCGGTAGCAACTGAACTCGCTTTATCGTGATACAGGTCGCAAATGGGCATAGACTCCTCAAGGATTAAACCTACAAAGACGACCTTTAAAGGCGTCATACCGGGTGTAGAGGCCAATTGTACAGGCTCAGTCACACTCGAAGTGGTCTTCGGATCTCCGGATAACTTCCGAAGCGAAGAGTTAATCTTCGATAACGTCCGGCTATCATGCACTACTCGGACGAACCGCATTTGCAAAGTTCAATACGGTGCCGCACTACGCATACCTCAAGCTCAAGATGCCAGGCCCTCGAGGAGAAATCACGGTCAATGGAAACACCGAACGCTCTCTCCGAATGGAGGAGCATACGGGCGTCTCAGCGGAGGTGCAAAGCAGCCTCTCACGGCAATTCATGAGTCCGGCCACCAAGCGTCCGGACACCGCCAAGCGCGCCCGGACTAACCTGCAACAAGACCACCTGGCAAGATTCAAGCACGAGTAGCAATCCGTCCCCAACCCCAGCCCTCGCGAAATTGCGATGCTAGTAGTACGCGTACATAATTACGCTCTGGAGATACCATGGGCATATGGGGAAGGGCAAGACAACGGCATGCCAAGAATGCGGCTCGACCGCACCAGGGGCTACCGTTTGTGTCATTTCCTTTTTCTTTTCCTTTTTCTTCCTTTTTTTACTTCCAGGACTCCGTCTTTGAGAAGTCATGTCCGGCACTCGAATCGCCGAACTCACGATGCAACAGCCAGGGAAGCGGAAACCCACGTCGAGTGTTCAGGTGGTCTCTATTACGAGCATTATACCTGTTTTACATATCATCCGACAGCTTACCCCTGGAGGGGACATGTTAGATAGTCCCATCCCTTGCTTACCACACTATTTGTATCGTTCTGCTTCCATTGCAGTACCTATTTGAATAAACAATACACAACTTTTGCTTATTATTGCTCTATTTCCTTTATATATACATGTGTTCATTTCATGACATGTTGCAACCATACACTTTGGTACGGCCAATACACCAGGGGCTTAAGTATCCCAAAATTATGGTGTGAAAAGTCCGAACACTTCCACAAGTGCGGCACCCTGAACTTATAGCATTATATGACTTGGCTCCGAATCATGTCTTGGGTCAATAGTTGGGTTTGCCCGGCTCCGTGTTTTGGTACCTTACGTTCCGCTATATCGGCTAAGGTAGCACCGGGAGAACCATCGCAATTGTGCCCCAGTTATGCCGGGTCGAGCACCTCGATGGAGAAAGCTAAAACTGACCGTCATGATAGGGCGAGAGCGATCGCTGTTCGAGAGGTTTTTTCGGTCCCTAAAGACTTATGCCGCTTAGAGCGAGGAACCGAATTGTCCGGCCAAGGCGTGGATAGCGCCCGAACTCGGTCTTCCGAATAATAGGGGCTTCACGAAATTTAAAATTATAGAATTCTATGGCTAAGTGAGAGTGTTCAAGCATTATAAGTCCGGTTGCCTTGTTCGTTGTGTTGAGCGCCTCCCTAGATGGACCCAAGAATGGGAACAAGAGCGCTCAAGTTTATCCCGAACACCCCAGCACTCGTGGCATGGGGGCTGAAGCAAACGGCTTGCCATCTCTCAAATTTGATAAACGGTCGCACAGAAGGTAATATTTTAAATTAATAAGCGTTGCTTAGCGCATATGAACAAGTTTTCAGCGTACATGATAACAATTGCGAGTTTATTCAAAAATTACATCTCTGGAGCACTCATCCGCTATTCGGCGGGCACCCTTCAGGAGGCCCTCATAGTACATTTCGGCGTCACGATGCTCATGGCCCTTCGGTGGCCCGTCCGTCACAAGTCTCTCCGCATCCAGCTTGCCCCAGTGCACTTTAGCACGGGCAAGGGCCCAATGGACACCTTCAATGCAGACGGAGCGCTTGATGACTTCAAGCCGCGGACAGGCATCCACCAGCCGCTGCACCAAGCCGAAGTAGCTCCCGAGCATGGCCTCCAATGGCCACAGTCGTGCTATAAGGCCGTTCATGGCCTGTTCGGCGACCTTATGGAGCTCGACCAGCTGCTTCACCGGTCGCTCAGGGCACCGGATGGTCGGCCTCAAAGATACCGAGACCGTAACACCTTCTCCGTGGAGCTCCCTCCGGCGCAGAGAATGCGGCAAGATCGACGCACTCACGGGCAAATCTGCGAATGCTCTGGAGAGCTCGAATCCGTGTAAGTAATGTGTAATTGACCTTTACACTCTTGCTTTGCATAAAGAATGCCTTACCCGCCGCCATCTTCTTTAGTGCATCAATTTCTTGGAGGGCTTTTTGGGCCTCGGCCTTTGCAGCTTTGGCACTTTCAAGAGCCGAGGCGAGCTCGGACTCTCGAGTCTTCGAGTCACGCTCCAAACTCTCGTGTTTTTCCACGAGAGCTTGGAGCTCTTGCCGTACCTTGGCTAGCTGCGCCTCCCCCTTCTCTCGCTCGGCGCGTTCCGCAGACGCTTTGTTTTCGGCCACGGACACCGCTTCCTTCAGGGCCGCCACCTCATTCGTGGCCCCTGCAGTACCCAAAGTTATTCCTGTTATCTTTTGCAACCAAAGCCTTTTCTATAAGGTATTTCTTTAATAAGGTAATACTTACCTTCCTTGTCCTCGAGCTTCTTCTTGGCTTGTCCGAGCTCATTCTCGGACAGCTCGAGGTTCTGCTTCAATACATTGACCTCCGCAGTCAGTGCGGCAGAGATCAGCAGCGCAGCCGGCATTCCCATATTGACATCCTTATGTTAGACTCTTGCGTATATCTTTTTAGATCCTTAGTACGGCTTTTCTTCCTGAACACCGAACTAAGCATCAGGGGCTACTGTCTATGGGGTTATATTTTTTACATATTCTAAAACTTACCTCAAAGCCTGTTAGAAGGTCGGTATAGCTTGGTCAGTCCGCTCTTGGCGGATCGAATCAGTTGGATCACCGCACTCATGACAAGCGGTGTTCCTCCTCGATGGAAGCGTTGTTAAGCGCCTCAGAGCTATCCGGTGCCTCCGGTTGGGACGGAGGACACCGGGCGTCTTACCCTTCTTGTGAAGGATCCGGCTGTCCGACTCCGAACGGCTGATGGTTCCGGCATGGAGTCCTGACGAGGTCGGGCTTAGAGCCCTTGGGATCTTGCCTCACACGCTGAGTCCGGGAGGTCACCTTGTGGCACCTCCTGCGCTACCTCCTCTTGACCAAGCCCCCCTTGGGGCCCCGCCGCGGCGTGAGGCGAGGAGGCGGTCGGAAGCGAGGTACTCTCCATTTCCGACGAGCCCAGGGACCCGCTCGATGAATCGGCGAGCTCGCCCTTGGGCGGGCTGCACGGTTGTTCAACATTAGAGAACGCTCTGCAATAATAAAAACCATGGGTATCCGGACACTTACGATCTCGCCAGGGCTTGGCCCTTGTAGGCGATCCTCCTCGTCGTCGTCGACGTTGGTGGAGAAGTCCGGAGGAAGGTTCTTCCTTCTTGGATCCTCCGGCCTCCCGGTTGGGGCGGCCTTCCTTTTCTTCTCCTCCCCGGGGAGGAGCTTCTTCTTCCTCCTCGTCTTCAGGAGAAGATTCTGCTTCAGAATTTGACAGCACCTGGCGTTGGGAGCTCCTTCGAGTTCCCGTGGCCTCCTTCTTGGCCTTCTTCTCCGGCACCACGTACGGCGCCAGAGCTAGCAGTCTCGTCAATCGGGCGTTCTCCGGATATTCCGGTAAAGGAGTCGGACAGTTAATCTGTCCGGACGTCTTCAGCCAGTCCTGTCAAAAATTAGGGAGTTTTAGATCCCACGTAGAGTCAATCTATGAAAAAAGAGTCCCGTAAAGGGTAAAATAACTTACCTCGCCGGCTGGACGCTGCGAGCTGTATCCGCGATCTTGGGTAGCGGATGCTGGGGCTTCGGCGCCCTTGAACAGCACCTTCCAGGCATCTTCGTACGTAGTGTCAAAGAGCCGGTTCAAGGTTTGGTGCTGCACCGGATCGAACTCCCACAAGTTAAAGGCCCTTTGTTGGCATGGGAGAATCCGGCGGATGAGCATCACCTGGATTACATCGACGAGCCTAAGATTCTCGGCCACCAGGTTTTGGACGCATGTTTGAAGTCCGGATGTCCCGTCCGAATTCCCCCACGTTAGGCCCGTCTCTTTCCATGACGAGAGCCGTGTGGGGAAGCCAGATCTGAATTCGGGGGCCGCCACCCATTTGGTGTTGCGGGGCTCGGTGATGTAGAACCACCCCGATTGCCACCCCTTTATTGTCTCCACGATGGCGCCTTCGAGCCATGGGACTTTGGCCATCTTGCCAACCATGGCACCTCCAAGACTCTCTGACACGCCCACTACCTTTCAGCCGGACGTTGAAGATCTTCAGCCATAAGCCGAAGTGGGGGCGGGATGCAGAGGAAAGTTTCGCATTACCCATTTATAAACGCCGAGATGTTGAGGATGAAATTCGGGGCCAGGTCATGGAAGTCCAGACCATAGTAGAACATGAGCCCCCGGACAAATGGGTGAAGAGGAAAGCCTAGTCCACGGAGGAAGTGGGGGAGAAACACCACCCTCCCACGGGGCCCAGGGGTCGGAATGAGCTGCCCCTCGTCGGGAAGCCTGTGCGCGATGTTGCCGGACAAATATCCAGCGTCCCGCAGTCTTGCGATGAGCCCCTCCGTGACGGAGGAGGCCATCCACCTGCCTCCCGCTCCTGACATGATTGGAGAAAGGTTGAGGTGGGATGTGCGGACTTGGGCGCTGGAGCTCGAGTGCGCGGAAATGGATAAGCAAAGGAGGAAGAAGGCGTAGGTGAAAAGGTGGATCCTTATCCCCTTATATAGACGGACGAAGCTATGCGTCCCCCACCAGCCTGGTAAAACTCGCTTATTCCCAAGTGCCGTAATCAATTGCGCGGATGGGTTACCCACGTCCATATTGATGAGAATCCCGGAATAAGGGGGCACTATCTATGCTTTGATAAGACGTGCCAAGGAAACCGCCTCGCTAAACACGCTGAGGTGGGAACAGTAAAAAACGATTCATGTAAAGGCCTTGGCGTGGTGTTATGTCACGCCGCGGAATACGTCAGCAGATCTGTGCAAAAATTATTCTCTCTACGGTGTTATGTGGAACTTGTTTTGCAGAGCCGGACACTATCCTTGTGTTCAAAACCTTCTATGAAGTATTCGAGGAGGAACCCGCCTCGCCGCCGAAGACAATCAACGCGCCAACTCATCGCCGTCATTGAAGCCTGGTTCAGGGCTACCGAGGAGTCCCGGACTAGGGGTGTCCGGATAGCGGGACTATCGTCACGGCCGGACTCCAAGACTATGAAGATACAAGATTGAAGACTTCGTCCATTGTCCGGATGGGACTTTCCTTGGCGTGGATGGCAAGCTTGGCTATACGGATATGTAGATCTCCTACAATTTTACCCGACTCTGTAACCCTAACCTATCCAAGATCTATATAAACCGGAGGGTTTTAGTCCGTGGGGACGAACAACAATCATACCATAGGCTAGCTTCTAGGGTTTAGCCTCCTTGATCTCGTGGTAGATCTACTCTTGTACTACCCATATCATCAATATTAATCAAGCAGAGTAGGGTATTACCTCCATCGAGAGGGCCCGAACCTGGGTAAAAACATCGTGTCCCTTGTCTCCTGTTACCATCCGCCTAGACGCACAGTTCGGGACCCCCTACCCGAGATCCGCCGGTTTTGACACCGACAGCGGGGATCTATGAGTTCCGCGCGAGACCAATCGTCGGTGGTCGTGGGCTGCTCCGTGGGCAGAATCAGCCGAGGATGGATGCGCCCAGCGTCTACCATAACCCACTTGCTCCTGAAGCCCTCAATCCTCTTCCCGGGCTTCGAGATGGCGTTGGAGCTGCCATACGCGACAAAGCACGCGCACGCGGAGATGGGCCCGCGAGAGGTCCGGAGGTAGAAGTAGTGGCGTAGCAGGGCCACTGAGGGCTGCACCGCAAAATGAGCCTCACAATAGTAGGGGAAGATCGCCAGAAGAAGAACAGAGTTGGGGTGGAGGTGCAGAGCTTGCAGTTTGTAATGGCGGAGGACAGAAAAGAAGAACTCAGAAAAGGGAGGCACCAGACCGGCAGCAATAGCACTCACGAAGAGCGGATAGAAGGTGCTTATTTGGCCCTCGGGAAGGGCGGAGCCGGCCCTGAGCACCGCTGCCCCGTCGTTGCCTTGCGCCACCATCATCCGGCGCGCTCGGGCAAGGCCCTTCTCCAACACGTTCGGCGAGTCCAAGGCGGGTGAGTACCAAGCTCCGGCCGGGGTCTGGCAAGGCGCCATGTCTTGCTGGGGTACGCGGGCGACGTAGATCGGGAGATTTCGGAAGCAGGAAGGAAAGGCGAAAGAAAGGGGATCTGAGCAATGACCGGAGAAGCCAAAGGAGGCAAAGCCTAGACGGGTGCCGCTCTTTTGTCGATTCGCGCAGTTGCTAAGACGCCCATGACCAATCAACCGCCACATGACGCCCAAGGCCGCAAGCTGTTAGGGCCCGTGGCGCTTGCACTTGCCCCTTCGCTTCTCTGCTGAGCCAAGTCCAGGCGCGGCTTGGGCCCGGGGGCTACTGTCGGCGTTCTGGGAACGGGGGTACCAAAACTTGCCTGCCCGCGGCCTGCGGCGTGGCTCAAAGGATGGCCCAGTACGGCCCATCTTCATCAGCACCAGCTCAAGACCATCACGAGGGGCCAAGCCTCACGGGGCGGACGACAGGAAGCTTCCTCAGGCACGGCCTCATCAGGCTGGCTCGCGAGGAGGCGGAGAGATCAAGGCGGGGTACCTCACGAGGTGCCCATGACGCAAGCCATGACGACCAAGGGCGCCAGGCGGGCGCCAGCCCGCGCAGTGTCCTCATTTCCTCTTTGGTGCATGTAACATCCCAAATTTTCAATTTGGAATGTTATACATTAGGTCATCATGCATATCATATTTTTCTCGCATTTTCCGATCCTAGAAAATTTCACGCAACTCAAGGACCCTCGGAGAGTTGGAAGTTTCATTATTTTCATATTTGGGATTTCTCAAATTTTGAAAATAGGATCATTGGATTTATTTAATTATCTTCATAAAGTTTTTCCTATAAAAAACTTAAGAGAGGGAATAATATGACTTTCCCAATACTTAGGAAAATGAAGATATTATAAATAAATCAAAAATTTGGTTTTGGAAGATTTATTTTGCTTAGGCAAAATGAGCATTTTAAAATTTATGCATGTTTGCTGCTTTTAAAGTTCATTTTGTTCGACTCATTTTTAGGAGTCGGGGAAAATTATTTTTATTAAAATCGGAGTTCGTTTGGTATTTTTTTTAATCCGTTTTGTTTTGTTTTAATAAAAAAAAAATTTCGCGCCCCCCCTGGGCCAAGGCCCAGCCGGCCCAGCCGCCCCGGCCCACCTCCCTCTCTCCCTCGCGCGCACGCCCGCCCGCGCGGAGCCCCGCCGCCGCACGCCACACCCGCCTTGCTTGCCCGTGTCGGGTCGGACCACGACGCCGCCCGCCGCCTGGCCCCCTTCCCAAGCCGGCCAGCCCCCTTCTATTTATACCGCCCCCTCCTCTCCTCAACCCGCCCGCCGCCGACCTCCACCCGAGCCGCCGCCCGCCTCAAGGTCAGCCTGTTCCTCGGCCGAACCCGAGCCGTCGCCGCCCGACCCCGACCCCGCCACCCACCGCCCGTCGCCCTGACCACGGAGTCTCGCCGAGCTCACGGCGAGCCGCCGAGGTAGCCGCCGCCACAACCCCGATCCGGTTTTTTTTAAAAAGACCCGATCCGGTTTTTTTAGCGTTGTTCGGTTTTTTTTCAAAAAACCCTAGATGGTTTTTTTTTGTTTTCTTAATTAGCGAACGTTCATCGAGCCGTTCGTTTCAATGAACGCGTTCATTGGATTAGTTCTGTTAACGAACGTCCGTTATTTAGTCCGTTCGTCGTTTTCTTTTAATCGGATTTAATCCATTATTTTTCAGATTCGATTTCTGATCCGATTTTCAAATCTGTTTTATTTCTTGCTCGCTTATCGGAATCAGGTGATTCAAGCGCCTGGAGTTTCAAGTTCTGAAACCTCCGCTCCGACTAACCTACTTACACGTAGTTTTGCTACCTAAAATTTTGACTTAGTTTCAGATTTGCTAAACCGAGTCGTTCTCCCTCGAGTTCCGACTTTCGATGCTTTATTTGATTCGATTCTTTTGCAACCAGGGTTCTTAAGTTGAACTATCTGGTTGGATTTGTTATTCGAGATTTCCCCATGCATTAGATGAGTACTTATTGTATGCTTGTTGTTTGTCTGCGTTAGATCACCCGGAGTGCGCCGCTTGTTACTTCGAATCTCTAGGACTCATGGATCATCGCAAGAAGGCAAGTAACACTTTGATCATACTTTTTCTACTACCCAGATTTTATGCATTAGATCAACCCTCAAACACTTGCATGTTTAGGATCTAATTAAATTGTGGGATGGGAAGTAGATTGAGGTAGTACCTATTACTGCTTTTACTTATGAAACCTTGGGAGTTACTTCTACGTTTGCTTATTATGCCATGCTATGCTAGTAGACGTGGATTGGGTGAGTGAATATCCATGACAGATGTGAGATTGTTAATTTAATGGTTTATCTAAGGTGGCAACCTAAACACACATCTGGGTGGATTGAGGCACTGGTTTCTATCAGACTTGCTCATATTTCTTCGGACCGCCACCCGTGCTCTAAGGGATCATAAGATTATTCAAACTAGAAACTTCCGTGGTGCATCCACAAGCCAATTATGGGCTCCGCATAGTTGACTAAGTTGTGCGAACTCTTACGGTAGACTAGCGTATGTAGGGGAAAGTAGGTGTACCGGTCTACCCACAAGTAAGGTGCTAGCGCTTACGAAAGATCTGTCTCGGTCATCCGCTTCTCAAACACCATGTAGTCACGAGAACCAAGCGGAGGCGATCGAGTCTTGTGGGGAAAAGTGCGCAAACCTCTGCAGAGTGTATAAACTAATCATGATTAGCCGTGTCCCTGCTATGGACATCTTGAGTATCTAGTACTTGAATATCATGTGAATCTCAACATGTTACTTCTAATAATAAATGTTATTGGGTTTTAATGAGTACTTTTTAATTGGGATTGAGGATGCTTTGTCAACCATTCTCAATGTTTAACAACCACCATGATAGTTAAATAAAATTATTCCTTTGATGTAGGGAAAAACCAGCTTTATGCAAAAATGTAAATCAGAGAGCCTTACCACCAGCCATATATGCATGTAGTATAGGCTTGTTGCTTCATTGTTCTCTATGTGTTACATTGCCAAAGATATTCCATGTGTCACCCGTTTTCGGGCTGCAACTTTCACGCTATGCACTTTTCGCATTTACTTAGTAAGGTGTTAGGTCGTGGTTCTATACTCATGATGCCGATGGAGTTGATGGACTCACTTGTCTTCCAAGCCTTCCGCTGTTATTATTAGATGGCCTTAAGCCATATTATTGTATTAAGTTCCCTTGTGGACAACGATGTAATAAGTGTGTGATTGCTACTCGCTATAAATCCTTCAAGTAATCTGTGGTGTCGACATTATCGATCCGGGGATGACATCGAGCACAGAAAGCACCTTGGATCCATTCGGGTCCGGTCGCTACAGAGAATGGTATCGAGCACACGCCAATCGTAGGACACGACCACTAAGATGAAACCATAGATCACTATTCTCTTCCCATTTTCTAACTCCTCATCTTTTCTACTCTCTTTAGGATGAAGGACGCCAAGATCAAGTACACCCAACCGGATGAAGGCACACCTTTTGGATTTCACTTGAAGGAAGTTACCAAGTACACTGAACATTGGACTACCCAGCTTCACCGGACTTTCAACGCCACTCTGCTCAAGAGGAGCGGAAGATTCACACTCACGTTCCAGAAGGACATTCGCCCCAATCACCAAGCCTATAGATAGTGTTTTGATTACCAACTTGGAGTCTGGGAAAGAGCATGGTAGCTCACATCACTATGGGACGCATTGGAGAAGTTTATCAAGAAGACCTCAAGGACACTATCTACCAGATTTGCGGACGCCGAGATGACAAATGGGAAGTCGTCAACACCAAGAAGGATAGATCCATTGTAGCATTCATCCAGGAGTTAAACCAAAGACATTCGACGCCAGGAGAACCAGATGTGCAATGATATGTTGGAGTTGCGAGAATGCGAAGGGAAGGATCATCGAACTTGAAGAAGAACTAAAGACAACTCGCAAGGACTATATGGGACGAGATCGTAGCTACGCAAGACACAATAACGATCTTAAGTACGAAATTGAAGAACTCAAGAAGAAGTTGGCGCTCAGGAATGAAGACCAGTATGTCGATTGCCCAAGCGAATACATCAACATCGACGACACCGATTCGGATCCAAGTGAACCCGACTTTGAAGACGAAGCTGGAGAAGACATTATGGAGTCTTCCACCGGTTCAAATTAGTAGAAGTCCCCCACATATTAGTAGTATTTCCCCCCATGTAAACATTATAGTACACGCACTTTTGCGATAGTTAGATCGTTGTAAGCCCTTGTTTGAATTGAATGAAGTGATTTTGTGTGTATTTGCTCATGTGCATTTGGGTAGTGATTCCCCTTAGACCTCATTCTATTCTAATTCTCATCTTTTCTAAACCCATCAGATGCCTCCGAGACGTGACCCCGGATTCGTTTTCCTGCCAGAGATCACCCAACTGATCCAGCAGCAGAATACCCTGATTCAAACATTGGTGCGTAACTGTGGCAACCACAACAACAACAACCCACCGCCACCACCACCGCGGATCATCCGACTCGTTTCCTTAGACTAAACCCGCCGGTGTATTCCAAAGAGCACCGAGCCGATTGTAGCAGATGACCGGCTCCGCAAGATAGGAAGGAGCCGACCACTGCAGGATGCACGGATGGAGAAAGAGTGAAGTTTGCAAAGACATCACTTGAAGGACCCGCAGAAGATGGTGGGAGAATTTCACGATCCACTTACCCTGTAGATCTTGTCACATGGGATCAATTTCAGCAAGCTTTTCGACCGCCCATGTTTCAAATAGGAGCTATGGCCATGAAGAAGCGTGAGTTTCGCAACCTCGCCAAGGAGGAAGGATTGTTGGCCAAGATGCGTGGATGACTTTAGTAAACTAGCACGTTATGCCCCGGATGACGCTATACCGATGCAGCTAAACAGAGAAGTTTCTAGAAGGACTGAATGATGAGTTCAAGATGCCGTTGATGGTAGCCGCTTCAATAACTACCAGGAGTTAGTAGACCAAGCCCTCATGATTGAAGGAAAGCAGCAAGAAATTGAGAACCGTAAAAAGCGGAAGTATGGGCAAGGGAAGTATAACTCGAGCTCAGCAGAAACCTCGTTATACCCCTAAATCAGAATTCAATTTCAGCATACCCATGGAGGAGGTAATTCGCATAACCATAACAGCACCAAGAATGGGAACGGGAATGGAGGAAGCAACGGACGTAATCGCAACAACCCGTCAACACCATCCAAAGTAGACCCGAGTCATATTACTTGCTTTAAGTGCCGCAAGATCGGGCATTATGCCAATGACTGCCTGTAGGCGTAATGGAAATGGCAATGGAAGCTCGAAAGAAGCCCAACCTTTTCAATAGGGGACAGGTGAACCACATTGATGTGGAGGAGGTTGAAGATCAAAGACGATGCAAGAATCGGTAAGTTTTGGTTAAGTCATTTATCGCAGCTTGTTCTTTTCGACATCGGTGCATCGCATTCATACATATCAAGGATTTGTAGATAAGTATAGCCTACCTACTCGGATTCTTAAAACCCCTTTGCTAGTAAGCTCACCAGAGCGGAGTATATGGCGCACAAGGATCTTTTCAAGTGCCATTAAGTATAGGAAGGCATGTATTCCCGACGGATTTGATCATTCTGGAATCGCAAGGATTTGATGTAATTCTCGGTATGGATTGGCTGTCGATGTATGGAGGAAACATCAATTGCGCAAGTAAGACGATTTTGCTCACCACCCCAGGAGGAAGAAGGATTAAGTATGTATCACGGCACGAGCCGAGAAGAGCGCAAGTTAATTGCCTATCGTGAGTGGTGCAGAAGAAGTACCGCAGGTGAAGGATTTTCCGATGTATTTCCTAAGAGTTGCCGTGAATGCCACCGGATAGAGACATTGAGTTTTTGATAGAACTTTTGCCGTGAACAGGCCCAATATCGGCGACCATATAGGATGCCAAGACAGGATTTGGCGGAAATCAAGAAGCGATTAAAGAACTATTGGATAAAGGTTTTATACGCCCAAGTTCTTCACCTTGGGGATCACCCGCTTTGCTAGTGGAGAAGAAGGATGGATCGTTAAGAATGGTTGTTGATTATCGTGGATTGAATGAAGTAACAATCAAGAACAAGTACCCACTACCTATGATAAATGATCTGCTTGATCGCTTGCAAGGAGCCAAGGTGTTTTCCAAGATCGACTTGCATCGTGGTACCATCGATTGAAGATTCGGGAGCAGGACATACCCAAGACAGCATTTACCACGAGATATGGACTATACGAGTATACCGTTATGTCATTTGGATCGACTAACGCACCAGCCTATTCCATGAACCCGATGAACAAAGTGTTTATGGAGTTTTTGGATAAGTTCGTCGTGGTGTTCATTGATGACATTTTGATTTTTTCAAGAATGAAGAGGAACACAAGGAACATTTATGCGATTGGTTCTGAGAAACCGAGGAACACCAGTTGTATGCCAAGTTCAAAGAAATGTGAGTTTTGGCTAAAGGAAGTTGGATTTCTCGGACATATTATATCCGGAGAAGGGATAGAAGTTGACCCCACAAAAGTTGAGACCGTAACCAAATGGGAAGCACCAACGACAGTTGGAGAGATTCGTAGTTTCCTTGGACTCGCAGGATACTACCAAAGATTCATTGAGAATTTCTCAAGGATTGCGAAGCCTATGACTGAATTGTTGAAGAAGGATAACAAATTCATATGGACTGAGGACTGTGCGGCAAGTTTTCAGGAGTTGAAGAAAAGATTGGTCACCTCACCCGCTTTTGATATTGCTGCACTGCACCAAGGACTATGAGGTGTATTATGCACGCTTCATGTCGAGGACTTGGAGCAAAGGCTTATGCAAGAAGGAAGAGTTGTTTCAGATGCTTCACGACAACTTAAGCCCCATGAGTTGAATTATGCCACTCATGATTTGGAGTTAGCAGCCGTTGTGCATGCCCCCAAGACGTGGAGACATTTTCTCATTGGAAATCATTGTGAAGTATATACGGATCACAAGAGTTTGAAGTACATCTTCACACGTATGAATTGAATCTCGCACAAAGGAGATGGTTAGAGCTTATCAAGGATTATGACATGAGATTGCATTATCACCCGGAAAGGCTAATGTCAGAGTCGACGCATTGAGCCGTAAGAGCCACGTCAATACCCTAATGATGGGAGGAATACCCAATGAGTTAGCCGAGGACCTTCGAGAGCTATGTTTGGAAATAGTTCCGAGAGGCTATGTAGCAGCATTGGAGATTCAATGACACCGATGGACAAAATCGAGAAGCCCAAAAGGCGTATAAGGAAGTTGCCTCTATAAAGGAGAAAATGAGCAAAGGAAAAGCTAAACGATTTCATGAGGATGAGCACGATACCCTATGGTTTGAAGACCGTGTTTATGTGCCCCAGAGATCAGGAAGTTGATTTTACAAGAAGCTCATGATTCACCCTATTCGATTCACCCAGGAAATACCAAGATGTACTTGGATTTGAAGAATACTTTCTGGTGGACCGGAATGAAGAAGGATATTGCGAGTATGTAGCAGTTTATATGTATGTCGAAAGTAAAGGCGTAACATCGAAGCCGCCAGGATTGTTACAACCATTGCCGATACCGAATGGAAGTGGGATAAACTAGGCATGGATTTTATCACGGATTGCCAAAGAATCGCTCAGATATGACTCGATTTGGGTTATAGTCGACCGCTTAACAAAGGTAGCTCATTTTATTCCAAATAAGACCACCTATAGCAGTGCTAAGTTGGCAAAGATATACATGACCAGAATTGTGTGCTTACACGGAGTTCCGAGGAGCATCAGACGTATAGAGGAACCCAGTTTACCTCGAAATTTTGGAACCGGTTACACGAAACATTGGGAACCCGATTGAATTCAAGACAGCTTTCCACCCACGTAATCGATGGATGCATCGAGAGAGTCAATCAGATTTTGGAGGACATGCCGAGAGCTTGTGCCCTAGATTATGGATCTAGCTGGGATGACAATTTGTCAGATGCAGAATTTTCCTACAACAACAGCTACCAAACCAGCTTGAAGATGGCACCTTTCGAGGCTCACATGGAAGAAGGTGCAGGACACCGTTGTTATGGGACTAAACCGGAGATCGCCGCTTGTTTGGACCAGATTTGATTAAGGAGTCCTAACAGAAAGTTAAGTTGATTCGAGATGTGCTCAAGGTAGCCCGCCTGCATAAAAGAGCTATGCCGATTCAAAACGCAGCGATTGAGTATGAAGTTGGAGACAGAGTATATCTCGAGTATCCCCACTTCGAGGAGTTAAGCGCTTTGGAGTTAAAGGAAAGTTAGCACCCCTGCTTCGTTGGATCAGATAAGATTTTGCAACGCATGGGAGAAGTTGCTTATAAGTTGGAATTACCGTAAGGACTGTCAGGAGTTCATGATGTATTCCATGTTTCTCAGTTGAAGAAATGTCACCCCGAGATAGCAGAGGTACCGTTAAGAGACACAATGCCACTGGAAGCAATTCAGTTGAAGGATGACTTGACATATGAGGAAAAACCGGTTAAGATTCTCGATTATGCCGGCAGAGTTACCCGCAAAGAAGGTTATCAAGTTTTGCAAAGTTCAAGGAGCCACCACACCGAGGATGAAGCCACCGGGAAAGAGAGGAAGTTTTGCTCAAGGACCACCCTCACCTATTTTCTAATTCAACCCGAATCTCGAGGGCTAGATTCATCTTAAGGGGTAGGTTCAGAACATCCCAAATTTTCAATTTGGAATGTTATACATTAGGTCATCATGCATATCATATTTTTCTCGCATTTTTCGATCCTAGAAAATTTCACGCAACTCAAGGACCCTCGGAGAGAGTTGGAAGTTTCATTATTTTCATATTTGGGATTTCTCAAATTTTGAAAATAGGATCATTGTATTTATTTAATTATCTTCATAAAGTTTTTACTATAAAAAAACTTAAGATAGGGAATAATATGACTTTCCCAATATTTAGGAAAAATGAAGATATTATAAATAAATCAAAATTTGGTTTTGAAGATTTATTTTGCTTAGGCAAAATGAGCATTTTAAAAATTTATGCATGTTTGCTGCTTTTTAAAGTTCATTTTGTTCGACTCATTTTAGGAGCCGGGAAAATTATTTTTATTAAAATCGGAGTTCGCTTTGGTATTTTTTAATCCGCTTTGTTTTGTTTAAAAAAACTGCGCCCCCAAGGCTAAGGCCCACTGCCCAGCCAGCCTGCCCACCTCCTCTCTCTCTCCTCACAAGACGTCACCACATGTGAGCCCCGCCAAGACGCCACCCGCCGCCGCCTGTCCGGGTCTGGACACGACGCCGCCGCCCGCCCTTCCCCAAGCCGCCAGCCCCCTTCTATTTATACCGCCGCCTCCTCTCCTCAACCCGCCTGGCCGACCTCCACCCGAGCCGCTCACCAAGGCCGCCATTGCCTCGCCCAGCCGGAACCCCGAGCCCGCCGCCCTCCCGACTCCCGCCGCCACCCACCGCCTGTCGCCTGACCACGGAGTTCCCGCTGAGCCTCGCTGGCGAGCCACGGACGTAGCCGCCACAACCCCCGACACGGTTTTTTTAAAAAAAGACCCGATCCGGTTTTTTTAGCGTTGTTCGGTTTTTTTTCAAAAAACCCTAGATGGTTTTTTTTTGGTTTTCTTAATTAGCGAACGTTCACCGAACCGTTCGTTTCAATGAACGCGTTCGTTGGATTAGTTCTGCTAATCTAACGTCTGCTATTTAGTCCGCTCGCCGCTTTCTTTTAATCGGATTTAATCCATTATTTTTCAGATTCGATTTCGATCCGATTTTCAAATCTGTTTTATTTCTTGCTCGCTTATCTAATCAGGTGATTCAAGTGCTCGAGTTTCGTTCTGAAACCGCCGTTCGACTAACCTACTTACACAGAGTTTTGCTACTGTAAAATTTTGACTTAGTTTCAGATTTGCTAAACCGAGTCGCTCTCCTCGAGTTCCGACTTTCGATGCTTTATTTGATTCGATTCTTTTGCAACCAGGGTTCTTAAGTTGAACTATCCGTTGGATTTGTTATTCGAGATTTCCCGTGCATTAGATGAGTACTTATTGTATGCTTGTTGTTTGTCTGCGTTAGATCACCCGGAGCGCCGCTTGTTACTTCAATCTCTAGGACTCATGGATCATCGCAAGGCAAGTAACACTTTGATCATACTTTTCTACTACCCAGATTTTATGCATTAGATCAACCTCAAACACTTGCATGTTTATGATCTAATTAAATTGTGGGATGGGAAGTAGATTGAGGTAGTACCTATTACCTGCTTTTACTTATGAAACCTTGGGAGTTACTTCTACGCTTGCTTATTATGCCATGCTATGCTAGTAGACGTGGATTGGGTGAGTGAATATCCATGACAGATGTGAGATTGTTAATTTAATGGTTTATCTAAGGTGGCAACCTAAACACACATCTGGGTGGATTGAGGCACTGGTTTCTATCAGACTTGCCTGTATTTCTTCGGACCGCCACCTGTGCTCTAAGGGATCATAAGATTATTCAAACTAGAAACTTCCGTAGCAGCCACAAGCCAATTATGGGCTCGCATAGTTGACTAAGTTGTGCGAACTCTTACGGGTAGACTAGCGTATGTAGGGGAAAGTAGGTGTACCGTCTACCCACAAGTAAGGTGCTAAGCGCTTCGAAGACCTGTGTCTCGGCCATCCGCTTCTCAAACACCATGTAGTGCGAGAACCAAGCGGAGGCGATCGAGTCTTGTGAGGAAAAGTGCGCAAACCTCTGCAGAGTGTAAAAAAACTAATCATGATTAGCCGTGTCCCCTGTTATGGACATCTTGAGTATCTAGTACTTGAATATCATGTGAATCTCAACATGTTACTTCTAATAATAAATGTTATTGGGTTTTAATGAGTACTTTTTAATTGGGATTGAGGATGTCAGTCAACCATTCTCAATGTTTAACAACCACCATGATAGTTAAATAAAATTATTCCTTTGATGTAGGGAAAACCAGCTTTATGCAAAAATGTAAATCAGAGAGCCTTAACACCAGCCATATATGCATGTAGTAAAGGCATGTTGCTTCATCGTTCTCAATGTGTTACATTGCCAAAGATATTCCATGTGTCAACCCGTTTGCTGCAACTTTCACGCTGCGCATTTTTCGCATTTACGAGTAAGGTGTTAGGTCGTGGTTCTATACTCAGTGATGCCGATGGAGTTGATGGACTCACTTGTCTTCCAAGCCTTCCGCTGTTATTATTAGATGGCCTTAAGCCATATTATTGTATTAAGTTCCCTTGTGGACAACGATGTAATAAGTGTGTGATTGCTACTCGATATAAATCCTTGAAAGTCTTGTGTGGTGTCAAGACATCGATCCAGTGGATGACACTGAGCACAGAGCACTGGATCCATTCGGGTCTGGTCGCTACAGTGCAAAGGAGGCAAGCGTAGGCGAGAGCATCAAGCAAAGGCAGCCGTTTCGGTGCAACAAGACCAAGACCGTCGCAACGACAGGAAGGAGGTCATCGTGGAGCCCGAGCCGGCGTCACCACCAGAGCCTTTGATAGGCGAGGACCAACTTTAGTCAGGATAAGTGTACTAGATGTTCCCCTTCAAAATGGCCAATTGTTGGCGCCCTTCCCGCTCAATATTTGGGAAGAGGCCCAGGGCCTCTGCCTATAAGTAGAGCTAGCCACCACAATAGAGAGGGAGAATCTTAGCTTGATCTCATCTGATCGAGAGCCTAGCCACAAGAACACCTCACCCTCACGAGGCTGTTCTTCCTTGTATTGTTCATCATCAGCCCAAGAGGCAATCCACCACACCAAACACTGGAGTAGGGTGTTACATCACAATGGTGGCCCGAACCAGTATAAACCTTGTGTCCCTTGTGTTGCTCTTCGTGTAGCTCTAGATCCTTGCGAGGCGACGGCGCACGTGAGGTAGGGGTGAGATCTCTGCGTGCACCCCAGAGTTCGAACCTAGAGGGTTTCCCGGAACCCGAAATCCGATAGAAACTACTTTTATGCTTGATACCATTGTGCCACTAGGTGAATTTCTTGATGAACAACTTGCTAGGGATAGAGAGAATGAAATTATTGAAACTGATAATATTGATGAAAGTGATGATGAAGATTCTCCCCCGAGATATGAATTGCTCACAGTTCGAGGGTTATGTTATGGATGAAGAAACTGCTAGAGATTTTCTTGCTTGCAATGATAGATATGATCTTAAGAAATTATTAGCTAAGCTGAAAGAAAAATCTTGGAATGCTAGAATGAAATATGACCCTGCTTTTGCTACTTCACCTATTTGTATTTCCAATAAGGATTATGATTTCTCGGTCGACCTTGAGATAATTACTTTGGTTGAATCTGATCCTTTTTATGGCTATGAATCTGCAACTGTTGTGGCACATCTTACTAAATTAAATGATATGGCCACCCTATTCACTAATGATGACAAAACTCGTTACTACTATATCCAGATTATTATGATTTTTCTGTTGATCCAGATATAATTACTTTGGTTGAATCTAATCCTTTTTATGGCTATGAATCTGAAACTGTTGTGGCACATCTTACTAAGTTAAATGATATAGCTGCCCTGTTTACTAATAATGAGAGATCGCGCTACCTTTATTTACTCAAAATATTTCCGCTCTCATTAAAGGGTGATGCTAAAACATGGTTTAATTCTCTTGAACCTGGTTGTGTGCGTAGTCCCCAGGAAATGATTTATTACTTCTCTGCTAAATATTTCCCCGCTCATAAGAAACAAGCTGCTTTAAGGGAAATATATAATTTTGTGCAAATTGAAGAAGAGAGTCTCCCACAAGCTTAGGTGAGGCTTCTCCAATTACTTAATGCTTTGCCTGATCATCCTCTCAAGAAAAATGAAATACTTGATATCTTTTATAATGGACTGACCGATGCTTCCAGAGACCACCTGGATAGTTGTGTCAAGTTGTGCTTTCAATGGAAAGAACTGTTGATCAAGCTGAATTGCTATTGAATAATATGTTGAGTAATGAAAATGATTGGACAGTTCCTGAACCATCTCCTAAGCCAACTCCGAAGAAAAAGGGGTATTCTATTTCTCGATCCCTCAAGATATGCAAGAGGTAAAGAAATCTATGAAAGAAAAAAGGTATTAAAGTTGAAGATGTTAAGAATTTACCACCTATTGAAGAAATACATGGTCTTGATAACCCACACGTAGTAAAGGTAAATTCTCTCTATAGATTTGATGAAGGTGATATCCCTTGTTATAAGTCTGCTAGCCAATGCTTAGATGAGTTTGATAATTTTATTGTTAAACAAGAAAACTTCAATACTTATGTTGGTAGACAATTGAAATGTAATGCTTATATGATTGAACACTTGAGTGATTATATGTCTAGAGTTAAAGGTGAACTTAAACTCATCAGCAAACATGCTTCTATGGTTACCACTCAAGTAGAACAAGTGCTTAAAGCTCAGAATGATTTGCTCAATGAACTAAACAATAAGAAAAATGATAATATTGTTAGAGTTGTGACTAGAGGGGGTAGAATGACTCAGGAAGCTTTGTATCCTGAGGGCCACCCCAAGAGAATTGAGCAAGATTCTCAAAGAACTAATGTTGATGCACCTAGTGCTTCTAAGAGGAAGAAAAAAAATGATAGGACCTTGCATGCTTCTAGTGATCCTGTTGTTGACACACCTGAGAATCCCAATGATATTTCTATTTATGATGCCGAAACACAATCTGGTAATGAACATGAACCTAGTCAAAATATTAATGATGATGTTCATGATGATGCTTAGCCTAGCAATAACAATGACGTAGAAATTGAACCTGCTGTCGGTCTTGATAACCCACAGTCAAAGAATCAACGTTATGATAAAAGAGACTTCGTTGCTAGGAAGCACGGCAAAGAAAGAGAACCATGGGTTCAGAAACCCATGCCTTTTCCTCCTAAACCATCCAAGAAAAGGATGATGAAGATTTTGAGCGCTTTGGTCAAATGATTAGACCTATCTTTTATGTATGCGTATGATTGATATGCTTAAAATGAATCCTTATGCTAAGTATATGAAAGATATTGTTACAAATAAAAGAAAGATACCGGAAGCCGAAATTTCCACCATGCTTGCTAATTATACTTTTAAGGGTGGAATACCAAAGAAACTTGAAGATCCAGGAGTACCAACTATACCATGCTCCATCAAAAGAAACTATGTTAAAACTGCTTTATGTGATCTTGGAGCCGGTGTTAGTGTTATGCCTCTCTCTTTATTTCATAGACTTGATTTGAATAAGTTGACACCTACTGAAATATCTTTGCAAATGGCTGATAAATCAACTGCTATACCTGTCGGTATTTGTGAGGATGTGACTGTTGTGGTTGCAAACGTCACTATCTTAACGAACTTTGTTATTCTTGTTATTCCCGATGACGATAGTATGTCGATTATCTTTGGTAGACCCTTTTTGAATACTGCAGGGGCTGTTATTGATTGCAACAAAGGCAATGTCACTTTTCATGTTAATGGTAATGAGCACACAATACACTTTCCGAGGAAACAACCTCAAGTTCACAGTATCAACTCTATTGTAAAAATTCCAACTATTACTATTGGAGGTTTGAATTTCCTCTTGCTACTGTCAAAAATAAATATGATATTCTTATTGTTGGGGATGTGCATATCCCCGTTGAGGTAACCTAGTAATATTCGATAATTCTCCGGTTTCATGCGATTCAGAATGAGTTTGTTAACAAGACTTGATCAACCTTGTTAGTGGATTCCTTTTGATGAGCATGAGATGGATGAAGTTAGATAGCACAACTTTCTGTACCCTCCTTTTACTTTCTGTTATTTAGATTAAATAAAGCAAAAATAGTATTTTCTGTCTGTTTTCTGAATTATCCTTGCAATAAAAAATACCCCGAAAATAAAAGTTCTCCAAATGTCTCGAAAATGAAATATGATTTTTTCTAGAATATTTAAGAATACATGGCACTGAGAACACATCGTGGGAGCTGACTGCCACGAGGTCCAGCGCGCCCACCCCTCGGGCGCGCGCCTGCCTCGCAGCCCCACGTGGCCCTCCACTTATTCCAAAGACCCACACACTCCTTCTTCCTCCAGAAAAAATCACCACCTAGCTCAAACCCGTGTTCTAGCTCATCTTGTTGCGATTTTCGATCTCCTTGCTCAAAGCTCCATTCACAAAACTGCTTTGGGGGATTGTTCTTTGGTATGTGACTCCTCCAATGGTCCAATTAGTTTTTGTTCTAGTACTTTATTTATTACAAATTTTTGCTGCTTAGGTGACCCTGTTCTTGAGCTTGCATTTCAATTTTATTTGGTCCCAAATAGTTCTAATGCATGATATAGTCTCTAGGCACTTGTGGGAGTAGTTGCTATCAATTTTGTTGAGTTTGGTTCACTTTTATTTTGAGTCACTAAAAATTTCAGAAATTTTTCAGAGGAAGAAATATGTTTAGGAAAATGTACCAAGGTGATTCCTCAAGGAAGCAAGGACCCAGGCCTGCAATACGTGAGCCAGACCATGAACCACCAAGATAAGCTCAAGTGCGGCCTTGTGAATGGCCGTCAGAAAATTTCATGGTCCAAGCAGGAATAAAGGAGGAATTTGACGCATATGTGCGTAATGCTGAACTCGAGGGCTTCATGTTAGATAAGTGCCCCCAATATTACCACCTAACTGATTCCTTTGTGAGAAGGTTTAAATTTACATCCTCGCGCAATTATCACACTGTCTTATTTGATCTCTATGATAAATCTTATACCATGGACTTAGAATATTTTAATACTGCTTGTAAACTCCCGCAATGGGGTAGTGCTAGTGAGCCTCACAAATCTGAGTTTAAAGACTTTCTTGCTAGTATAACTATGGGGGAATCTAGAGAAATAACACAAGCTACCATAGGGAGCATTCATTTTCCTACTACACATTATTTTGCTCTCTTTATAGGTAGATGCATTAATGGTAAGGACGAGGCATGTCACATGTGCGTTCCCGATTTTAGTGTTCTCAAGAGTGTTGTATTAGGAGACAAACAATATAACTTGGGAGCTATTGTTGCACGAAGGTTACATCATAACAGTGTTAGCGGAGATTTGTTTGGTGGAATTTATGCAACCCGTTTAGCTAATTTTCTTGAGGTACCCATTCGTGAAAATGATATGGAATTGCCTCCTGCTTATTTAGATTTTAATGCTATGGTTCGCCATCAGTTTATTGAGAGGAATGAACAGCCTCTCCAGTACCGACTAATCTTTCGATGTACTTCAAGATCGTCCATATTGCTCTCCCTGCTCCTACTTTCTTTGACTTTCAGGCAAAGGGGAGTTATGTCATAACCAGGGAGGAGGCAAACGAGTACGAAAGGAGGGTGGAAGCAACCCGCCTCCAAGCTGCAGCTCGTGAGGCAGTAGCGGTTGCATCTCGGTACGACCCCAGTTACAACTTCGGATATCCACCAGGCCATCCATGGGCATAAACCAACTTAGGCCAAAAGCCTAAGCTTGGGGGAGTACG